>CAWUFW010011446.1:0-615575 GCA_963921515.1 Calotriton arnoldi | reverse complement strand
TCAGCATCAGTTACAATTCTTTCCCAACCAGCCTCAACCACAGTTTTTTCCTAACCAGCCTTTTTTAGGGCCTGGCCGTGGACGCTCAAGAGGGCGGAGAAGAAACCAACAAGCCCAAGTGCACTGGAGCCCCCCACCATCGCCGAGATCCACGCGGAGCAAGAAGAAACTGACTCCACAATTGGGGAGCAGCAACGAAACAGTCTAGTGGTGAATCTGAGTGATCGAATAATGACCACAGACGAGCTAGCAGTACTGAATAGAGGACAAGGGTTTGTCCCTACGTACACTGGGGACTCTTTCCAAATCCAACAGGAAGTTGTGCAGTTCTTTCGCAAGATCAGGCTACACTTTTTCTTCAAAGACAAAATTAGTGACATGATTGAAGAAGGATCCAACAACACAGGGTTAAGAGATCGATCCACCTTTAACCCACCGGCTCATCTGATTCCAGCACCAGTCTTGACATTTGAAAAAGCAGTCCTGGCTGAAGTTAATATGCTACAAAATACCAACAGGAGACATTTCCAGAATCTTCCTAAGAATGAACAAAGGGCTTTGCAGAATCTGGCGAATGACGACACGATCACAATCAAGCCGGCAGACAAAGGGCGGAGCCACTGCCATTATGAACACGACATCCTACCGCACTGAATGCCTGCGTCAACTTGACAACAGACGATTCTATCGACCACTCAAAATGGATCCGACCAAGAGGTTGACAACTGAGATCAATAAATTGATTGAAGACGCCAAAGACAATGGATGGATCACATCGAAAGAGGCAACATTTCTCACCACCACTCACCTGGTAACCCCTTACTTTTACGAATTACCGAAAATACATAAGGTACAGAGGCCCCCTCTGGGGAGACCCATTATCTCAGGTATTGGGTCCCTCCTCGAGCCCCTCTCAACCTTTGTAGACTACTTTCTTCGTCCCATGGTGAGCGAGATGCCAACTTACCTCCAGGACACCAAAGATATGTTGCGTTTGCTGACCGACACCGCATTTGATGTCACCCAAGACTTTCTTGTCTCTTTTGATGTAGAACAACTATATACCTGTATCCCCCAGGGTGAGACTCTAGCAGTGATCAGAACATTACTTGAGAACAGGACCATTGATTCAATCTCTCCGGTGGATTTCATCATGGAGTGTGCCCGGATTGCCATGAAAGAAAATGTTTTCCGTTTCGAAGAAACCATTTACCTACAAACGTCAGGTACTTCAATGGGCAGTGTTTTTGCGCCAAGCTTGGAGAATCTCTATGTCCATGTATTCGAACAGGAACATGTTTTGGCAGAAACAAATCCATACAGGAATCATATACTTCTTTGGAGGCGTTATATAGATTACGTGTTCGTCATTTGGCGTGGACAACCGGAAACCATTTGTGAGTTTCACGAATGGTTGAATGCAAGGAACGAATTCCTCAAATTCACTTTTGTATTTAGCAACAGCAGTCTCCCCTTTTTGGATATACGGATCTTTCCAACAGACGAAGGATTGGGGACAGAGTTATATAGGAAGCCTATGGCCCGTAATTCCCTTCTGTCCTACAGCAGCTATCACCCTAAAGCATTAAGGGATAATCTGCCGTTCGGACAGTTCCTCCGCTTGAGAAGGAACTGTTCCTCCGCAGAAAAATTCAGTGACCATGCGGAGAGCCTAACTAAACAACTGAAGAACAGACAGTACCCAGCAAGACTGGTACGACGTTCTTTGAAGAGGGCATTGAATAACAATCGAGAGGCACTGATTGAGATCAATCCACCAAAAGAAGAGTCCACAAGAATAACCTGTGTACATACATTCTGCACTCTCTTGAATGGAATTCAGAAAAGCATCAGAAAGAATTGGAAGATCCTGAACATTAGTAATACACCTATTCCACAACCATTGTTTGCCTTCAAGAGGAGCACTAACATCAGAGATAAACTGGTACATACGAGACCAAGAACCAAGAAACCACCTGCCCAAGACACACTGTGGGGCTTGCCAGCAATGAGGGGACATTATCCATGTGGCACATGTGCTGCTTGTCCACAAACTAGTCACACTACTTCCATAGATATAGGCTTTGATCGACCATGGACATTAACTCGCCACACTAATTGTAACAGCGAGCGCCTTATCTATTTGGTTACATGCCCGTGTGGTCTCCGATATATAGGCATGACCACACGCAAAATAAAAACAAGAATCATGGAGCATAAAAGTACAATCCGATGCAGAAAACAAGCAACTAAGCTCACAAATCACTTCCTTGAGAACAATATAGCAACAACCATACAGCAGAAGAATTGTCATGGACAGTACTTGAACAACCCTTTATCCCTGCTCATGTTTATAATGTAGCCAACTATCTATTTATCAAAGAACAACGATGGGTATATAAGTTACATAGCGATAGCAGGGGTCTCAATGATGACATCCCATGGACCGCTCTATGATCTGCATGTGACACAGAAACTTACATATAGCTCTCCGCTGACTTAACCAGACACCAGTAGAGACACACTTTAATGCGCGACTACTGCATTACAGAGTTTATCACCAGAGGTCTTCTCTTTACAGCTCTATTTTTCATTAGGACTACAGTGGTTACCACTAGTAACATTACTCTCTAGTTCGGTTACCTCTGATAACTTGCCACTCCCCAGCATTATTTGTGCCTGTTGGAAACGGGGTAGCGTGGTGCAGAGCGGGCAGGCCAAACTCCGGAGGAATTGTGTAAAGCATCCGCGCAGCACACACAGGCGACACACCAGGCACACTACAAACGGAGACCACACCAGTTTAGGTGAAAAACAGCATTTGTATTATGCAGAACTCAGCACAAATAATCACAGTGGTGTACACGGCGCCAACTGGCACCAGACAGTCATATACAAGGGACTATTTACAAGGCAGGGCCAATCGGGCCGCTGCCAACATCTTCAACACAGGTTGCAAAGGATCAATGACAGTTCCTAGGTCTTGCTAACGGTAATCAGTCCGTACCTGTTTGGAAAAGGAAATTAACTTAGCGTCTTCCCATGAGACTCAAACCGAGTGGGCCAAACATGTGATCAATTGGCATAAGATGCAACATCAGTAGGCGTAACCCCCTTAGGTAAGGTATCAGGACCTTTTGCAGAAAACCAGCCAGGTAACCTAGGGGTAAAACATTCAGCATATGAACATTAGCCTAGGAGCATTGGAGGCATAGCATTAACTTAGAGGTGTCATCGCATTTGCACGAATCAAAGTGGGCCGGACACATAACCCAGGCATCATCACTATGAAAACATTAGGCGTGACATCAGCATGGCAACCCTGAGGGGAAAACATCAGGTAACATTTGGGCATAAGACATTATCAGGAAGGCCGTCAGCAGGCCTTTCCCCTTTTGTAGTGCCCTCCTATCTATGCAAACCAATGTTCACCACGTTACGGCAGGGCCGAAATGGGGCCCACTAATTACTGGCCCAGCTGGAGCCCCACGCTGAACGTTGGAGTCCCTCTCCTGGACTCAAGTCCACTCATGCCCAGAAAGAGTACTGGCCCCGGGGGCGGGCACCGGCAATGTGCCCCGACACACCCCCTAACAGAGTACTGGCACCGCGGTGCCCCAGGTGAGCCCTGGTCCGGTGGAGCCCCACGGGGACTTCCCACTTAACTGGCTGCAGGTTGCAGCTGCCCACTGCCAGGCGGGGCAGCTGGGAGACCAGTAGGGCCACTGGGGTCCTCTCAGCGGGACCGACAGAGAGGCGGGCACCGGCAATGTACCCCGATGCCCTCTCCGGGACTCTAAACTGAAATGGCCCCAACACGTGGCAGCGGCCCGCAACTGCGGCGCCGCTGGGGAAGGGGGCTCAACACTAGCACGGCTGGTTTCCCCCGGGGCCCTAGGCACCGACAATGTGCCTCGGCCGGCCCCCGACACTCTCCAGCGCAACCCCACTCACCAGACTATCGGGCTGCAGTCGTCTCTGCTCTCCTCCTCGGGGAGGCTCCGGTCGGCCGGCCGGCTTCCTCCTCTTCTTGGTTGACGTCGGGGGGCCCTCCTCAGCTCATGGGAGCCCCGCCGTCAGCAGCGCCTCTCTGCCTCACCCGGGCCCCAGCTACAACACACGCGGGGCTCTCCTCTCCTCACGAGAGCCCCGCCAACACCGGCGCTTCTCCCGTCTTCACCCGGGCTCCTCCTGAGACCCGGGACTTTGTCCTGGAGCCGGCGAGGCTCCACACGACTCCGGCGGCGCCCGGGGCTCTCCTCCGGTCACGGGGAGCCCCCACCACTTCCTTCTCTTCCGGAGCGAAGTCTCCGGCGGCGTTGGCCAGCGCGGGGTGGGCTCCCGCCTCCGGCTGGCCAGCCACGCCTCCAACCAGGCGCAGGCCTGCCTGTCTTCCGGGTCGCTGCGAGCAGCGCAGCGGCCCAAGGCTTTATCGACGCCCGGGTCGCGGCGGTGATCCTGGGCGGATTCAGGGCACGGGGTAGGCTCCCGCTGCCCCTCCCCACCAGTCGCTCTCCTCGGCAATGTACCCCAAGGCGGCACAAGTGCGGGGTAGGCACCCGCTAACTCCGGCAATTGCGGCTCGGCCACGGCGGTGATCCTGGGCAATTTCCCTCGTGGCACTTCGGCAGCACAGCGCTGCAGGGACGCGCAGGCTCCTCACCGCCTGGGCAGTCAGAACATGGCGCCTAGCTGCAGAATGCAGCATCCAGTGATGGCGCTCTGTCAGCGCAGCGCTGCAGGCTACAGCTCCTCTCCTGGCACATTAGATATAGCGCTCCCCAAGGCGCTATGGTGCAGGCAGGCAACAGTCAATTACAGGGAAGCGCTCCCAAGGCGCTAGGGACCTCACAGGTCCAGGGCCCACAGAGGGGGGGGTTTGTCCACGCTCCTCACCTCCTTGAGTAAAGGCAGTCCCAATATGGCGCTCACGAGGCGCTAGAGGCCAGGAGACAAATAGTGCAGGGCGAGATCAGTGGCTAGCAGGGCAGCTCACCAGTCCTGAAGCAGCAGCTCCTCGGAACGGTCATCCTCCAGTAAGGTGGCAATCCTGCCAGCACAGCAGCCTCCACAGGCCCAATGTGGCTGTACCTCCTGGCAGAGTTCCCCTTCACTGTCTGGACTGCTCTTGCCTGACTCTGACTCTTCACTGAGCACATGGCAGCCCAGCCCCCCTATATGTATCCCCCTCACCCCACCTACCAGACAGGGCTGGCAGCTTCCAGAAGGTTCTCTGGGGAACCGGTTCTAACTGGTCTAGGGGGAGGAGTAGAGCCCCCTCGGTGCGACGTTTCCCTCCAAAAGCAGGGGGCGCTGGGGAACAAACCAATAGACTGCCAACCCACCTCAGTCAGGCGTCACATGGGCAGGCAGGCATGGCGTCCATTTTAGCAGTGACATTTTTCCACAGTGCTTTTCTAAAATGGTGGAGCTAACAGTGTGTACCACATTACACAGCATTTGGCATTTTCTGTTCGGACACACCATGTTTTACCCTTAATAAAAGCGAAAAATTTCAGGGCAAAAGGGCCAAGTCCAACAGTGCCCTTGCCACAGTACCTTCAATCTAGGAATGGGTGAATAAGTGCTCTCTAGCTTACATCTTCAGATATGTATGGCAAATGATATTAAGTTACCCGTCAATTTATCGGTGATTACTCATCATTGCTCTCGATTATAATTATCTTCTAAATTACACTAAGCTAAGTGTTCTCTATCCCGGGTAATATTACAAGCCGACACAAATCGCCCATTAAGATTAATCGGGCGCATCATTCGTTTTTCCTTTCATAGTAATACGTTTATGAAGTAGTATTCCACCAAACAGCATTTTGTTGTTTTTGGTGGACTACAAATCCCAACATTCTGTCATCCCGGGAGAGCACATGATGCAAACGTGTCACATGACACGTGCGATTGAGATAAGTATCAGTCGCTCGGGACCGGCGAGCACCTCCGGTTCCAGCTCTGTAAGAAGTCTGGGGTACCGACGGAGAGGTAAGCGGGCCGATCGAATCACCAATTAATTAGTTAAATGCAGTGAGATACTTGTAGAGAATATACGCGCCGGGTTAAACGCAGAGACCGACTGATAATATGTGCCCTTGCTGCATGCGTGCGCGGACAAGTTTCGCAGTAACGTGTCTTTTGCTAAGCTACCCTGTTCCATCCTTAGAGCAATAGTACATAGAAAAGATTGTGTTGCTCAGCTGAGCCCTTTTTTGAGCCACAGCCCCACGTACTGTATCACGCTGTTGGACTTGGCCCTGTTTGGCTAAAGTTCCCTAAACTTTTTGCCTTCCCCCTAGACCTTTTTTCTGACATGGTGTTGCCAACTTAGATACTTTGGGCACTTTGCCACTGCTGATCAGTGTCAAAGTGCAAGTGCTCCCTGTATAAAGTGTAATGGTAATTGGTTGTCCATAATTGGTATATTTGTCTTACTAGTAAAGTCCCTAGTAAAGTGCACTATGTGTGCCAGGGCTGGTAATACAAATGCTACTAGTGGGCCTGCAGCACTAATTGTGCCACCCACACCAGTAGCCTTAAAGAGAGATCTCAGGCCTGCCACTGCAGTGGCTGCGCGCAGTTTGTTAAACTGCCTTGTTGTCCTGACAAGTGCACCCACTTGCCAGGCCTTACCCTTCCCTTTTATGCACATCAGACACCCCTATGGTAGGCCCAAGGTACCCCCTGGGCAGGGTGCAGTGTATGTGAAAGGTAGGACATGTACTAACGTGTGTACCATGTCCTGACAGTGAAATACTCTCCATTTCGTTTTTCACTGTTGCAAGGCCATCTTGCCCATAGGACAGAATGGGGGAGGCTGTGTAATATGTTTCCAGCCTATCTTCCCATAGGCTTAAGATGGAGAGGTGAAGTTTAGTGTGCCTGAATTCACAATGTAATAACACATCTTTTTCTGAAGGTGTTTTTTGCATTGTGTGTTTAGAAACAACACTTTTAGAAGTGGCTGGTTTTTTTGTTCTAACAATTCTGTGTGTCTCTGCCTGGTTGTGGATTGACTGTCTGGATTTGAATGGGATAGGATCTGGGAAATGTCCTGACCCAGGGGAGGAGGTGAGACAGCAACAGGCTGACCTGCATCTGGAGTGTAGGGGGGAGGAGTAGCCCCTGGAGGTGAAGAGGCCTGGGCTTCCGCCATAAAACAATGGCTCCATCTCCTGCTGAGTGATTGAAGACCCAGACCCCCACTATCAAAGGAAAAAGGTGTCACTGGCAGGGAGACACCCAGAACTGGTTTAGACAGGGGTCAGTGTCCTCCTGAACACAAAGACTTCAAAGACATTTAGGGGTATAACTATGAGAGCTGAAACCCCTGAACGTTGGACTGATCAAGACTGAAAAGGATTGAAACTACTTCGTGGTCAAGAGGAACCTCTGCCAAGGAAGAAACAGCTGAAGAGACTGAAGGAAAGGACTGACCCTTGCTGTGTGTTCTGGGGCTGGCCTGCAGTTTGCTGATTTAACCAAGGAGAGGCTAAGGGACTTTGCTGTGTGCTGTGTCCTGAAGTAACTTGTCCCCAAGGGCCCGAGGAGAGCTGGCTCCCTGTTGTGGAAACTCAGGAACATAAAAGTTTCCAGGTGGGTCTCAGTGACGCTGTGTGATTGTGCTTTTTTTGCAGCGTGAGACCTGCGTAAGAACTGCCCCGTGATCGTGTGCACCCGGAGTCCAAGTGAGTCTCAGCGACGCTGTGTGCATGTGCTTTTTGCAGCCTGAGACCTTCGTGAGGATTGCCCTGTGATCGTGTGCACTCGGAGTCCAAGTGAGTCTCAGCGAAGCTGTGTGCATGTGCTTTTTGCAGCCTGAGACCTGCGTAAGAACTGCCCCGTGATCGTGTGCACCCGGAGTACAAGGGAGTCTCAGCGACGCTGTGTGCGTGTGCTTCGTGCAGCCTGAGACCTTCGTGAGGATTGCCCTGTGATCGTGTGCATCCGGAGTCCAAGTGAGTCTCAGCGATGCTGTGGGCGTGTGCTTCGTGCAGCCTGAGACCTTCGTGAGGATTGCCCTGTGATCGTGTGTACCCGGAGCTCAAGTGAGTCTCAGCGACGCTGTGTGCGTGTGCCCTGTTGCAGCCTGAGACCTTTGTGAGAATTGCCCCGTGACTGTGTGTCCCGGAGCAGTCTTGTTCTCTGTGTCGACCAGAGCTGCTGCGATCGTCATTGCCATCGGCCCGGACCGGCATCCCCAGAGGAGCTGTGCCGCCGGCCCGAGCCTGCCTTTGCCATGGAAGGACCTTGAACCACCCCGTCGGGGGGGGGGGCCCGAGTTCCACTGCCCAAAGATCAACGAAGTCGCACCGTAGGCCCAAGTCGCGAGGAGAGGAGAGTGAGATCGCACCCCCCAGTTAACGCTCAGCGAGTGTGCGTGTGTCGCCGCGTGGGGCGAGGTGCGGGCTCCGAGAGAGACGCTCTCGGCCTTTCCCATCTTTGCAGCAAGTCCATATCGCGGCCCGTACTTGCCGAGGAGTGACAGTACCGGGGCCGGAGTGTGGAGCTGCACTTTGTTTTCTATCATAACAGTGTTGGGGGCATGTTTTGGCAGTAGCTGACCGCGAGTCAGTAAGAGTGGCATAGAGACTGTCCAGAGCACCGCGATCGGTGCTGAAGTATTTTATTTTTGCATTACGAACTGCCTGATTGTTGCATTACAAAGTGCCCTATTTTTGCATTACGAACTGCCTGATTGTTGCATTACGAAGTGCCCTATTTTTGCATTACGAACTGCCTGATTGTTGCATTACGAAGTGCCTTATTTTTTGCATTATGAACTGCCTGATTGTTGCATTACGAATTGCATTATTTTCGCATTACGAACTGCCTGATTGGTGCATTACAAATTGCCTGATTCTTGCATTACGAACTGCATAGCATTGCATTAGGACTGCATTAGATCATTGAGAATTGCTCATTAATACTGCAAGAACCTACCAGTGCTTGCTGGACTAATAACCGGCAAGGTGAAATATTACAAATACACATATGTTGGATTTTTATTGTGTGGTCTCGTCGTATATCTTTTTTCTTATAAACATATAATTGGTTTTTTTATGAAACTCGTGTGGAGTCCATTTGTGGTGTTATCACTGTGTCACTGAGAGCGTGGTTGCAAATACTTTACACATTTGCCTTGGAGATAAGCCTGGCTGCTCGTGCCAAGCTACCGAGGGGGTGAGCGGGGGCTATCTAAGAAGGTGTCCTTCCTTTCCCTGACTTAGAAGCAAGGGTCCCTATTTGGCCTAAGGTACCTACCTCAGCCAACTAGAGACCCCCAGTTCTAACACACGCGCATAAGACCAATTGACTTAAAGTGCTTTCTTGCGCATGTGCACCCGGACTAGCTTTCGCATTTTCATGCCGTTTTTCTAATTAACAACAGACTTCAAGTTAGAATTCACTTTGGGTCGTTGTTTAGCTGAGCTAATTTTAGAGCTACACTCCCTCCGACAATATACACAACTAGATGAGCTGTCTACACATGTTCTTGAGGCACGCTAGTAATGTTGTGCATGCTCTGGAACTATCCGAGCCTGGTTGCGAGATGTGGAATGTATCGGGAACCGATTGGTGCAGCGATTCCCTTGATTGCAGTATAAACTGTTTGCCTGTCTATGATCCGAAGCAAGTTACGTTGTGTATTTTCTTAAAATCTATGACTAACATACGCCTAATTGTTATTGTTCACACAACTGAGTTGCGCGCTTTTTATATCTCGAGTAACAAGTTATGTGCACAGTCCACACTGTATTCCTTTTCATGAAACTTTACGAGTAATCATTTGATAACTATGGCTTCACTCCCGATCTGGGTGCTGTTTGACTTGTGAACAGTTTTTCTATTTTTCAATTCTTTAATTTTCACTGTTGGGAGCTGTGTCGAAATAATTACTATGATTGAATTACACTTCCTGACACAGGTATCACCCCCCTCTTTTCAGAGCGGTGCCTCTCCCCTGAGCTGTTGCCAGGTTGAGGTGAGGTGTCTTATCCGTACACGACGGGTAAGCTATAAATTTATACTATTTTGACTCAGTTGATCTTAACATGTACAAACCAAGGATGGGAACAGAGTCCCACGTGGTTACATTAACATTCCTGCTTACCTGTTATAAAAGACGCATGCTTCTTTTGATTTCCCCTGTTGTTTCTGTCATTCACAGGTACCACCAGTAAATTGAATACACCAAGCATAGGATTACTGGTTTTGTATTTTTTGCATTTGTTTTCACACTTTATTGACAAAATATATTTTCATCGCAGTAGCACGATACCTTCTGGTCCTGACGAAAGCCGCGACACCTTGTAGGGTCCTTGAGGCTGAAACATGTATACCCTTTCACGTCCACCACATGCAGTTATTTTTTCAAACTGCAGGTGCTCTGTTTTTAATCCTGACACTAGGGACGAACCAATAAAGTCTGTATCGCTCCTGGTAGTTAGTTTTAATATCACTTCCATCACAACATTATTTTTTGTTTTGCACTGCGTCCGTCACCCAATTAGTTAAGTGACTTCTTCTCTGACGGATTTATTATATCCTCAACAACGTAGGAATAAAAACATCCCTGAGTTCCTCCCTCACAGTGAGGGGGTTGTAGCCCTTGGCGGGGCTAGGGGTCCCTGTCAAGAGGAGAATCCCAGATGATGAAGCATGCCACCTTGGTGGGTGATGGGATTACGTCCTAATTAAAGGACTCCTCTACCTATGTAGTGAAATCAATCTTTGCTGTCTCCTTTTCAGGCATATACACTTTCTTAGACCCAAGGATTTCTTGTGTTTAATTGTTACCATTCTTACACACCACAGCACATCACACATGGATCTGGGAAACTTGGCAGGGCTGCTTTATACCCATTTTTCATTTATTAAGTTTAACATATGAATTGCTGCGTAGTTGTACGTGTTGAAAAATCATTACAGACTGCATCTCAGTTGTTGGCTCTTGGTTTGGGTGTTTTTAGAAACTCTATAAACCTTATTTATATGCCCTTGCGACCAGTAGGGTATGACAGAGGTAACTACTTTGTTAATCAGCCATTGTGACAAAAAATTACAGATGAAAATGTTGACACCAACAGTTATTTTTTCCTTAGCATTTTCATTCTTTTTTTGAGTTTAACAGATAGTTTATTTGGGAAAACCTTACGGGAGCTACACAGATGACCCCCTTGCTGAATTCAGAATTTTGTCTACTTTTCAGAAATGTATAGTTTTCTGACATCACTTATGTATTTCACACCTGTTTCCACTACAAACTGCAAATAGGTTCAAATTAGGAAAAATGGATTTCCTCTTAGAAAAATTCAAAAACTGCGTAAAAAAAAATTGTTTTTTATACAACTCTACTGTACTTGTTCATGGTAGCTATGAAGATGGCGGTGCTGGCACAGCAACCCTTTCTTGGATGCCAATTCTAAGGGGGAGGGAGGTGTGGGGCAGGGGACTAGTGCTTTCTTGTAGTGTACATTTTTTTAAATCATTTTGCCCTCCCCCTGACTTCCCCCTACCCCCTCTAAAAGAAAATAGCAGTATTTTGACTACGTTCTCGTTTCCCTCCATGGCAATCTATAAATACTGGGTACCTTTAGAATTCCCAGGATGTTAGGAGAAAAAGATGTAAATGTGGCCTTGATAACTTTTTGTGGGGACAAAAGATATGAATATTTAAATGCAAGCTACTCCAAAGGTCCTAAAAAAGGGCTTAGTACTACAGACGGAAACGTTCTAGCAGTGAAGAGGCTACGCGTTTTACTGTTCCAAGATGGCTCCTTGATTCGAATCAGAGCCTTTAAATGACGTAAACAGCTTGATCCTACACAAGTGAATTACGCATTAGAGTCTATCTTCCTGGTTTGAGATGCTCTGCATATTGCGGTTGGGTGAGTTGCTTAGTCTCGCCTTTTGCCTTTTCCGTAACCGATTGGATTATTCTGCGATCCTTCAAAATAGCACGCCTCTTTAATGTGCCAGCGTTTCCTGGTTCGGACAGTGCTTATGGTGAATTTAGGCAGTGTCTTACAATTCAGTGGCAGCGTGTTCTATCAGTCGTGAACAAACGCGCCTTCAGCCTTACACAGTAAAACAGGGTCGTTTGCTGTGGAGTTATGACAAGAGAGTTGGGGTGATTAATTTATTGCTCCAGGTGCCCTCTCCATATATGCTCCATCAGCTGGAAGAGACTCTTTAGTTCGCATACCGCCCCGGACTTTCTCCCATACAAAGTAGAGCGACTCTGTGCCACGAAAGAAAGACCCTCTGCCCTATCGTGCATATTAATCCCCCGTCTTCAAGAGCGTACAGCAGCCCTTAACAGAGAAGTGCTTCGGAGGACAGATTAGAGAAACTCGGGGTGCAGGGGCTTGTGTGTTACAGGTTATACTATTTCCGTTGAGTGGCTGTCCTACCCCTTACAGTTCTAAACAGTCCATTTACATCTCTCCTCCTCCCCACAGGTTTTAACAGAGATTCACAATAAACTATTGTTCGGTGGCTTCGCAGAGCACCCGACTCCTGATATTTGCGGACCTCTGTGGTAATGGACAGTTTCACATAGATTTTATGCTGTACGCGCTGCTGAGCTTTACACAATACGGGGGGGGGAGCTCGCTATTCAAACGACTACAATAGACATCTCGCTCAATTCGCTGTAACAGCATCCCGGAGAGAAGGCTCACATGCTGCCTGTAAGAGAATAGAAGCCACCCCCACCCCGCCGTCCCAGCACAGAGTTTGAGAGTGGTTCACTGAGCACAATGACCCCCTTCCCTCACAGGCTGGCGCAGATCTTCCCAGAGTGAAGGAAGCCTTGTTGCTGCTCGGGCTGAAGCAGACCGTCGCAGAGCAGAGACCCACAGAGAAGGCTGAGCATAGAAGCCCCTATCTACAGACTGAAGCAGGTTTCCCCACATAAGAGACCCCGGAGGTAAGTGATTACTAAAAGGTGAAATGCCATCCAGACCTGGAAGCTTGACAGTTGTCTTCGGCACTAGGCATACTGCTATAGACTGAGAATGGTATTTCTCGAAATAGTGCAAGTCACATAGTAGCTAGCTGCCAATTTGGTATGTACAACCCCTTAATAAATACGCCAAAGTCTGGGCTAATCCAGCGCATTTGTTTCATACCGTTTTCGTGGGGTCCCTCTATATTTCACAAGCGCCTCATAAAACTGAGGCTATTCGATTTTATCTGACTCAGGGGTGCTAGACTTTCCTGTAGGCTAGCCTTGTAGAATTTCTATAAATATTCTGTAAATATGTCTTTAATAATTCATTTTCTGAAAGTAGAGAGTGGTTGCTGAGTGTATTACATATTCATTCGCACGAAGTAGCCTGTCAAGAAAACAAAGGTTAATAAATAGTCAAATGTATGAGACCAAGCTGTTTAAATATTATGTTACCCTTTCAGAATTGCGCAAACTTGCTGGAGCGAATGGACTGAATCTGTACACTGTCCTGGGGTGCAGCGTGTTATGTAAACACTGGTTTACAGCTGTGGACACTGGACGGAAGGGAAGGGAGTTTTCTGGGGCAGCTGACCCATCAAGTTGGTTGGTGCACAGGACATTGCCTCATAATTTATTTCATCGCCGCTCCAAAAATACAGTGTAGAAGAGGGCAAGGATTGTGAGCATAGTAGAAGTTAAACATTGTACTTGTAACAAAATTGTTCATTAACGAGGCAAGGAGAATGCCATGTTATGCAAATTAAAAATCAGTTTTTAAAACTGGATCCAAAAGCTACTTTCATCATATTTTCGATTCCTATCAGGCCGTCAGAAGATCACCGTTTTCGGCATCCTACAAAATTAAAAGCTTCGGTATTTGTAATATCACAACTGTGCTTGCGAGGGTATTCACGCAGAGAGATAGTTTAATATTGAATTAAAGAGACTCTATTCAGTTAGTATCATGATCTCTATTTAAAAAAAATCACAACTGTCACTAATTTAGAAAGTTAAAATACTACCCAACGATAATCTGATATAATTCCCTTTTTTCTGACGACATCAGGTACAACATTATGGTCATAAACCGTAGCTGCATTTGAAAAAATGTTCTGAAAAAGTGTATTGTTTTGGTTGTAGATAACCCGTGAGAGCCCACTAGGTTACGCCTATGCATTAGAGTAAATACCAACATATCCTGCAGGTAAATACTGAAACGAATGCTACATCACTGCAGGACTGATGTGCCACACGAAGAGCTCAGCTTCTTTTCCACGATTTGGTGCTGGTTCTGTGGTGTGATACTAAATAGACTCTCCAACATGGTTGGAGTACACACCGGCACACTTGTATGGCTTACATCCTTTATACGTAAATACATCGAATAACTATTATTTCCTATCGATTCAGCTATGCGAATCTGATGTGGGTTCCCAAGAGGGTATCTCCTTTGACCAGACATCTTCCTGGCGGTCATTATTTTACTAATTCGGCCCTTTGCTTCCAGTATCATGCCTACCTGTCATCCTGAAGTGGATGACCGCCCCATCACACGTTATTGTGGGTAATCCAACAGTAGATTTCCAATTTTGATTCCAAAATAGCTTTTGCTTTTCGCACCAGCATAAATTGATGAATGTAATTACACAAAAGTTGGCATGATGGTGGAACCATACTGAAAATTCTCGTTATTTCGGTTTGGTGAAATCCAATCAATAGTTTTCAAGATGTTTGCATAACAAAAAAAAGGTGCTGGGTGAAACTGAAATGGTTACTCTTTTGTATATTTGGACTGCTGCTATAAGCTGTTCACAAACCGTTTTCAAATGAAGTTGACCCAGTTAGGCCGATTCCTTGTAATTCAGAAACTATTCAAAGAGCTGGCTGTTCACACATAGTTCGCCAACCGCCACGATCTGCTCGGTTGCTACGATTGAACAGTTTTGTTGAGGCTATGATAAGGATGTGCATTTCAGTTATCAGACCATTCATGAGCTCTCCATCACGGAAATATCATGGGGGAGGCGAGGATAGTCGTGTAGCATACCACAACCCCTATGAGTGTGGTTAATCTCAGAGGGGAGCAAAGGCTCAGAAAAATACAAGAAAAGAAGAATTGTCAGAGTTCATGAACCATAAAATGACATTTTCAGTCAGCAAGCTGCCGATGCAGTTCTTGAAGTAATCTCATTCATTGGCAGTTTCTCAGGCCGCATTCCAGTCCATGGTTTTAAGGCACTGTGGCACCTTTTAACAGTAAAGGTTGGCAAACTGTTTACAAACAAACAATCTTAGTAAAACACCCTCTATACTCAAATGGGCACTTTTTAACCATCCAAAAGGTAAAAAAACATTGAAGTTTGTAAGTTATGGTGTTACACAGCCATAACTTCCCCTTACCTCCCCAATGCATTGCTCATGTCCTCATATAGCGCAGCCAAGGTGTCGGAGGGCCACAGGGTAAGGAGGAGTTACTGGGCCCACCTGTGGGGGTTGAGGCTCTGGATGTTCTGGAGCCTGACCTACTGGGGACCCTGAATAACTGTGCCGAGTACTACCCCTTACAGCACCTGACTGTCAGTGGTAGCGTGGATCGAGCAGTCTAAGGCTGTTTGAGTGAGAGCTAGGCGTGAGGCATACAGAGGCTCAAGTCTTAAAGTAACAGCAATAAGATGATTTTCTAGCCAAATACTTTCTTTATTGAAAAAAAGAATAGTTTAATGTGATCACACAAAGCATAGACCTGACACATTAAATAATCACCACAGCCTCTTTTGGTCAGTGTGCTAGCGCTGTCCCACATGGAATCTCCGAGTCCCTCTGTCCTGTCTGGTGGGATTGTTTATTCCCCATTCTATGCTGGTTGCGACCCTCAGTTGTGGACCACCCTAGTCCTCATACAACAAAGTTTATGCGTCGCCGTAAGTGTAAGTGCTAGCAGCATTAGGTGCTAAGTTCATTCAAGTCCTCACAGGCCTGGAGCACTGGAATAGTCTTACCTGACCTAAAGACAGCTGGCAATCCCAGGAGGACTGGGGTAGTCCTTCGTGAGCTCTGGTCTCCGGACTCTGAAGGCCTGCAACCTCTTGTATTCTTTCCCTAATGAGATGTTGGTTTCCTTGGACACCCTGCGTCGGTGTCAGACATCCTCGCCCTGCTCTTGTGGCGATCTGTAAGTGTTTCTCCTGGCTTCTTCAGCACGATGAACCAAAGCAATGACCTTAACTCAGGGTGGCCTCCCTCCTGGTCACACAGGGTCACCGACCTCAGCCCGCACACGAGCAACGGCCTTGTCTTCATGGTGGCCCCTTTCTTGGTCACATGTAAGTTGCAGATTTTGGCGCAAATATGTGCAACAGACCACACTTCAGGGTGGCCTTGCTCATGGTCACATGGAGGTTGCCGACCTTGGCACTCACACAGGCATCGGCCAGCACTTCACGGTGGCCCCCTTCCTCGTGACATGAGGGTCACAGACTTTGGTACGATCAGACAGGCAGCCCTCCCTCCTGCAGCAGTCCTGACCGGACTGCATGGCTCACATTTCACTCACCAGAATCCATTGGCTAGGATCCCTGCTGGGCCTTGCTCCCTCCAGGTGCTCTCCTCCTCCTCAGCAGGTGCATTGGTAATGGCAGGTAGGCAGAAGGCTGATGTTTCAAGCTCAGGACAAGTGGATATTGACTTCCTGGGTGATTTCCCCACATATATATAATGAAGCTAGTGCAGGAGAAAGACTTTTAAGTGGGGAGGGACAGACAAAGCAGTGATATTAACACAAAAAAACAAGGTGGGTGGGGAAGGATTGGGGACACAACAGACAAAGGTGGGTGAGAGGGGATATAATACAGAGAACAATGGGAGGTGGGGGGGGAAGTAGATAATACATTGTGAAGACAACAAAAAATTACATGCACTCCTACGAAGTGCTTCAAAGCAAAAGAAAGTAGTTCCCTGAATGCAAGCAATGTCAGCAGTAGAAAGATACAAGTCAACTAATCAGAACACTATTAGAATGAAATGCTCCTGGGGAGAGGGGTGGATAAACATATGAGCAAGCAGGAAAGCCACTGAATCAAGAGGAGACAATTGAGATAGACAACAAAGCCATCTAATCATGAGCAAAGGGCTGAACAAAAGCCCACTCTATGTATATTGGAAACAGTAGGTCTTAACATCACAAATATGATGAGACCTAAAAAGACAGTCATAATTTGGTAACAGTAGACCACTCCGCCCAGGCCTGAGATATATATATATATATATATTATATTCAAATCAAACAGCAGTATTTCTTTTTGACACCGACACCGCAAATTCAGTTGTTTATGCTGTTTATTCAATTATTGTGCTGTAACGCGATCCCCTGCCTTGCTCACACACTGAGCTCCACTACTCTCCTCCCTTTGTAGGGAGGGCAGGTCACATGATACAATAGATATAGACAACACACTTCAAAGTTATTTTGCATACATTTTCGTATACATAGAAGACACCTTCAAAGCCAAGCTTTCCAAGTGCGACACTTATTGCATAGTCTTCAACATTCAAATATCATTGCTACATGTTTAAATTCTTGTATTTTACCTCTTTCAAAACGTGAATAATAATAAAATTAAAATCAAAGGTTTTTTACATTCTGTTCCTTTTTCTTTTCCCGTTTACTTATACTTTTTTTATGTTTCTTTTCTGTTTTCTCTTTTACAAGTTCATTTTTAAAAAAAATTCTTTTTATTAGTTACAAAGTAAACTTGTAATAACACGGTTACAGATTAAAGTTTTATTGTACAAATCACGCTTCACTTTACATTGTTCCTCCATAAAGGTTCTATAGGTAATACAGTGAAATTATGAGACGACATCCGACCTGATTCTCCACCCACATAGTTAGTTTGAGTCTATTTCGGATTCGATCTGAGGTGGAGTGCAAATGTTTCCTCTATATATGTTCCACTTTCCCCACACTCGCCCCCACTTTTTGGGGCATCCACAATGTATATATGTCTCCCTTTCAGCCACCATAGCACCATCCATGTCTCTACACCATTCCCTACACGTCGGTGAGACCTGCGATCCCCAGTGTTTCACTTTGCGAACATCATACCCAGCGTCGCCCAATCCTGTGCTGCATGGTTGAGGTCAGTAGGTTCCCAGATATTTAGGAGACATCTCTTGGGTTCAGGAGTGACAGTTACTCCACTAACTTGTGTAATGACTTGCATAACTGTTTCCCAGTAGGACACTATCACCGGGCATTCCCATATTGTATGATAGAAGGTACCTATTGCCCCGCATTGTCTCAAGCAGAGTGGGGTATCAGTCTTCCCTATCTTATGTAGGGTTGCTCTCGTATAGTAGATGCGGTGCAATATCTTCAATTGTACTAATTGTACTTTAGAGGATATCCCCACCTCGCGTGGAGAGGCGAGCGCCTTTTGCCAGTCGGTCTCATCAAGGTCTCCCGCATCAATTTGCCATTTTTCGTGAAGTGATTGTGTTGGTTCTGGTTGTTTATTGATAATTTTGCGGTAAGTGAGAGAGATGGCCTTCTTGTCCATATATTCTGTTAAGAGCCTAACCTCTAGTGGAGAGGCCTCGGGGAGTACAGTGCCCACTGGAATGGTTGTTGTCAGTGCATGTCTGATCTGAATATACCTAAAGAATTCTGAGGACGCCATCTCATACTGGTCCTGGAGGTGGGTAAAGGAAACAACTTCTCCCTTACTCCACAAGTCACCCACTGTTGAGATTCTGATGGAATCCCATCGCTTGAAGCCTTTACTAGCGCCGAGTCTGCCTAGTGTTTGCGTTTCCCATAGAGGGGTTGATTGCGTTATGACCCCTTTCCAGCCCAGTTTCTTGAGGGCTATGTGCCAAATTTGGACTGTGTGTGCCGTGGGTCCGAGTAGTGGTGGTTTGCTAGTTTTCGTGTAGAGTGCCCTCATTACTCCTCCTTCTCCCAGACTGTGTCTATCTGAGCGAAACGCTGGGTCCGTGTGCGGGGCATGAAGCCACTGGTTGAGTACGATTAGCTGGGAAGCCCAATAGTATAACTGTATATTCGGGAGGGCGATTCCGCCGTCGTACCAGCCTTTTATCAGTTTGCTCATGGCAATGCGGGCCGGTTTTCTGTTCCACAGTAAATTGTTTTCTTCGGTCTCAATGGCCTTAAAGTAGGTTGGGGGAACTAGAAACAGGGTATTTTGCAGGGCATATAGGAACCTGGGAAGTGCCATCATCTTAAAGAGGGCGGCTCTTCCGAGCAGCGTCAATGGCAGAGATTGCCAGTGCTTTGCGTCTTGTCGGAATCTTTTCAGTGGTGGTTGGAGTTTTTTGTCCATGAAGACCTCGGGTAGAGGTGTAATATATATTCCTAAATATTTGAAGCACCCGTCCGTTATCTGTAAACTACATCCCTTTGGGAGTTGTGGTGGGGGACCGTGTAGGATGTAGAGAATTGACTTAGTCCAGTTGAAAACTGATCCAGCGCGATATTAGCAAACAGCATTCATACACAAAACACTCACTTGGGCCCATACATTCATACTACGCTAATACGTCCGCTGGGTTTTATCAGTTGTTACTCTTTATCAAAATCCCTGCTACCAATTACCTTCTGAATGACGAGTAATGACTTACCAATGAATCCTTTGCTAATTGGGAAGTTTAAAATGAGTGACATTCATTATAGTACATAATCCTGAAATAACCACTGAGTCAGGAAGTTTTAAAATGTTTATCTAAAGATTTAGCAGAGTAAAGTACAGAACCACACGGTACTTAATCACAATACCCAAGATGAAGCATAGAATAATTATTGCTAGTTAATGACGGTTCCTCAGGAAAGGAGAGGATAGAGACAGCAGCGCAACTAAAGGCTATATTTACCTAAGTGCGAGAACCAAACCCCTTGGCCAAGGAGTTGGAAAGAATAGGACCCAGGAAGGATGAAGAGCAAAAGACCTCCTCCAGGATCAGGACAGGACCGGTGACCTCTCTACAACGACGCCTGCGTCGTTCCCCTCTCTGATACTCGACTTCTCCTCGATTCTCCCGTGCCTTCCTTCTAATGGACTCCGCCGCCCCCTCCTCAGGAACTCTCTCGACAGCGGTTCAGTCTGCAATCGATCAGCTTGGCAGTCTGGGGCTAGAAGCTAACTAATTAGCTAATTCTATATCTATTATACCCTTCTACGCCCATGTACCTCCCCTTTATGTTGCCAAAATATGGGGCCACTACTTCTGATTGGACAGGGGGTTGATCCTCACACCATATTGATTTGTCTTGAATTCTGAAGCCTATTGTTTTTAAACTACCGCCCCTTCAATTTAATACATTTGCTTTATTTCCCACCCGTCTCACGACAAAATTGACAATTTATTCATATAATATGTTTCTCTTCGGCAAGAACATCTTGGTATGTAGTGGTGTCACCCAGCAGGTTATGGCCTTGGGTGATGTCCAAGTTGACTTCATCTTTTTCTATCTGGTCTGCCACTGCAGGGCGCATGTGCGGAATCTTTGTCACACGAGCTTTCATTGCACCAAACCCAGGCCCAAGTTTACAAACTGATAAAAGTCAAAGAAGAAAATATTAAAATCACAAATAAAATGTTTCACTGTATGCCCACCTTTTCTACTCTATTCCCATTTAATTATAATACTGTCCCGCATTAGTAGCGTTAAGAAAACGACAAATTAATAATAACATGAGAGCAAGCTGAAGCATGTGAAAACATCAAGCAGCCATTTTAATACACACTGCGCAGAAGCAGAAGTTTTCCCACCAAGCAAAGAGAGACGTCACAACACGTGATATGGTTGAGACATGCGCAGATAGTTTCCCGCACTTTAGCAGCCATTTTGGATTACAGACAAGCGTTATTCATTAGTAAAACACATAGGCAAGCATCCTTTCTATTCGTGTCATGTATGCAAAGGTTAGTAAAACAATACAAGTTTAATAAATTAATACTATGAGGAGGATTGTATACAAGCAAGTTTCGTTTATGAAACCTTGCTCCATCAGTATAACCGGAAAATTGGCCGTATACTGCACAGATGTCCAGGAGCCGGATGATTGAGCTCCTGGGGGATGCCACATACAGAAGTACATCGTCCGCATATAAAGATATACTGTCTTCCCATCCCTCCGCCCAGTGGAGTCCGCGAATAACCGGTTCCCTCCGGATCCATGCTGCTAACGGCTCTAGTACTAGGGCGAATAGGAGCGGTGATAGGGGGCAGCCTTGATGTGTGCCGCGCCCCAGGGGAAATTCGGGAGAGATATGGCCGTTCACCGCTACTTGAGCAAGGGGATTTGTGTATAGAAGCTGGACCCATGCACAGAATTTGGGGCCAAATCCCAGATGTTTGAGTGTGGCAAAGAGGAAGGGCCATTCCACCATATCGAAGGCCATCCTTTCGTCTAAGGATAATATGGCGGCTGCTTCCTGTATTGTGGGCATGCGAGCTATGACACTTACAGGTTCATTTTTTATTATATATTCAGAAGGGAAAAAATGATTTTTGTGCTACCCAACATTTAAACCCATAATGTGTCAATATTTCACCAAACAAGACTTAATAAAGTGCAACAGTGCTGTGCCCCTTAACGAAAAATTGGTACCGGGTACTGATGGCATTGCGCCCTGAGCTTCCTCTCTCCGCCTAATTGCACAAACGTAAGACAGTTCAAAACATTAATTTCAATCAATCTGACGGCATATAAGGCATAGAGTGTCATCAAGGGGGAGGACAGGATATACTTGCAGCTAGTCTCTTTCAGTCACAGTCTGCCAGTGCCTTAATTAAGAGTGCAAATTATGCATGATAAAGTGCAAGTGCATTAATACTTGGCAACCACCCTGGGCAATGTATTGCACGATCCATTTTTAGTCCCTATTTCGCAAAGTGCAAGTGCAATAGTGCAATTTTGCATGAACCGATCTTTCCCCACTTTGGTTTCAGTCAATAATAATAAAGTGCTGGTATTTACCTCTAAGTTCAAAGTGCAAGTGCCTTGTTTGTACTCTCGCATAAATTTATTACTAATAGGCTATGGCTTCTGAGACCATATGGCTGCTGTACTTTGGGGCTATCTAACAGGGAGGGAGGGGTCCTCTCTCCTGCTTCTGGGTTAATGACATAAAGTGCTAGTGCTTTTGCCATTTAAAGTGCAAGTGCTGTAACATATGAAAGTGCAAATGCCATAAGACACTGATTCATTCCTTCCAACACAGTCTAAAAAATTAATAATTGAATTAATAACCGCTTGCACTTGTATTGCTGGCAAATTACACTGACCCATTGTTAATGCCCTTCCACTCCCTCGTAGATTCCCCTTTTATGTAACGTCAATCTTATTGCGCACACTGCCGTGGATGAGGGGCACAGACCTAAAACCAAATTTAAAATTTGTCTTTGGTTTTCCCAAAATTCCTAAAAGCATTGATTTGATATATAAGTTCTTTCATCTATCTAAATGAGGACTGGCGGTACATGCGGATCATTTATTTACAGATGGACGTACAGATCGTCCTCTGAATTGAGGCCTCGGGGAATCTTAGTGTAAAGCATTAGTATATAACGTGATTCAAGTTGTCTAAGTTTCATCTCACGATTACCCCCTCGTCTGTTCTTCGGGACTGAGCCTATCACATAATAAGAGAGTTCGTTATGATTCCCTTCATGGACCTCATTGATATACCTGGCCACAGGGTAGGTTCTGTCTTTGTTTATTACTGCCCTAAGGAGTTGGAGGATTCTAACGTGCACCATATGAATCGTACTGCCCACATACAGCTTGGGGCAAGTGCACTGAAGAATGTACACCACGTGGTCACTCCTACAGTTAAAAAAGCGAGGAATTTTCCAAGGTTTCTTCATCAACGGTGATTGGATTTCTTTTTTGTTAATGCCGTGACGGGACGCCTTGCATTTCAGGCACTTATTGAAAGCTGGATTAGCTTTAAGCCACCCTTCTATCTCAACCACCTCAGGGCTACTCACTACCAGTTGTTGTCTCATAGATTTCGCCCTTCTGAAAGTTAGGAGCGGTCTGCGTGAAACTAAGCTGCCAAGTGTGGGATCATTTTTTACTAGGTGCGAATGCCTATTCATGCATATATATATACCTTTTCAAAAGGTTTTAAAGGTTTGAAAGGATTGAAAGGTGATTAGATTATATATAGGAGAAATTAGCAATATCATAGTACTTAAATAGGCCATGAATAGTAAGTATTGTAATTAATAATGACTCCCATGAAATGTCTTTTTAGGATTTTCGGTCAATAAATTACAACCAATAGACAATAAGGCCCACTAGAAGGCAGGCATCCCAATATCAGGGACATATAAGGTCTAAATTCTCTATCAAAAGGATGGGCTAACGTCCGGTTGTAACACTGCCCACTTGGGGGCGTGAGTGTCGTTTTTAAGGTATAATACCAATAAAACTATGCATTGATAGTCTAGAAATCAGAATAAACATCATCTTAAAATAAGGTCAATAACTATCAAAAATAGACCAGATTTAATCCAACATGGTCATTTGAACATGTAAAATAATTTCAAACAAAAAAGTCACTAAATTGTTACACTTTTTTATTTTGCACCTTTCTTTTGCACATATATACATCACTACAACTACCAGCATGCAAAGTGTTGTCTAAAAGGATGTGATGTAACATCATGTGACCAATGTGTGTTTTTTTATAAAAAAATGAGAATTGCTGGAAACACTTTGTACTCGTGATCAAGGTCTGAGGACAGACCGAAACGCGTAGAGTTTGTTGAGCTTACCTTAAGAAACGTTGCTGCCTGAATAAATCAACAACGATTTCCACCCGTGAGTGCGAGTAGAATTCTTCCCTTGGGAAAATCTGTTTGGTTTCAAAACGGCTGGGCTCCGCCGTATCTACAGAATCGCACCGTCAAGAGAGCGCTGTGTGCCTGAATGTGAGCCACTTCGTGGATAAATATATATATATATATATATATATATATATATATATATATATATATATATATATATATGAATTAGGCTTATTTCCTCTGTCCGTCAGCAAAAGTTTATATGCGCAATTATTTGTGTTCAGCAATGTCATCAAAGTTATTATGCTGATATGTGATGTCATTTATGATGCCATTTTTTATGTCAATCGTAACATTGTGTAATGTCATAAGTAGTGCGTTGGGGAAGGTTTGGTTGTTTAGCTCACCATTATTGGTATATTTTAGTAGGTTATAGGCTCTGGCTCTTAATCATAATTTACCCTCACATGAAATGATTTATTATTTGTAAAAAATGAAATTATTAACCATAATTTCTAATAAAGTTATTTTTTTTTTACTAAGGGTATGGCTTCAGGGCCGATACTGGGAGCCAATAAAGTGTATTTTTACAAACTCCTAAAAAAATGACAAAAACATTGTTTAAAAGACACATTATGGTTCACATGCAAGTGGTATACAAACCTTAGAAACTCTCTGAAAGTGATGCTCTGGGTCCTATGTAAACTCTTTAAACAATGTGATTAACCAGCTAGCTATGCAGCCACAATCCCCATTTGAACTCATGATGAATATTTTTGAAATCCACTTTTTTATTTTCCTCTGTTGTTGGTGTCAGAAGTGAGCAGACTACTCACACTCACATCTTTCAAAGATGGCAGCCTCGAGATATGTTTTTCCTTTCCCATAGCTATCCCCAGAAACTAGCTGTCCTTTTCCCATTTCCTTGTTTTGTTCTTTCCGCGAGTTACTTCTAGGGGCGGCCGGCACGGATCGCGGTTGGGGGGGCGGGCGCACGGGGAGGGGGGGTTCAGTTACGGGCTGCTTAAAAAAAAAAAATTATGCATAAAAAATAAATAAAACTTATAATACATAAAAATAAATAAAACTTACCTTGCCGCCGTGTCTTCTCTCCTGCTCACCTGTGTCCAACTCTAGGTCGGAACAGGAAGCGGGCAGCCAGGCTCCTACCCCTAAGCCAATCACAACGCTCCAATGGAGCATTGTGATTTGTCTGAGCACCGTGACACAGCGCTCAGCCAGGGGCTGGAGGGGTGGGCATGTTCTCCGAGCAGGCTGCAATGCAGCCTGCATGAAGAACAGGGGAGTGCGCATGACTGGTTTGGGGGGCCCGAGAGGGCTTACCAAACAGTCATTGCGCACTCAGTAGTGGGCAAACCACTCCACCCCTGCCCTGCTCCGTAAGCAGAGCAGCCTTGCCTGCTGGCAAAAAAAACCATAAAATGGTAATAACTAAAAGTTATTACCATTTTATGTTTTTGCTTTTCGCACTGCAAGAAAGCAGTGGGGCGACGCTCCTCCGCCATAGCGAATGACCCGCCACTGGCTACTTCTCTTTGTCCCATGCTTGCCAGCCGCTTTTCTTTCTTGTGTTAGCCAGCTCCTCTAACTATGGTCTTTATTCTGCTGCACCGTCTTGCTTTTCGGATCTCTAACATCTTGTCCTTATAGACATAATCATTTGAGGTGCTTCCATAGCTGTTTGTGTCCTCTGTTCTCCTGCTCTTCCATCACATCGTGGTTAGACTTTCTGTTGCATGTGGCGGTGTGAAACATGACCTCCCTCTTGCCTTTAGGGGAAGGAATATAGTCCAGGCCTTGAAAAATCCAAAAAGGTTTACTAGACCTGCAGGTCTAGTGACATGAATAATCTACTTGACCTAATTATAATGCTCTTGACCCTTAAACTGGTTTCAAATTGTGTGATCCTGGGCAAGTATTTTAATTCACTGAGACGCCATTTTCTTCTTTATCACGTATGAGAGCACCATCAAATACGCGATTTCAGCATGTCTGCTGTACAGAAAACTCTTGTTTAGTTTAATAGACTAAACTTTTGCTTCATATATAATACAAATCTAGCCACATATAGGATACACATAACCGCTGACTTACCTCAGTTCATTAACCTCATTGTCATCAGTGCAGCGGCAGGAATGTTTCTGAACTCATGTTTAAAAACGGTCTCTTTTAATAAATACATAAGTAAAGCATAAAGTAGCAGCACACTGTCATTTTCAAACAGCAGATTTTGCATTGAAATTCCCACTGACATGTGGTTTTAAAACTATATAGAGTACAATATCTGGAAATCGAGTTTCTGTTAATATTTGTCATTTGCACATCACCAAGTAAAGTGTTGTGTTTTTTTTTTTTGCTCCCATGTAAACTTTGTTTGCATCACACTTCTGAATTACAAAAAAAAGTTTTCATAATTCCTGATATATTTTGAAATAATTCTACTATTCATTTACAAGCTGTTTAAATGTCCTATTAGAAAAAAAACCTGACATTTTACAGCTTTTTTGTTTCACAATTAATGTCAAATAACTCACTTGACAGAAAGCACTAAATATAATAAGAGAAAGAAAAGTAAAACACATTTTCCATGAACAGATAAGCAACAATTAGTAAAAAGACAAACTGACATTTGACCTCTGTCCTTGAGCAGACCGCAAATGAGTCAAGACAAAAAAGATTTAAAGGTGTCTTTATTGTTCATTCACTTTCTGAATGAACAAAACACATGTTCCTTCCAGTTTAAATTAACTCGCCAGCAGGGTCGAGTAAATGCCAAAATTAGCTCAACCTGCTAAAATCTCACTGGAAATTGCGAGTGGATTTTTCGAGGCCTAGTCGAGTTCATTATCGTGATCAGTATCGGGCTGCTTGTTGGTGTTGGAACTAGAATGTTTGGGGTTTCTAGTAGCTGTGGAAGTCTTGACCACAACCTCTGCTTTTTCTAGTAATTTTCACTGTCCTTGACGTGCTATCAACTGCGTGACTGCCTGAGCAGAGTTATTATGAGTGGACTCATGATGCACTGTCATCATCAACATAACTCTGCCCATGTGCAAGTATCTTTTGGATCCAGTCTGGATCGTGTCTGTAATGATATCACATGATTTTTGAGGTGGTTTCTGTGTGGTCTATATCTCAGTGTCTTGGAAAATGTTATAAAAAAAATGATTATTTGAATGACATTAAATAAAGTCTAGTTTCCATTAGAGACAAGGAAGTGTGAAGTGTGCTTTTTAAGTTTCGCCTGCACAGCGCATTGGCTGTGTTTGAGAAATCTATTGTTATTCATATAAACTTAAAAGGCACTTACATCCCGCCTCCTCTCTTTCCTGGCTTCTCATTGGTTCTTGTGCGTGTCACTTACCTTTCCTCCATTTCTATTGGCTGTAGCATATTTTCCTGCATTTACCAATGCTTGTTCCTCGTCTGCTTCTCTTATCAGTTTCCCGCCGCTGAAATACTGTTAACATCCTCTTTGGTGGAACTATATTTTGCCTTTTACTCTTGCAGCATATTTATGTAACAGTTTATCACCCGGAGAGATTCAGTGATTTGCATAGAATCACAGGATGTTGCGTGGCGCCGTCGAGACTCGAAGCAGGATCCCCAGCTCTCGAGTCAGCAGCTCTGCCCGCTGCGCCACATCCTCCCCACTCCCATGTTATCTGTCAGGGAGCTTTTTCCTTCTCCCGGATGATGATTGAGGAAAACAGCTCTTTATTCGTGACATGGGCAAAACCGATGCATACCAATGCTTGTTCCTTACTGCTGTTAATACGAGCCAAATGTATCATGTAAGAAGAGCACTGGAGCTCCTTTGAGTACAAAGTTGTAGAACTACAAAGACTTCTAAACACTGTACAAACATTCGCCATTTGTGTCCCTAACCTAATATCCTCCTGAAAATTCATTCTTTAATGCAAACATTGAAAACTTGCACACCTTTGCCTCTCCTGAAAACGGTCACCCTCTACTTTAATCACTTCCGCAATCTTTTCTCTGATTTCTTAATTGGGCTCCAGACTGTTCACTACAAAACCAAGAAGGCAAATTAAAAATTGGTTTGGGAGTCAGAAATAAACAATAAATTGAATTATAGAAGAGTAACTGTGAATAATGGAGATATTTTCCATAGAGGGGTTCTAAGTGACATCAAATAGACAGCATATATGCATTCAACATATATGCAGGGGCAGAGACGCAATAGGAGAGCAATTTATAGTATATTAAAATTTTTAAAGAATCTTGGCCTCTTGCCTCCTACCCCCTATGAATCCCCCAAAATATAAAAGTACAAAAAATACCTGGCTCTTGCCACCCATCCTCTCTAAAAACCCTCCTCTGCTACCTAAATTGAAAAACAATAACCAGGCCTCTTGACACCCACCCTACCACCCTCATCGCCATCCGAGCCCCACCCAACCCAAAGCCACTCTACCTGCTTGGACATTGAGAGCAAAGAGCTAGCACCGCACTGACAATGGCTGTGTGAGAGCCGTTTGTCAGGGTAGCTTCATTTTCTTTTCAGCACTGGTCTGCAGAGACTCATGCTGACGGGTGAAGGCAAATGGCGCAGGCACAGGTCCACCCACGTTCTCCCATCTCCCTATAGAGACCTGGGAGAGGTGGAAGAAGGCGGGAAAGACCGCCAGCTGGCTTTCCACCATTGTCCTCAGATCTATTGAGACCCAGTTAAGGCGGCGGAACAAAGGGTAAGAGGGTGTTTCCCCTGGGTGGCGTCACAACAGTGGGTAATCACTTTGGTGATGTCACTGCTGTAAATAACCAGATTTCAATCCAGTTATTCGTTGTGAAGAAGTGATATACAACCTTGCAATTTTATTCACAGAAACAACCCATGTTTCATCCTTTATCATACTGTATCCCCATAATTGTCAATCTCCCAGTACCCTTTTCCAGAAGTCAGTTTTTTGACTGAGAGTGATAATGTTCTCCTCAGTGCTTTTCAAAGAATGGAGCCTTTCTACAATATAGTCCAGAAATGTATCATTCTACATCAATATGTGGTGACTCTTATGCTGGTTTAAAGCTTTCCCAGGCAGTAGGGACACAGATACCTGATTTAAAATAAATAATCTTGTATACCCAGTCCTTGGAGCAATCCGCCATCTTCATGATATCCTCCAATTTAGCTCCCACCTAGAAGACTTTTAACACCTTGGTCTCTTTTATCTACTGTGCCCCTAAGACCTTCACATTCACCCCGGTTTGCCCCACAATCCATTTCACTTACCTGCCAAAGTGGAACAACGACTTGAAAAGTGTGATTAATAGCAGTAAACAACTGCTTATGGTCCTCAGCATATTGTTCTCTTCTTATTCTCCTTCACATATTTGACCAGACAAAGCTGTGGTAAATGTAGAAATTCATATAAGGTATACATGGAAAGTCCCATATAGGAAGCTGTTCTGGTTTTCCTTCAACTTAAAATGCCAAAATCCACTCTGGAGAGAACAACAAATGTGATACATTCAGGGCCCTTACATATTAAACCTTGTGAAATAAAGCTAAGTATTATTGTTATGCTGCTCAAACGACAACCTAGATACCTTGCTACCATCTCACAGGGATGGGAACCTGGGGGCAGGTGGACCAGGTTGTCTGACCCTTTCAGGATTCGACAAAATAGTAGATGTTCTTCCACATGTTCCTCTGATGTGTTCCCTGCTGAAATAGCTGACCTCAGTGATTTTAATCTTTTTTTTTTAATAAGTTCTCACAAGAGGTTCAATATAGTTAATGAAGAGAGATGCAGATTGCTGCCCAAGCATTAGCTAGATCATCTGTCGTTTGCAGATCAGTAACTCTTTAATTAAGTGCTTGAAGAGGGCCTTGGATTGCCCTGAAAGTCCTATAAAGTCCCATCTCTTCTGGAAATTCACCACCAGTCACATTGGCTCATCCGTTTCCAGAGGGTGATGCTCCCTCCCTTCTGGCCAGCTAGCACAACCACTTTCTGATGAAGGAAGACTGGAGAAATAGCAGAAAGTTCCAGAAGTTCTAGAAACCAGGCTGGCATAATCCGTCTCGACGACCACCGGACCAACTTGATCTCTTGCACCCCCACCTGTCCTGGTGCCCCAGTTATCCTGAAGAGAAGAAAAACACTTTTTACCTCTAGGCCCCAAGCATACAGGAAAGCATCTGTGCCCACTGATTACATTCTGCCTTCATATGTCATACCATCAGCTATGAAGAACGCCAATACACCTTCTGATTTTTCAGTCACAGCAGGCATTCAACCTTGACCGAGATCTGATGTTGTTGACGATAAGGCCAGATGTCATTCAGCAGCTGAATATCCTATCTCACTGCTGACATATTGCCCATCTTCAGAAGAACACATAGTGTCCCTCATTAGGTACATTATTGCAAAAGAGCCAACTGGTAAATGCAAGCACTTCATGTGCATGTACAGCTCCCACCTCAATTACTTGCTTCCTATCAATATTTGTCCTTAGCGTGTTCTTTAACTGGTGCAAATGGCATCTAATTGTATGGTCAGGTCTGAGGCTTCTCCAAAAATAGCATACCCATGGTAGGTGTCTGTATACAATAACTACTAGTTGAGTTACTATAGAGCCTCTCTGGACAATAGAGCATATTTACAGTACGCCAGACCCTGTTGTGAATGTTAAATCTTACAATTGCTGCAGAGCCCTGAAATTTGAAGGTTTTCGGAACATCACCCGAATTGATGTTGTTAGGAGTCTCACCAGAAAGGTCTGTTCTGTAACCGAGAAAGAATACCTCCTGATTGCCTACCGTGTAGGTAATTTGGCTGCATTTATCATTCTTATCTGCAAAACTGAACCTTATTTTCACTCTTTCCGCCACAAAACGCAGACAATTCCAGGGACTGTACAATACAATGGTGGCCAGAGTATATATGTTGGCGCAGCTAACACCTAACTTATTTCTTCTGTAATTAAAGTATTCTTAAGTTGCTCAACAAAAGGTAGGGGTGGTCACACTATTGCCCCTGAGCAGGATCACCCCAAAATGTTATACTTAAGTCCTAAGCACTTGAAAGAAAAAGCGTAGAGTCTTGTCCAGTCTTATCTATATTACGGTTCTTTATTTCCTTTCCTTCTTCAAAACATCCAGCCAACTTGTGTTTCGTCCAGCATCATCACCTGGACTTCCTCAGTGCTTTGAACATACATTCTCGTATGAAGAGTGGGTTTCTCTGAATTTCAGCATCCTCAAAGTAATAATGTTTTTGGTTCCATATCTCGCTAAGGCATCAAATCAATTTCTGTAAAGTATAGTAGCCACCGGTTACAGCCTATCACATCCTGATGTGAAGTAACACATCTAGTTGACTAGAATCTTTGAAGAAAGAAACAAAATAACCGTAATTTGGATAAGACTGGATAAAACTCTGTGTGTTCTTTTGAGTGCTTACAATGACTAAAGTGCGTCAAATCCTTACGCCTGCTTGTAGGTGTTTGCTTTGTTTGATCAGGCTGTCTGGCTGCATTTATTTCCTGGGGAGAGCTGAAGGAATACTTCGTTGACCCCGTTGGGTCCCTGCTGTCATCTGCCCTGCCGGTTTTCGCCGTCTTTACACTCTGGTGGGACTCGGTGTCCCAGAGTGCATTCCCTGCTAATCACCCGCAGCTGCTGAGGGCGGAGGCGTTTCCACCGCGCTATAAAGCGCTGCCTCGCGCCCCGCAGTGGGGTGTTTGCTTTGTTTGATCAGGCTGTCTGGCTGCATTTATTTCCTGGGGAGAGCTGAAGGAATACTTCGTTGACCCCGTTGGGTCCCTGCTGTCATCTGCCCTGCCGGTTTTCGCCGTCTTTACACTCTGGTGGGACTCGGTGTCCCAGAGTGCATTCCCTGCTAATCACCCGCAGCTGCTGAGGGCGGAGGCGTTTCCACCGCGCTATAAAGCGCTGCCTCGCACCGCCGCTGCGCGGGACGTGCGCGGGACGTGCCGGGCTAAGCCCGGGCCAAGGGCGGGCCTGTCTAAGCCCGTCTGAGACCGGAGGAGGCCGGGCAGGGCCATTCCCCCTGGCTCGTGTAACCTGGCTTTGAGGCATCGAGGCATACTGGTATTTGCAATCCTATTTTTCTATTATATTGGCCCTTTGTTGTGAGGTAATTTGAGACACTGCATAGGAAATGGGTAAGAGAAAATTGGCAATAAGTAAGGGGAAGCCCGTTGAAAGAATTATACCCATCACCAAATATTTAAAAAGTGCTATGGGCATTATTAGCAGTGAGATAGTGCAGGTGGAGGAGCAACTGGCGGCAGCTAAAACGGCTTTGGACGCTGCCCAAAAGGAAAGTAACTCTGCCACGGAAGAGCATGATTGTAGTAACCTTTCTAGTTTCCACACTTTGGCATTGGTACAGTGTAAAGATATTGTTATAGATAACAGCTTAAACAATACTAAAACTGGTAATGAGGTTAAACTAGGCCCTTGTGCTTCAATAACTCCTCTTGAAATTTCCATAGTTTCGGATATGTTTGATTTGGATTCCCCACCAGCGAAAAAAAAGTAAACAAAATATAGCTAAAAGGAGGACTAGCCCTCCAAAAACTTCTAAAGAAAAGGGAAAATCTACCAAATCGGGTGTAAATGGTTCAGTGTGTAAATCCATGGAGAAAACAATTGATAAACATGCCATAGATATTCTTTTCAAAAAAATGCATGGGAAAATTGATACAGTCGAAAGGCGGGTCTTGAGCGAAATAAAGATGGTACAAAATGACATTTCAAAATTATTGGAACTGGTTACAACCCTACGGTCATCTAATGCACCCACTACGTTACAGGATGCTATAACAAATCAGAAACCGGATAAGAATATATATATTGGCCTAAGTGACAATATTGATCTGCAAACGGATAACATTTCACAATTACCCGTTATACCAAGAAATGAAGAACGTGATCCAACCCGACAAAATCCTGTTGCAACTGTAGCTAATTGTAACAGGAAAATTGAACACCAGGCACCATATGGGAGGCAGCAAAATGTTTTTCTTAGTCTGCCCCCACAAGCTACACCTTATGTGATTGTTTTAAAAAACGTTCCCAAACCGATTAATATTTACAAAGAATCTTGGGACTCATTGAAAAACAGGGTTGTTCACTGGTTTTCTGTTAATACTTCTTGTAGTACCAGGGTTCTATCACAGGAAATAATTATGGTAAGAAGAGTGAGCTGGGTGGGAACAACAGAAAAAATGTGTGATGGGGATTGTGTAGTTGTAAACTTTCGTCATCCCCATGTGGTGGGCTCCCTATTAAAAGAAGTTGCAGTAAATTTAGATTGGCAAAGCAATAGTAATGATGACATCATCACTGCACTACCCCTTGGATATTTTTATAGACCGAGGATGGAGCAGCCCCATTTATTTGGAAGAGCCCAACCTAGCGCTATTAATCAAAGTAATCAACTTTCCAAAATGATACCTTCTACCTTAAATAGGTTTGCATCTTTAAGGAGTTGTAGTGAGGTGGACTGACTGGGACGAAATAGAGTATATGCGAGAGTAGTGGACCAGGATGTTACCAATTGTATTAGATTTCAGGCTAGTACCCGGGTAGAAGTAGCATGTGTAGAGCAGGTACATAACCATGAGGGTTATCAAACTATCCCCTCCCCTATTAGCATCGATGTAATCCCTGTAGAAGCCGAGATACATTGTCATAGAAATAAAACCTTCCCGTCTACAAGCTTGGCTGATCGTAATCTTATCAGCCGTACATTGCAGGACTCACTATACATTATGACATGGAACGTCGCAGGGGTTAAGAAAAAATTGCATGATATAACCTGGCTTACAAGCATTCAAAATTGCGATTTAGTTTTATTACAAGAGACATGGCTTAAAGAAACTTTTTTATTAATGGTTTTAAGACTATTTTTACTAAAGCTAATCCATCATTGGCTGGGAGAGCAAGTGGAGGCTTAGCAGTATTAATATCAGTATCTTCCCCCTTGACTCTACAGAGGTCATTTATTAAAGCACAGCACTTTCAGTTCTTACTTTTTTCAGTTAAAGGTAAGCAAGATATTATAGTGATTAACTTTTACAATAATATTTTTGACTCCTCAAGACATGAGATTATCTCATCAATGGAGGAAGAGTTGGTTAACTTCCTAAAGAGTGTAGAGGCTGATTATATTTTAATTTGGGCAGGGGATTTTAATATTGAATTATGTAAATTGGCACCAGGGGCTCAATGTGGCCACGAGGATGAACTAGGTGATAACCCTTCACATTTTCCACACAATAACTATGGCGAAATTATTAACCATGTTATGTATAAGCATAACTTAGTAATTATGGAGACAGAGGCTCGGGAGGGAACGTGTGTTAACTATACATTTGAGGGACCAAGGTCATCTTCATGTATTGACCATTTTTTAATTTCAAGGAATTGTAGGCCCCTTGTATACAATTGTAGTATTCAGCCGAGTCTACATAGTGACCATCATCCATTGCTGTTAATATTAAATTCTAACATATTTCGCTTAGTAAAAGCTAGCGTACATGCGGTCGACATAAATACACAGGGTGAAAATGGGATTTCGATAAAATGGTCAGGCGTAGATCCTATGGTTTTCTCAGAAAGGATAGTTCAAAAACTAATCACCATATTATAACATGTCTAGAAAATTCTTCGAGTAGTTACGACATTGTTAAGGCCTTTTTAAACATCTCAGACGAAATCTCTAATGATTTGAAGCGCAAGATTAAGATAAATAGGGAATACTGTCCAAGATGGTTTAACCACCAGTGTTCTGGATTAAATAGGGATTTAAAGGAAGCACTAAAAGTAATCCCCAGAAACAGGGAGGACATTAGTACCCTACGGAAACGTTATAAACAAGCAATAAAACAAAGGAAATTGGAAATTAGAGAAAACGCATGGGATAGTCTGATCAAAGCAGCCGAGACTAAAGATTCAATCCTATTCTGGAAAACCATGGATCAGCCATTATTTAAAGATACCCAATCCGCTAAAATAGATTCATTAGTGACGTCTGATGACTGGATAGGCCATTTTGAAGCTATTTTTAATCCTACACAGCAAAATATTAATAAAGTTGATAATAGTAATATTATCTTACTAAATAATACTAAATTAGAAACTATCACCCATGACGAGATCAAAACCGCCCTTAAGAATAGTGCTAGTGGGAAGGCTGCTGGTCCGGACGGGGTCCCTATCGATATTTTTAAGTATAACATTGAGTTTTGGTTACCTATTTTATATAATTTTTTTAATGCAAACATTAATGGGGTGATACCGGCCACTTGGGTCGAGAGTGTGATTGTCCCCATTTTTAAAAAAGGTGATCGAAGCAGCGCGAGCTGCTATCGTCCAATATCCCTTCTTGACTCTACATCCAAAGTAATGGGCAGAATAATGCTGGCTAGATTGGAATGCTGGGTAAAGGAAAAAATATTCTGTCAGTAGCCCAGTATGGCTTTAGAAGGGGTATTGGAACGATTGAGCAGTGTTTAAACCTTGAGCTTCTTATAGGGAAATATACCATCGCCAGGGAAGGTTCCCTCTATCTTTGTTTTGTTGATTTGTCCAGTGCGTTTGATTTGGTAAATCATTCTAAGTTATGGCAGACGCTTGAAGGGATGGGTGCCCCACAGGATATTATTAACTTCCTATCGCAAATATATACTCATTTAATCTCAAAGATACGTTTTGGTGTGAGTGGGGAATGCACAAAGCATATTAAAATCACTCGTGGTATTAGACAAGGTTGTACCCTTGCCCCCTTTTATTTTCGCTTTATATTAATGGTGTTGACTCGTTATTACAGACTCTGAGAGCGGATACCCCTAAAGTTGGCAAACGCATTACCCCAGTTTTATTATATGCTGACGATGCTGTCCTAATTTCTAGGACAGCAAATGGCCTTCAACTTTTGATGGATAACTTTACAACTTTCATGACTGAAAAACATTTGAAAATTAATTTTAGTAAAACTTTAGTCATGACGTACGGGAAAAAGAAAACTAAGAATAGAACACACTATATGGATGGAGTATTAATAGAGAGGACTTTTACTTTTTCTTATTTGGGGTTACTTTTTAACAGCAAAGGTACATGGAGTTCACATATCAATTTATGCAAATTAAAATTCCTAAGATCCGTAGAAGCTATTTTTAGATTCTCGCATAAAATCGGTAATAAACCAGTACGGGAAATTTTAAAATTGTATGGGTCAAAGTGTATTACTGGGGTTTGCTATGGAGGTGCTCTGTGGGGTATGGCAGACACCTCCCTATTACAAACTCTGGAAAACCATTTCTTAAAAAGGTTATTATCGGTACCAAACTCTACTACCACTTTTATAGTTCATAGGGAGACAGATACACCGTATATAAACGATTTGATTAGTATAGCCGCCTTAACATTGTGGCAACGAATCTGGTCCAGGGATGAGACACATTTTACGAGGGATATAATCTTGGATTGCCTCACTTTGGACCATCATAAGAAAATACCATGGTTAAATTATATTTGTGGTCTTTTAACTGAATGTAATTTGAATGTGAATTTTAAGAACCCGGGGATATTCAAAATTTTAGTAAAAAAGAATTAAAAAGAGAATGCTTAACGCTAGGGCATCATTGAGGGAAGTTGTCCCGGGTACTAAATCATGTACAAGTCTGTACCTGGAAGGACCTTTTTCATTGGGTATCCAGCCGTATCTTGTTTTTGTAACTAATATACAACACAGATTTTACCTAACTAGATTAAGGCTGAATACGCTTCACTACCAGGTCGCCTTTCCAAAGATGGGTAAGTGGAGCTCTAGCTTACCAAAATGCCCGTGCGATGGCAGATCTCCTCAGACTACCCTCCATTTTTTAATTTTTTGTAATTTTTATAGAGATATTAGAAAATCTATGTTACGACCCCTTTTTATTGCTAATAGTCTATACTCTTTTAAAGTTGCTTTTAATCAAATTCGTAATTTGGGAAATGCTTTAACTTGCAATGCGGTAATTTGTTTTATACTGAAGGCCATTAAACGAAGAAAGTACCTTGCTTATTTGGAAAATTTGAATTATGAAACCGAATAGATTTTTATCTTACTAAATCGTATTTTTTTCCTTTTAATTTTTCATGAGCATCATATTAGATAAATTGTATATAAATGTATTATTGAATGATGTATTGCTCTTATCATAGAATGCTTTTATGGTCATTTTTTGTGAACCGAATAAAGCTTGTTTTGATTTGATTTGATTTGACTAAAGTGTAATCTTTTGGAGTGATCCTGAACTTCCTGGGACTGAGCAGGTTGTTATTGCCAATTTTTCCCCAGTGCATTTTTAATCCCTTGTTCTGTAGGAGATGTATCGCCATGAGCATCTGTTGAGATAGTATATCATCTTGCAATATGAAAATCATGTCCTCTAGCTATGCTATCATGTGAGCACTTCTGGCCCTCAAAAAACCCACAACATTCTTGAGTAGTTAAAGTAAGCACCAGGGAATTCAGGAGAGCCCTAACAGTAGACTGGAAATTCCCTGGCTTGTCTAACTCATGTAAACTAAAGAAACCTGTGGTGTGGCTCTTAAGCTTGGACCACAAGGTATATGTCTTTCACTCTCTGCATGTCCTTGAATAGATGGATGCCTTCTATCTTGAAGTGCCATATAAAATCCATTAACTTAGGTTTAGCCTTTCTTTTGATTTAGGAGTATAGTGCTTATGAATCTCCTTGCACGAATACCTTCTTGCACGATCACCTCTTTCACCCCTTTGAGCGACAAATTCTTCACCCTTGCAGCCTTCTTTCACAGAAATGTGATGGTTACAGGGGAGTCCTGTCTTGAGGTGAATTAGATTTTGAGACTGTAACATTGTACTGTTTGTAGTACAAGGTTGTACTGCAGTTGTATTGCAAAATATTTCACCAGATGTTCTACAGTTATATTGCAAAATATTTCACCAGATGTTCTACAGAGAGCACCAACATTCCCCCACTAGTGCAGTAGTAGTAGAGGTATTTTTGCTGTAGAGGTATGCCTATTAAAAATAATAGGTATTTGATTTGCGCTTTGGAAAGTAGAGCAGTAAAGTAAGTAAAGTAAAATCTTTATTTGTGTGATTACTTAAACCTATTTCAACAATGAAAACATCAGTATTAAATTATCTCCAAATTCGTAAAAACATGATTTAAATTAAGATAAAACATTACATAAATAAAGCAGAAATATACAGATTGTCCATTTTAAAACCCTTAGTTGTTGTGCCAGCGATTGCAGTTCATTTTTGACCGGAGCGGGGTTATTGCAAAATATTTCACCAGATGTTCTACAGAGAGCACCAACATTCCCCTACTAGTGGAACATTTGCACATGCGTAAACCTCTGTTGGAAGCCATTGTGCTCTTCTCTATGGTCTGTCATTTCGCACAGGCTCCCAAGGGGAAGAAAATGTTATGCTTCTTTCAGCCAGTGCTAGTAGTATCCCCGTTCCTAGGAAAAGATTCCTTTTTGGCCTGGATGCCTCTAACTCAAACAGCCCTGGTGAAAACCTTTTGAGGCAAAAAACCTCTTCAGTAATATTGGGTATTCAGTGCCATTTTAATGGCCATATTATCAGATATTCCCTCAATATCTCACATGGTCTTTGCTTCCATGACCGTCAATTCTTCCAAGTTGGAGTCTGCCTTATGCCTTTCAGAAGAGAAGGTGAGTTTGCATTGCCAAAGAGAAACTCTCCTCCCAGCTTGCCAGTGCATCTGGATCAGCTGGTTCACACTTTGTGTTTGGTTTCTTTTTCTAAGTCTAGGATCTTGGCCAAGAGGCATGTCACATCCAGGAGTCTATCGTGCAAGGCTGCCAGGCTCATTTAATCCCTCCCTTTGCATTTTTAGCATATTTAAACACTTAGGTGAACATTTTCAGATCTACTTCTGCCTTTATGTTGGTTCTCCACCATTTTACCCTCGGTCTATGATGCACTTCCCTCTACAGTGGGTTGTTTAATTCCATTTGCCAGTATCTTGCTACCCTCTCAGACAAGGCCCTGTCCTTCGGCACAAACATTTTGTCCTCATCCTCCTCAAATTAAAAGCTGATGAACTTCGTAGGAAAAGAATGCTCTAGGGGTTGACATTAATGTCTCACCAAGACTCTGCATTGGTTTCCGCTTCAGTGAAGGTGTTTTCTTTATTTTGGAGTCTTCATCATGGCTTTTGGATGCAGTCTAATGTGGCCTTGAGCTATTTATAAACATCTGCTTAATAGAGGGTCGCTTTAGCGTGTCTAGTTCTCTCTTTAAGAATACTTCCTTTAGCTTGTTAATGGGATACCTATGTAAAGAATATCTGCTAGCTGTATTATCCTGCCACTCAGAAGAGAGGGTCTTCATTTTGCTTGTTCCTGGACCCAAGCCCAACCCGGGGCATCAGCTGCCTCTTGCAATACTTCCTTTGTGAACTGGGTGCCCCTTTAGGTATGAACATAGGGTGAGGCACCATCCTAGGCAAAGATCCATCATCTCCTGAATGGGTGCCAAATCATCTCGAGACTTTGCTGCAAACTGTGTCATCTATAAAGTCTCCTTAAGCCCGCTTGAAGTTAAGGACCAGAACTGAACTGCACACATCACATTCTCTCATTGTCACGCTGGGAAGAACACATATACGTTTTATTTTTGTTTACAACATATGAAAACTGACTATATATTCATATACATTGGTATTGTTTATATACAATATGTAAAAATTGTTTTTAGATTAATGTACTTTATTTCCATAGATGGTTGTGAATATACATCATATGTAAATTGCTTGCCAATATGTGTAATATTGTTGGCTGAACATATTCGGTCACACAATAGCAAAGAAAGAGGTGGAATTTCAGAAGGGATATCATGTTATTGACACTAGTGACTGGTTATTGTACAGTATTTAGAAGTTTGTGTATTTCATCTACATCTCTGCACTCACAAGAGGAGTACTGTTTTTGTTTTCTGTTACAATTGCCTGCTCGTTGAAGTCATAAATAGAGAGAAGCATAAAATAGTGCCTCCATGTTTTGATATCTGAATATAGAATTTTTTTCTTACTGTAACACTTGTAGCACCTTCAGTGTTGAAACATATCGTAGGTGACAAACAGTTTAACTGTCACTCAGATGAACTATTACGGTATATAAACAACCAGTAATTACAATACTGGAAGGAGGAAGGGACATTAATTCACACAGGCGTATTGTGTCGGCGCTATACCAAATAACGTGATCAGTATAAAGTTACAATGTATTCGCGGTGCTATAGGTGGGGGAAATATCGCTTAAACCCCCAAAACCTGAACAAAGAGGTCCAAGGCAGAAACAGGACAACAATTCCTATGCACACGCAACAAAGAGTAAGAGGTATATAACACTGTTCTTGTAATTCTGACAAAGGAGAGACAAGTTCTTGATCCGTTGTAGTTCGTTTTAATACGGGTTTTCTTATGCAATGCAGCCAACGCGCGTTTCGTCAGTGGGTCGTGACTCCTGACTTCTTCAGGGCTTTCTGCACAAATGATTGATGCTCTCAATCTATCCACCGGTGATACTTCCAACCCGGTTGGGCATGTAAAAATCTTAAGTCTTCATGTGAAATTAAATTCAGTTCTCCAATCCAAAGAAATACTTGTCCGAGCCTCTCTGCAATTAATTTGTAGGCTCCTAGTGCAGCGGTCTCAATCTAAATGCCCATATGAACACGATCAGGCGGCGAAATAAGCCGTCTAGTGCCAGACCGTAGCGAGTACGCCTCACGTCCAGTGTGACTGGACGTGAGGCGTACTCGCTACGGTCTGGCACTAGACGGCTTATTTCGCCGCCTGATCGTGTTCATATGGGCATTTAGATTGAGACCGCTGCACTAGGAGCCTACAAATTAATTGCAGAGAGGCTCGGACAAGTATTTCTTTGGATTGGAGAACTGAATTTAATTTCACATGAAGACTTAAGATTTTTACATGCCCAACCGGGTTGGAAGTATCACCGGTGGATAGATTGAGAGCATCAATCATTTGTGCAGAAAGCCCTGAAGAAGTCAAGGGGTCACGACCCACTGACGACACGCGCGTTGGCTGCATTGCATAAGAAAACCCGTATTAAAACGAACTACAGCGGATCAAGAACTTGTCTCTCCTTTGTCAGAATTACAAGAACAGTGTTATATACCTCTTACTCTTTGTTGCGTGTGCATAGGAATTGTTGTCCAGTAATTACAATAGCATACTATCTTACGTAATATTTAAAAGAAATATGTTTTTTAAGTATTCAAATCAAAACAAGATCTATACTCCTGGGCCTAGTACTAGTCAGTGGCTGCACTCCTTTGTAAAACTCTAAGGACCAAATGTACAATCTTTTTTTTCCGTTCACAAACAGTCAGATTTGCAGAATCGGGCCGTTTGCGAACGCAAAAAGGCATTTCCAAATGTATAAAGTCTAACTTGCGATTCGGTTACCTGTTACCGAATACCAATTTGAGTTTGCGAATAAGTATTTAGAAGGGGTGTGTTTAGAGCACCCCTTCCACATACTGATTTGCATTGGTATGTATGAATGTTTTGCAAAACATTTGTACTTTACCGCCAACTCAAAGTTGGTGGTAAACCATTCGCAAATGGGAAGGGGTCCCCATAGTTTGAGAATGGCTGTAAAAATATTTTTTAAGAGCAGGCAGTGGTCCATATGTCTTAAACGTTTCATTTTTTTCTTTTTAAACGGATCCCATTTTCCTTTAAGACAAACAGTGTGCGTTTGAAAAAAACGATTGATTTGTTTAAAAGCCGTCATAGCCATGGTATTCTGCTGACCCCAGCAGCCCACCATGCCTGTGATGGCAGCGAATTGCAGTGGGTCACAAATTGCGACCTACCTCATTAGTATTCATGAGGTAGGTCTATTTGCGACCTAGTCGGAACTGCAATTTAAGGAATAGGGGCTCAATAACCAACCCTTTTATATATTAGTAATAGTGATTACCAATAGCGATTCGCAAAAAGTCGCTATTTGGTAAACGATATCACGATTGTTCGTACATCTAGCCCTAAGCTCTGTAAAGCGTCAAAAAGAAAATATTCTTGCATGATCTTTTTCTTACGATTTCATATAAACTTTGTATTACTAGTCAAAATAAATGTCTTTCTTTCCACCTTCTCCTTGCCTTAACACTTAAACCAGTAGTAAAGCTCAACATAGAACCTTTTCTAATGCTCTTCTAGATTTGTAACAAGCTGTAGCAGGTTTAGAATATTTGTCATTTTTTTCAACTCTGAAGTCGAATTTCGAACTGTGAACGAATTTTAGTTTTTGTAATCTCAAATCTTCGTAAATCCATGTAGTTTGAATTTGAACAGAATATTTGTATTTATGTATTTACAAGTGTCTTTATGTAGTGCTATTGTGTCTCTTAAGGCTATGTAGGAGCACTTCAGCACACTGATATTTTCTCTTTGTTGTCAGGAAAGATGCCGCTAACAGCATTGTGGGAGAAGCTTATTATAGAGATAGGCTAGTGAAGGTAGGAAAACAGGGTTAACCCAGTTCTCTTTACTTAAAATACAAGCCCATTTAAACATCTTTTTCAAACAAGGCGATTGCGTGTTAAAACATTGTACTAGTAATTACAAAATCAGATTGTTCACTCAGTGAAATAATGTAGGAAACCTTGCATGCTAGTTCCATTACTCCCTGATAACTGGTGTTTATCATTTATTGGCCTGGTTTTGGAAGTAAGGTTTTTTTCCTCCTTCAGCTGTCTGAAGAGGGCAAGAACTCATACAGAATCTATATGTGAGGTCATGTCTAGTAAGGCCATCGAAATCAGTATGCTGTCTACTTAGTAGCTTGACAAATAAGCTGGAATTGCATGCTTTCCTATGAGTGCTTCTTAAATATGTTGTAAATAAACGCCCATTTTATCCTTCACCAGGAAAAGGCAACTTGCTGTTCCTACGTTATTTATGGATTAGAAATGCATTTTGAGTTTGAGGCATAAGTCCAATGATTCATTAAAACTATGTGAATAAATCTAAACAGAGTACGAACTGAATACTATATGAAACACTGGGTGAAGGTTGCAGAATGTCTGTCCTATTTTTCCCGCACTTCTGACAATTGTTTTTAGTCTAATGGCCGATATTTCCTATGTAACATATTTGGACTAATCTATGTAAAAGAATGATGTACTCCCAATCAGATAGTCTGAGTTTTTTTATTGTTGCTAATTCAAAACACGACTTTACAGAAAATAATTCGACAATATAACATTGTTTTACCAAAAGGCACGAAAACTCCCGGAAAAACTCCGTGTTTCGTGAAATACCTATTCAGATACAGACAAAAATATGGCGGTGAAATGCATTTACAAGGGTGGTCTACTATCCCTCAGTTAAACAGGTCTGTTAGTAGGAGTGCTTCCACCACGATTTAAATCTTAAAATGCATATTCATTGGTACCCTTGAGATTACTAGGACAAGATTACTACAAGTAGGGCCAGCACAAGATGCACCAGAGGTCCGCTGTATGACTAGACATGCCTGATACGAAAAGGGTGACGAACGAAGCCCGCATCTGGTCCTGGAACGTAAACGGTCTTGGGAACAAGTTCAAACGGACTCTGGTGCTTCAATACATCAAACGCCATACTCCAGAAGTAGTCATGCTCCAAGAGACACATATAAAGGGAAGTCATTATAAGGCACTAGATCGCTTTGGCTACAAACTAGTGGCCCATTCGGGATACACAGGTGGTTCTAGAGGGGTAGGGATCCTGGTGCGCAACTCCTTTCCCCTCACGATTCATAAGATACTAAGGGATGATGCGGGCGGCGGGGTAGCCCTTGCGGTCAGTTGGGAGGGGCGCCACTTGACTCTCTGTTCTGCATATGTGCCACCCAGGTTGCATTCGATCATGCTTCCCAAAATTGTTGCGCTGCTGCTTGAGCTCCCACTAGGAGTTCTCCTGATGGGGATAGATGCGAATGCAGTGGTCGATCAAGAAATGGATCGGTTGAGTAGCGCTGGGAAACACCCCGGGAGACGGGTGCTGCCGGACTTCCTCCTTGCTATGGGGCTAATGGACATATGGAGGGCACACAACCCGCATGCCAAACAGTTCACATTTTATTCGGCTCGTCATATGTCTTTCTCTAGAATAGACTACATACTCACACAGCATGATTAGGTGGGGAGCTTTGACCAACTGCTCCTTCTGGCGAGGGAGATTTCCGATCATTCCCCTACCTCCGTCACCCTCAGGGGTCCAGAGATAAATAGGACAGGATTCCCAAAGATAGATATTTGGTACCTCCGTGACCCTGAACTGAGGGAGAAACTTGAGGAAGAAATTAAACTATATTTCATAGAAAACGAAGGAACTGTGGACTCCCATGTAACGCTTTGGGAGGCATTTAAGAGAGTGCTGCGGGGACGGGCGCAGGCGCTAATTGGGGGGGGAAAGAAAGAAGATGCCGCCGAGTTCCATAGGTTAGAGCAAGAAATAATGGAAATAGAGCGGGAAATAATTGAGTGTGGTACCCCGGACCTAAGGCAAAGATTAATGCTACGTCAACGTGAGTTGCGCGCGCTGGCTGAGAACGAGGCGCGGGCACATGCGTTGGCGACACAAAGGAGGATCTATGATGTGGGGGATAAAGCCTCCAAGCTCCTAGCGTGGCTGGACAAATGTGATAAAGAAAGGTCCTGGGTGGCGGTAATCAGAGACGCGGATGGCGCCGCGCATACTACCAATGCCCAAATAGCGGAAGCTTTCGCATCCTACTATGAGGCGCTGCATGCACCCGTGAGCCTGAGATCGGCCCAGGATTGTACTGAGTTTTTGGCCGACGTTGCACTCCCGACGCTCACCAAAGAAATGAGTGACACTCTAGAGGCCGACCTCTCCGAAGAAGAATTGGCCTTGGCGTTGGGATCCCTCCGATCCGGGAAAGCTGTGGGCCCTAACAGCCTCCCGGTCGAGTTGTTTAAGGGCATGGCTTCTAGAATTACTCGCCCCTTATTAGACATGCTTGTAGAGGCCAGAGAATTAGGTACATTGCCTAGAGACCAACGCCTAGCCACGATAGTGGTGATGCAGAAAGCGGGGAAACCTCCAGAAAGTTATACTTCGTACCGCCCAATCTCCCTCTTGAACGTCGAGGCGAAGGTACTAGCCAAGGCTCTAGCCAACAGATTGACGGCAGTCCTAAAGACTCTTATTCATGTAGATCAGTCGGGCTTCATGCCACGTAGGAGTACCCGTCACAACCTACGGCGTCTATACGGCGTCCTGCACATGACGGCCGACCCTACATCCCCACAATCGTCATTGATGGCACTAGATGCCTCCATGGCTTTTGATAGTATAGAGTGGGAGTATCTATTCGCGGTCCTAGCCAGGCTGGGCTTCAGCCCGCAGTTTTGCAAATGGGTTCGACTGTTATATCACGACCCGCTCGCACAAGTGAGGGTGAATGGGACGTTATCCCGTCGGTTTGTGCTGGGGAGGGGAACTAGACCGGGCTGCCCCCTGTCACCACTATTGTTTGCAATGGCGTTAGAGCCACTTGCGCACTGGATTAGAAGAGACCCGATGATATGGGGTATTCAGGCACCGGGAGGGTTGGAAGAGCGCATATCGCTTTATGCCGATGATATACTTCTATATTTATTGAAGCCTTATTTTTCCATTGCCCGTATCCTCCACATTTTCGATCTGTTTGGCAGCTACTCGGGTTTTGCTATAAACTGGACCAAATCTATAGTTATGTCCCTCTCTGGACTCCCTCCGAGGCTGCCGTCCGGTTGTGTGGCCCCAGTGGTAGAGGAAGGATTTAAGTATCTTGGTCTGTACATATTTTGAGATCCTCAGTCATTCCTACAAGCAAATCTCTATCCAATACTGCAGAGATTTCGGGCAGACGCGGGGCACTGGCGCACGCTCCCCCTGACGCTGATGGGTAGGACGGCGCTGTATAAAATGATGACCCCTACCGCGCCTTCTTTATGTCCTACAAAACGCACCCTACCTGGTGCCGGCCGTCTTCTTTAAGCAGATAGCTCAGGAACTCCGCAACTTAATCTGGCAGGGGGGGGGACACCTAGGATAGCGTTGAACAAGCTACAGAGAGGAGTCTACGACGGCGGTCTCACGGTTCCGGATGCCAGGCTATATTACTGGGCCTCACAGCTGATGGTTATCAACGAATGGATATATACTGAAAGAGAGGAACCAGCCTATAGAATGGATAGAGAGGCTATGCCCAATGGGAACCATGAGGCCCTGCTGTATGCCCAGGGTAGCATGCAGGCTCTACCGGCCCATACGCCGGATCCCCTGACACTCCTGCGTGCAGCTTGGGAGTCAGATGTGGGCACTCTTGAAGATGAAGAGTGGACCGATGCGTTGCAGGGGCCTAGAGAAATAGCGATCAGGTCTAGATTTAGGCTGATACAGCTCAGAATTCTGCATCGCCCGTACTATCCTCGCACACAACTATACAAATGGGGCAAAGTACAGTCAACAGACTGCATAGGAGGATGCCAAGCTGAGGGATCATTCTTTCATATACTTTGGGAATGCCCAGTGGTCGCGCGCTATTGGCAAGGAGTGATAGCGATAATGTCCAGGGTAACAGGAGTAGAGATACCTATGGAGGCCACGGGTCTCCTACTGATGATCAAGGGTGAAGAAGACTGGCCTAGGCACACGAGAATCTGGCTCGCCCTCGCAGCCGGAGTGGCCAAGCCTAACATAGCGCGCAAATGAGGGTCATGCGTCTCCCCAACTGTAACCGAATGGGAGGCAGACCTTGACTGGTGCTCCCAGGCGGAAAGGGTGATATACGATAGCAGGGGATGTAAGAAAAAATGTGATAAAATATGGTCCCCCTGGGAGACATATAGAAACTTAGAAGGGATAGTGCCAGGGTACGAGTCAGGTGGAAATAGGCGAAATCTGTGTATAGAGGCAATTCCGAGTTTAAACTGTTTGTTCTAACCACTGTTAAGGATGTGATATCCCGACAAAACTGGGGTGTATTTTAAATGTGGTGCTGGCTACAAAGAAACTCTGTAGACACCAATGTACTGAAACAGTTAATTATGTGTGCTTGTAATGCATTGTAAGAGATATTGTGAGCCTGTTTAATAAAAAGATTTTAAACAAAAAAAGATTACTACAAGTACATTCTACAACGGTTTGATATAAAATACATCTGTTGCTTTTTGCTTCAAATTTAATCTTTCTCTATGACGATGAAATTTTAGCAGTCCACAGTTGGACAGCCAGCATGTGTTTCGCCCTCAACTACGCACAAGCCAGGGGCTTTTGAAGGCTGTAAATAATTAGTCATACAACAAGATGAATCCAAAGTCCATATTCAAATCACACATGAGAGTCAGAGAAACTAGGGTCTCACTCCACTTTTGTTTGGGATTTGTACCAGTGAAAAAGTGACACACTAGTGATTTTGTGTGTCAGCACACTTTAGAAAAACATATGGTTTAATAATGTTTACTTTTTACCATTACCACACATGCATGCTAAATCTGGTCAATGTGCTGTGGTGCACAGTCTTAAGTCTTGTTGCGGCAAACGTGAGATATATATTACCAAAATGCAGGAAATACATCATTGCCTCGTGAACAGAGGCTATGATCAACCACTTGTAAAAAACAGCAGCAGAAGTAGCCAGGATAAACCAATCCGCAATTCTCCATGGAAACATTACATCATAACACTCAACCACTTAAAGAATCAGTAATGTTCATCACCAACTTTAATAACGACTACTACCACATTAGGAGAATTCTACAAAAACACTGGCTCCTACTAAACTCAAACCTCGCAACACAGAAAGGCATCCGACCAAATCCACAAGTTGGGTTCAGCAGAGAAACAAATCTCAAACAGCTACTTTGTAGATCGTTCTTCAGAGATAGGAGAAAAAAAAATATTTGTGGACAGACTCATAGGCTTCTACGTATGCCACATATGCTCCATCTGTAAATTGGGAGAGAATAAGACCAAGAACACAACTTACAACAATTGAAACAGACAGAATAATCACATGGATCAACTACAATAGTATGTATGCAATGTACATGATTCAATGTCCTTGCCAAAAAGTATATGTGGGGAATAGGACCAGGCAACTCAAGACCCGCATCCAGGTACATTATAGGAACAGTCCACACACACTAACCCCAGCAATGTTGCTGAGGGTGGGAACCAGAGGCACGGGGCCAAAGGGCGAGCCAGCTTCCACTATCTCATGAATACACAAAAGTGGGCTGCCCCTTGAATCAATTCCTATGTTTATCTACAGAGTTCTATAGAGATGCCCCCACTGGTAGTGCATCTCTATAGAACTCTGTAGATAAACATAGGAATTGATTCAAGGGGCAGCCCACTTTTGTGTATTCACATTATAGGAGCACCCACAAGCCAGACAGCAAACTGTGGCTGATAAAACACTTCATCTAAATAGGGGGTGGATCTCCAAGAATATTATAGGTTGCGACCGTGAACTCAAGTTACGAAGCCTCTATGCGAGTGGTGTTGCCACAGCCTATCTACCAGGGGGTCCATTGCGATGGCAAACAGCATAGGCGGCAATGGGCATCCCTGTCTGGTGTCGCTGGATATGGATAAAGGACAGGTAACCACACCATTTATGCCTAGTGGCTCACTAGGGTGCGTTTAGAGGAGTTTTATCTAGCAGAGAAAGCACAAACTAAGACCTAGACAAACTAAAAGTTGGAAGAGATAGTTCCACTCTAAGGGATCAAACCTTTTTGTGGCATCCAGGAGAATGGCAGCAGCGTAGAGTTGGGGGTCAATAGAATGAAGAAGCACAAACATGGTATGCAGATTGTAGGCTGTGGAGCACTCTTGAATAAATCTGGATTGATCAGGCCATACAATATCAGGCAGGAGCAATCGGTCACATTCAGTTTAGCGAGAACTTTATTATCAACATTGATCATCAAGAGTCGTCTGTGTGAATCACAGCAGTCCGGTAGCTCACCAAGTTTCAATATGGTAACAATGACTGCTTCCCATAAGGAAGGGGGTTGCACGCCAGTCTGCATTGCTTCTTCATATAATGTCAGCGAAGGGGGTGTGTGAGTATTTAGACGTATTCTTTATAAAAGTATGTAGTGAGTCTGTCCAGGACTGGCGCTTTACCTCTGGGCATGCTCTGGATGACCTGCAGTATGACCTCCACTGAAAAGGGCACGTCAAGGTACTTCCTATTGGCATCCTCCAGCCAGAGTAGCTGTATTGAGTCAAAACATCCCACGTAGGGCATCAAGATCAGGAGCCACGTTTGAACTGTATACATCAATGTAAAAATGGGTCATAGTATGTATGATGTCATTCGAGCTGGTTTGAACAGTATGTTGTTTGTCTACTAATTCCACAATATAGTCACTAACCCATGGTTTACAGACCAGCCTAGCTAATGTTTTACTGGCTCTATCCCCACACCATGTAGCTGTGGCCTCCTTGTCCAGGTAGTGAGTCTTTCTCGCTGCCGCCTCTTCGTAGTCTACAAGTTTGCTTTTGAGGCTGGCGAATGTACTCATATCCCCAGACCTGTAATAGGTGAGTTTGAGTGTAGGAATGTCTGTCCCTAAAGTGACTGATTGATCTCGCAGTGCTTTCTATACCCCAACTGCCTGGACATACAAGCTCCATGAATCACAGCTTTGAATGCCTCCCAAAGTGTGGAGGAGGATACCACAGACTGTGTTGAGGGAAAGGTATTCAAGAATGTCTGATTTGATCTCGTCTAGGAAAAAAGGATCTTTAAGTGCATTTGGCGGGAGTATCCATGAAAACACTCTACTGCGGGCCGGGGGGTGAACTCCAAATGACAGGAGCACGAGCAGGCAATGTCCTCAGGAGGTGTTCAATCCTAGAGGCCCAAGTAAAAATATCTCTTGTGACCAACTAGAGGTCAATTCTGGACCAAGTGATATGCCTGGAAGTAATGCATATGTCCTCGGTGCTCTGAGCATTTTTAACTCTCCATATGTCTACAAGGGGAAACAGCCTTTACACCATGGCTGGAACCACGCTGTGCCTTAACTGCGCAGTCTGAACCACGGATGCGTCTTTACAACGTATCCCTTTGCCATGCAAGTCGTTACAATGGCTTGCCTTAAGGAAAGCATTGTTGGATTGCTGTTGGAGTTTAAGTCCAACACTTTCTCTACTGTTGCACTGACTGGAGTTGGAATAGTAAATTATACTATTCCAACTCCAGCGCTTTCCCTAAGGCAAGTTGTTGTAACGACTTGCATGGTAACGGATACTTTGTAAAGACACATTCGTTGTTCGGGGTGCGTTATCAAGGCAGGCGTGATTAACGCCTGTGTGGTTCTGACATACAACCGTCCTCAAGATCATTGTCCTGCATAATGGTGTGTATCTGTGCGGCAGCCCCAGGGCATCTGGTATGACTAGATCTATCAGCAAACTGGTCAAAGATAACATTAAAATCCCCACCCCTAAAGCACAGTGCATAATCAGACGCCATACCTCTGCGGAAAAGTCAGGACAATCTATTTTGGGTCTGGTATGACTAGATCTCTTCGCAAATTGGTCAAAGATATCATTAAAATCCCCACACCCAAAGCACAGTACATAATCAGACACCTTACCTCTGCGAAAAAGTCAGGACAATCTAGTTTGGGACCATATATGGAAGCACGGATGACAGGTCAGCATGCAGCACTCCGTGTAGTATTACAAATCTGCCTTCTTTGTCATGTTTTCCCCTCTTTGTATGCCATTACATGCCTTTTCAAATGATTACCGCAATGCCACGTGCATAGTTAGAGTATGTAGTAAACTGCTTTTCCGCAATCCACCCAGCACATCACCGGAATTCCTTGATATCGGTCAGATGCAGCTCCTAGAGGAAGCTGATATAAATTTTGTGCTAATTAAGATAGGCAGGCACCTGCCTCACTTTACGCTACTCGTTTAACGTGCAGACATTCCAGCTCAAGCATCTAATTGTAGCCAGTAAGCATGAGAGAGTCTGTGCATCCCAAAGACAGTGAGCAGTGTATATGTGCACTGCATGTGGACAAAACAATGACCTCGTCTGATATAAGTAACAAACCCACACTGTGCATAGCTAAACCTGTACAACAGCCCAAAAATCACATTGGACCCATCCCATCACATGGTTGGCACATAGGGAATCATTCCCAAGGTAACCAGACGGTCAGGTGAACAACCCAGTTTGAGAAAATACTGGGTGGCCGAGAGAGCAAGCATGGCGATCAACAAGTTACAAAGCCAGGAAGCAAACAGTTACTGAAACCTATAGCCGTTTATACTGCAGTTCCACCACCAGCTTCCATAGTGGGGAGGTGCCATCGAACAAATTACCTCCTCACTTCTACAATAGACCAACAGTTGGTGCCCCCTAGGAGGTTTGTTTAACAGCCACAGGCCTGAGATGATCATTAGTCATTGTCATTTAGGTGTCCTCCAGATTCAACCCGAGGCAAGGCCAAGCTACTCACCCTGGGAGCCGTGAACTTGTGAAAGAACTTCACAGCAGCTTTAGGGTTGGTCAGTTAGGCTGACACGCAGTTTGCCCAGCTATATAAGTGAGTAAGTAGCCCTCGCTTTCCTAAGGAGACGTTCGGCAGGTAGGAATTCACAGCGCACAGCCTGGACCGCAAGACTGAAGTACGGATACAGGACAATAGCATTGCCCTTGTATTGGATGTTCTTCTGCACTCTGGCCAGTCTCAAGACTGTGTCTCTGTTTTTATAGTTGAAAAGGTGGGCTACTGTAGGAGGCTGGCTTAGTATATGGTGCTCACTTATGTAAGTGTAGCACCCTGCACTAATCCAGACAACCCTGATGGTGATTTTAGAGGTCTTAGACAACCTTAGAAAGCTCTCTAAGTGGTAGCTGTGGAGGCAGCCTTCAGGCTTATTCCAGAAGGAGTGTAAAGCAGCTTGTTTTACCAGAACCTTAATCTTATGGTATAGGTTAAGTGAAATAAAACCACACAGTGTAGTTATAAAAATATGTATTTATTATAAACACTCACTAACACAATGCAATATCTCCTACCCGGAGATATAGACAGAATACACACAATACTTGTCAATAGAATACGTAAGCAGCACAAATACACTGTGGTCTCCAGGGGGAGACCAAACCATATACTAAAATAGTGGAATGCGAACCACGACTTAAGTCAAAAAAGGACCCAGAAGACGTAGAAAAGTCAGGGACCCAAGGAACAGCCCAAGGTGAGTATCTAGGAACCCCACGGCGGTCATGTGCAGAGTGGGAACACAAGCGCGTGCTCAATTGAAGTCAGTGGGTAAGTTGCGGTTGCAATTTTAAAGAAGAAGGACCCTACCCAGCGGACCCTGAAGAAACCAAGTGGAAGATGGAAGGTTGGACAGTCACCCCACCCATGGATACCCCAGGAACCAGGATACCTACACCATGGAAGCCGGGTGCATAGGTGCGAACTGACGTCGGAAACTGCCATAGACCACAATGGAGGACTTCAGAAAAAATGCCACTGGCGAAGAAGGTGAAAGTGTCCGATGGAACACAAAGGTGGATTCAAGATGAGAGGTACCTGCAAGCAGAGGGGACAGGGTCTATGCCACTCAGGAGTGACCAGGAGGCACGGAAGACAAATTCCCACCGATGTCGGTGATGCAGGAGAGTTGACGGTGCGCTTGAAGTTGCAGCTGTGCGGACCAAGCGACACTGTAGAAGACCAGGTGCCGTTCATGAGCTGTCACACATCTGATGTCGAGAGCCAAGGGGTCAGTGTCCAGCAGGGGCACCAAAAGGCCTTGGCATCAGCAAACAACGTCGACGAAAAAGGTGCAGTGTCAGGACCAGCAAGGTCGAAGTGACTCAGCACAAGCAGCTAAGTCAGAGCAGGCCCCGAGCAAGCAGGGAAGCCTACTGGAGTCAAAAAAGACCCTCGAGAGGACCCACAGGCCGGAGGCATAGGAGTCACAAGAGGACCTTGAGCAGCTCACCAAAGAATGAAGGTCCACGGTGCAAAGGATGCGGTGCAGGCAAAGATCTTGGGCGCAGGAGATGCTTGAGGCTGGAGCTTCTTGGAGCCCGAAGATCTCTGGCGGAGAGAGTCAGCAAGCCTTGGCAACAGCAAGTTGATGCTGTGCACAGGGGTACTGCTCCAGCGGTTCCAACGAGGGATACTGGCTTCCAACTTGCTAGGAAGACAGGGCAGGCCTCGAGGGAGTTGCAGAACCACCACCTGTGTTGCCGAACCTTTCGGAGTCTGTAGGAGCTCAGGAACAGCAGACCGGTCAGCTTCGTTGCGGTGCCTGCAGATGCAGGGGAGTGACTCCTTCACTCCAAGGGAGATTCCTTCGGGTGTCTTGGATGTCCACAGGCCTTGTGAAGAACCTGTATGGAGCACAGGCACAGACATTGCAGCAGACTTGCAGGACGACGAGATAAAGAGCAGCAGGAGTCTTCCCAGTTGCAGTCTCGGTTCCCAACACGAACTCCAGCGATGTCCAGAGTGGCCAGACGGTTAAAATTAAAGTGGTATTGGATCTGAATCTTGTCCCATGATGGATCTAGGGACCCACCCACAGGTAAGCCTTTAAGTACCCTAAGGAAAAGGTTGGGATGATTTAGGGGTCCCTCCCACAGGAGGGGATGGACAGTGGGGAGGATACACTCATGTCCTTTGTCCAGTTTCGTGCCAGAGCGGGAGCCAACGGCTCCCTGAACCGGTTTCAAGTGGAGTATGCAAGGCGGGCACCAAATAAGCCCTTCAAAGCAGTCTAGTGGCGCTGGAAAGCGCCCCCACCCTTCCTTAATACACTAAGACCTGTCTGGGACCTGGCCACACCTCCCTGTGACAGGAAACCTATTGTCCTGCCTTCCCCCTGCTCGAACTTGGCTCAGCAGCAGGAGGGCAGAATCGTGTTTCTGGTCGGCAGCAGCCATAGTTTGCTGTCTGGGTCTAGAAGACTGGTACCGGGAGCACTGAGGGCCTCCCGGAGGAGCTTTACAGTGCATGGAATCATACCTCCCTTATGATTCCAACATGTTTGATACCAAATACGACAGGGTTCGTTACAGCCAGTTTAGAGATAGCCATCGCGTAATGACGCATGGCCATTCTATGTATCGTAATGGCTGATGCACTTACAACCTGGGAAAATGGACTCCAAGGGTCGTAGGGGTGTCCTGCTCATGCAGGGGCACCCTCACACTTAGAACCGAGCACCCTGCCTTCAGGATTCAAAGGCCGGCCTTAGGGGTGACTTATAGGTTTTCAGTGCACTGACCTCAGATATAAGAAAACTTACATCTGTCGTAAGTGGTGCTAACACCAGCTTACACAGGCTGCAACGGCAGGCCTGTAGTCACAATTTGAGTTGAGTGATCTCGCATGGGTGGCATAATACATGCTTCAGCCCATGGGGGACCCCTGGTGTACCTATGCCCTGGATACCTTAGTACCATATACTAGGGACTTACAAGGGTACACCAGTAGCCAATCTGGAGTTTACCTAAGTACTCACCATGTCCAATTTAGGGAAGAAGCAGAGAGACTGGGATCCTGATTAGCAGGATCCCAGTCAGACTAGTCAGTAAAACATAATGACACCAGCAAAAAGTGGGGGTGACCATGAAAGCAGATCCTACTTTCCTACAGTTACTCTCAGCTGCGCCGGTGTACCCAGTGGGGGTCGCGGGCCCAAAGAGTGATGTTCATGCTCCACCATGAAGACAATCAATAGAGCATCGTCAAATAGTGAGAGAAACATGTTCATGATCTCAAAATAATACTTCATTTTGTCTGTGGCAATGGACTCCAGTGGTGGACTCTGGAACACCCATTATGCAGATATTATTACATCTGGATCTCGCTTAAGATCTCAATTCTTGTTTTTTATAGCCTCTGAGACTTTCTCCATATGTAGTAAGTTTTCATTAGTAGTAACTATATGTATGTTGACATTGTATCGTCGCAATCAGGAAATATGCTAATCTTGAATTTCAAGCATTCACTTTATATCCACTCACTTTTCTTGCACTGCTGAAGAGTATATTCCCCTTTTATCGCCAATTGCATATTTGATGATATTCTGTGGAGCCAAAAAATGATGTGTAAATGAACTTGGGTAAATATGTCTGTTTTGTTTAAATTGTGTAAAATGCACTTCGCACCTTGTCGAATGTATAAATTCCAGAAATACAATTTTTAAATCCACTAATGAGCTATTGTTGATTCATTCATAGGATACAATGGATTTGGCTATGTTGTTCCTTTAGTTTTCTCAATCTTTAGCAGAAGTGGCATGTTCATTTTTTATTCAGTGTTTTTCAGGTCTAGTCTTGTCTGCTTTGTAAGGACCCATCCCCAGTCTCTATGTCCACAGACCTTACACTGCCAGAGCAGACATATTCCAAAATAGATGCAAAAGGTCTAAGATGCACATTGTCAATTGAAGAAATTTCTTTGGCAAAGTCATTTGTCATACGCAGTGATCATGAGCCTTTGATATTTTGCTAATAGGTAATGGTAAATCCATCAGGATTGATAAGGATTTTGTCCAGAATACATAAATTAATTTTCTGCATGGCGTACATAGCAGGTAAGGAAAACACCAGTCCAGACCGTTTATCCAGACTGGCTACTGTAGTGATGAGAAATGTAAATTTACTAAAATTGAAGATTGGGTTCTTACTTTGTGAGATGCTGTACAAGCCACAAGTGAAGAGACTAATTAACTGGGATGATTTAAGACTAGAGATACTGATAAAGATGTATCAGATGTTAAGACATTTCTTGACAACAGTTGGACAAAAGAAAAGATTGTCTGCAGAGTTATACGATTTAGTGTTGTAGAAAGTTAAAAGAGAACGTGCGTTTTGAGGTTGAAATTCTAGCAATAGGATATATGTAGGCTCTGCCTGAAGCAGTTAGATGACAAGTTACCAAGAGAGCTCATAAAGATAATCTATAGTAGTAATAGTAATAAACTTTATTCGGTAGCCAAGTGCCATCAAAGTATACAAACACAAAACGCTGCAATAAATACATCAAAGTCATTTTAAAATATCTTTCAACACAGTTCGTTTTCCTTTTTTTAAAAATAGATACTATTCAGAGTTCCTTCCCTTCCATTGTTACTAGCATGTAAAACAAAAGCTGTGATCAGGCAAGGCTATGTGCAATTCAAGCAAACACTTAAAACATATACAATGTATCTTTCTACTTAATATATCAAATTAGCACGATTAAAATCAGACTATGATTAAAAAAAAGAATTAATCTAAGCACTAGGAATCAAATTCAGAAGCCTACTACGTTTGTGCCAAACTGCCTGTAGGAATTTGCTCACAACAATGACAATAACAGGAGTAGTGTCACTTTTTAAAATTCTAAAAGCCACTAGATATTTAATCACCTTCAGGTTATGACATAAGGGAATAATCCATTTCCGGCGTGGGCCAAGATAGTTAGGACAGAAAAATAATATGTGTTCCTCATCCTCTTATTCCAAGCCACACACTGGGCAAATACTGGGGCTTGGGAGACCTTATGCCATTTGTTAGTTAAAAATCTCAAGGATAAAGTACCAAATCAAAAGCGAATATAAAGGCTTTTAGCTAAAGGAGAGGAAACAAAATCTAAAAATTACTCAAAGTGAGAAAACGGTTTGATGTCTAAAAATCTGTTCGTCAATGTGCCTACTTGCTGGTTATTAGAATAACTATCTTGGATGTAAACCCAGTAGCTTGATTTCATGATGTTAAGATCAATTTTGCTCATTTTTTCCGGGTTAGTCCATAATCTTGTTAGTCCCAGCTTATTTAACCAGTTAGATACATGTTTGACCCAGGATAGTGACTTGGCACCTCTAGTAGACAACACTTCAGTGAAACAATCTCTAAATTCCCTTAGCTCAGGGGTGACCCATAGTCGAATCCAGTAGACAAGTGGTATGAGAGCGGCTAGATCTGCAATTCTTTTAAGTCCTAAATAAAAGAACAGGGGTGTTAGCGGTGTGCTGTTCTTACAAATCTATTTTCTGCGGCAGTGAGTAAGGAGACATCAGCACATCCCCATATCTCAGCTCCATATAGAGCAGCCTCTTGTGCCTTGCCACGGTAAACTTCTAAGGCCGGCGAGACAGCACAAGAGCTTGTTTGTTTATGCAACCTGCTGATAGCATTTGCTCTATGCTCGAGCAGTAACGTGCTTTTCCTAAGCTGGTCTTCCCACTTCAAGCTCTCCATTACTTTAACTCCTAAATAATCAAAGCTCCTCACCCTCTCCAGTGTTCCCTCCCCCCCCCCGGCACGTATACCTACATTTTTGGCCACTCCCTTCCCAAACACCATAAACTTAGTTTTGTTAGCATTGAGCTCCAGACCCCTTGACACACAGAAATCTGTGAATTTGTTAACAAGGAGCTGGAGTCCCATTGGGGTCTTGGAGATGAGAAGGGAGTCGTCAGCAAATAAAAGAATTGGTACCTTGCTGCCGTTCTGTGTAGGGGAATCATTTCTGCAGTCCTTCAGAATATCAGCCACTTCGTTTATATAGAGGGTAAAGAGCATAGGAGCAAGGAAAGACCCCTGACGCACCCCCCGCTGTATAGGAATGCGTTTAGTTAGCTCTCCTGCATGCCCACACCGCACCTGAGCAAAGTTATTACTGTACAGCTTGGACATGAGATGGATCAAATTCCCAGGAACTCCCATCCTATTTAGAATATGCCACAAGTTGGTACGGGGAATGAGATCAAAAGCAGCCCTAAGATCAACAAACACCACATAAAGCTTCTGCTGTTGAAGTAGAATATATTTCCAGTATAATGTGGCAAATCTGGAAACTTGGTCTATGGTGCTCATTTTAGGGCGACCCAGCTTGAAAGGCTGACATGATGTTATTTGTGTCTACCCAGTATAACAACTTGTCAAGGATTTGCCTTGCAAAAATCTTCTGGGCATTGTCAATTAGGCTAATTGGCCTATAATTCGAGGGCTCACATGCGTCACCCTTCTTGTATATTGTGACAATCTCAGCCCCTCTCCAGGAATCAGGTATCTCTCCCCCTCTTGCATTGGCAAGTAAATTAAAGTAGACTGTCCAAATCTGAGGTTCTGATTTATATAAATCCCCTGGGATCTTATCAGGTCATGGTGCCTTAGCGGTTTTTAACGGCAAAGATGGCACTAGCAGTATCCTCTAAGCTAAAAGTAATAGCTGAGCCATAAGATTCTGTGGTATCACAACAAGGAGAGCCCGTGAAGGGTGCTTTGTTACCACAAGGACCTGGGGAGGGGGGGGGGGCATCGGTCAGTGACTCATACAGATGAGAAAAATGGAATATCCACTTATCAGCTGATATATGATGTTGGTAGCTCTTTGTGTTATTATCCGCTCTAGTTTGGGTCACTGTACGCCAGAATATACTGTTGTAATTTATTTTAACTGCAAGCAGCATGTCCTCCCAAATTCTGTCATCCCAACTCTTTTTAGCCTGTTTTAGCGAGACTTTATAAATATGCCTGGCTTGGGCTATCTGGCTCCTTTCACCTCCTAGAACAGCAGTCCTTAGGGAATATTTGGCTTGCTTACAGGAAAGGTCATACCATCTAATATTTTTCCCCAGAGCTGGCTTCTTGTGGGCCATATCTTAATAGAACACCTGTTGCAACTCTTCAAAGAGTAAGTTGTGTATGCTCAGGATTGGGATTTCCAATTCATTCATCCCTTCGTAGTTTGTAAAATAATTGACATAAAGCCCATATATCTGGGCCAAGGGAGCTCATAAAGATCATCTATATAAAAGAGCCACTGAGAAGTTGTCCGGAGTCACTTATTAGTGGCCATTTATAGAAGAAATGATTAAAAGCCATATCGCACCTGTTTTGTATGTGGTAAGCTTGAGAAAGTTCTTAAGAGGCGCACTGTTCCTCTACATCCTATTCCAGCACTGGAGGGTCCTTTGAAATTGGCAATCAATTTTCTTGGCCATTTCAAAAGTTGAGAACCAACATGAAAAACATTTATTTATTATTTTTCCAAGTGGGTGGAATGGAATGTTTTGAGTGAACCCAGAACTGATTTTGTGATACAGTTTATGATGTAATCATTTGGTAACCACAGACGAACAGTTGCATTTAATTTGCATTTAGAAATAAAAGCTGGATTTTAGTTTTTACAAAAAAGTGGAATATTTTAGAAGCATATGCCATTATCGTCTCCCATGAACAATCAATTATCTGAGAGAGTTCATAGGTGGTTCAAACTACTTTCACCTGTAGTTTAGATACAAGAGAGTACCTATAAGAGAAATTTGGGGTCTGTCATCGCCCACCAAATTCTACCAACATATTTGTCCCTTTTGAGATATGATGAAATCATGTTCCTTGATTTGAACCTAATCCCGGTTGTTTGAGAAAGTTCGGTGTTCACAAAATGGATAATGAAATGTATGAAATTGTTAGAAAAAAAGATGACGGATTGTCTGAGCAGAACAAAATTTAGTGTGACAAAAGACATTCTGTGTGAAATTGGAAAAAAGTGATTGGGCAGTGCTCCCCAAACTGTGGGTCCACAGATTTTTGGTGAGTCGTGAAAGTTCAAGCAATAAATAAAGATACCTTTAAATTCTGCATTTATCTTATCACATTTGCTGCGCTTCAAAGACAGAGGTCAAGTGTCAGGCTATGTCTTCTGACAAATTGCTGCCTTTTTTAACATGGGGAATGGTGTTTTCAAACTCCCCTCACTTTGCAGTCAGGGAAAGGAAAGTAAAATGAATTATGTGACAATCCTGCTGGGGTACAGGTGTTCTAAAGGAAAGAAAGGCTGTAGGATGCCATTCTTTTGTAATGCCCAACAAAATGTGAATACCTGCAAATGAACTGTACAGATTCAGCAGTTAGGAAACAAAAATTGAAGCCCATTGTTTGTAATTCTGGAGTGTGATGGAAACAATAGTTGTAATATTATCAAAACATATCAAGACACTTGTGCACAAATGATAAATATTCACTGAAACCCGATTTCCACACATTATCATTTTTGTGTAATATAGTTTTATTAGTACAACTGTATGTCTGTGCAATTTAGTGGCCATTTCAATGGAAAATGTGCTATCTGTAAATGACTGTGCACTACTACACCTTGCTTTAGTTAAATTAAAAAATCACCCATCTCATGTCCATTAAAGCTTATGTGGGTCGCAAACGTTTGTTGTTCTTAAAAGTGGGTCATGGTTCTAAAAAGTTTGGGAACCACTGAATTAGGGTATTAATAAGAAACCTTGATGGGTCAGCAGAAAAGGCTGTTTAAATGTATTCAATCCACAAAAATTTGTTGAGGTGACCAAAACTTTATTAAGCTGGAAAGTGGTCCAACATTTATCAGGTTAGTTAGATTGAGAGATATGTCTGCTGCATTGTACAATGAGGACATATGCCTTTGGTTTACCATAGTGTAGGCGAAGTTCTGTCATGTCCTTTAGGCTAGTCCTGTCATGTATACCCCTTTTTACATACACTTGTCCCATCCACACGACAATAACGATACTAAACAGGTGACCTTTTATCTAGTAGCTTGCTCCTGTCTCTTCCACACCATGCTCTCGGTATTCTATCATAATCCCTGTACCTGACGTACATAAACATGTCCTCAGGCACCGTATAATTATTTTGTATAAGGGTCACCACTTTTTCATCCTTGGCCAACAGCCAGCTGTGCATGATCGCATTTGTTTGGAAAAACATTTATGATTGTTTTCAAAATATTTATGATAGTTTTCAAAACATATCGATTCTAGAAGAAACCCTGGAGTGACCACTCTAGTATATAAGACCCTTATTCCCCTCCTGCAAATTAGAGGAGAATTCCTTCCAAGCTGACACAGGGTCCTGCATGCTGAATCTTCGTCGCGCAGTGGTCTGACATCCGTTGCGGGGTGTCCTCCTCGAAGCAGAGATGGGGTCCTTCGTTCTAAACCATCAGGTGAGGGGGCTGGTTCTTCCCTAGGGGTTTCTTGGCTACACACGCATATACATGCTACACATACAGATCTAGGCTAGGTACATTTAGGCAAATTACATAGGGCGCGCATTTTAGAAATATGCAAGTGCTACTGTTTTTATCTGAACTGCTTATGTTCATCTTATTCGCATTATGGTAGAAATGTATCTACTATTTACTGTATTGGTACTAGCAATCTCTTTCGTATGCTTCTGTCTCCTGATTGTCGCAGCAAATATGTTTTACACAAGACTGACGCTGGACCAATAAATACTTATTGAAATGTCTTCATCGCCATCCTGTGTATTTTCTGAGAATAAGTGAGCACGAGTGACTGAGCGAAAAGTACTGTACTGTTTTCCACGATCCCTAAGGAATCAGGGTTGTCATGTTTAGTGGTTGCCAGAAACTACCTACACACCACTGTAAGATACAGGGGGGTGGTAGTGGCACTGTAGAGCGAGCTGGTCTAACGGCTGACATATCCTGTGGGGGGGTCCGGAAGCGGTTGGGACACCAAGCCCTCAGTTTAGGTCATCCAAAACGCGCAGGTCCTGGGGATTCCTAGGAACTACACGACCGTTCCAATGGAGATTTCATAAATAATGTTAAGGTGCACAAAAGTTCTTTGATCTCAAAACAATTTCTTTTCTCAAACAATGAAGCTGTTTTTGTTCCTTTAACACGTTTTGCAGGATCATCAATATACCCAGACATTTAAATTGTTTTGTATAAAAGTCTACATCAGTTCTTTCGGTTTCCAGCAAAAATATTTTTTTTTATCTAATGCTGTTTCACTTGAAAACATTTTTATATTTGTTTTTGTTTGTTTTGAAAAAGTGTAAAATGTGTAGTAGATGCTGTTTCTATATGTTAGGGTAGAGGAGTTGGCCTAACGGCTAGGGCGGTCGACCTCAAATCTAGGGTTCGAGTATCTGCAAGGATGCGCAACATCCTGTGATTCTGGGCAAATCACTTAATTTCCCCGTGCCTTACAAAAATGAATGTGTCCTCATGTAACTCAACTGGTGCTTGTGTAAAGCGCTCTGATACCCGATACCTTCGGGTCAAGTTTGCGCTATATAAAAATAAAAAACAATGTTGAATTTTTAATTGTACTGCTATCTTATGTTCTCTCTGTTGTCATTCCTACACCCTCTAAATCACCACCACCAGATTCAAGCTAGCATGGCTGATGAGGGATGATACCCCGAAACCGTTTTCAGGATGCTTATTTGTGGTACAGGGAGGACCTGGCCTGGCAGTTAGATTTGGACTGTTCCCACAGGGAGCAGGGTCGAGACAGATTTGCATATGTCTGGGTCTAAGCTGGAAAGGGGTGGCACGCAAACAAACGATGGATTTAGCCTAGATCTGTGACTGGGGGTGAATGTTTGATTTGTTCAGCATCCATCATCTATTATTTTTGCATTGGTCATAAGGAGACAGCTGAGATAAGTCTGATACTGATACATGCTTGTGGGCTCCATCGATGGCAGAGCTTGTGTTTTTTACCTTCATTGCTGAACACTTTATTACAAAACCTTTTTACTGTTTAACCCAATATTTCAACTATTCCTCACCTTTCTGGTAGAGTATCGCTCTGCTATATCTTTCATGGTTGAAGCGTGGGGATACTCTGTGATTCAAGAACTATGTGCAAAGAAGAACCTTTCAAACACCACATAGATTTTGTTCAAAGAGAGATGATAAAATGAAATAAATAACCATTCCCATGTAGTGATCAGTACCAGAGGTTTGCAAATGTTAACACTTCTTAAGTCATTAAGGGATTATCTAAGAATTGGTGTGATTTGAGCCTTAGAACAATAGGTGCCATTCATAGCAGGGATAACAGCCTATACCTCCAAACAATTATTCTGTGTAATCTCTTAGTATGGGACTGCATAGGCACTGGTGTAAGTAATTGCTTCAAGTGCAGTCAAAGTTATGCAATTCAGAGTAGATGCAGCAGTTTTACATGCTTATTGTGCCTATGATTCTGTTTTGCCCAGATATATCTTCTGCATCTCTTTTTAGAATATATATATCCTTCTAGTGGTGATTCGGATGGGGTTGATTTGGGGGGGATTACCAGGAGGCTAACTGTGAACATATTACTTTACTAATGAAACACCAATGAGGTAAAGCTTATATTTGTCTTGTTCATCATATGATAAAATAGACACAGGAGCCAGATTCGTCTACAGGGCAGTGACTAAAGTTTTCCTGGGAGTGGCAAAATTGGGTGGTTTGAAATTACATAGAAGAAAAATGCAGGTTTTCTAATTATTATTTTATAAAACAAATGTGTTCTAGTGTTTATGAACACACTGAGATGTTAAAAAGAAAGTGCTGAGCTACTTTACAGTTGTGAGAGTGACGCAATTTGGCACTACTGTATTTATTTTTTGTAAATGTTTGCAAGCTCTCTTAGAGAATAAAACAATGCTCTCAAATTTGTTTAGAAAGTTCCCTCAGAGATTACATTTTCATACCTATTCCTTTCCTTTCAGCTTTTACTAATCCTTTTTGAGCCCTTTGCCTACTTGCCACGCTCTACAGCACTAGAATAATATTTCCCTTCCGAACATTACTATGCACAATTCCTTCCTCCTCCTGCATCTCATGTACTCTCTAAAGTTTCATGTTCCATTCCGTTCTCGAATGTAGTTGTCTTAACTTGACCTTCTTAATATACCTTCTTTATTGGCCTATTCACAAATCTGTTAATATGCATGGTCAGATTTCAACACTTTATTGAGGGGTTAAAGAGTTGCAGGCAGGATTAAGTGAAGAGAAACATGAATCATATTATGGCTTCAGTTTCACAAAATGAAGAAAGCATGCCAAAACATTACTCCACTCAGCTTGTGGAATTAAAAGGGATATTATCCCTTACTGCAAAATCTGACTGATTTTTCTCCCTTAAGCTACTTAACTGATAATGGCCCTTCTAAATTATTATTCTGCAGGTACAATAAGGCATCAGATGGAATGGAGTCTTTATTTGCCTTCTTCCCAAGTACTAGAATAATACTTCTCTTCCATATATTACTTTACACAACTCCTCCCTCCTCTTGTATCTCCATGTCATATACTCTTACACTTTTCAAGTCCAGTACCGCTATCCAATTTAATTAGCTTGAACTTGTTAATATGCATTCTTTATTGGGATATTCCCACATCTATTAATATGCATGTTCATAGCTTAATTGCTTTTTGAAGAGATTAAGAATTGAAGACAGGATTAAGTGAAGAGAGGCATGAATTATATCATGGCTTCAATTTCACTGACAGCTGAAAGCATACCAAAACATTATTTTATTCCACTTGTGAAATTAAAAGGGATATTATCCCGTACTGCAGAATCTGGCTGATTATTCTCCTGTAAGGTTCATAACAGATAATGACCCACTGCTAAATTATTACTCTGCGGGTACAATAAGGTATCAGATAGAGTGGAGTCGTCATGGAAAGAAGTGCTAGTGATTATGATTACATTATCCTGCTTGAGGTGCCATATTAACAGACCCACAGATTTCCCCTTCATACTCTGTATGAATTAACCTGGTGCTGATCTGGCAATCAGTAATCTGACTTCCTTTCTTTAGATACTAGATGATCACTTCCATTTACTTCACCCACTAGAATATTTTGAGGGGTACTGGCAGACAAATCTTTATGGAAACATACTATCAGAAAATGACCCTTTTAATGTGGTCACCCCTTTTTTTTTTTTTTTTAAATTGTATTGCTGGTGTTTAGACTGTGCACACTGTGGCACTGCAATTAAGTCCCCAGCGTATGTACTCTGACCCCTAAAAGTATGTCGAAATTGGCTAATCCCTGATTGGCATATTTAATTCTCTTATAAGGCCATAGTATATGGCATGGAAAGTTAAATATCACTTATAGAGTTCTGCAACAAAAACAAGGTGATGGATGAAATGCACAAATTAATCTCAGCCACTGGCAATCACTTGGGGCAGCCATTGTTTTTGGTGGTTCCAAACTGAGATAGCATGGTGTGCAAAATAACGATGGACTGGGATGCAGCTACAAGAAATTACAAGTTGCTGAGAATAATTTAAGCATTCCATCCATCACTCTTCTGTATACTTTAGTGTGTCACCATAAGTGGGATGGGTATGCCCAGACCTGGTCCCATGCACATTGTGTCACTGGAACTAAGCTATACCTGGATAATGAGCCCTAAGTATGGCGAAACCAGTCCTGGGTTGCTTGTGCTCTGGTTAAGGGAGGACCTGGCCTGGCAGTTCAGACTGGATTGTTCCCATTGGAGGAGGGTCAATACTGATTTGCCTATTGCTGGGTCTAAACTGAGGTGGCATGGTGTGCAAAATAATGATGGACTGGGATGCAGACACAAGTAATTTCCAGTGGCTGAGATTAACTTAAGCATTCCATCCATCACTTTTTTGTATACTTGTGGAGTTCAGCACTTATTTTGACATCTGCTAGTGTGGCATAGGAAAACATGACTTCAGGCCTACCAGTGTAGCCTAACTGCTGCACTTTAACCCTGCTGCCCGACCTTTCAAAATAACCCTTCTTACAGGGGAAAAACATTCCTTTTGAATATTAAAAAGACACTCTTGTGTAGGCCTTATAGCCCACAACATAGGGTGCATGGTATTTAAAAGTGGAACATGTGGAAATTTAATGTTACCAAGTCCCTGCAGTGACAAATCCCCCAGAGCTATTTTGACTAGGGAAAGCAGATTAAAATATTAATTCTGCTAGTTCAGGTTCGAGACCAGCTAGAAAATTTGTTTAACTATTAAGTCCAGTTCAATGGTGAAGTTAGATTTTTAATAAATGTTCAGGAAAAAATAACATTTAGAAAGTTACTTTTTGCGTGCCTGACGCTCCTGGAGACTAATGTGCATTAGCTGCTGCTCAGCCAGTGATTTACCTTAGTGAGGTATGAAAACTGCTCCCAGATCTGGAACAATTGCCTGAATGTGGGGAGGCGTTTTTTCTTCCTCTTGCTGGAAGGCCACTTAGGGTAGACCCAGGATGTTCATTTACTTGTAAAGAGGTCTTCACTGCTGCACGATTAGTAGCTTTGCCCCTGGGAACTGTTACCCCATTGGTTAGTGAAGTGCCAGGAGTCATCCCCACCCTCTAGCTGGTGCCATCATACATGTGGTACCCCAAGGCACCCTCCTCAGAACAATCGTCAGACCTGTAGAGGACAGAAGAAGGACTGGACCTGCTGTTTGAGACCTGTGAGGAGTATTGAAGGGCTGAGCATGCTCCCACGTTTACCCAGGATGAAGAAGTGAACTCTAAGGGCTAGTTTACTGACCTTCTGTGTGGCTACAGGGACACAACAAGCTGCAAGAGCCCTTTTCCTGAAGTGCCCAGCTGACCAGTAGCAACTGGACTTGGACTGACCCTGCTGAGTGAGTCCTGAGTCCCAAGTGCTGTTCCTGAGGTACTATGATTCTTTGGAGAAGTCTAACTGGACTCCTACCAACTTTGAAAATTGGGACTTTTTAGACTTCAAGACCTCCAGAGGACCGGGCCAGCCACCCAAGCTGAGACACCAGAAGCGCTACTTCACGAGGCTGAATAAAATGGTTTTTCTCACTTTGAATTTCTTTGCAGCAGCAAAACTGTTTCTGGGGTAGCACGTACCCGGCAAATAAATACACAGACGAGAAACCCTAGATCAATCCCACAGATAGGTGCAGCAACACTACAATGGTCCTGGGAAATTGGCCCCAATAAAGCACACAGGGCCGGAGGGGTATGCGTGCTCTTAAAATACCATAAAGTCTGATGCCACATGAGTTAAAAACATATAGCCAATCAGGACACAACACACGCAGTGATCACGTGCTCCCCATGCTGGACATCTGGACACGTTACCCACTGGCCACCTTGTGTCCACGTAAGGTCGAGGCCCACCTGTACCTTCCATTATAAAATTAATTTATGACTCCAAGGGCAGCTGCTTACATTCCTTGCAATTCATGAACCTCCGAAAATACTTTATTGTCCATGATGAACTGTATAAAAAGATGCTGCAGACTGATTGTAAATTGAGGCAGTCCTCTGACCCTGCACCTGTAACTTTTATCCCAGCCACTCTGTTTAATTAAACAAAGTGTTCCTGTTTTACCAAACGCCTCTTGTTTTTTCAAGGTATGAAATACTTTGTTGTTTTGGGAGCGCTAAGCTCATATACATGACCTGTTTGTGTAGTCCGATACAAGGCAGAGAGAAAAAAAGGCGAATTAGATTAAGCCATGACACAAATCATCAGGTGCCAGGAACAACCATATTTTGAGGCTTTTCTTATAACTGACTTCATTGGTTATGAAACGAAGGGAAGGCGGAAGTTGGTTCCAGCCCTTATTACCTAAGCAAGCAAAGGATATTCCTTCTATTGACTAAAGTCTGAAGGGAGGAGGGACCAGCAGATTGGAGTTGGGTGATCTAAGGGACCTCATAGGCCATTACTGCGAGAAACGATTGGATAGATATTTAGGGCTCATGTTGTGAAATGACCCAAACACCAAGATCAGTGATTTGAAGAGAACTCTCATGTGGATAAGCAGCCAGTGCAATTCTCTGAGAGGTTAGAAGCAGAACTTTTCCTGGAAAGTCTCAGCACTAGTTTAGTTGCTGAGTTTTGGACCACTTGCAACCTATGCAGAAGCTGTTTACATCTCGCTTTCTGATGGGTTTTTAGGGGAACTGAATAACTTGCCAAGTGTGATAGTTTTTTTGTAGAGTGAATGTAGATTATGGAGTCACAATATCTCAGGGCACAGTGGCAATTTTAGTGTTTCCAAACAACCGTTTCCTCCTTGTTGCTCCAGAATTGTCTTTTTGGTGTACTCAGTTGTCCATAGATAATTCCAGATATGGGCGCATATGCTGGTGGCTCTCAGTCTAACTCTAATTTGAACATGCAGGATTGTGCGCAGTTAAGCAAAACTAGTAAATAACAAATGTAAACATGGCGACCATCCCAGGACTACAGTACAGTGCCATTCTTGTGTGACTCCCATGTTGATTCAAGACATGGCTTTCTTGGAAGCCTTGGACCAGTATTATACATAGTGTATTACCGTTTAAAAATATGGAACAGTATGGTGGCCATCTTGGAATGGTATCATATGTACTGTATCATTCTTTTACCATTCCAAGTTGGCCAGCACGTTTAGATTCAACATTGCAGTAATACTGCATTTATCTAGTTTTACTAGTGGTTGCATTGTTCCCACACATTCAATTTTGGACTTGGGCTGAGAGTAACACTGATGTGTGTCCCTGCATTTATATCATGCTGCTTCTCACTGTTGGCTTTACTCCTTTCGCACACTTAGGTAATATTAGGAATTTACTTTGTATTCGAAATCAGCAGCCATCTTGGAATGGTAAACCAAAGACAGAATATGTACAAAACCGTTCTAGCGTGGCCTCCATGTTTATAATCAGTTGCGGCATGGTCTGTGGAGCTGCACACTTGAGCAATAACAAAATCATCTGAAAAATGGATGCTGTATTAGGAAAAAAAATAATTCCTATAAGCATGTTTCACCTAACTAATTAAATGTAGCAAAAAGTATGATGATATAAAATAGCCCCAAATGCATCCAAGAAAGGCATACGTATACAATCAATCAGCACCAATATAAAGATATTAAAACTGAAATACGGTTGTGGCCTGATCTGAACCGAGGGCTGAAGGATCCTGAGCCAAAGAAACTAATAGCTGAAGAAGACTTACCCAAAGACCACTATATGTATATTATATTTTTTTTACTTCTTCTGTTAAGAATAGTTAAGCAGCGATGGTTTTATGACAGAATATTGACAACAACAATATCGACTTATCAGAATACCATGTCAAAAATATTGTCGACAAAAATATCACGTTTACATGCTTTAAATGCAAACTACCAAAATGGCATGGTGGCCGTAAAGAGGAATGAAGCAGCTGAAACATTTGCAGCCCTCTCATTGGCCAGGAATACACCAATGGTGAAGGTGGATACAATACATATACCCGACCAAAAACTGTGTACCATATAATGAGCATTTCCAGCATTGAGGAAGGCGATACACGCCGAAACGCATCTGCGAAGGAAATTGCTGGCAATAAATGACCCCGTTATTTTGTATTGCTGTGTAGCAAAAGTGGGATCCCACCCGTCCTGAGATCGAGGTGGAAGCTGTAATGCTGATATATATATATATATATATTTATATATATTCACTGCAAAAACCAAAGGTTACAAGGACGTTATAGTTAGGCTGACATATCACGCGTACAAAACCAGAGAAATTCAGTAGTTATAGTTATTTCAGCTAACTATAACTCACGCCCCTGCACCCCACTGCTTATGACTTCACATATTACATCACTCATGACATGGTCAATGAGATGTCACTGATGACATCTCAAATGACATCTCATATGACTTTGCGGGGACATTGAATGAATGAATGATGGAATTTATAAAGCGCTGGAATCGCCCCCGCGCTATAGATACGGGTATGCTAGACAAGAGAGATCAGTTACTGTAGAGATCTGTTTTCAGGAGTTTTCTGAAGTGTAGAAGGTCCGGGCACTTACGTAGATGTACAGGGAGAGAGTTCCAGTACCCTGGGGCGAGGTAGGAGAAAGCTCTGCCCCCGTGCAAAGTTTTCTGTAGCGTGGGATTACAAGAAGGGCTTTTTCCCTTGAGCGAAAAGATCTGCCGGGCTGGTAACGCTTAAGTCTTTCCGCAAGATAACCAGGACCACTACCGTTGAGAGTTTTATGGACTAGACAACAAATTTTGAATTAGATTCTTTGGTGGATGGGCAGCCAGTGAAGGTTTCTCAGCAATGGCAGGGAGGAAGTTCTGGGGGGCATATTAAGTGCCAAACGAGCAGCCGCATTGTGAACCACCTGCAGTGTATTCAGCAAGGATTCATTTGCGGCTGCAAGAAGGGCATTACAATAGTCGAGGCGACTGATTACCAGAGCCTGAATCAGGGTCCTACGAACAAATAAAGGAAGAAAATGGAACACTTCACGGAGGAGGCTCAACGTGTGGAAGCAAGTACCTGTGGTGGCCATTACTTGGTCTCTCATAGTAAGAGCGTGGTCCAAATGGACTCCCAGGTTTTTTGCCATTATTTTCGGGGTAGGGGCTAAGCCCAATTCCGAGGGCCACCAATCCGAGGCCCATAAAGTTTGAGCACCACCGAATAATAACATTTCAGGTTTGTCAGCATTTAGCTGGAGGAAATTTTCCGTCATCCAGCTAGAAATTGCCAGCATACCATCAGCAAAGAGAGATTCGGTCGAAGCTGTATTGTTATCAAATGATAAAAGAAGTTGTGTGTCATCCGCATAAGAGAAGGGAGTGAACCCATGAGCTCTAATGATCTTTGCAAGAGGGGCCACATACATATTAAACAGGGTAGGGCTAAGACGGGAGCCCTGTGGTACCCCCTTCGTGAGCTTCATGATGCGGGAGCGGAAAGGACCCAGGTTAACAATTTGAGTGCGCTGGTCCAAAAAGCTTGCGAGCCATTTTAGCGCCAGTCCATGGATTCCGTTCTCATTTAGTCTTTGGAGCAACTTGTGGTGAGACACAGTATCAAAAGCTGCGGACAAGTCCAGCAGCACTAACAACACAGCCTTATTGTTGTCCAAGGCAAATCTGACATAGTCTGTAACGCCTATAAGGGTGGTTTCAGTGGAGTGATTAGGTCTGAAACCAAACTGAGAGGGATCGAGGCAGCTTTGTGCTTCCATGTACTCCATGAGCTTAGTGTTGATATATCTTTCCAGAAGTTTACTCGTAAGTGGAAGGAGTGAAATAGGACGGTAGTTAGCTAGCTCCGTTGCGGGTACATGTGCCTTCTTACAGATAGGAAGCACTTGTGCCACCTTCCATTCGTGAGGAAGTTTTCCTTCGCTCAAAGAAGCATTTAATATGATACAGATGGAGGGGGCTAGTTGCATAGCTAATAAGGCAAACAAATTGGCTGGCACAATATCGAGGGGAGAGCCCGATTTGGCTGTTTTCAACATCTCTTCCACTTTTGATACCTGCAAAGCAGGGAAACTTTCTAAGCAGGCATCCTTCTCCCTCGGAGATATGGACAATAGGGCAGTAATATCTGGAGGTTCAAGGTCACTTGGAAATTTATCATATATTTTGTTAAGTTTTTCCTCAGAATAATTGGAAATGTTATCGCATAATGTTTGAGAGGGGTGGGATCTGATTGATACATGTAGTTGGATTGGTGAAGGAATTGAGGACTTTATATAGTTCTTTAGTGGAGTTGCCTGCTTGGTTTAACCTAAAGGTAATACGGACTTTCCGTGCTTTTTTTCTATTCTTGTGATACAGTGCTAAGGCAGCTTTATACATTATTTTCTCCTCCACAGTTTGTGATTTACGCCATATCTTTTCCAATTTTTTGCAGTTAGCCTTTTCCCTACGAAGCTCAGAAGTATACCAAGCTGCGTGCTTTCTTTGGGTATTGATGTACTGTTGTTTTAGCGGCGCAAGAATATCTGTGGCAGATTTTATGGCCTCATGGAAGATATTTAACCTTATGTTAATGTCCCCAGGTGCTTCTAATGTGGGGGGAATAAAATTTACCGCAAAAGAGTCGTGTAATCTTGTGCCATTGTCTTCTAGGATTGCGAATGGGAATAGTAGGTGTGCAGATAGGCTGGGTGCCAGTGATCCGAAAATTAATCTAAAAATGATCCGACCAGATCACTGGGCAGGGCGATTCTACAAATATACTGGGTAAGTTGGAAAAAATAATGTCCAGGGTATGCCCGGCTGAATGAGTAGGGCCATCATTAATCTTTGTCAATTCTAGGGAGGCCATATCCGCAAGAAAGTGAGCAGAGTCAATCTTTGCGCTATAGTCACTGTGAATATTAAAGTCCCCCAGCACCAAGAATTCCTTGGAAGAGATAGCATGGGGAGCAATTATTTACATCAGTTTTGTAGTAAAATCCTTAAGTGGGCCTGAAGGACGGTAAATAAACGCGCCCTTCCAACAATCCTGGGGCGTGCATTCGATCTTAAAAATACAGATTTCTATATTATTGTCTGAGGCGGCGTCAATGATGGAAACTTTCAACGCTTCTTTATACACAATGCAATGCCTCTGCCCACTTTACGCTCCCTACATCTTAAAATGCGAAAAAAGCTAAAGTAATGGCCCGTAATGAGAATGGTTTAAGCCAGGTCTCCGTGAGAAAACCTAAATCCGGGGATTCAGAGTTCATTAGATCCCATAGTTCAGTAGTATGTTTAGGCAGGGATCTAACTTTGGCTAAGAAACCTCTCCAGTTATGAATGGAGCTAAGGGCCGCAGGACTGCCTATATACAAGGGAGTGTCTGCTGCTAACCTGGTCTTATCAGGAAGTTCTGACAAACATGTTGATCCAAGGGCACCTGACCCACTTTAAGGCTTTGAAAGTGGCAATGTTTGCATGTGAACAGTCCCTCAAGATTAGAGAAGGGTATGGTTCTGTAGCATGTATCAGTAGCATTAGCGGGCTGTCTAACCAGTTTTAGTGCAGTAGCTGAGTAGATGCGCCTGGGAGGGGAGGCTGGGGCACAAGAGGCAGGGGTCCTGGCGACGGCTGGGCGCGGACGGGCACAGACGGGCTTGCCTTTGGCGCGCCCGCTGCACGCGTCTGCTGCGCGTCCGTGGAGTCATCCTTCTTAAATACGACCAGCCCGTCAACCCTGCAATTCCGACCCACCCGGAAGCAGGAAGGGCTGCAGTAGACTCGCTCGCTCTCTCCACTCAAACGGGAGAAAACCCGTGGTGGACCGGAGAGCGAGCGGAAGGAGGCCGAGAGCAGCACTGGCCAGGTGGGTCTGAATAGGCAGAGTGCAAGCAGTGAAGTATAAAACAAGATCAGGAACAGTACAGTAGAGGAGTTTAAAAATAAGTGCAACACACGCCGTTAAAATAAAATTCAAATGAACGCTAAAACCAGTGATTAGGTCAGATTTGGCAAGTACAGAAGTTACTTGCCTGCATTACCGCACGTTGGTTTGCATTACCTGCATTATGTTGGTTATAGTTAGCTCAGCTAACTAGAAGTGCTGAATTTCTCTGGTTTTGTACGAGTGAAATGTCAGCCTAACTATAACACTCGACTCCCCCGTCACAGGAGCTATGTAACAGAATCTCAAACTTTTTTGAGGAGAAAATAGCCCTGATATATGCGTCCTTCCCAGGGGCTCCCTGCCCCCTATGGGCGGCCACAGCCAACATCCCCTATGCCTCCCAGCCAGTATTCTCGGAATTTACTACAATCCCCTTGGAGGCATCTCTGGCCGAGCTTCAGAAGTGCAAATCCGGGTCACCTGGTGAGTGTCTCAACTCCCCTCTGAATGCCATCTGGAATTCCTCACTCAGACAGGGGATTTTTCCATCAGCCTGGAAACACGCATTCCTTCCCCCTATACTGAAAAAAGCCAACGCTGACCCTGAAGTTACAAGTAATTACAGGCCTATTTCTCTGCTCCCCGCTCCCGCCAAAGTTTTAGAGAAATTAGTACATCAGCAACTGGCGGCTTTCATTGACTCAAATAGTCTGCTGCATGAGTCCCAGTCCGGCTTCCGCCCTGTATTCAGTACAGAATCCGCACTGATTGAGATGGCTGACTACATACGCTGGGCGGTGGATGGAGGCTCCGCGACCATGCTAGTGCTACTAGACCTGTCAGCAGCGTTTGACACGGTGTCCCATTCCATCTTACTAGATCGCCTTAAACATATTGGCATCCAGGGGACGGCGCTGAATTGGATCTCGTCTTACCTGCCGTCTCGATCCACCCCCTGCAAAACCACTAAAATGGGGGGTGCCGCAGGGATTAGCCTTGAGCCCGCTATTCTTTAATATTTACCTGTCTCCTCTGGCGGAGCTCATCACCAGAATGGGGATTAAGGTGATATTATACGTGGATGATACTCAACTACTGTTCTCCGTCAGCGGGGTGTCAGCATCCACCTTTGACCCACTAAAAGAGTGCCTTAAAAGCATCTCTGCTTGGATGAGCTGCAACTTCTTAAAGCTTAATGCCGACAAGACGAAGGTCTTGTTTTTTAACCAAGCTGTACCCCCCCGACGAACTTATGGTGGCCAGATAAACTGGGATCTGCCCCCGCACGTAAGGACTCAGTGAGGAACTTAGGAGTCAGATGGGACAAAGACCTGCTTTGGCAAAATGAAAACCATCAGGAAATTTATTGACTTTTTGCCAGAGTCTGCTCGCAAAACCGTGGTCCATGCACTAGTCACTTCTCACCTAGATTATGCTAATGGTCTTTACATGAGTCTGCCGATCGGCTTGATCCGTAGACTTCAGATAATTCAAAACACGGCAGCTAGACTGGTCTGTAAGGTCCCGCTCCGCCAACGCATCTCCCCTCATCTCAGACAACTTCATTGGCTCCCTGTAGCCAAACATATCAAATTTAAGGCCCTTACGTTTGCCTTTCGAGCGTATCTAGGGAAAGGGCCCTACTACCTGAGGAAGAGTCTTCGCCCATACCAGCAGGACAGATCCCTAAGGTCCAATCACAAACGTTACCTCACCACCCCCCGCTTTGCGAAAGCAGGAATGGGAGGTAGGACATTCAAGGTGGGTACCTCCAAGTGCTGAAACAACCTACCTGCCCATCTACGCATGATGCACTCCGAACAAGAATTCAGAAAGGCCTTGAAAACCTGGCTCTTTAGGCGTAAAGACTAGATATGTGCACCCCTCTACCTGTACTGCTGTCTGTGTAAGCGCCGGGACACCCCATTCGGGGTAGCTGCACGCTTTATAAATGCCTTTATTATTATATCATCTCTGTGCCCTTTGGTTTTTTCAGTGAATTTCTAAGGTTTTTTAAAATTCTATTTCCTTACTATAACGTCCCTGTAACCTTTGTTTTTTTCAGTGAGTTTCTAAGGTTTTTTAAATTTTATTTTGAAACTATAACATCCCTGTCATCTTTGGGGGCTTGTTTTGTGAATTTCTGTGTTTTTTTAAATAATTTTAATTGTGTTACTATAGCATTCTTGTAACCTTTGGTTTTTTCACAAAATTACTATGGTTTTCTTAAATTATATTTACTGAACGTCTCCTTTTTTTAAAGTCAATTTTTTTAAAACTTTTTAATGCTGTGATAGATTGTTGACAGGAGGTCTGCTAGAACAATAGTCAGTGGCAAATTCCCTGCATTAATATTAGTTTACACAGTAGTAAAAAAATAATAAGTATGTAGATGTAAAATATGACAAAAAGAAAGGAGAAAGTATTACATTTTTGGAACAATACAATCACAAAGTACTGTAAGTACTACAAAAACAGTAAAGTGAAAGCAGTGACAACTATGGAAAAGGTAGGAAACAATACAGTACATAGACTTCAAAAATAGATGACAGAGGAGTGGCAATGATAGTTAAATATAAATAAAAATAGTACATTTTCTGGGGAAAAAACAATTGAACACCATTGATATATTATATATAATTATTATGACTCATTTTTAAATAAAATTTGGGGTCTGTGGATTTCTCACTGAACCGGAGAAGCCCTCCGGTTCCAGCTCTATGGTTTTTGTTCCAGTCGGTGGTTGAAACAAATTTGAGTATCTGATCCACGAATTCGCGAAATGCTAAATAATTATTTGAGGGGTATAAAAAGTTTGTAATTACATTATACTATTAGGCTGAACATATTTTAAAAAATTTAATGTTTCTTTTCAATTTCCTGGTAAAGAGTTGTTTTATTATTACCCGAATCCAAGGATACGCGTCGGAATCCTCAGAGTCACTCGATATTAAAAACCAAACCTCGATTTCTATTGTTTCCTCTTCAACCACACCCAAATTTTGGAGAACTGCACCCAAAGCAGTCACTTTGATCCTGGCTGTTGATGCAGAAAGGTGCAAAGCTGATTTGTGCCTTACATTATGGCAGAAGCAACTGTACCAGAGAGGGAGAAGGAGTACTAGAAGAAGAAGTTAAATCCACCCGAAAGTAGAGTGATGGTTTGTTGTACCTTCTGGAGACAAGTAAGCCACTGCCAGGTATGTTGAATGCAAGTTGTGTGGGAAGCAGCTTTCCAGAGGAACTATGAGAAAATATAGTTACAGCACATCCTCGATGTGGAAGCACATCAAGAGCAACCACAAGCTTGCGTACTTAAGAATGCTGAAGGAGAAAGCAACATCTTCTATGCCAAGCCAACCTTGTGCAAATATCAACATTGCACCAACTTCCGCAGAGTTTAAAGAAATGGTTGTTCACTGTTCTAAATGCCAAGAACTTGTTTTGAAAGAAAATGATTATATAATCACGATATTGGAGAAGGTGAAGGGACACCGTTGTTAATTTCTTTTTGTTTGTTTTGCCACATTGTCATTCTAAAAGCACAAGAACATGTGCTAATGTTCTAGTTGTAAAGGAGACCGGAAGTTCCTCAAGTGACGGACAAGCAGGAAGATGTATCCTCAGCCAACCATCTCTGAAGATTAAAACTTCATCAACCAGCATTGAAGTTTAAATAGTGATTGTCCCAAGACATCATTTGAAAATATGAGGACATTATAATTTTGTTGAATAAACAGAAGTCTCCTTTGTTAATTTTTTTCTTACTGTTTTAAAATAGTAGATATTTTTAATATGCAACAGTTTTGCATACATTTTCATTCTTTGCACTTTTACTATGCTAAATAGTGTATTTTTCTGCTAAATAATTTTTTTTTTTTTAAACGGTTATAAAGAAAACACCACATTTTCAGTAAAGAGCTGTGTCAACGTTCTTATTACTGTCTGGCTGTATCAGTGTTTAATAAGTGTGTGTGTGTGCGTTAGTGTATGAAAAAATGTCTGCATGGGTGTATCAGTGTATGTGTTAGTGTGTGCCCACGTATGTAAGTATGTATGTAAGTGTATACGTCAAAGTGTGCCTCGGTGTGTCACTGTATGAATGTGTATTGCTGCGTGTGTCAGTGTATGCATGTGTTTGTGACTGGGTATGTCAGTGTTTAAATAAGTGTGTGTCTTGATGTGTTAGTGTATGTCTTACTGTGTGTCTGGATGTGTCACTGCACAAGAGTATGTGTATGTGAGTATATCTATCAGAGTATGCTTGGGTGTGTCACTGTGTGCATCTGTGTGTCAGTGTATGCCTGGGTGTGTCAGTGTATGTGTTAGTGTGGGCCTGAGTTCGTCAGTATTTAAATAAGTGTATAGGTGTGTTAGTGTATGGCTCAGTATGTGCATTGGTGTATTAGTTTATGTGACAGTGTGTTTTGGTGTGTCTGTGTTTAAATAAGTGTGTGTCATATTCATCAACATGTACCTGGGTGTATGAGTATGTGTGAGCCTGGGTGTGTCAGTATATTTGTTTGTGTGTGTTAGAGTCTCTCAATGCATAAATGAGTGTGTGTATGGGAGTGGCAGTGTATATGTCAGTGTGTTCCTGGGTGTGTCACTGTATATATTAGTGTAACCCTGGGTGTGTCAGTGTACGTGTAATTGTGTGGACCTGAGTTTGTCAGTGTTTAAATAAGTGTATAGATGTGTTAGTGTATGGATCAGTATGTGCATGGCTGTTTCAGTTTGTGATAGTGTGTGTCTCAGTGTGTCAGTGTTTAAGTGTGTGTCTGGGTGTGTGACTGTATATGTCAGTGTGTGCCTGGATGTGTGCATGGGTGTATCAGTTTATGCCAGTGTGTGTCTGGGTGTGCTGGTGTATACATCAGTGTATGCTTCGCTCTGTGAGTGTATGTGTTAGTGTGTGCCTGGGTGTGTTAGTGTATACTTAAGTTTTTGTTTAGCTGTGTAAGTCCATGAATAAGTGTGTATGTGTCAGTGTATATATCAGTGGGTGTCTTAGTGCATGAATGACTGTGTGCTTTTGTGTCTAAGTGTATTCATGAACATGTACCTCGGTGTGTCAGTGTATGCATTGGTCTGTGCCTGTCAGTGTATGTTTCAGTTTGTCAGTGCATGAATGAGTGTCTATGGTTGTGTCAGTGTATATGTCAGTGTGTGCCTGGGTGTGTCACTGTATGCATAGGTGTATGCCTGATTCTGTCAGTGTATGCATCAGTGCGTGTTTCAGTTTGTCAGTGCATGAATGAGTGTCTATGGATGTGTCAGTGTATATGTCAGCGTGTGCCTGGGTGTGTCAGTGTATGCATAGGTGTGTGCCTGGGTGTGTCCGTCTATATATCACACTGTGCCTGGGTGTCTCAGTGTGTGCTTGATGGTGTGCCTGGGTGTGTCCGTGTACATCTTAGTGTGTGCTTGAGTGTGTTAGTGTATGAGTCAGTGTGCACCTGGGTGTGTCTGTGTATGCTTAAGTGTGTATCTGGGTGTATCAGTGTATGCATCAGTGTTTACCTGAGTGTGTCTGGGTGTGTTAGTATTTGTATCAGTGTGTGCCTGGGTTTCTCAGAGTATGCCTCAATGTGTGCGTTTTGGTGCTTTTGGATGTATTATAAAGGTATAATTAGGCACCTACCTTACTGTAATAAATCCTTGGATCTGTGATAAAAGAGAGAAAACATAAATATAACTTAATGTTACACGGTATACATTTAAATAGTAAAGTTTAAGTTTCTGCAATATAAATAGTCTTGTTAATAAAGAAACATTACAGAGCTGCAACTCTCTAAAGCAATTAAATATTTATCTTAAAAAATTCCTTTTTTTTGTTGTTGCTGTTCTCAGCTATCGTACCGGTACAACTTAAACAATGTACTGTATGAGGTTTCCTTGTTGAACAGTGGGAAAAAACATAGAATGTAGAGAAAACCAGGAAACATGTTAATAAAACTGTTTGAGCATTCCTCAGAGACCATAACATGGGCTCTATCTGCAATAATAACCTACGCTTCCACATGCATGGAATATATAGAAGAGATGGTGTTCACTTCACAGACAAAGGCAACTCTGCATCTGCTTTTATCTGTATTAGTCACATATACACAATAAACACAAAGGCTCTTCTCCGAGCCGTCCTACTCCCCAAACACTTCTAAATTTTTAATTGAAATTTTTAAAAAAAATAGATTTTCGACTCTGCGGATCCCTCACGGATCCGCAAACCAAAAGGCACACATCCAATACAAAAGAGCACATTTAATATATCATGTAGCAGGTTGTGAGTGGAACTTGCAGTGGGTGTAACAGTCTCTATATGGGTTTGTGAATGGGTGTGAGAATGTCTGTATAGGTTTGTTAATGGGTGTAACAGTGTCTCTGTGGTATATAATTGGGTGTAACAGTGTATGTATGGGTTGGTGAATGGGTGTGACAGTATATGTTTGGGTGGTAAACAGTCTAAATATCGAGTTTTAAATATCGACTAGCACAAATATTGAGTTCAGAATATCGTCTGTCCTAAAAAATCTCGACAGTCAGAATATCGAGTACAAGATTATCGAGTCTAAGGTAAGTAATATTCATTTTAAAAATATCGAAGTTGTTAATATCGTTTTAAAAAATATCGAAGTTATTAATTTCATTTGCAAAAATATAGTTATTAAAAATATCGTTCTTTTAGTTAGTTATGTATTTTAGTGTGTATTTTAAATGTATGTGCTATATCTTTTTGTCTAAGTATTGCATTTATTTTTTATGTATGTGTTAAATTTTTAGAAGTTACTAATTTTTTTTATTTACATTTTGCGTTTTAGTTCCGTAGCGGGTTGTGGGTTTATAGGGGAATAGGGTGGGAAGTAATTTAAATATAATTAATTGATTTTTAATTGTATTTGAATTATATTTTGCGTTTTAGATCCGTAGCGGGTTGTGGGTTTATAGGGGAATAGGGTGGGAAGTAATTTAAACATAATTAATTGAATAATAATTTTTATTCATTAGTATTTATTTACATGTTATTGTATAGTGTTCATTATGGTAATTAATTAATTATTAATTATTGGCTGTTAATTTTTATTGATTAATTAATTGGTAAATATGTTAATTGTGTAATTTTTTTAGGAGCGGGTTGTGGGTTCATAGGGGAATTGTGTGGGAAGTAATTTAAATATAATTAATTGAATATTAATTTTATTTGAATTACATTTTGTGTTTTAGTTCCGTAGCGGGTTGTGGGTTTATAGGGGAATAGGGTGGGAAGTAATTTAAAAATAATTAATTGAATAATAATTTTTATTTATTAGTATTTATTTTCATTTTATTTTATAGTGTTAATTATGGTAATTAATTATTGGTTGTTAATTGTTATTGATTAATTAATTGGTAAATATGTTAATTGTGTAATTTTTTTAGGAGCGGGTTGTGGGTTTATAGGGGAATAGGGTGGGAAGTAATTTAATTATAATTAAATTATTAATATTTTTCATAATTCATATTTAATTAATTAATATTTTATAGTGTTAATTGTGGGAAATAACTTATAATTAAATATTTAGTAATTTGTTATTAATTATTATTAATTAATTGGTACATGTTAATCGTGTCATTTTTTTAGGAGTGGGTAGTGGGTTGATAGGGGAATAGGGTGTGAAGTAATTTAATTTTAATATATTTATTAATATTTAATATGTAATATTTTTTTATTTATGATTATATAGTGTTAATTGTTTGAATTATTTTATTAATATATAATTATATTTTCATTGTTAATTGTTATTAATTAATTGTTAATTATGCTAATTGTGTAATTTTTTACCCCTACGCTATCCAACACTTTCTCTACTTTTGCACTTGCTGGAGTGGGAATAGTAAATTATTCACCTTTGCTATCCAACACTCTCTCTACTGTTGCACTCCGTGGAGTGGGAATAGTAATTTTTACCCCTGCGCTATCCAACACTTTCCCTACTGTTGCACTTGCTGGAGTGGGAATAGTAAATTATTCCCCTACGCTATCCAACACTTTCCCTATTGTTGCACTCCCTGGAGTGGAAATAGTAATTTTTACCCCTGAGATATCCAACACTTTCCCTACTGTTGCACTTGCTGGAGTGGGAATAGTAAATTATTCCCCTACGCTATCCAACACTTTCCCTATTGTTGCACTCCCTGGAGTGGAAATAGTAATTTTTACCCCTGCGATATCCAACACTTTCCCTACTGTTGCACTTGCTGGAGTGGGAATAGTAAATTATTCCCCTCCGCTATCTAACACTTTCCCTACTGTTGCACTCTCTGGAGTGGGAATAGTAATTTTTACCCCTGTGCTATCCAACACTTTCACTACTGTTGCACTTGCTAGTGTGGGAATAGTAAATTATTCACCTCCGCTATCCAACACTTTCTCTACTGTTGCCCTCCCTGGAGTGGGAATAGTAATTTTTACCCCTGCGCTATCCAACACTTTCCCTACTGTTGCACTCCCTGGAGTGGGAATAGTAAATTATTCCCCTACGCTATCCAACACTTTCCCTACTGTTGCACTCCCTGGAGTGGGAATAGTAATTTTTACACCTGCGCTATCCAACACTTTCCCTACTGTTGCACTTGCTGGAGTGGGAATAGTAAATTATTCCCTTCCGCTATCCAACACTTTCCCTACTGTTGCACTCTCTGGAGTGGGAATAGTAATTTTTACCCCTGCGCTATCCAACATTTTCCCTACTGTTGCAGTCGCTGGATTGGGAATAGTAATTTTTTCCTATTCGCTATCCAACACTTTCCCTACTGTTGCAGTCATTGGAGTGGGAATAGTAAATTATTCCTCTCCGCTATCCAACACTTTCCCTCCTGTTGCACACAATGGAGTGGGAATAGGAATTTATTCCCCTCTGCTATCCAACACTTTCCCTACTGTTGTACTCTGTGGAGTGGGAATAGTAATTTTTAACACTGCTCTATCCAACACTTTCCCTACTGTTGCACTTGCTGGAGTGGGAATACTAATTTTATCCCCTCCGCTGCCCAACACTTTCCCTACTGTTGCATTCGTTGTAGTGGGAACAGTAAATTAATTCTCTCCACTATCCAACACATTCCCTACTGTTGCACTCGCTGGAGTGGGAATAGTAAATTATTCCCCTCCGCTATCCAACACTTTCACTACTGTTGCATTTGATGGAGTGAGAATAGTAATTTATTCACCTCCGCTATCTAACACCATCCTTACTGTTGTAATTAATGTAGTGTAAAATGTAGTTTTAAAAATTAATAATTATTTTAATATTTTAAATTATAATATATATATATTTTTATTTTTATGTTATAGGTGTATGTACATATATATATATATATATATGTATTTATAATTTTTAATAATTTTCTAACCTTTTATAATTTATGAAATTAATTATTTATTAATAATTAAGTAAATGTATATATTTTTTATATATGTATGTTTAATTTATTTTTACATTACATTTATTACTTATAATTGTTAACATTTTCTAATAATTATAAATATTTATTGATATGTTATATGTATTATTTAATTTATTTTACTTTTTTTTATACATAAAAAAACCCGATATTTTTAACATTGATATTTTTAACAACTATATTTTTGTTTCGATATTTTTGTACTTACCATGATGTAGATAGGATGTCGATATTCTTGACATCGATATTTAGGTCCCGATATTTTGGGACCTCGATATTGTGGTCGTCGATATTCTGTCAGTGATCCGTTTGGGTACGTGAATACGTGTGACAATGTCTGTATGGGTTTGTGAATGGTGAAAGTGTCTGTATGGGTTTGTGAATATGTGTCACAGAGTCTATATGGGGTTGTGAATGGATATGACAGTCTCTGTATGGGTTTGTGAATGGGTGTGACAGTGACTGTATGGGTTTGTGAAGGGTGTCACAAAGTCTCTATGGGTATGTAAATGGGTGTGACAGTGTCTCTATGGGTATGTGAATGGGTGTGACAGTATGTATGGGGTTGTGAATGGGTGTGACAGTGTCTGTTTAGGTATGTGAATGAGTGAGACAGTGTCTCTATGGGTTTGTGAACAAGTGTCACAGTTTCAGTATGGGTTTGTGAATAGGTGTCACAGAGTCTGTATGGGGTTGTGAATGGATATGACAGTCTCTGTATGGGTGTGTGAATGGGTGTAACAGTGTATCTATGGTATATGAATGGGTGTAACAGTGTCTATATGGGTTTCTGAACGGGTGTGAGAATGTCTCTATGGGGTTGTGAATGGAGGTGACAGTGTCTTTTTGGATACATGAATGAGTGTGACAGTATCTGTATGGGTTTGTGAATGGGTGTGGCAGGGTTGTGTGGGTTTGTGAATAGGTGTCACGGTCTGTATGGGGCCGTGAATGGATATAACAGTCTCTGTATGGGCTTGTGAATGGGTGTAACAGTGTCTCTATGGTATGGGAATGGGTGTGACAGTATCTTTTATTTAAGGGTTCTTTTTATTGTATTTAAAGAAAGTAAACAATCACAGAAATACAGAAACGGAGGCATACCATTGCTCCTTACAAACTTACTGGCAAGCTTTACCATTAACAGAATAATCTCGGGCAGTGGTCCTACACAGAGCAAGGATTTGTGTCGGGGTAAGTTATCCATTTCCTTATATTTCTTTCCGGTATTCCATAGCATCAGTCCCACCGAGAGATAAGTCAGGGTCCCGTGCCAACCAAAACAAGCAAAAAGATATAAGAAAAAGAAAAAGACAGAACGAGTAGGGATGAGTCAGATAGGGGTGGGTGGGGAATTCCTCTCTTGTCCAATTGAAGATGAAGTGTTCCAGCTGCGACCAGATTACCAACAAGCCACGGCGATGACGTTTAGCCAGCGCGCAGCGCCTAGGCCACCGCATCGTCAACATCGCCAGGGGACAGGGAGTCTAGGTAGCTCAGCAATGGCGCCCATATGTCTTTGGGTTGAGATTGTGCAGGCATCAGTTCCCAATAATCAGATAGCTGATTGTGGCAAAATGCTGCATTCTTGAGCCACTCCGCTCCCTTCGGACTGCGCCTGCGGCCCCAAAAGATAGCCACCCTTCTTTTGGCTAAGAGCAAGAGTATGGCTACTAGTTTCCTGCGTTCAGCAGCTACACTAGGCACATACCCCAGCAGGGCCACCAGGGGGGGAGCGTTCAATTATAGCATTCGTCAACAGGGCCAGCACCTCAAAAATACGTTCCCAGTACCTTGCCACCGCAGGGCACTCCCAGGCCAGGTGAATGAAGGAGGCCTCCCGGGCTTGGCAACGCACACACCTTTCATCCTCACTCAGACCAGCTCTATGCAACCAGACAGGGGTCCTGTACAACCTATGAATACATTTAAAGTGAATCAGCCGTAATCTGTAATTAGACAACATTTCTTTCAGCTGTGCGCAACAGTAAGCCCATGTGCCATCCTCAAGCGGACCCCCAGAATCTTCTCCCACTCATGCTGCACAGGGGGAATACATATCGGGGAGGTGCGATGCATGTCCACGTAGAGTCGGGTGATGAGCTTTCGCGGCGAGGGGTTCTTCAGGAAGTCCTCTAGCACCTGGAATGTTGGTGACGCTACAGGAAAGGATTCATATAGTGCGCGCAACGCTGCTCTTAATTGGTAGTAAGTGAACCTGTCCAACATCCCTGTGTGCTTGTCGCCTAATGCTTCGTCGATGGTAGCAAACAACCCATTTCGGAACGCCTGCCCCATCGTGTTTAACTGAAGCCCACGCAGTCTCCGACCCACCCCCGCCTCAGCAGTGAAAGGCAGCCCCGGGTGATTAATGAGTGGGATCGAGGGGGCGAATGTGGTCTCCAATCGTGCTCTGCGTCTAAGCTCTTGCCATGCCCACACCGTGCAACCTACCGTATCAACCTTGGCCCGGGGTCGCCCTTGGGTCTGACCCTGAAACTATGGCGAATTACCGGCCGATCTCGCTACTTCCGGGGATTGCAAAAATTGCAGAAAGGCATGTCAATTCCATTTTATCCACCTTTTTGGAAGAAAATGACTGCTTTCACCCATCGCAAACTGGGTTTAGACCCCATCAGGGCACAGAGACAGCTCTGATTGTAGTGGTTGAGGAAGCAAGGAAAATCTTGGATGCCGGAGGCTCAGCGGCAATAGTCCTCTTGGATCTGAGTGCGGCTTTCGATACCGTTAATCATCAACTGCTGGTCTCTAGACTTAGAGATGCTGGGGTGACGGGAACTGCACTGAGATGGCTGGAGTCTTTTTTAGACGACCGTTCATTTCAGGTCTTTGAGGACAACTCTATCTCCAAAAGCAGGTCATTGAGTTGTGGGGTTCCCCAGGGTTCGTCCCTGAGTCCCACCCTTTTTAACATTTACATGAGTCCGCTAGCCCATATCGTTAAACCCTTTGGCATACAGTTCGTCACATATGCGGACGACACTCAATTGATTGTTTCCCTTAATCAATCTGGGAACGGGGAAATCAAGTTAGCAGATTGTTTGGAAAAAGTGTCAGCATGGATGGAGGGCTCATATTTGCAATTGAATGGAGCAAAAACTGATTTGATGTTTTTGGGTAAACCTTCCCCATTTGCTCCTGGCTCTTTATGGCCTAAATGTCTGGACAGTATGCCCCCTCCTAAAGAACAAATAAAAAGCCTTGGAGTCTGGCTTGATTACAAGCTAGATATGAAGGAACAATCCCGGAAGGTAGCAGGAACCTGTTATGGACTGCTTAGGATGGCTAGGAAAATTCTTCCTCTGCTGCCATTTAAGGCAAGGAAGCTGCTGGTCCAAGCCTTAATCCTTTCTCGTCTAGACTATGCAAATGCCTTGTATCTGGGCTCCCCATGTTCAACGATAAAAAAGCTCCAGACTGTGCAGAACTGTGCAGCTAGACTCCTCCTACAGACCCCTCACAGAGAATCTGCACGAGCATCTATTGCCGCACTTCACTGGCTTCCAGTTGCGGAGAGGATCCAGTTCAAGTCCCTATGCATTACTCATAAGATTCTTGCCTCCAAGGGTCCTCCTATTCTGCAGTCCATTGTTACTCCGCACTGTCCTAGCAGAGCCTTGCGCTCTGGAAATAAACGTTTGGCTGCAGTCCCCAGAATATATAGGTCTAGGAGTGGTGGTAGACAATTCTCCTATATAGCCTCCAAGAGCTGGAATGCCCTTCCAAATCACATCCGCTTGGAGGACGACTATATGTCCTTTCGTAGACAACTGAAAACATTCTTGTTCCCGGTTGTTTAAACCCGGTTCACCTGAGTTGGCTCTATTCCTAGCGCTGGGAGGCCTTCTGGTAGCCATGCGCTCTATAAATGCCAATTCATTCATTCATTCATTCATAGCGCCATATGTAGGGGTACCGGAACCGCCCTGTCACTCTCCGGGGCAGTGTGCGCCATGAAGAGGGTCGGGAATACCCAGTGATAGGCAAACTGCGCCTGGGCACAGTTGTAGTACAGCTCCATGTCCGGGGCTGCCATCCCACCCTGGTCAAACGGCAGCGTCAGGATCTCCCATGCCACTCGGGGCTGTCGGCCCGCCAATGCTATCGGATTCAAGCGTAGTTGTCGCCGAAACGCCGCAGTGAGGGGAAGTGGCAAATTAATAAAGACATAGAGAAACTTGGGGAGGACCACCATCTTGGCGATGGCCAAGCGACCCGCAAGGGATAAGGGAAGTTACTTCCACCTGCTAAGTTCTAGAAGAATGCTCTGGGCGATAGGTGTCAGAGGGAAGGCCCTGAAATGGCTCAGAAGCTATCTAACCGACCGAGCCACTATGGTACAGATTGACAATGTGGTTTCTTGCAGCCGGCCAGTAAAGATGGGAGTCCCTCAGGGCTCTATTTTAAGCCCCATGCTCTTTAACCTTTATGTGACTCCACTGGCCAGGGTGATCCGGTCCTATGGTTTCGATGTGGTGTCATATGCCGATGACACCCAGATATTGATTACCCTCGATCCGGACACCATGGACACTAAAACGCGCTTTAAGAACTGCATGACCCACATTGACAGCTGTATGAGCGCCAACCATCTTCAGCTAAACGGCAGCAAAACTGAGGTTATACTCTTTGTTAAAGCACATGAAGCCTGGTCAAATGACTGGTGGCCCCAAAATCTGGGACCATGTCCAGTTGCTAGACCAGTGGTGCGGAACTTAGGAGTATTAATTGATAATCAACTATCAATGAAAAATCATGTCAATCATATAATCAGCACTTGTTATGGAATCATGCGCAGTTTACGGAAAATATTTAAATGGATCCCATTAGAAGCAAGAAAGCCACTTGTTCAGAGACTGATCATAAGCCGTATTGATTATGGGAATGCTCTGTTAGCATCGATTAGCGAAGATCTCTATTCCAGGCTTCATGTCCTGCAGAACACAGCGGCCAGGCTGGTGCTGAATCTCCCGTCTAGGTCTCCATCAGCGCCAAGCCTGAAATACCTCCATTGGCTTCCTATCAGGAAGCGAACCCGCTTCAAGATCCTTTGTCTTGTGCATAGGAATATATACGGAAGCGGGCCCAGCTACTTTGCAAATAAACTCAGCTGGTACCAGCCAAGCAGGACGCTTAGGTCCAGCTCTAGATCTCTCCTCACCCCCCACAGAGTTCGCACCGCCAGGAACGGCGGGAGATCCTTTTATTTCCTGGCACCCACCCTCTGGAATAAACTTCCATCCTATTTGCTCTCTGTTATAGATCATAATCGATTCCGCAGGGAATTAAAAACCTGGCTGTTTGATCATTAACATCATCCCTCTTTCCTACTGCTCGGTTAATGTGGAGTCGTCCGCTAGCGCCATGAGACCTTTTGGGTGATATGCGCGCTCAACAAATGTTCCTGACTTGACTTGACTAAGTCTGCTCTCCAGCCACTCCATGAGCCTACCATAGTTGTGGCTCCAAAGTTCGTCTAGGTTCCGGCTGAGCCAGATCCCCAAGTACTTTACCGGGGAGCTCGCCCACTGAAGTGGGAATTCCGACTGGAATTGGTCAGTGGCCGCGGTAAGCGGAAAGATGATGGACTTTCCCCAGTTGATGGAGACACCCGACCCTCCCCCAAACTGGACTACCTCCCGAATGAGTGGGTCCAGGTTTTCAGCTGGATGCTGGACGTAGAGAGTCACATCATCGGCGTACATTGAAACTAGAATCACTCTGGGAGTGAAGTCCAATCCTCGCCTAGCATGATGCTGTCGGAGCCTAGCCGCAAGTGGCTCCGTCGCAACATTGAACAGGAGGGCACCCCTGTCGCAGGCCACCGGGATAGCTGGGGATACCTGACCGTTGACTCTGTCAGCAATTTTTTTGAGAAGTAGGGGACTGATGCCGATGCGAGAAATAAGAGCAAACAGATAAGGCCCCTCCAGGGTATTAAAAGCCTTGTTGCGTCTAAAAAACAGCCGCAGCAGGAAGGGAACTGTCAACCTCCTGCATGGTCGTGAAAAAAGTGTGCAAATTGTGAGACGTGCTACGCCTGGGCACGAAACCGCACTGATCGGGCCGCAGCACCGCCGGCAGCAGAGGGAGTAGGCGCGACGCCAATTGCTTGGCCAGTATCTTATTATCCAGATTTATCATTGAGACCGGCCAGTAGGAGTCGCACATCAGCGGGTCCTTGTCAGGTTTTAGAATAGTCACGATTAGTGCCTCCCGCAGGGAGGGGGGGTGGAGTGTACCGCAGTCCAGGGACTCCTCATACATGTTGAGGAGATGAGGGACCAGAAGAGGTGCATATTCTTTATAGAAAGAGGCAGGAAGCCTGTCCAGCCTAGGGGCCTTATCCTCAGGCATGGCCCGGATCACCGCGATTACCTCCTCCTCGAAGGGCTCATCTAGATTTCGCCGTTGCCCGTCGCTCAGCCAGGCAAGCTCAATCGAGTCAAAGAGGGAAAGCAGGTCCGGATGCACTGCTGTCTGTTGTGCTGAGGACAGGGAGGTATAGAATGCGAGCATCTCTGTCTGCACCGCCTCCTGGCCGACAACTATCTCCCCATTGTCCCTACGCAGATCACCGATATATTCGCTAGCCCAGGGCTTCTTTAAAAAAACCCGTCAGTGTTTTCCCGGCCCGATCCCCCTCTCCAAACTGCCGCGCTCGAGCCACCCTGCTCAGGTAGTGTGTTTCCCATTGTGCTGCCTCTTCAAGTTCTGCAGTCTTCCCCTTAATGCTGCCCAGGATTTCCAGGCTGTTGCATTCAAAGTACTCCAGCTCAAGTTTCCGAATTTCCACTTCCACACGCCGGAGATCTCCCCGGAGCGAGCGCAGCACTCCTGCCTGTTTGGCAATACATTTGCCCTGGATTACGGTCTTGAAGGCCTACCACAGCACCGAGGGTGAGTCCACAGTCCCACTATTTAACTCAAAGTATTCTATGATATCAGTTCGGATCGACTCCCTGAATACCTCATCACGAAGCGCCCCAGCGAGAAGTCTCCAGCTAAAAGGCGCTTGCGTCACGTTCGGCAGCGCAGATCGAAGTAGCACGGGCCGTGATCAGAGAGGGATCGGGATAAATGAGGAACCGTGAGTATCCATGCATCCATGTCTCATGACTTAAGCCAATAATTGATTCGGGACCACAAAGGGCCCGCTGTAGAGACACATGTGCCCTCGCGCTGTGTTGGATGCCGGCATTGCCAAACATCCACCAGGTCGTGGTCCTCCATAATTGTGCGGAGCAGTTCCGCCGCCCTTGGATGAGGCCGGCGCGAATCGCCAGACCTGTCCATGCCCGAATCCAACACCACATTGAAATCCCCCCCCCCCCACAAGACAGTCCCGGGTCCGAGCGATTCCGTCAGCCTCCAGACCTCGCTGAAGAACTGCGGATCATCAACATTTGGCCCATAAACCGACACCAGCCTAACCGGCTGCTTCCGCAGGACCCCCGTAACAATCACGTACCTCCCCTGAGGATCAAAGAGCGCAGCGCGCGTTTTCCAATGCAGTCCCTTTCTGAGGACTATAGCCGTGTCCCTAGCATAATTAGAGTAGCCTGACACAAATTTCTCTCCCATCTACCCCGCTCCGAGTCGCGCGCAGTCCTGTCTAGTGAGGTGTAATTCCTGTAGGAAGCATATGTCCGCCCCATGGCGCTTGAGATATGCTGCTACCAGTCTCACCTTTAGGTAATCATTCAAGCCTCTCACATTCCATGTCACTGCCTTGAGCACATCCAAGTCCGTGGTAGTCTCATCCATCCCCCGGCACAACAAAATCATACTGCGCTGGGCAGCTCTGCGCACCTATTGGACAGTGAGGCAGGGCCAAAGAGGAAAGACAGGGGAAAAGAGGGGAAAGAGCAAAGAGAATCAAACAGCACACCTAGTGTGCACCGCACCCAACAGACCCACCCACCTCCCACTACAGCTCCCAAACATGGCTGACAGTTTAGCCCGTTAAACAAAAAAGGCCTACAGCGGCCAACAATAGGAACTTTCATGGGATTCATCCCTGCAGAGGGCACTAGGTGCTCGGGAAGACCCAGCAACTATATGCCGGGTGGATGGACCAGATACAGTTAGGAGTGGGTAAGAAAATAGCCCCCTCCATCCAAGGGCGGATTGGGCAGGCCCTCACCCCGAGTCGCGGGGCATACAGTCATCTTGGCCAAAGTAGGAAAAAACTTCTGCGGGATCAGTCCTATGCAGCCAGGCGCGGCACTGCCTTACCTGCTTATTTTCACACACTCGACGCCTCAGTCGTTCTCATCCAGGGAGTCTCCCTCCGCGTGCTCTCCATGCCCTCTTGCGGCCGGTGCGGGTTGTCTAAGGGAGCGCGCAAACTTGATGGCCGCCTTAGGAACACAGTCTTGCCCTGATGGAAGATGCGAAGCTTCGCTGGGTAGAGAAGCGAGTACTTGATGTCCTGCTGCTGCAGTATTCTTTTCACTGGCACAAACTCCCTCCATGCGTCCTGCACCATTAAGGTAAAATCGGGAAAGAAGGATATTGCATTATCTTGGTACCTTGTGCTCTGCGCAGCACAGTGTCACGGTCCCTATAATTCAATAAGCGTGCTATTATCGGCCTTGCCGGAGCTCCCGGTGGTGGCCTCGGGGCCCAGGGACCTGTGCGCGCGCTCCACTATGCAGACCTTGGAGAGGGAGTCCCCCAAACATCGCCCTGAGCATTTCCTCAATGTAGTCCTCGACTCTTGTCATGGCCGTGGTCTCCGGCACTCCAGTTATGCGCAGATTGTTGCGGCGCGATCTCGCTTCTACATCTTCATTTTTGCTGCGGATCACCTCCTGCACCTTTTCCATTTGTAGCAGCTTTTCACGAGTAGTGGTGTCCTTGTCTTCAAGTGCAGACGTGCGCTGTTCGACTTCCGTGAGACGCTCTTCATGGTTCGAGACCTTGTCCCGAAGCCGGTCTAGTCGATCCGACATAGAATCGATTTTGAGGTCTGTAGTCGAGAGTGACTGCTTCAGGTCCAGAAACATTTCCCGTACATTGGGATCTGACGGGTGCATGGAGGACACAGCCACCTCCGACTGCTCTTCTTCCGGTGGGAGCGCCCCACGGGGGTTTTTCCGCTCTTCAAAGGAGAGTTTAGTTTGCTTTGTGTCAGTCTTGCCCATGGCGATGCAGGGGGGCGTCGGTCTCACTTTATCGCCGCGGACAAGCACTACGTGAGCCACAGCACTGGGCCCTCGCCGAGGCAGTTTCTGCTGCTGTTGTGGCTACCAGTGTAAAGCGCTAGTTGCTTGGACAGTTTCACTGGGTGGCACTGCCCACCACCCTCACCAGCAGTGCCCAGCCTGATTTCACGCTCCCTGGGCACCACCACCCGCGTAGGCTCGCTGCGGCCCCTCCGCACCCCAAGCGGCTAAGTCAGCAGTATATTTAAGGCACTTCTGCAGCCCTATCCACCGCCGTTCAGCGCTGTAGCAACCACTGGGCCGCTCTGTAGTTCCCAGGGAGCAGGGCACGCTTATGTTGACGTTGGCAGTGGGTGGCCAGGTCCCACCAAAAGCGACAGGCTCCACAACTGGGTTCCGAGGTCAGTCAGGCATCAGCTCCGGTTCCTCTCCAATGACCAGTGAACTCTGGGGCCCACTGCCTTGCGCCCCCCTCCTCAGGTGCCCCCCCCGCACCAATACCCGCGAGGGAGCAGGGAGGGGGGATTTCAATTCTTGTGGGGGTTCAGGGAGGGGTCAGCAAGCGCTCTCACCTGCCTCCTTCTTCTGGCACCCACCACAGTCCAGGGTACTAGGGGCGCTCCCCGGTGTCCCAGTGCCGGCCGGGACTCGGGCACGGCCGCCCGCGCTGCCCCGCTGCCGTTCACCCGCACTTTAGAAAGCGGGTCCGGCCAGCTCTCAGGGCACTTCCGTCGCGCTGTTGTGCAGGGCGCTCCCCTCCGCTGTAGTCCCCTACCTCACGGGTGCGGCCTGCCCGCTCGGCCCAAGTCTCCCGCAGCGCGGCCAGCAGACTCACCGGGGACCAGAGGAGGGCAGACTCAGCTCGCAGAATGTGTTCCGTGTGTCCGCAAGCCATCGGCACATATGTCTCCGCCGCAGATGCAGGCTCTCTCGTCTCCGCCGCCCGCCATGCAGAGGGCCCGCGGAATGCTTTTCTCATGCACTGAGGCTCCGTCCAGGGCACGTTCCTCAGACCGCGGCTCGCGAGGCTGCCATTTTGTGTTGCAGCCCCGTGGTGGTGAAGCCCTCGCGTTTCACCCGAGCGCTGGTGTTTACAGCCCTCTCCTCGCGCCAGCTAAACGCCGGGGCATTCCGGTGTCTGTTTCCGCCGTCTGGGCCCCCCGAGACCCACCCGTTCCGCGCAATAACTAGCTGATCAGCGGTCCAGCCCGCGTGGCCTCACTAGGTGGCGGCCATTTCGCAGCCGGCACTCTAGCGCCCCCGTGTGACAGTATCTTTATGGGTTTGTCAGTGGTGTGGAAGTGACTGTATGGGGTTGTGAATGATTATCAAAGAGTCTCTATGGGTATGTGAATGGGTGTGACAGTGTCTCTATGGGTATGTGAATGGGTTTTGAATGGGTGTGACAGTGTTTTTATGGGTTTGTCAATGGGTGTAACAGTGACTGTATGTGTTTGGGAATGGGTGTCACTGAGTCTCTCTGGGTATGTGAATAGGTATGACAGTGTCTGGGTACATGAATGAGTGTGGCAGTGTCTGTATGGGTTTGTGAATGGGTGTGACAGTGTCTTTATGGGTTTGTGAATGGGTGTAACAGTGTCTCAATGGGATTGTCAATGGGTGTATCAGTGTCTCTATGGTATATGAATGGATGTATCAGTGTCTGTATGTTTTTGTGATTGACTGTGAGAGGTAGAGAGTATAAAAATATATATATATTTTTTTCCCCTAGCCGCGCTAAATCCGTGGATCCCTTGCAAAGTTGCACGGAGGGATCCGCGGAGTTCACGAGCGATCAGAAAGAATTGAGAGGGCATTTTCATGGCCATAATATATCATCATCCCTCATTCAAAGCATACACAAGGGGTCAAGAAACCTGACCCCTTCACTTAATATTCACTCAAGTTTTCAACCCTGGCGACCATTCCCCATTTCTATGACGGTGCAGCCAGCCAATCAGGAGTTCGCTAGTGCGCGTGAATCTGCGTCCCTATATATACAAATTTGTTTTCCAGTTAATATCGAGCAAACTACTGAATGGATTTACACCAAATTACAAAAAGCACGATCTGCATTTACATTTTACAAAGTTTATTAAATACACTCATCAATGAATTGAGTTAATAAAAATATAACAAATAATTAACATTAAAACTAATCAATTTTAAAGTGTACATAATAATAACCAATTAAATATTTAATTAACATAAAAATTTGTAAAAATAGAATATAATTTAAGTAACGTCCCTCCCTGTACCCCTACAAACCCAATAACCCACAACTAAAATGTAAATTAGTACTTAAGCTATATAAAAATAAAATATACATAAAAAAACCACAAAATATATTTGACCAATTAAAATTACAATTAATCATTAAAACAATTTGCATAATAAATCACAAATTAAATATTTAACATAAAAAATAAAATATAAACTATTAATTTTAATTTAAATAAAACCTCACCCCTTTACTCTACAAACCCAACAGCCTGCTTCTGAATTATAAATTACCAATTACATTTAAACACACAAATTGCAAACTACACAAACAAATAAAACATTTATATTAATACTAACATCTTAAATTAATTGAACAAATATATACTAAATTATTTTTAAAAATATATATGAAAAACAACTGTATTAAAGTAAATAATATTATATAGTATTTAAAACAATATTATATACATAAACAATGTTAGTCTTACCATCTGTATCTATAAGCTCATCCTACCACTACTCTGTCCCCGCTCACATAAGGTGTTATTCACTAATCTGTTACTTCGCAACTCACTCTTCCAAATCAAGACTGGACCTGTCTGTACAGCGTGCTTTTTGTGCCATTTTCAATCATGCGCACATGCTTCACTTCACACGTTTAATAAACTTCTGGCTCGTCTGTCGTCCTATAAGAAAGCATTGATGGAGTCTTAGTTCTGATACGTGCATAGCAGAAATGAGGGACTGAACTCCAGCTGAAGTGCCGAGTTTTATCTACTCACAAAAGAGAACATTACTTTTTGTTATAGTTCATTTCTTGCCCGAGGGTTTGCAGCTCCACGTGAAGCTTATTTTTTGACAGATGTACTGAACTGAAGCTTTAATTTGCCCGGTGTCTAGCTTCTGTTCCCAAAGGTAAAAGGAGACGGATTTAATTTTCTGGGCACGTATTACTTCCACACAGCGGATATATGCACTAACTGTGATGATAAAAGATAGCTAAAAGCACAATGTTGGAAGAGGAAAGAAATTCATTTTTGCAGAAATCTATTATTGCGACAGTGTTGTTTTCAGCAATGATATGTAATTACCACTCACAGAGCTCAATAATTGCAAAGGTTCATTTGAGAAGCTGAATGACTGAAAGTAGTGTCTAAAAAAAGCGCTGGCAAGGCCAATAGGTCTGGCGAATTCTAAATTCAACTGTTTCTTCATTGATTGAGAAGGCTCTATGTGTTTGAACGAGTGAGTGTGAGAATGTGTAAAACTTGTATGGATGAGTGATTGAATGGATAGATAATTGGTGCCGGTTGAAAGGGTGAGTGCATGGATGAAAAGTGGAAGAAGGTGAGTGAATGGCTGCGTGTGTGTATGGCTCGATGTACAGAAATTCCGCCAACCTTAATGAGCCAAGGCGCATTTGAAAATTATTAAAATTGTAAGAATTACCAAAGGTACACCCTTGCAACTATTACACAAGGGCTGAGCACTATTGGTCCAACAAAACCCAAAATATGTGTACAATTTCCACCATCATACCAGTGCAAAGATTGGATAGGAGTGGGTGTCGTGATACCATGTGTGTGAACAATATATAAACAAGCATTTGCAATGCAATAGGTCTCGCATTTGCGAGAGTTTGAGCTATTGGCATTGTAAATGACAATGCCTTTTATTAATGTGTTTTGAAAACCTGCAAGCGGTGCGTAAACACACACTTTGTACTTATAGTCCTTGCTTACGAGAAGCAAGGCTGGCAGTGAAAGAGGCACAGTTACTGCCAGCCTTGCTTCTCATAAGCAATGACTATGAGTACAAAGTGTGTGTTTACGCACCGCTTGCAGGTTTTCAAAACATAAATAAAAGGCATTGTCATTTACAATGACAATAGCTCAAACTCTTGCAAATGCGAGACCTATTGCATTGCAAATGCTTGTCATTTTAGGAGCAATGTAGGAGGAAGCCTGAACAATTGATCTGGTTCTGTGCATGCTTGGGATGTGTGTGAGTAGGAGTCCAGCTGGAAAGTTTGTGAAAGAAGATATGGCTAGTCAGGGCTGATGTGTAGTGCTTTGAAAGTGAGGATGATGAGTTTGAACTGTGCATGCTCGTGTATAGGGAGCCAGTGAAGATCCTTGAGATGTGGTGTGATGTGTGTTCTGCATTGGAGGCGGAGTGTTTTGGTTATGAGAAACTCAGCAGTGTTGCATGCAGTCCCATCTGAAATGCTGCTATTACTCTAAGCTCTCTTAAGTGGACTCTAGTACCGCCAGTTTGATCTGCCTGTGCTCCCCACCACTAACCGAGTCGAAGTGCTGCAGAGGCGGAGTTGGTATCTTCATCACCAAGCTGCCTGGCGTGGTGTCATTCTGCACTGCCTCACAGCAAGAGATATCAGAGCTGAACTCCTAGTTGACTCAAAAGTCATCTCCTGCTGACTAGTCCTGCTACCGCCTTCTCCCCTAATGTAGCTGGGCTGCATTATTGTATGTATGTATGTGGTATTTCTATAGGAGGAAAGAAGCCACAAGGCTGTGGAGAATGGTACATTGTCAAGCACACAATGGAAAACAGGTGATGGGTGGATATTGACAGAAAGGAAAACACATAAGAGATGCATGGTTAAGCGACCTTGCTGCAGGAATCCAGGGATTGTCGTAAAATGCATACATGTAACAAATAATGTGTGACAATAGTTCGACATGGAAAAGCTTGAGAAAACTGGTGATAAATAGTTTAGTGATTTGAGCAAAAGACACAGAAACCTTGAGGTCTATGTTATGACTACACAGCACTCTAATGAGACCACTCGAGAGGCTCCTTGTCTTCTGTATAGATTTTTGCAACCTGCAGTCTAAAGAGGAGGAGAGTGGAAGAGAGAATACGGGAGAGAAAGAACGGAAGAAGGAATGGGAGATGGAGATCAAGTGGTAGAGTGAGCGAGAGGAAGGGATAGGAAGAGGGAGAGGTACAGGGAAGGCAGAGAATGCCATGGAAAAGAAAGGGGGGGGGGCAATTTACCCAGAATGATAGTAAGGTGAGCTGGGCTACTTCTAGACGCTCGCACGGGCAGGCCAACTTAGCACTCTGCCAGAAGTGTTGAACCAAAGAGTAGAACAATGATTGTTCCAGGACTAAAGGTTCTTATCACATTCCTGAAGCTTTTGGTTAGGCAACACTGGAAAATGTGGCAGAAACACCATGTTGCTTTATGCAGAGCCTCGAAGGTCACGAAATGTCTGCACTAGGCCAAGGGGATTTATAAAAGTGTTATTGTAAGGCTTTACAACTTCTGAAAAGAAACAAAGAGAAAATGAAACCTCTGGGTTTTTTTTAGGTTATAGATGGATGCTTTGAACATTGTTGCCATGTCTGGAAAAAGGCTGAACGTTTTTTATAAAGTAAACGACTAGGTTTGTTTAGGAAATAGAACAGAGGATTGAAAAAAATTAAATCAGAAGGCTGAAAACAAAGCATGCAGCAGCTTTAACACTAATGTTGGCTATTTGGAAAGACCACAAACAGCAAAAGGAATTAGCGCTTGAATCACAGCTCATATTATTACCCGGCAGAAGGCGGCATTTTTTATCGACATAGAAAGAATGACAGATGAAGTCAGCTCTGCCAGAGCTGGAATCTTTGATGATTAGGTTTTTTGCGCAAGAGTTCGGCCTCGCAGCTTTTCAGCCAGGTTCCAGATGGTTGGGAAAAGGTAACCCTTGGATCCGTCTGCGCCCGTTTACTAAACTGTAAAGGAACTTCAACATTGTGCGACACTCTGCTGTATTTGAATTGTCCTTATTTTGAAGCAAAATTATATTGTTTCCAAACAAAACAATAGAGTTATTCTAAATTTGTTTTTCTCTTGAGGGCGAACTGGTAATATGAAACTGTTCCAGTTTCATACGAATTTTAGGAGTTGGTCTTAGAGATGGCACTATTAGAACAATGGTCAAATATACCTCATCACCTCACCCGGAGTAATTGCAAATTATATGCAGGTGAATTGCCACGATTTTCTATTATAAAACAAAGTTTGAAAATTGGAGGTATTTTCTACATCATACGTCTGCTCTAACATGGAAAATTGACACCCATTCACACAGTATTGGCCACAACAAACTTTTGTACTCTTTGGTGCCTGCCGCCTAGTCGCAAGGGGCCAGTGAAGATACTTAGCAAAGGGTGGAAATCTGTTGTGCACCTCTGCAATGAGAGCATTACAAATCCCAACAAGAGAACTTTCTCTCCTCGTGCTGCTTCTCCATTTACTCTTACGTGGCCATCTTAAAAACAGATGTTATTGTGCAAACACGCTTCAAATAATAATCAACAGATGCAGCAGCAGGAGCACATTTTAAAAACAAATCATTGTAGATTGATAGCCGTTTTTCCAGTTAGATTCCCTGTTTCATCATTCCTAGGGAGCACAATTATTTTAAATTGCGTATATTTAACATATGAATGGTAGCAGAGTTAAAGTACGAGTTGTTCTCGGAGCTTTGTTTCTCCTGCGCACATAAAAACCTACACTCGTACATTCAAGCATAGTAAGCAAAGTGAGTGCATGTCTGAGCGTGAAGAGAAATGGACAACCCTAACACGCCAAACACTATCGCCACCCACATGCTCTCTGCACACCCAGTCCCGATACACCACTGTGCCGACTCGAGGGACTTCCACCAACGCCTCCCTACTCCTCTCCAACTGCCAGGAACACACCAGGGAAGGAGGGCATCAGGGATCCTAAGAGACAAAAGGACGCCATGGTCAGATAAAGGAGTTTAAGCGGGCGTCAGTGAGCCGAAGGGAGTTTGGTGCAGGGCAGAGACAGCTGAAGTCATCAAGACTGAGCATGGTGCTGCCGTTATAGTGTGCATACAGCATGCGAGTCGCCCCTCCTGCCTGAAGACCAAACATCTTTTATCCCTCCTCCCAAACTCATATGGCAACATAAAAGACATGAAGCAGATTGTTGTTGATCACTGCGTAGTCTTTTATTAAATCTTAAAGCAGAGTAATCCTTTATTCATCTTTGATTAAGGTACTTGACCATTTCTTCAAGGCAAAGGTATGCACACAACCCGCTTGTTATCAAAAGCGTTAGATTTTTTCCATTCCAAGGAATACATTATTCAAACGATATTATTTACATTCCAATCATGGCCATACATCCTCGTCATGGTCCCTGTGCTCTTTGCGCCAGCAGGCCCCAACTTGCACTGTTTTCCAGTTGTAACTTTCCGTGCTAGTCCTCCTCCCCGAGAGAGGCACTACCACCAGGGCACTGCTTACGCCTTGGCCCCCCCCGCACCGGGGTATACCCCCTCCAACGTTTCTTAAACATACACACAGGCATCCTGGGTAGGGCAGGAGAGTCCAGGACCACCAGCAGGTCAGTCCCCCCTCCCGCCAGCCCATAGCCCTCCAATGAATGCTTGCCCTGTCCAGGGTCAGCCAGTCCATGCCAAAAAAGGAAGTCCACACCCTTTTCTTGCCTGGGACCCCGCCACAGGGCGAGGAGCTTACTGGCGCTCTCGCCCACCCCCCCAACCTATATCTTGCTTAACTGCTAGGGTGCAACCCCCAAAGCACTTGCCAACTCGGGTATGGCCAGACAATCCGGGGGCTACCAGCTGGTCAGCCCCCTCTCCCAACAGCCCGGCGCCCCACCAGCTACTTACCGGCTGATGGCAACTACTAGGCCCCCCACTAGTGCCTCCAAGGAGCCACCTAACACACCGTCCGTTGGGATGCCTTTGTTGTGGCCAACCTCCCGGCCGCTCCCATCCTACCAGGGAACTCCCGGGTAACACAGGTAGGGCTGACAAATCTACGACCCCAGCCGGTCAGTCCTCTTCTCCTCCAGCTAGGCCCTTATCGGGTGCCCTCCCTCATGCCTCCAATTTGGTATTGAATGGCCCACCTATGGCTCTCCGCCTACGCACAAAGCCCAACCAGGCAGCACTGTGCCGGTGACCTCTTCATCCCCAATCGGGATGGGCTGTCTGCCCCAACATCGTCGCCCCTCCCTAAGCTCTGAATAAGCCTCAAAATGCCTGTTGCCGTTCTGATTCGTGTTTGTAAACCAGCCCCTGCTTACGCCAGGCCAGCTGCTTCTCAGCCCAAACTCCTGATACTCCTGGTAATGGACCATGGAGGCTCAACTCACTACTCCGTTATTGTAGACCATTCTACCAAAGGATGCTATCTTGCTTCCCCGCAATGTGCTTTTGATAACTATACCTGCTAAATAGATGATGCCTCCCCAGCTCTTACTGCCATCTCGAAAACTAGTGTCTAGTCTTGACCTTACCAGGCCGCATCTCTGAGGACTATTGCAACGGCCACCGCCCTGCGCTGACTTTGATCTGTGGAGGGGGCGCCATGGCCGGAGGGAACAATATGATTGCACCACCCTTCATGAATATTGGCACCCCCTTATCGCCATAAATCAGTAGGCTGCTGAGAGCTGCCGGACTGTTCTCGTTGTCCTCATGTGCTTGAAGGTGATATCCAATTCTTATCCCACCTACCCCGGCCCGAAGTCCTTAAACTACTTGTTTGCCTATGAAAATAGGGTTACCACCCAAGTCACCACGCCAGCGACTTGGGCCTACCCTTCGTGCTGCCTGGGGAGAACCCGCTAGCAGCAGCCCAATCCCGTATGCTTTTCTTTGGCGTTCCATACCTCTTTTACCTGTAGCCCCCTCCTGTATCCCAATGCTGGAGTACGCAGCACATTGGATTTGCCCTAGTACTGCAGAGCTCCCTGCTGCCTGGGTTATTATTGAAAACGAGAGGGCAGAGCTCCCCCTTAGCCCGCTCGCTATTCTTGACCCTATGCAGGACATTACCATGCAGCCCTCAAACAGATGCTGTCACGCTATCCCTGTGTATTTACATATCCCATGCCTTTCTATGCCTTCCCATATTACCTCAATCGTGGCATGCCAAAGCCAGCAGTTTACATTAGACTGATCCTGCACCTTATGCTGCTCATTGCATTGCTAATTAGCAACCCTATGCAGGAATCCGCTACACGTGCCCCTAAACCGCGAAGCTGTACCTCCATCTATGCCAATTTTTATCTCCCAAACTAACTATACTTGCATCACTGCCGCGCCCTGCTTATGACCTAGCATGCATCATGGAATGCTGAGCGACACCAGCCCACGTTAGCCCCATCCTGACCGTTATGCGAATACTGGGTCCATATTAGCGGCAATGTGCTGGAGATCGCATCACCTGTCATTGAACCTGGATGCTGTATCCCTGCCTAAGTATATTTTTATCTCCCGAGCTAACTATGCTCGTGTCTCCTCCATACCCTTCGTATGCCTCAGGAAATGCTATCAATCATGTCGTGCTAAGGTCAGTGCACCCGCCGATCCCCTCTTGACCCACAGGAAACTCACTGCCTTGAGTGAGGGACATCAAAACGAACTGGCACTCTGGTATCATCCTTTGCTGCATGGAAGCTATCAGCGTTTTGCACCTTGAGCAGTCTGAGTTCGCCCCCAGCGTCATGTAATGTAATGCCCTGCGCCAACCAAACAACTAACCAGATCTCACCCACCACTGTAGGTCCCAGAATACCAGCGAGGGGCTTCTAATGGGTCAATTTTTTTAATGATTTCCCATCCGCAACCACCTGTCCGAGCCCGCATGTATATTGATGGGTCTGAGTCATCACGTTCCCCGCTCGCCCCCGGCTCCTAGTCCATTCCCAGTACTACTTAAAGGCGAGCCCCATTAATATCTCAGCATCCGTACTGTCCATTGATACCATTAGAGCCAGCAAACGCCAAGTCATGGGATGACAAGGCCAGCCCTTTTTAACGTCTCGATATCCATTTCCGCCCCTTGCTAAACGATTAGGGCCCGCCATGCCATGGCATGGGCTGTTGCCTCCTCATTGTCCCTTGTCCAGTGTTGCTCTAGCACTACATCACCCCCATTGCCCTTTTTTAAGGCCCACGGCTTACCTGCCGTACTCTTACATTCTTTCCATCGCCCCTGACCCTTAACATTTATGAGGTTGCCATCTCTTTAAATAAAGCAATGCTTCGTGTCCGCCCAATCCCTTCACTCTCCACACTGTCCGGTATGCCACCGTCTTTGATACTGACTTCTCCAAAGCCACGCGCCTATCTGCAAGCACGACCCTCATAACAGACCTTGGCTTAATTACCTCCTGCACTGTGATCTCCGTCCACCGTAACACCACATCCTAGATACTCCCAGCATCTCTGGGCATGGCCGCCGGTATTGCCGGCCGTCCGTCTCACCCCCACCGCTCCCGGCCGCCGGAGATGCAGACCCGATGGTTGAATCTCGGGAACTCGGCCCACACGTCTCGCTGCCCCACCGCTCCACGTGGCCCCATGTACCATGTGCCACCAGAGACCACATAGACCGGCTACAATACGACGCACCACAACCGCTTCACCGTCGCGTAAGTATTACCGATTGGGTCAATAGTATCCCTGGCGACAACCTGCGGTGCCCCCCTCCAACAAATGCCTCAACCAAATGGGCCGACATAACTCATCCTGACATATGGGAAACCCTACAGCGCCGCGTCAGGGCCCTTCCTCCTGATCTCGAGACTGAACGGACACCTTGCAGGCCCATCCAGTACACCATTCCTTTGAAAGCCATCCCAACCACCCCCGGCGGCCGACCCCATCCATCCATCCTGTTTCAACGCCGACACAAACACAGACTTGGGCTCCTACGGAGAACTGCATGAAAACCTGTCTGGACAGACCGCCGAAGCTATCTGCACCAGACCGCCAAAAACTATGTTCTGTCACTGCATATTAAATGACCACCTGATTTAATTCTTTGGGCATCATAAATCAGAGAGTTACAACCGCAATCTGCGCCCCTCCAACCAATGCCTCAAACAAATGGGCCGACAATAACTCATCCGGGCATGTGGGAAACCATACAGCGCTGCGTGCTGCGCTAAAGGCCCCCTCCCCCCCGCTCGAGTCCGAACGGACGCCTCGTACGCCCATCCAGTACAACCCTTCCTGTATAAGTCGTTCCCGACCACCCCCGGCAGCCGACTATTCATCCATCCTGTTTCAGCGAACAGATTCTATCCATCCATCCTGTAGCGAAAAACAAAAAAAACACACAGGCCTGGGCTCCACCATATTGTCCCATGTGGCCCGCCACAGTAAGCATCAGAGCCCTCGATACTCTGCCCACACCGCAACCGTGCATCCAGGTCCCCGAGCCGCCCATGACACACAGCACTGCAATCCTGCCCCAAAACCAAGCGAAAAACACAGGCCTGGACTCCACCATATTGTCTCATGGGGCCCGCCACACTAAGCATCAGAGCCCCCGACACACAGCACTGCAATCCTGCCCCAACCCAGCGAAAACACAAACACAGGCCTGGACTCCACCATATTGTCCCATGTGGCCCGCCACAGTAAGCATCAGAGCCCCCGACATGCTGCCCACACCGCCACCGTGCATCCAGGTCCCCGAGCCGCCCATTGCACACAGCACTGCAATCCTGCCCCAAAACCCAGCGAAAAACACAAACACAGGTCTCGACTCCACCATATTGTCCCATGTGGCCCGCCACAGTAAGCATCAGAGCCCTCGACACTTTGCCCACACCGCAACCTCGCATCCAGGCCCCCGAGCCGCCTGTGACACACAGCACTGCAATCCTGCCCCAAAACCAATACCGCTTTGTGGACAATGTCGCCCACTGTCTACTCTCCGCAGGAAAGGTCCCACGACCTGTAGCAGCCACAGCGTGGCTCCTCAAGGTCCCGGTGCCTCGCCCAAACCTGACAACCAGTATCCAAGAGAGCGCACATGCCCCGCTAATTACCCCACATTGTCCCTAAGGGCCCGTCCAAATCCTAACTTTGGTCTCCCCTGTCTCCCTTTACTGGCCGCATGGCTCTGCTGTTTAATTCAGCCACTGTACATCGTTACCAATCCTTTCAAACGAGGAGTGGACCCACCAGTTATTAAGCCTCAGCCTTTCGCCTAAGACCATCCCACTGGGCCCCAGCTAAACATGTAATGCGAGCGGTCCAGTTTCTCTTACTCGGATTCGAACTTGTGACCTTCCAAACACTGTATTACCCAGAACACCACCCCTACTTAGCCAGACTGAGCCTACTGAGCCAGACTTCACGATCACGTTCCACCACAAGGCTAATAAGTTACTCCCAACAAGTGCACCACAATATTTGCAAGCGACGTCCACGATAACAAACCCCCTGTTAGCATTTCTACGGACAAAAACGCACCGACATATTCTATCAACCCACCAAAACCTGACTATGCTGTGAGGCCCTCTCCTTTTCTCCGTGTGCAGCGACCCAGCTTACTAACTGTTTCTTTTTTGTACCGTCGCGTTTAAAAGATCCTAACGCCTCGCTACCACCTTCCGACGATGGGTAACTCGTTGCTGGTCTGCTGCCACCGGAGCTGCTTGGAGAGGACAAAGAGGATTAATCTGTATCTCCCAACGCTTTTATACCCACCGAGGAGGGGAGGTCGACCCTGCGCCCTTTGATGACGTTGCGCTCACGGGGGCCACGCCTAACCCTCTACCTTGCCGCCTTCTCCTCCCTGCCTCCTGCCTGCTTTGAAGAAACCATGCCGGCTCCCGCACGAGATGCCACTAAGGGCCCCATGCCCCTAGGTGCGGATGGCGCCGATCATAAGCATACCCATGCCTGCCAAGTATCACGCATCGGGTGTGACACTAACGCATTTCAGTGTGGTGTTCCGCATCACTGCACTGAAATGCATTGTCACGCATTTTTAATCATGCCAGTCTGACACTAACTACGCGGCGGTGCCAGCGTGCGCCGCCGGCGCCTGTAGGATATTCTGTGCCCCGGCTCTGCTGCTTCCCACAGACCTGCGTTGCCAGAAGCGCTCTGCCTCAGTAAGTTAATAGTTAAAGATCTGGCTGCATTTAATTTCCTGCCGCGGCGCGGCTTTCAGACGCCACTGACTCGCACTCTCATCAGACCCGGGGGCGGCTGGGGCCTGCCCTCAGGTTGCTACTGGCAGCTGTGGCACCGTGGGGGGCCCCGGGATTGGATGTGACCTCGTGCCTCGTCACGTCCTGGAGGAGCCAAGCGGAAGTGAGGTAAGGTGGTTGGCAGGTCAGAGAAACGGCGGGGGATTCAAGAGTCGGCGAGTCCTGGTAGTGGTTCGCTGCTGTCTGCCCAATAAAACCCGCGTTGGACCGGCGGGAGGCGGCCAGCATCGAGTGACTTGACTAGTCACTCACTTGACTTGAGTCTTTCATGGCCGCCGCGCATCATCAGAGGCGCCATCAACATCTTGGTGATGATCGCCGTGGGCGCAAACCAAGAAGTGCGGGGCGGCTAAAGTTCAATTAAACTTGTGGCAGGCTGCATGCCATGGCAGCGCTGCTCGCAGCATGACAAAGTTGTGCAATGGTTATTTTATCAAACAGGCAACGGACCCGACCAGCGGCTCAGCTAAGACCCCCGCACAGACCGGGGCAGCCATTGGAGTTACTGAGCCACACCATCATGCCCAGGCCGGTGTTTGCTGCGGCGGGATTCGTTAGGCAAGGTGCGGCCCGTATGAAGAATCGTGTCGCAAAGTTAGTAAGTAGTGCCTCGTGATGTATCTCTCTATGCTGCAAATTGTTTTATTAATGGCGTGCCGCCGTGCTGCCGGTCGACTACATGCTTTTACTATAATGATGGAGCTTGGATGACTGCATGCAGCAATAGAGCAGGTCTAGGAAAAACTAGGCCGGTTTAAACTTGATCAATTGCCGAATAGGGGCGGCACTGTAAGAGTGACCGTTCGCCCTCTGCCTCCAGAATGCGGGAGGAGGGGGTGCAAGAAGGTCTGCATTGAGCAGGGGTTGCTGAAGTCAGACCGCAGCAGATAAGGTATTGAATATACCGATGATCGGATGAAAGGAATGTACACTTCCTGAAGTTCAGTGAATGGTGGAATTTTTGGAATGGAGATTTGTTTCGGTTTAAGCCATGTAATCTGTTTTAAAGGGACTAAGCACAGGTGTAAATAAAACCCAAACATAACTGATGTGGGAGGGTGCAGCACTGATAAATGGTTCGTACCTGCCCTTCATGAAGACAAAGGAGAACCAGACGGTTGGAGAGGAGATATATATCCCATTATACTTCTGAAAACAAATGTGTGTAGGGGCCTCTCTGTTCATCTGGGCAGCTTGCGGGCTCTGTATTCACATCACGTTATATTAGAATTGCAAGTTATCTCATAACGTGTTGCAGAGGCGTCATAGGGACTCGTTGAGCAGCTCGTTTTCTGAGAAGTTTTCATGGAGTGCAAGTTTCAGCTTTGGGCTGAATTTAGCTGCGCATCTTTATTTTTCTTATGCCCCTGATAGTTAATTTTTTTTCTTGTGCCACAGCCATGATTTTCTTCTGAGCTGCCACCTGTCTGCCCTGTTACAGCTGAGAACTGACTGTACATCACATAGCAGTCTGTCTTCTCACTGACTGTAAGCTGTGTTAGTAGTCGCTCGCACCTGGGTCAGGTGATTGTGAGAGCCACTGTGGTGCTTGCCAACGTAACTTCTCAGTGCGCCAAGCATCACTGAGTCAGCAGAGCCTTTAGTGTAGCTCTGTGTGACATACTGCGAGTGGGGTGATGGTGCCACCAGCAGGGTTTGGCAGGTAGTGGGCGGCATGCAGGACCAGGGCGCACTGCTCAGTAATACAGCTTGTGGATTATGATGTGACTCGTCTGAGTTCCTTGTTGCTCAAATGGGTGTAATTTCTGAAATGTATATGTTTCTCTTGTCTTCATTGCTAGATTTTGACCGCGAGAAAGTGTCACTCATAGTCGTTGAAATGTCACTCATAATTATACTGAAATTAAGAAAATGTCACACATAGCAGTCTGAAACCGTGGCAGCTATGCATACCTCGGGCCAGCTATGCTGCATAGTGCCAATATCGGCAACACTCAGTTCTCATACAGCAACATACATAAATAAACCACACGACACCTTTTTAGTGGAGAAATTTGCTGCAGGTTTATTAGCATAACCAATATGCCAACATGGTGGGTTATCTTACGGGCGATCCCAGGGCAGGCCAGCCCCTATGCCGCCTGCCCGTCTGATGAGCCAACTTGCACCGTGTCCGTCGACAACCGGTGGTTACCAATTCTTGGGAGAGGCCACCTCTCCCATCAGTGGACCGCCAGTCCACTCCCTTACTCACGCCCCCGACCGGTGGGCGGAGCGTTCCAGGCAGCCCCCGGTTGCTCAGACCCACAACCGCCCGAAGGGCTAACGGGCGCCGTAGTTCTTCCAGGGGACCCGCTAAAACATCCCTGGGTATCCTTGGCTTAGCACCCTTGTTGTGCTGCTGCAATATAGTACCCTTCTGTACCTTGCAGACTCTGGATCGCCCTGTAACTCCTCCTGCAACACAAAACAATAAGTTAGCTTCTTCCCCTCCCCGTACTCCCCTTTTGTCCGTCCGCAGGGTAAGCGGTAGGGTGGGAAACGCGAGACGGGTAGCGGTCAAGAGACCGTGCAGAGGGCGGGGAAAGGCTAATATACCCCTGTCCCCTCCCACGGCCGGAAGTGACGCGGCCAGCAGACCCCCTGGTCCCTAGCCCAGGGAGCCTAGTGCGCAGACTTCTGTGCCTTCCTATGGCACTAAGGCGGCCGCCCTTTTGGAGGGTCCCCTACGTGGCCCCCTGGGCAGCCTTGGCATAGTGCCAATATCGGCAACACTCAGTTCTCATACAGCAACATACATAAATAAACCACACGACACCTTTTAGTGGAGAAATTTGCTGCAGGTTTATTAGCATAACCAATATGCCAACATGGTGGGTTATCTTACGGGCGATCCCAGGGCAGGCCAGCCCCTATGCCGCCTGCCCGTCTGATGAGCCAACTTGCACCGTGTCCGTCGACAACCGGTGGTTACCAATTCTTGGGAGAGGCCACCTCTCCCATCAGTGGACCGCCAGTCCACTCCCTTACTCACGCCCCCGACCGGTGGGCGGAGCGTTCCAGGCAGCCCCCGGTTGCTCAGACCCACAACCGCCCGAAGGGCTAACGGGCGCCGTAGTTCTTCCAGGGGACCCGCTAAAACATCCCTGGGTATCCTTGGCTTAGCACCCTTGTTGTGCTGCTGCAATATAGTACCCTTCTGTACCTTGCAGACTCTGGATCGCCCTGTAACTCCTCCACAGCTCTGGGGGTGGCCACCGTCACCACCAGGGCCCCCCACCAAGGCAGATATCCTACCTACATCCTGTTGCTTCCCAGGCCTCCCCAAGGTCCAGCAAAATTAAGTCCATGCCTACCCTTGAGAAGTGAACCTCCTCCACTTCCCAGCATCCAGTAGACTTGGCCTGAAGTAAACCATGCCAGATGAAGACAAATCCCCTTTGTTCCGTGCCTTTACGCATGGCGCTGTTCACTCTCGTATGTGATATCTCAATGGCGTCCCCAGATCGGGCTCCTTGCCAAACTGGGCGAGGTAAAGTTTAAGACCACCACAGTTCACATGCCCCAAGCTGAATGCTCAACTGACACATGATGTCCCTCCTGTCTTGGAGCATTACTCTCCTCCCCAGGGTCGTCAGGTCATTCCTTCCCAAATGTATGACCAGAAATGAGGTGGACCGATCCCTCCCCTAAGTCTCCCTGATAAGAAGGCAGTGGTCACTAACTTACCCATGGAGATTTCATTTTATAGCAGCAGTGTCTTCCTACCATGTCAAATCATTGCCTCCCAGGTGTATGGCAAATTGTTGGGAGGGGAGACACCCCCCCCCAATCTGTGCTGCAGCTTCTGCGGCAAGCTCTTCCCCGCATGCCTGGGACCCCCTGAATTATCCCAGTAGTGTGCTGCAGCTGCTTCAGCAAGCTGTTCCTGTGTCAGCCTGGGCTCCCCAACCAAGTTAACTCAGTGGTGGAAAACACATGCCTCCATTTCCTGAATTCCGCCTGTCACGCCACTCCCAGGACGCACGGAAGGCCCTTCACCCAGACCTTTGATCCTGGCAAATTACTGAAATGCTCGGTTGCTCACACTCCTTGTTTAGCACTGCACCTCAATCTATACAACTAATCCAACTTGCCCAATAACACTGCACCCCCAGAAACCACAGGTGCCTACCGGGGTGCCTATGGGGTACTCAACCTTCACCTGTACATAAAGCACCTAACCCGTCTTTCGGACACTCCCCTGAGTGGTTGCTGACGGATGTACCTTTTTTTTTTTTTTTTTTATCACATTGGGATTCCCATCGTCCCACCTGCATGATGCACTCAGCTGACAAGCCCGCCCATAACGCTGGGTTTACCGCCCCTTTCTTGCTGAGCCAGGCCGGTTTTGATCTTCTCACCACACCCTTGATAGGAGTGCCACACCGTCCCGAATTCCTGGGCCAGTAATTGGGACAGTCGTCCCATTGTTAGTTGGCAACTCCCAAGGAAAATTTGCTTAAAAGAAGCAGCTGGTAACAGCAATGCTTTTGGAACTGAGGGCCTGGTGAAAAAACTATGAGCCATGTACCTGCATCCTCCCAACTGTAAATGCAAACTGTGCTCTGGTAGTTGACCGTATTTCTGATCCACCCCTCTGTTTCAACACTGATGGGGTAACGGCACCCTTTTCGGACTGACAAACTCACGCCCTAGCTGACTAAATAGTGCCTATGCGTGTGTAGTCCAAAACCCTGAGCTATCCCGAAGGTGTGCCTGGATTATGCTGAGTCGTAGCTTACTTTGCTGCTGAGTGGCCCACTCCCCAACACAGGTATTTCTTTGCCTTTACCGTTTCTGGCTGCCCAATTTGAATGACATTGCAAACCCGGGCGAATAAAAGGAAACATCAATTGACACGGGACATGGCCTATTCTTCACCCCCTGTGCAGTGCACTGGACTGTTATGACAAGCGTCGATAAGGCCTTCCAATCATGTGTAACAGATCTTCTTGTGATACACCTACGCTGGGTAGCTGGTACGCTCCCTATCTGTAGTACATTGTAGTAATCAATAACGCCAGCAGCGAGGCCATAGTAATCACCCTCCATCCTCCTGTGCATTGATCATCTGGCTAGGCCATGGGGACCCTGGAAAGCTAGTTGAACCTCCTGTCCTCTGCCCAAATAGAAGCACCACCAATGTTTTCCCAAAGGGGGCTCCCAGTAGAGAAGAGAGTGAAAATGTCTTGCTAGCTTGGCCACCACAGGCGAGCTACCTTAGTGACCATCCTCACCAAAGTACGCGCCTGGCCAGCTACTGGTGCGTGTAAACACGAGGCTTTAGGGAAATGCCTGTCGCAGTACACAATAGCTGTGGTGCCGTGACATAACATGGGAATCTAACCTGAGCCATTTCATGTCCTTGTGCAGTCCCCAATTATGTGATTCCACTGGACCCCTCTGCCCAATGTGCGTGACCTAGGTACTTAAATCAGCTTGCTAGGCGGCCTAGCTGTGGCTCAATACACCAGCCCCCAACTGGACGTACTGCTGCTGGCCGAGTCTAACGCTAAGCGCCGCATTGCCCCTACTGCGCCTGCCCCCTTAGCTAGAAGTGTCCTGGAAGCACCTATGATTTAAGTACAAATGTCACTGATTCATGGTACTTGGTGTGTTTAATAAAAGTAATGACAGGTCAACCAAATCAATCGGGCATCCTCTGCTTACTTTAGGCGTGTTGGATTGAGGGGATCCAGAGAAATATGGAAGGTATCTCCTTTGGCATGCCATCCCTTTAGCACAACATTTACCACTTTAGGCATGTCACTTAAATCGTCTCCATCATGCGTTTAAGGATAATTAGTTTGAGTTCTGCTTTAGACAACATCCCTTCTAACAGACAGTATTGACTAACCACTCATGTTCGTCTCTTGTACAAGTCGTCCCGGTTTGCCTGGCACTCGTTAGACCAAAGGAAGCTTTTCACAAGCCCCCTATACAAGTGTATATATCCTGTTGCGCAACTTGGGACTCTTACTTCATCACCACGTACTTTCAGGTATGGAACTACTGCCAAAGGTCTCCCCACCTTAGTCCTGTTTAACCACTAAATCAATACTGTATAAGGGAACAAAAGATTACCAGTGCACCCAGCCAAGGGGCTTCCACTGCGAGTGAACCCCTGTCGTTGCATTCTAGACTGATGATCTGTTTGAGCTGTAACATCTGACATTGATTTCACTGCAAATTGTGCTGGAGATGGCGGATTTAGTCACAGGTCCATGATTATAAGACATAAGGTGCGGCATTGCATAGTTCCAGTGACCTGGCTGCGAGGAGCTGCCTTACCACTGTTGGCACCTGTAGTGCGAGGTACGACCGCTTCCCCCAATAAAAATAACTGACACACAAAGTAACGACCCTCCATGTGTAAATATGCAATTCAATTCACCGGAAAGTAGACTGGTGGCACTGATTCCTGAAAGTTCCTGGAAAGTGCAATGCTCGCCCATACATGGGGAAACTAGTTGCACGTTGCCAGCTACTATAGAGCGGGAATGAGTTTGTAGAGCATCCCCACCCAGCAGCCCACACTGACTGTTGTGTGACCTTTGTGCTGGGGAGAAATCTCTATTGTCAGATTTAGCTGTAGCTCGCTCTACAAGGTTCCTAATTTTAATACAAGTGCAGTTACATGAGAACTCCCCATCCCGCCATATTGAAATTGAAATGCTGTGATGTCTTGCTCACAATACTAACAGGCTGCTCACTGCCAACCCACTTCTATCCAGTCTCCTCCTAGGCGCAACACCCAGGCCTACAAGACAGAGTTTCTTGTACAAGTCGTCCCCGTTAACCTGGCACTGTTAGACCAAATGAAGCTTTTAACAAGCTTCCTATACACAAGTGTATCATGTTGCGCAACTTGGGACACTTACTTCATCACTATGTACGCTCAGGCATGAAAATAATGCCAAAGGTATCCCCACTTTAGTACATGTTAAATACTATAAATAAATAAATACTGTACAAGGGAACAACAGATTTCCAGTGCACCTGGCCATGGGCCTTCCACTGCGTGTGAACCCCCGTCGATGCGTATTGGACTGTTGCTCGTGTGAGCTGTAACATTTATGACTTTATTTCATTTCACTGCAACTTGTGCTGGAGATGACCGAATTGCTGCAGGTCCATGGATATAGGCCAAAGGCGTGGCATTGCATGGTTTCAGTGACCTGGCGAGAGGAATGTAAATGTGCTGGAAGGAGGCACTCTACGCCTCCTTTGTTAGTACCCGTGCATACAGACACGGACTACTAATACACTAAGCAACTTGACCTAAAGTATTGCTATGCTATCCCACAAAGAAAGCCAGAACCCTCCATGTTCTTCCCTCACGCATAGCTTACGGGATTGCGCGCGCACTCCCACTGTTCCGTCACACGACTGACATACCCACACATTGCCAAGGGCGCTGCTTGAAAATCAAGCGCCCCACAGCAGCATGTTCTACAGGCCATATGTTTGCTGTCGAGCACGAGACTCCCCGCCCGCACTGTGTCAGAATAAACAGGGGACCCAACAACGTCGGCCAGTGGCTCCAAGGGCAGAACCCCTAGTGGCCAAAGCAAACAATGGCTTGTGTGTATTGGTAGGCCCCGAGTACTGGGCTCGGCAAACGCAGCTGGGGTTTCTACCCCCGGATAGCAACCTCAGTGCACTGGACGCAACACCGCTTCAAGACTGATAGACAGCGCTGCGCTAATATATTAATGGTCGGTATCGCCGATACAGTACCAACAGCACCCATAGAGTGCTCCCTCCCCATCTGCCCACTAATAAGCCCCAGTGCAAAACTGCAGTGACTATTACTGCAAAATAGAAATCGATAGGTGCCCAAATGCCAAACTTGGAGCCAGGGACAAGGCGGGCAGGATAGGCGTTTCTCACTGCAGCGGGTGTAGCCAAAAGAATCAGGCCTAAGTCCAGAGGGCGCGCATGGCATGCCATGCCTGCTCGTTTCACTTCCTCTTACACACGGTTACCTCGCCATGAGATAGTCTCCCTGTGCTTTGCCCTGCTATCCTGACACCCAACACTTGCTGTTGTGCTCTGTTTTGCCGGCATGTCTCCCAGGTTTGTTATTGTGGGCTGCCCTGCGTCAACGCTGAGCCCGGATGTGCCGAGGCCACCCTGTAAAATCTGTCCACAATGCTTGGAACCACCAGGGATGCCAATCCTTACCACGGCGACCTCGGCATGCTGACCGTCGCCACTGCGCTCAGAGGGTAAAGAAGAGCAAATATGACCTGACTATTCTACCAGCGCAGCCCTGCCTGCCACAACAAGCCAAACCAAATGCACTTCCAGAGTCGCCGCACCTAAGCCAGAAGCCCCTTCCTATACCCTAGGTGGAACCAGTTTAGCTAATAAAACACCGACGACCGGGCTGCTTAACAGACCTGCGTGCCCATAATCTAACGGTGGAAGTGCCGCTCAGGCAAGAAAACGAGACACATTAGTACACTGAAACTTAGGACATGTCCCACATGGCACTTGCAGTTGGCAGCTAGGTAACCTTTATTATAAAAACTTGCAGTACCTAGTATCCTGCTACCGTAGTTAAACCCCTCCCAGCTGCGCCATCCAAAATAGCAGTAGCATGCAATTCGGACGTACTCCGGCGTGAGGACCTGGCCTGATGGGCCAGCCGCGCCCCCTGCGGAAGCGTGTACCTCATGCCCATGACAACGTTCCCACGTGCAAGTGAAGCAAATAAAGCTGTAAGCGAGCAGGCACTCCCGCACCGCTGATGCCCAATCGGGCTCAAACAGCATTAGCGGTGAGGAGAATGCGCGGGCTGGTCCTCTGCCAGCTGGACAGTGTCCCGGCCCGACTTCAGAACCGACCGCCTGAACGCGTGAGCCGCATAAATAAATGGCCACCTAACACTGACTACGTTTTGACCACCATAGGGAACAGCAGTGACTGAAGGTTGCCCTGAAACATGTAGCACACATTTTAACAGATTGTGTAAAAGGTCTGCCTTCAATCACCTTATGAACAAATTAAATAAATGTGGCAGTGAAAAGGAGGGCAGTGTTTTAGTTAACCGCTTCCTTATTGGGTTCCTTTGGATTTCCACAGAGGTTGCCAAAATTCCGCCAAACAGGTTTCTAACCCAGCCTGTGAATGACTTGACATTTCTAATCGCAGCTAATTAGTACAATGGCGAGGCAAGAGATGCAGGAGAAATTGCCGTTGCAGATCTGGAGAGAGCATAATTGGAATGCCGCTGTTAGCTCCGGTCAGCATCAGCTGTGCTCCTGACTGCTGAACAGCAGCACGGGCACCAGAGGGCAACTTCACAGGTCTTTCAAAGACCAACTACTTGCTAACGAAGTTATTTTGAGTATTCAGCCCTACTTAGGGCCCCTGCATCTCCACTCTGCCTATTGCGGGAACAATCAGCCCCCCTACCCCCGATATTTGGCTCTAAAAACGAATGCCCCGGGGCCCTGGGGACGGACTCACATCCCAGACTCAGGAGACCGCGTTGGAGACCCCCGCCGCCTACAGCCGCAGCTCAGACAACTCCACCCACCCCGAGGCCACCTCACTGGTGTTAGCAGGGAAAGCCGTGACCCCTCGAACAATGCCCCCACAAGCTTTTGCATTCCTCGGGCGGCGCGCTTCGGTCTATCACGGAAGCAGCCCACCGAATCGTAGCCCCGGGCATTAATACGGAGTGTTTACTGCTGCACAGAGGACGGGAGGAAGCATCTATCCGGAGTGACTGGAAAGAGCAGATGCACGTTTCGTTTCCGTGGTGCAAGCTTGGAGGCGTAAGTGATGTTACCCAGCTGTACTTACATCGCACTGGTTGCCAGAGAGGAAAGGAGAAAATCTCTGACAGGATTCTTCCCCGCAAACCCCCTGCCCCCATCGCTCTCCTCGGAGGTCGCCTGGCGAGCCCAACCCGCAGAACCCCGCGAACTGACATGACCGCCGAAGACGGAAACGCCAGCGCGGCATGTTTGTAGTCGCAGGCACATCGGCACGACCCCACGGCTTGCTTGCCCGGATCAGAGCTGGCCGCCGCCGCAGGCCCCCACCCCTGGCCACTACAGCTGGACAGGGTGAGCGCCGCGGGCCCGCTGGTGACGCTCCCACCCCTCACGACCTGCAATGCCGGACCCCCGGGTGCCTCGCTGGCTCTATCCCCTCCCCCCACACACAGCAGAGGGCAAAGTGCCCTGTTCAGCGCCTCGCTAGCAGCCGAGCTCTGCCCTTGACCTGGGTGGGGGTAACGCCGACCGCACTGACCCCATGGAGCTGACCAGCTCCCCTCCCCTAGCGGCAGCCCTCGGCAGAGCCGGGCCTAGGAGGTGACTCCGCCGCCACGAGCTAATGGGGAGGGGGGCCGGGGCAAAGCACTCACCGCTTCTCAGCTCCGAGGGAACGTCAGAAACGCGAGACGGGTAGCGGTCAAGAGACCGTGCAGAGGGCGGGGAAAGGCTAATATACCCCTGTCCCCTCCCACGGCCGGAAGTGACGCGGCCAGCAGACCCCCTGGTCCCTAGCCCAGGGAGCCTAGTGCGCAGACTTCTGTGCCTTCCTATGGCACTAAGGCGGCCGCCCTTTTGGAGGGTCCCCTACGTGGCCCCCCTGGGCAGCCTTGGCAATACCTGCTGTCCGGTGGCTTTTAGGCTTGAGTTCCCTGTGTAGCTGTTCTCTCTGCTCGGCTCCATCTGGTAGCGGAAGGGGCGCAGGAGAAGGCACAGGCAAAAGTGGGCGGGGTCTATGGGTGAGCGTGTGTCGCGCTCAACTTAAAAGTTTTAAAAAAAAATTTGCATGGCTAAAGCAGCAAAAGGATAGGGATTTTTTTTATACACTTTCAACTTTAAAGTTTAAAAAAAAAAAATCAACAGCACGACTGACGCAGCGAAAGGGTAGGTCTTTGTTTAAACACTCGCTTTTGGAGTATGCTGACGATGGGGGGAGGGCATAAAAGACAATGTGGAAGAGAGAAGCCAAACTATGAAAGCAGTGAGCGGCGGAAAGCAACGTCTTTAAAAAGAGTTCTTGCAAACAGCATATGAAGAATGATGGGGTACGGAAACTGTAATTGGCCGGTGCTCCTCACCCTTAAACGGAGGTGAGGTATCGGCTGCAGGAATGAATTAGGAAGCAAGAAAGAAGACCGACGCTGCAATGAGCCTATGAGTAAGCAGCAGGTGGAAATAGAGGAGTAGTATGGATTACAGCAGGTCTTGCAGACAGCGCAGACTAACGTTATGACAAAGCCAGCATTGTGCTCTTGGTGGTATACATATTACATTGATGGCCACCTTTTGTCATGAGTACTCTCAATTATGCTAAGAATTGCACATGCAAATGAATAAAACAAACTCCAGTGGTGATTGTCACGGCGGTGTATCACTGACATGAGAAGCATACAACCCCAAAAAACTGAGCAAAGATTACACGAGATGGTCTTACCAAACCATCTTCAACAGTACCTGTGCATGTATTGCACTGCTGTATGGCTATCATAAAGGGGTATACCCTGTGTCAAAATACATACCTTTTTAATTCATTTGAGCCCCCAGTAAGAGCATAGAGCATTCATAAAATTTGCCTTTTTGCACAGTGCTCAAAGTTTGCATAAAAGGTGTTGAGTTATCGAGGCTTCTGATGCAAAGTCAAAGGTCTGTTTAAAATATTCCAAAAAGACACGTCACTGGCTCAAAAAGAGCAAAAGGCCAGTGAGCATGCAATGCTTGACTTTTGAACGGATCGGAAAATAAAAATGTTACTGGTACACAAATCAAACTTTTTGGAAGGGAGGGAGACACCACTGTCTCTCGATGCTCATTTGAAAACTCATTGAAAATAGACAATAAGTAGAACTGTGAGTTTTGCTGTTCATGGTACATACAAGGGGTAGTGGAAGTTGTTGTTAAGCATATTTTAGTGCTGAATTATCCAAACAATATGATGACCGTAACATCCCCCCCCTATATCACTCTCTCATTTTTCACTACAGAAAGGATACACATACCCAAGTAACAATCGTTGCGGGTGGGGGTTGTACAGAGAGGTTGAAAATGTTCGTTGTTCACTTTGTAAACTGTATCCCCACCCTGTATTTTCTGTTGTTGGTTCTTATGTAGGAGCCTTAACCAGCACTGCAATGGCTTAAAGGGTGTAGCCTCACAATAGCATAGGAGCATGCTCACCCCTACTGAAACAACCCAGCCTGCCACAAGACATAAGCAGCGACCTGCTTAGACACATTTCAGATCTGCCTGGTTACAATAGGTGTAGGCAGCACTGCACCTACAGTTTATTTTCACACCATGGCACTGTAACTTCTTGTGTGTTGACACCACACAGTATAAACGTACATGGCATAATCTGATTGGTTTACTTTTGAGGAGGGGTAAAGGGTAAGATGCCAGCCAACCTAACAATGCTTTCAGCCCGCAGCCTATTTCCGGGGCACTAAGCAGTCACTGAATCTTCACAGTTCGAGTTCATCCCACATGTAACCCAAACAGCACAAATAATTGAAGCGTTAACAGTCGACAGGAGCTGATATCGTGTGAACGCAAAGCTCTATTATTAGTTCTAAATCAAAATGTCTAAATTGAGAACTAATTCTCTAAAGTTGCAATAGTAGACTCTGGGCCCTCTTGGTAACCTTAGTAGTTACATACGGATTACAAGGTTACTGCAAAAAGCAACAAATGTATTGATGTTTTTAAAACTGTACTAGCTAGCTTCTATAAGGAACAGATAACCATGTCCACTACACTGACAATCCTAATGCATTAACCACTAGCCAGCTGGAATGTACTAATCTCCTTCCAAAAGGCATTGACGACCCACTGCTAACATTAACTCCAGTTTCTCCGGTCTTCATTGCCAGCAGCATGGCATACAGACAGAATAACTGCAATGGGTGTAGGGATCTCCAACACACTACTGAAACTTATAGCGCACACTAACTTCACACTACATATTGACACCTCCAGTGTTATAGAACACTGGCAGTCAGGAGTGATAATGCAAACCCTCTAATCTAGAAACAGTGTAGACTAGCTTGTGCTCTCATGGTCCCTTCTAGCACGCAGAAAGGTCAACAATGTATTAGGCTTCTTAAATAAAAAATACTGACAATCCAGTAGGATTGGCCTTTGTATGGTGCAGCTAGGATAGGGGTGTGCCAGAAAAGGGGCATTTGCAGACAGCAAATTGGTTACAAGCTTTCAGATATGCACAAGCCATTCCACAGAAGCAACACGTAAGGACACACAAGACCTATTAAGTCCACTTTGAGGCAAGTAATATCTCACTTTGTATACGTAAGAGCAGTGTATCTCCTTTGGTATCCATTACCTTCTCGCCGGCTGTCCCTGTCCCCCTTGTCCTGAGGAAGACCCGCCGTGACTACAATTCCACTCACGCATCTTTCTGGGTCGAAACGTCGACGTACTTGTCCAAATCCATACCCTATCGACTCCAGTCCACTTGAAAGGCAAACTAAGTCCTAGTCGGACTGGATATTCATGTACTTGGGGACGGATGTCTTTTGAATGGGCATTTTTATAAACAATTTGTACAGCACCGTTTATATTTCACTCACATCCAGCACTTTTTTGCACTTGTATCACCTAATCACCCTTACGCCGTTTTTCAAAAAGCTTTGTTGATTGCTTGTGACAGCCTTATTCTGTCATTTCTACACCACAAAGAATGTAAAAAAGAGCAAAAAGTGATGAAGCTTTCAATACATTATTTTCTGATTTATTCATAATTGGTGTGTTCTTCTTTTCTTTATTTAATTCTCCATTGATTAATTGTTGGAGTAATTGAATTTCTCTCGCCATTGTTTACTATTGATTAAGTGTTAAAGCAATTTCGAACCCGACAGAACCAACATTACTCTACATTCTATATACCCAGGTTCTGAGGGGCACTGGGTTACCTCATTATACTTGATGCAACCTGGAAAAGGGCAGCAGAACAAGCCGCAATAGAAAAGGGCATGTTTGCAAACATCCATGCACCGTGTGCCAGGCACCATATGGTGCCTGGCACACGGTGCATGGATGTTTGGGGGGGCACCACATGTGCCCCATTGGCCTCATAGCGGAGGCCCACGGGAGACGGGGGCCCTGCTATGGGCCTCCAAAGTCCCTTTCTGGCTGCCTGTTCATGGCGGTGGGACCGCTATGAATAAGCAGACAGAAAGGGATAGCCTAATCCTTACGGGGTGCCTGCGCAGGCACCACCCCATTATAGGGATTAGGAATCCGATCGCTGTCTCGACGGGCTCCTTGAGCCTGTCGGCGGCAGCGGTGGTCTTTCCCCCACCTAACTCGCTTTGACTGCCGGAATCGTAATCCGACGGTCGGACCTATGGCATAGATGTCTGTGGGACCGCCACCAATGGCTTGTTGGTGTCGGTTCCACCGACATCGAAATGAGGCCCTTAGTCATGAAAACCTTTTTCTCGGATGTTGAACTCTGTCTGCAAAAATCGGAGTTCTCTGACATACCTTCTTTTCGAAAAAACCCTCAAAATCCATTATTGTGCCTACATCTCAGTAAAACTCCAGAAACTGCTGTATGGGTCAGAAGAAGAATTAGAATCATCAGAAACAGATAACAGCCCCCCAAATAATAGTATCTGCCATGCTCCCTAATTTTTATATTTATTGTTTAAATTTTGTTTGTTGTTGAATCCAATTACTCCTGTTCCATGTAAAGTGTGCTAATGCCAGTTGGTGTAGCCAGCTCTATATAAACTGTTTAATAAATAAATAAGGCCATGTGTTATGAACAGATTGAAACCCAAATTTCCCATAGACCATAAGTTTGTTAAATTAAGTGGATTTATGGATACTGATTAGTTACTGAACATTTCATATGTTCAGCCAGGTTAGCTTAACGGGTGTATTGGATATTATTCTACAGATTAGATTCATAATGTAGCAGACTCCCATATTTATTCATTAGCAAGAGAATAATTGTTGGATGTTTTGAAGACAATAGGAGCAGAAACTTTTCCAGATTATGTTTTAATCACTTCTTGCAAGTGTAGGGCCATAGTATTCATAGATTCCTTTACTAGTGGGGTTTGGCAAGGATAGGCTGCTAAAGGTTGATCTGGTTCTTGTTTAACCCAAAGCTGAAATTCTCTAGTTTATTGTGTGTTTGTGTGATCGTGGAAAGCTTGATGTTCTCCATTCAGCCAGTCATTATGGATAACATGCACTGTATTTCAGACAAACCACAGTTCTACTCTTCAAATACCATAAGATGCAGGAGAAAGATGGTGTCATTCGTATACGATTGATGGTCTTGAGGCTGAGTGGGTCCTTTTCAAGTGGGTGTATATTGCTGCCTCCATTATGAAGTTAAATAATTTTGCACCTATTGAGCATTGGTGTTTTTGTTGTAATGCTGCCAGTACTGCTCATGATATCTTTTTCCCTGAAGATTGAGAATGCTGCGGCAGGGCAGCACCTACTAAAGTCACAGTGTTGAAGCCACCTTGTGCGAAAAGACCCACATTTTAGTGGTGGTGTAAATACAAAAGAGTAGAGTCTTTCTCGTGTGCCCTGCAATAGTGTCTGCTAACAGTGACCAATCCCACACCACATATCCCTTCTAATTACAGCAGCAATGTTCCTTCAGTATTGCAGACACAATCTGATTATATATTTGATCTGATTCCTGAGGAAAATCGTAAAACCATTATTCATGCCTTGGTAACCTCAAAGCTAGATTATGCTAATGGTCTTTATCTGAGTCTACCATCGTATCTACTATACTGCCTGCAGATCATTCAGAATGCTGCTGCCTGGTTGATCCTAAAGATCCCAGCTCGCTCATCTGTCTCGGCCTCCTTTGCACAGTCTACTTAGGCTGCCCATTGCCAGCTGTGTCAAATCTTGTGAGCTAAAAGGCCCTTTAGATTTAAGAAAAAGACTGCCTCCCTACCAACAGAGGAGCTCCTGGCACTCCAATGGGCAAAACCTTTTTACGTGTTCCCAGGGGCCTAACTAAAGAGGACATGAACTCAAGTCAGTCATCTGCCCCACTGGGCGTAGTATTTGTATGATATACAACATGTCAACCATTTATAAGCTTATGTTAAGAGATACGTACACACCATAAACTTCATGCATACAAAAATGCATAAAATTCCTTTTACTCCCATCAATTATTCTCATATCTCATGTATCTTATCCACACTATCGGTGTTGTCATTCCAAAGTCCAATATTCCATGCTTCTCAGAACAGGAAGTGAACATATCAAACTATCCTCAAATCACAGAGACATATTTCCAAACCCCATTAAGTTCCTATATGTGTTCCAATTTATCTTCTCACATAGGAAATCGACTCACATTGTGTCCAAAAATCACCACAATGCCATTGTATTTAGTCTCAACCCGATAGATAAAAAATTAAGAAGCACAAGCTATACAGCGCCTTATGTACATTGTTTACTACAATAAACCTTGTGCCTCCGAGTATTTCGTTTGGACCCTATCTACCGCCACACTTTTATGTAGCAGGACGTGAACTGTCATCTTTTCATCAGACAAACATCTCTCTCTCGTTGAGAGGACAGGTTTATTTTGCGTGTTCTACATCCTTCGCACCCTAATGGCTTTTTGTCACCTGCAACTTCAAAAAGATTTGTACTCAAAAGGAAAAGACTGACCTGTTTCCAGTGATTAAACCATCTAGTCCTCTTCACCTCGAAATTCCCTTAATGTTGTTTATTTGAAACATTTCCCTATCACTCTACCCTTTAATTTTTCATCAATCCAGTTATGTTAAAACATTATGAAATAATCTAAATGGATCTTTTTTAAAATATGGCGTCTCTTTTATCAGTTACCAAACATTTAGAACTAGAAGGGCGAACTTGATCCTTATCAGTTATTATTTTAATCATGCATTGGAGTGCATTTATAGCATTATATTAACCTAGAAAGCCGATGGCTATGAGAGCAGTGATATAACCTGTAGACGACTCCCTCGGCTCCCTCCTCCACGTATGATCATGATCGGTATGTACAGAGTTCTGAGGAATATTCAAGCGATTACATTTGACAAATTTAATCTCTGTAATATCCCTGTACATATGTAAACTCTGACTTCATATCATATCCACATCATGAGTGCAGTGTCCACTGGATATCAAGAGGCATAAGGAATTATAAGTGGCCCAAAGAGAAAAAAAGCAGCAAAATGAGAATGTTTAACCAAAGCCTCTCTGGAGCATCCATCTCCTCAGTAATGACCTGATGGTGGGAAAAATAGACTTATGAGCTGCTAAAGGCTACATGACACCATCTCCATGAATCACTGTAGCTCTGCAGAGAGCGGTCGCTGATGGAATAAGGGGGATAAATGCTGAGACTGCTGAAATGTTTCACTGGCTGCATACTCACAGTTTTTTCGTTCGCGTTTAGCAGAATGCCTGTCAAGGACGCATGTTCTTAACCTCTCCTACTTCCCTTGCATATGAGAAAAGAACAACGTTATTTTATCGTGTGCATGATAGTGCATTTGATTAATTATTTTTTATAGGTTTTTGGATAGCGCATACAAGACCCTAGAGCATCAGAGCACTTCACTTGATGTACTGTACGGTTAAGTATAAGTAATACTGGGACATCATATTGAATGAATGAAACGGATTTGATATAGCGCACAGCTACTCAAGCTAGAGTGTCCTGGCGCTGAGGGTGGACAAAGTGGCAGATCACTAAAGTGTAACTAATTCTTGAAAAGCCAGGTTTTGAGATATTTCCTGAACGTTGGCAGGTCGGTGGAGGCTCTCAACATAGCAGGTAGGCTGTTCCATGCTTGTGCACTCAAAAACCTGAAGGATCTGTCCCCCATGCGTGCTAAGCATATTTTGGGGATGCGTGGAAGATCAGCAGTAGAGGATCTTAAGGTCCTAGTTGGAATGTAGTGGTTAACACGCTTCTTAAGGTACTTGGCGCCTCTGCCGTGGAGTGCTTTAAAAAATATCACCATGGCTTTGAACTTGATTCTTTCTTTCATTCGTAGCCAGTGCAGAGATTTAAGGATGGGAGTCATATGAGATCTGGGCTTCGGTCTAAGGATCGCTGTAGCCGCTGCGTTCTGCACCACTTGCAGGCGCTGGATAAGGTATTCAGGCAGTCCCAGGTACAGGCTATTAGCGTAGTCCAATTTTGATGTCAGCAAGGCTTGAACCACGATCTTCCTACTGTCCAATGACAGCAAAGGGAGGATTTTTTTTTTTAGCATACAAAGTATACCAAAACAGGAGCCAATCAGTGTTTGAACCTGAGGGCCCATGGAAAGGGCGTTGTCGATGACAATGCTCAGGTTTTTAACCCTCTCTTGGGCTAACAGAGGGGGAGACAACTCCACTGGCCACCATGTACTCCAGTTACTCACTGACGGTTTACTGAAGAAGACAATCTCTGATGTGCCCGGATTGCATTTTAACTGATTTATTTTGAGCCAGTTGAACACCTTTGTGAGGCAAGATCTAATGCTGTCTCCAACAAAGTCTGCACCTTTTTCACACGTAAAAATCAGATGTGTGTCATCCGCGAAGGAGATAATCTTAACTCCATCTTCCTCTACCAAAGGTGCTAGAGGTGACATATATATATTAAAGAGGGTGGGGCTAAGATTAGAGCCCTGTGGTACTCCTACATTCGTATTTGGCATGGGAGATGAGAAAGGGGGTGTCCAGATATCCTGCGATCTGTCTTTCAGAAAATAAGTCATCCAGGCCAATGCGGTCCCACCCATGCCAACGTTCCGCAACCTGTCAAGTCTTTCATGTGGGACTGTGTCGAAGGCCGCCGGCAGGTTGAGCAGTATGAGAACTGCCCTACCTCCCTGATCAAGGTTATTGTTAATGTGTTCTGTTACTTCCATCAGGGCAGACTCTGTGCTATAATTTCACCTGAAGCCAGATTGGGAGCTATGCAACAGGTTTCTATCTTCGATGTACTCTGTTTAAGTGTTTCTCTAAAACCTTAGAGAAAACTGGGAGGAGAGAGATAGGCCTGTAGTTGGCCAGATCGTTCTGATCTGCGCTCGGTTTCTTTAGAAGTGGTAGAATTTTTGCCTGCTTCCAAATCTGCGGCATTATGCCGGTGGAGAGGGATAAGTTAAGCCCCTTATTAACTATGGGGTTAATAGTGGGAGCTAAAGGTGCCAATAATTTGGCGGGGCAGGCATCTATAGGGGAACCAGATTTGAGGCCAATGAGGTAATTGAGCGACTCGTCTTATTGAAGTTCTGGAAACTCTAATAGTGCAGGCGGCTGCAAGGCGCAGAGTTTTTCATTCAGAGATTGATAGAAGATCTGATCCTCCACTAACACCTTGTCAAAAGACTGTTGGATTAGAGCAATCTTATTGTGGCGGGATATTGATACCTGCTTGATCCACTCAGCTGAGAGCGGGCCTTCTTTCTTGGCTGCCTTAGAGGAGATGAAGGATTTTACAATATTAAAGATTTCCTTTCCCTTATTGTGGGCTATTTCAATTTTGTTTTGTAGGAAATTATTCTTGGCCTCTCTCACTTGCTTATAATACGTTTTCAGGGCGACTTTATAAGTCTTCCTGTCTTCAGGAGAACAGTGTTTCTGCCATTTCCTTTCAAGACGTCCACAGATATTTTTGCTAGTTCTAAGAGATTCATTGAACCATGGAGCGGAGGGATAAATCCTCCTTAAAGGGCGGGAGGTCATAGGGGCCGCGGCGTCAATGTTGGACCTAAGCCATGATTCAAGCAAAGGAGCGTCAGAATCAGGATTGCCAAGCAGTGCCGGGCTGGAGCATTCAAGAGCCTCTGCCAATACCGCAGCGTACCTTGAGGTCCTCTGCTCAGCTTCTGATCTTGACTCTGAAGGTCCTGCTCTCCCGGGTAGGGGGAAGATCCTTTCAAGCAGTGGCCTCTCGGCTATGGAATGGCCTACCTCTCTCGCTTAGACAGGTACCGGACCTCCTTACTTTTAGGAAGAATCTGAAAACATGGCTTTTCCAACATTAGGATCGGTTCGATTTCTGCGGTAGGGTGATGCTCTGTATGCTGTTATGTGGTCTTTTTCACTTAGCGCCGGGACACTCTTGGGAGTAGCCGCGCGCTTTATAAATACCAGATAACATAACATAACAATGCCGGGACAGATATTTTGTGTAAGGCTCTCCAACTATATTCCAACCTTGTTGTTTTTGATAGGGAAACCTTGTTACAATTTGGAATTTTAAAACTGCTAAGAAAATAATCTGACCAGGTGATGGGAGATGGCGGAGTTACCCCAGTATCATGTTGTAGAAGAGCAGGTCCAGAATGTGACCCTTGTTGTGTGTGGGAGAGAAGATAAGTGGGGTCAGATTGCAGGGCCGCATCGTATCAGATAGAGAGATTGCTAGAGGATCCTGTAGTTTGTCCATGTGTATGTTAAAATCTCCCAAAAGGAGGAACTGATTGTATCTAAGGGCTAACGGAGTACTGGCTGCATTGAGTGAAGTAATAAAATTACCAAGTGCCCTCGGCGGCCTATATAGCAGGATTCCCGCTATGCATTGATGAGGGGAGAGCGTGCAGCGAAAGCCCAAGTACTCTGCACCTTCGATATTGTCTAACATAATAGGGAGACAATCAAACTTCTGTTTGAAAATGATGGCAATGCCACCTCCCTTCCCGATAGGCTGGTCTTTCTTGAGAATTTTATAACCCAAAGGGATAGCTGAGGCAATAGTGGGATTTGAAGCCTCGGATAGCCAAGTCTCAGTAAGAAATTAGAGATCTGGTTGGTCATCTAGCAAGAGGTCATAAATATGCGCCTCCTGCTTTTGCAGCGAGCATGTATTAAGTAATATAGCTTTAAAGTTCTTATCTTTATCAGAGCTGATTGTCCTGGTACTTGAGGGGGAGGTCTTGGAGGGCTCCTCAGTGAATCGAGGAGGGTCCAGTTACAACCATGGCAGTGAAAATTATCCACATGTCTACTTCAGCAACTGAACATTCACATAAGAAAGACGCTTTTAAATTGAGCAATTCATCGCTCTCATAATGTAGCTTTTGGCTCCTACCTTTAGGAAAAGAGGCAGTATGTCTGGCGCCGGCAGCGCGTCTGGCGCCGGCCGCCTCCGGGACGCTGACAGGCGCAGACGGGCTTGCCTTAGGCGTGCTATCGGCGTGCCAGCAGTGCGCCCGCTGCTGGCGTCCGCTCTGTCATGGGTTTTATAGGCGGTAGGCCGCCCGAAGACTAGACTGCGCACTTTACCCGGAATGAGGAACCGGGCGGAAGTGATGCCTGGGCCGAGATCCTGCCCTCCGCACAAACGGCAATGCAGCCACGGCGGAACGGGGCAAGCCGGCAACAGGAAAGCAAAGTAAGTGCCTGAAAATTAAGAGCTGATATAATAACAAATTTTAAAACAGAGAGTGAGTGTCCATCAAGATTTTTAAAAGATTTTTAAAAGTTTAAAAGTTAAGAAGTTTAAAAGACTCAGTAGCATACAGCCCCCCGTAAAGAATTAGGACGGCAACAGCACACCCTGGAACTGTCCGCTGCGCGTCTGCTCTGTCATGGGTTTTATAGGCGGTAGGCCACCCAAAGACTATACTGCGCACTTTACCCAGAATTGGGAACGGGGTGGAAGTCACGCCTGGGCCGAGATCCTGCCCTCTGCACAAACGGCAATGCAGCCACGGCGGAACGGGGCAAGCAGGCAACAGGAGAGCAAAGTAAGTGCCTGAAAATTAAGAGCTGATTTAATAACAAATTTTAAAACAGAGAGTGAGTGTCCATCGAGATTTTTAAAAGATTTTAAGAAGGTAAAAAGACTCAGTAGCATATAGTAGCATACAGCCCCCCATAAAGAATTAGGATGGCAGCAGCAGACCTTGCCACTATTGACCAATTAAGATAACAGGCAGTAGGATTAAACAATAGATGGAGCATTCATAAACGTTTCAGTGCATAAGAATGCGTATGGTTACATATGCCATGTGTAGATATGCCATCTTACACTTAAACAATGGCAGAGATCGGTGTGGTGGGGCTGAGGAATTTGAATAGGTTTACCAAGAAGGACTAGTGACTAGGCCACATAGGAATATCTGGTTGGTAGTCGTCATCCTGCATTAATAGAGAGTTCACTTCTACATATATCAGCATGATAAATTGAGTTTGCCTCGATGCATTTGGCCAGTTATGTTCTGGAGATAATGTAATTCGGAAAAAGTCATGACAAATGTCGGTTACAGATTAGTGTTTTATTTGCCTTTTGCCAACCAGGAAAGAGTTGTTTTTTTGTGTTTTTTTAAAATTATCATTTTGGGTAAATTAACAATGTTCCCCACAATACAGCATAGTAATGATGCGTCACAGACCAAGTTTACAGCTGTACAAGCAAAAGTAATAATTCAAGAGAATAGTTAATGCATTACCATTGCGATTTTATACACCACAGTCTGCAATATTAGAGCTTCAAATAAGCTTGCAAGCCACTTGTGCTTTCTGTTAGTGGGGTTGTGGCTCCATGAGGTAAGTTCCGGTGTCAATGTGAAGTGTATTTCAGCGATAGGTAATAGGAAGACACATCCTTCTGTAGTGACGCGTTGGACTCTTCTTTTAAGACAAGACCTCGCATTCCCGATTGGGAGAGTCAGACTTGTGGCAGTTAAGTAGATAGAAGTGTCAGGGGACACGTATATCTCTGGGTCTGTTTGTCAGCTGGATCGTAGCAACATATGTGTTTAATTGTTCATTGCAGTATGACAGGTCCCTCAACATGCCCTAGTTGTCTGGCCTGACTGCTGCAGACACATGCCACTCTCCTCTTGGCTCGGAGCAGAGCTAGAGAGGTGAACTTACTCACAGCATAGGAATGTCTGTCGTGCATCCCAGTGGGGCCATTTTTAGGTCTCGTCTAGCGTTGCTGCGCGCATGCGCAGCTCGCTCTGCGAGACATATTGTTGGAGAGGAGATTTCAGAAGGGGGCTCGAAGCCCCGCCCCTCATTTTCATTGGCTTGCGTCACCATTTATGCTAAACGGTGGCCTGCCATTGGAAATGTGTTTTTTTTTGTCTCTGCCCTTTCTCCTTTTCAGACGGCCCATCCGGACAGGATCGTCTGCTTCACGTCTGTCGTGAAGCATTTTCTTATCTTTATGGGGCGTGTACTGCCGGATCATGTTTCCGACAGCTTTTTTTTTTTTTTTTAGTAGGTCCATGTGTGGCTGCCGCTCTGTCTGAGCGGGTGGATGTGTGCCTTGGTGAGAGGCGGTGCACTTTACCAGCCCACGGCACCCTTTGCAGCAGCAACATGTATTGTGCCTACCCTGTGCCCGGGTCGCTGATGTATTATTACAACGGGAAGTCGGTAAGACCGCTGTTCAGTGTCCGTCGCGATGTAGCGCTTTCTTTTAAACTTGAAAATTAACTTAAAGTTAGTGGCTGACGTTCCGTGTTCTTTTCGGTCTTGTAACTGCGAGCAAGATGTGACAATGTACGCTCCGTGCTTGTGTGTTTTTCCTATTACTGTAATCGGCTCTAAAGTTGTAAATAGAATCTAGCGCTCAGTTTCATGTTCGACATCTAAATAACGGGGCGCGTTGCGTCGGAAACCTGGGCGTCCTGGTCTTGCGCACAGAGGGCATGTCGCCGTTTTATGGTAATCCGAGGAGATGGAAGTGTGCGCGCTGTCTAAAAATAAGGCGCTGGGGTTTCTGGGAACAATTAGAGCGCAGGCGGTCCGTGAGGCTGGTGTTTCCTGTTTGGAGGTCCAGGGGCTTCCACTCACGGCAGTTTATTGACTAGAGAGGCTGGCAGTCTGCTGCACACACTGGGCGCAGCGCGCGGTGTAGTGAACTCCGTGCATCTGCGCCTGTGCACGGCGTCTTCACGCCAGAATACTTACTCGACTTGTAGTCAGAGAGGCCTCTCTTCCAGGCCCGACCTGGACCTGAGAGAGATGAGATGCTGTTGTATTGTGTGCAGTGTTTGAGCGTGGTTACCTTTCCATCAAGAGTCCAGTGTTTCATTTAATGGGCTGTCTCGTCGAGAATGCCACTCCCGTTGAAGAACGAACTGCACACACCTTGCAGGCTCGCATGATTGGACAGTTCACAGAAGTGGACAGTACCAAACAGATGCGGTGTTTTACTGCCAGGGTTGTCTCGCTAAGTATATGCAACCTGTTCGCAAGTATGCAAAATAACCGACAAAAAAGTTGTCACTGTGCCTACTTAGAGTTGGGTTTAGTGTCAAACAATTGTATTGGTTTACTTCAAGCAAAATGTAGGGGTCGGCCAGTCACTTGACCGCTTTTTGTTGCTGGTTATGTTGCACACAAACTCCAAATTGTTATCAAGCAGATGTGTTTAGTTGATTGTTTTATCTCTGGGCTTAAACACCTTTTGTAAGAAGTGCTCAAAAGCGATTTAGCGAACGATGTGTGCTTTCTTTGTTTTCGGTGACTTTGGAAAGTTTGTTTGCCCACAGAAGGCCCGAGGGCCCCATTTGACGCAGATGTTGCAGCGGCAGCCGGGTTAGGGTCCCGTGGAGTGTGGTTTCCTTTTGTGCAGAGTTGTTGTACAGCACACCGTGGCCAGGCCTGAGGAGGAAGCATCCGTCACACATCTCAGTTAACGCAAGGCCCGTGCGTCTCTAGCCCGTTTATTTGTTACTTCAAGTGCAACATGCAAGCGTTAGTCCAGAACTCAAACACAACCGGGTTCGATGTTTTATTAAACAGTATATAGCCCAGTTGTTGGAAATTAATTGATCGGTCAATAAAGCCGTGGAATGTAAATTGCCTGTAGTTCTTCTTTTAAAGCCCAGATTGCCCGGTTACAACATTTGCCTTTGTTCTGCAGCAGGGGGGAAAGCTTTGATCTTATTAAGTATTTCCAGGCCCGCAGTAGATGGAGGTGGCAGTGCTCACAGCTAGGTCTGGCCCGCGAGCGCAGAGCGCGCCCCTGCTGTAGGTCAGAGGTTACGCTTTGAGCCCGCACTTGTAAACAGTCGATGGATTGCACCAGCAGAAATCCTTCCATCACCAGGGCTGGAGGGTGTCTGCTTACAGACTGCCTTTATAGGCTGGAACAAACAGCTCACCAGACATATAGCTAAATGCCCACCTTTAATAACTATATATTACAATGTGTTTATTGAGTTTTAAACAATATGTTTCGGCAGTTGACACCCCCGAACCTATTATTATTATTTCTGTTGAAGGTGGTATATTTCTTTTAATCAGAATAAGATGATAAATTATTTTTGTTTTTAACACGCCGATTTGGGGCCCCATGGCAGCGACCAAATGTGAATGAAACGTCAAGGGTAGGCGAATAAACTGGGAACCGGAAGAGTCCGTCTGGCGCTGGTCGAGAGGCCCCTGGTCTCTTCTTTTTGGGACAGTACAGGCTTCGATGTTTGTCCCACAAATACTTCCATCCTCTCAAAATCTCTATAATCAGCCCTCTTATCTGCCCCCTCAGATGGCTCCCCACTTTTCCACTTTAACATGTGGACGCTTTGACAGTAATATGTCACACTATAGCTCTGCACTAAGAAGCGCTTATTAAAAGAGTTTTTAAACATGAACTTAGAACTATTCCTGCCCCCATCTCACACCTATCTAAAGTAATGGTAACCTCACACCTATATCTGCAGTGATACTGATCTCACACCTATATCTGCAGTGATAATAATTTCACACCATTATCAAAAGTAATGGTAACATCACACCTATAGCTGCAGTGACAGTAATCTCACATCTATATCTGCAATAATGGTGATCTCACACCTGTATCTACAGTGACAGTAATCTCACACCTATCTAAACTAATAATGATCACACACCTATATCTGCAGTAATACTGATCTCACACCTATATATGCAGTGATAGTGATCTCACACCTATATCTGCAGTGATAATGATCTCACACCTATCCAGAAGTAATGGTAACATCACACCTATAGCTGCAGTGACAGTAATCTCACACCTATAACTGCAATAATGGTGATCTCACACCTGCATCTGCAGTGATTGTAATCTCACACCTATCTAAACAAATAATGATCACACACCTATATCTGCAGGAATACTGATCTCACACCTATATATGCAGTGATAGTAATATCACACCTATATCTGCAGTGATGGTGATCTCACACCTGTAACTGCAATCATAGTAACAATCCATGAGCATATGTAATATCCACTCCGTCCTTATTCCAAAATGAGTGGGTATTAACATTTTTAATGCATTAGATTAATGTGATAAAAAATAAAAAACATTAATAAAAGCCAGTACCATTTACAATACAAAACTCACACTAGTACAAATGCAATGCAATAGATTTCGCAATTACAACAAAGTGAGCTATTGCCATTTTGCATTACACCATTTGATTAATGCTTCACGAAGGGAAAAAAAAAATAACAATGACATTTACAATGCCAATAGCTCAAAATAATGTCATTGCGAGACCTATTGCATTGTAAATGCTTGTTTGGGGCTGGTGCTACGGTTAAGCCGATCATATTGGAGAGAAGTACGAACACCCTATACCAATAATGAGCCGCCTGCAGGCGGATCCATGCCGCATATATGAAGTCTGCATCCATGGTGCACATCGGGAGGAATAGGAGTCAGTGTGCAGCTTCCAATTGTGTAATGTAACACAGGTGTACGATATATATAATGTACACATTTTAAATGTGTGAGCCAAAGGTGACAGTTCAGGGGATAGTGCTCCAATCTGACTACAACCGTATGTCCATTCCTTATTAGGCACAATTTCGCCCAGGTCCCCTCCCACAGTGCCCTGGTGCTGGGTACAACTATGGGGGCCTCCATCTGCATTTCAGAATATAGTCTAGTCACTGGACACCAATCACATTGGGCAGTGAGAAGTAGAGGCAGCATTCTGCATGTAGTCGTTCTTTGGGTTCAGTGCCCTGAGGCGGAGAAAGAGAGGAAGGAATCAAAAACCGAGGAGTCCTCCCTGTCCATGACCACTGCAGCCTCCAGGAAGCAGTCATTCGGGAAGAGATCACCCACAGGCTTAATACCCCACGTGGCTAGCCTTGGCAGAACATTCTTTTTTGATTGTAAGTTGCGATAGCAAGACGTGTGCAAGAGTCTGCTCCGGGGAATACAATATGGCGCTGCTGTCTCTCTTTCAAAGTCCCTCCCAAGCACAAGTCCTAAAAAAAGAAGTGGGGGGACTAACATAGGCAGTATGCAAGTGACATCACGGCGCGTGACATCACCCATGGCATCATAGGAATTGACACCACAAGAAGTGCCATCAGATCTTAAGCCCTAACATATATGTTTAACAGGTCTATCATGAGTATTTTTTAGCGCATTTCAAGTATACATGCAAACCCTCCTGATTTAGGCAGAAGATGCACACTTTTTTAAGCTACATATAAAACGATGTTGCCTTTTGTCAGCGTAAAGCTTCCTTTAACCAAGGATTGAACAAACTAACTCTACCGCCAGCCTACTCAACCAGTCAAAATATTCCATATGCAGCACATTTCCATGTAGATGTGAGTGCTTTAGCTGCCTGCGCTCTCCGGAGGTGAGACCACTTTCCTATGCGAAGTATTCTTACTCTGCCTTACCCACCTGCACCCATTTTATGAGATTAGGGCTCATTTTTCACCAACAGACCATGACCCAAAGCAAGAGAGAAAGACAGAAAGGGAAGAAAGGAGAGAGATAAGAAAATAATGAGGAAGGCAGAAAATGGGTTGAAAAAACAACCTGCAAGCAATTTTAGAGTAGTGAAAGAAAAAGGTTATGGTGACCTTGGCATTCAGCAATAGGACCCTAAGAAAAAGTTTGGGACTCTGCATTTATGTTTTTATAAATTACACACTGCCTCCACCCCCCCCCCCCCCAAATGTCACCTCCACATTTAGCAGCAGACAGCTCTCATGTTCTTATTGTTGGCATAACTATATCTAAACCACCCTCACATTTACCAACGCAACCTGACAGCTCCCCCTGGAATCAGTACCACCAGAATGCCCACAACAAGAATGGTCCATACATTTCAAAGTAAGAGGTATGAGCTCACATCCAAATATGTGTTTTGTGGTGTGTTCCTATCATTTGTTTGTTCTCTCAAAATTCATTTGTTGAAAGTGACTTGAATTGATCTGCTGTATTGTATGAATTACTCTGAGCAAAGCAATTGAACTACCCAACAGAACCAACTGTTTATCATATTACTAATACCCAGGTTCTGAGGGACACAGGGTCACCCCATTACTTTAATGGGCCACATCCAAATAAGAGCAATCTTCATGGTATCCAAGGGTGAGGCGGAAATAGTGACAAAGGTAACTAACAAGAAAAAGGCACATGCAATTCCGGTCCCAACTACCACTTTCAAGAAAATATTAGCCTTCAGAACGAAATATTACTAGTTTGCGTAGAAAAACTACCCATGTGGGGAGATATAGGAACAGCAAGATACACCACAAACTATCGCCAGTAATAAGAACCTACACTAGACTATGCTCGCTAATAAGACCTCTGCATAGTCTAGACATGTTACACTGCCAACATGGTGCACCAGAGACAGCCTACTTGACCTACTTGTTTAAAGTAACACTGACCTGTGGGCTCACCTATTCACTGTAACCTCATCCTGAAGGAGCCAGCCTAGGTAAGCACACCTGATCTTTCATTTCATAGATAGCATAACTCTGAATTACATCAGTCTCCCAGACCTATGAGAATCATAACAACAAAGCTAACCTGTTATTGTGTTTTAATACAGTACATTGCACACTTTGCAACATCGCTGCGATAGGTGTGAGAAGGAAAAAAAAAAAGAAACCACCCATACCTCGGCAGGGTAACAACTTGGCAAAATTTAACACAGCCATATACAGCGCTCTCGAATTTCCAAAGTTACAAAAATTCAACTTGTCTTCCTTTCAAGGAAAACAGCTCTTCAATGTTTAGTGATTGGAACTGGTAAATAAAGCACACAATTTCAAATGTTTGGAAATCATTTGTTTGTGGTGTGACAGATTTAGATACTTCTGCACAAAACTTAAATATTTGGGTCGTGGAAGAGCAAGCAGGATTATGCAAGGCAGTCCTTATTTGAAGTGAAAAGTGCACAGTTGTGGCATCTGCCGCAACCCACGCTCCAACCTCAGGTGCCAAGAATTAAAGACAAAGCAATAACTTTTGATGTAAAACAGGAGAAATAAAGATATGTCTATCTAATTGTTGAAATGAACAATGTGAAAGCAGAAAACCTGGGATCAATCCAGGCTTCTCAGCTTGACCAAATTCTGTGATCCTTGGCAAATCTCTCTTGTGTTTGATTTAATAGTCTGTAATGTTGTACCATGTATAATAAGAATCTAGGATGCGGGTAAATGAGGAACCAAATAGGTTCAAGGCCGGGAAAAGACGTTTGATGAAAGTTTGACTACAAGGTCCAACTGCCTCCTTACCCTCATGGAGCTCTAAATAGGACTCTACTAAAGAAATACTAACATAGCGACCAAATGGGTCGGTATGTATGGCATGCAAGAGTATGGTGAATGGAAGTTTCACATCTAAATGCAAACAAATAGGATACTAACTGGATCCTTGTGAGGTCCTGATGAAAGCCAACTAGCCCAGAGAGGCATTGGTGTGATGGTTGAAACATGTTGACCCAAGGTTACAGAGGATACTAGTTTCCTTAGTGCATCTCCATCTATTTTTAACTCTGCCAGGGTGCCCTTTGAAAATAAAATTAACCCTCAGGACACCTTAGACTATTTTAAATCTAGGATCCCATCCAATAACCAAAGAGTTTCCTTGGCAATCAAGGTTGAGCCCGCCCAGATACATTAGGTATCTGAACGAGGACTCTATGATGAAGCATGCCACTTGGAATTCCAGTGGGTGAGAGCTCTTTTAATACCGTAGGGTGATCCTCTTGGGTTGGTATGGAGAGATAGGCTAAGCACGGTAGGGGTTTGCTCCTGTTGTTTTTCTATGGTTAGGTGTTTGGGAAGGTGCGCAAACCCAGTATCACTTCTCACTCACTCCTTCTTGGAATAAGGTAATAAGAGTCTAAGCCACATATATAATGCATTTGACACTTGACTTTCATGTGCCTTCTACCTGCCAGCCACACTCTAACCTCATGCACCAAGAATTAAAAACAAAGCATCGACCTTTGATGTGAAATAGGATAAATAAAGGGAGGTATATTTAGTGACTGAATTTCACAAAGTGAATGCAGAAAACCTGTGTGCTACCCATGACCTCCATATGCCTGGTGGGGGCTGCAGTGATGATTGAGGGGTGCCGTCCTAGTGCATTGCTTTATCGAGAAGAGGGCTGTTGCACTGTGCAATGCTGTGACCTGGAGGGGATGTTTTACTGTGTGCGCTGTCACAAACCCTGTATGCCAGGAAGGGGGGGGGGGAGGCATGGTGAAGTGAAAGTGCTGGTGCCCTGGAGCATCGTGCAGCTTTGAAGGAGAAGCTACCCAATAATCCAGGAGGACCCAAGACCTTCTGCCGGATTCAGCCAGGCTTACTACAGAGGCGGAGGAGCGTGTGGACGCCTGCAGCCTCTACCGTAGCATCCAGTCTTCTGCTCACCACCGGGCAGCAGACGTGTGACAAGGCACTCCGACCCTCCACTCCTGCGAAAGCGGGTAAGACTGAATACTGGCCCACCAATACTGGGCCACCAATACTGGGCTTGCTCTGACTGACACACTGCAGCACGGAGGCACTTTGACTTTCTCAAGGCCATCATGGAACTTCTAAGACTTGAACTCACTAACGGGACCTAGTTGGCATGCTGCCTCACATAAATAGGGAATAACCTCAATCCTTTTACAGGGAAGTGGAACTCGAGAGCTGATCCAAGGAAAGCTAGTGTACTTTTGTACGACATTACCACGCGTGGTTTTCCCACACACTTCTTTACATCGCATTTTTAACCACGCATACCATAACCACACTTGTACATCCATTCACATTAAAAGTACACCTATCACGCAAACAACTAGCACGCACACTTTCACCACGCATACTATTATTTTGGATTTGTAATGTTTAGAGATTTCATTTTTGTCAACGCTTTATGTAAAATTTAAAAAGTACATGGTAAATGTTTTTTTTTTTTTTTTACATTTTCTCAAAAAATGCCACCACCAAGATGGCGGATCTTGTACACAATGTTGTTTACATAGTACCCTATGCACCACGTCGGAAGTGTGAAAGCAGAGTCAGGCTATCTGGGACCGGAAGCCTTGCCCGCAGACCACATGTGACGTCAGCGGAGCGAGTTTGGGACTATAACAGACATTGCTTGGGCTGTGGGAACAGGGACCTCGCTGCAGCACTTTGCGCAGACGCTCTGGTCTCTGGCAAGTATTTTGTAATTAATTAATTTTAATGTTTTGGAATCGTGTAAACATGTATTAACGTGTGCCATGAAGCTGACCGGATTTGACTATTTTGCAAAGGGACGCATGTTTACTTGAATAGCTCACAACTTTGCAACATTGGCGGACATATGGACATTCACCGAGAAGTATTAATTAATAAATTTTTAAATTAATATTCACCCACCTTAGAGATAGTGCTGGACCGACACCAACACATGAGGGCTGATATTCCTATTTTATTAATTAAAAGAATGACCGGCTTGCCATTGCAGCCCCCAGTCCAGGATCAGAAGGACAGTTGAAGGGCCTGTTCTCTCAAACACACTGCATGAATACGAATGATCCGTTGTAAAGACTTGCGTGGTAATGACTCACGCTGTAACTGTTTTCCGGTGTAAAAAAATGCGTGGTTATTGTAGGTCGAAGTAAAAACTTTGTTGTGAATGCTGTTTCCCCTAGTGTACCTGCCTTTGGAAGACTGTATATATTATTTGCACACAAAATACGTGGGTGGATGTACGGGAACGCCAATGCACCACTGATGTAAAACCTACCTGACGCACTGTAACGCAAGGCTGCGCAATCGGCTGCCTTGCGTTTTTTTTTACCTTTTTTTTCTTCTTCCCAAAGCCATGCAAAAACTATCCAATGAGGCTATTTCCTCTTTGTATGTGTGCTGCATAGTGCAGCATACATGCAAAGAGGAAATAACGAGGAGAAATGGATATATTTCTCCTTGTTACGCCAGCCTCAGGTAGACTCACCAGTTTGGTGCAAACCTATGTTTACAAGTCTTTGTAAATATGGGTTTTCATCAAAATACATCGATGGATGCACAGGAACGCCCTAGCACCACCCATGTAATGCCTACCTGACGTAAGGTAACGCAAGGCAGGGCAATGTGTTGCCTTGCGTAAGGTTGTTTTTTGTTTTTCACAAACTCACACAAATGGGATTTGTGTGGTACTGTAAATCCCAAAATAGATCTTACCTCAGGGTTGTGCCAGAAAAGCGACTCAACCCTGATGCAAATTCTGGGCCTCAACGTATACATTTTTTTTACTCTGCCACATAGAAAGAAACTGAAAGTAAATCTGTTCTGCTTAATTGGTTGCATATTTTGAAATCTGTTACTGTGTTAAGGCACCTGCTGCAGAAATCTGTATCCCCAGTAAATCTGAGTGAATAATAATGGTAAGATAACTCTGGAGGATAATGCACTTGCTGGAAAGATCTGTGTTTTGTCTAGCCTCGGTTTTGACTGAAAGTAGCATAGAGGGCTAATGTGCCTCCCGCAAAGCACATCATGTAACATGTTAATGACAGATGTTATTTTACGTAGATAGGTAAGTGGAATACTCCTTTGAACACAGAGATCCTTATGTTGTTTGCAGTTAAGTTGTAATCCTTCAAATATAGCACAGTGAGCTATGAAAGACATGTGACCTTTTACACTGTGTAACTCCCCACTGTTTTATGTAACACATTCTGTACATAGATTTACAAACTTTCATGATTTATTGTATATGTAATATGTAGGTGTGATGTAAAGCGCTCTGATACCCTGCATTGGGATAAGTAGTGCTATACAAGAAGAAATAGTGGTATTTAAATTATTTCAACGCCTCCTCATGGGAAGGAAGTGCTATGTAAATGCAATTTATTTTGTGTAAATACTGGGAAAGACCACCACATCTGACATTCTTACAGTGCATGCATATCTCGGTATCAGGGACTGAACAAAGTGAAAAGCTGCTTCTCAAGTGTGTGTGAAGAGCTCAGGAGACTCGAATAAAAAGAGGCCTGATGACCCCCTAAATTTAGCCTTTGTTATCGCCCTGCTGGAGTCTGAAATAACAAACCCCACTCCCCGCCTGCACGTTGCTGCTCGAAACGAAAGCAGGCAACGTGCATGTTTAGCTGAATGTGTCCAGGTGTTTGAAAATTACACCGGGACGAATTCAGCCCATTTTTTCAGTGGGGCCCAACTTCTTGACAGGATGGACGGCATCTACCCTGTGAAAATAGTGGGTGGAAGCTGTCCACCCACGTGTACCCCCGACTTGTGCCCTGCTCCCAAGCTTGCTGCGCACATCACAGTGTTAATCTCGGACCGTTTATGAAGGGGGCGGAGGGTTGTCCTATCAGAGCCTCAAGAGAATGGGATTGGCAATATCGTGTTCAATGGCTAGGTGACTCAAGTATTGGGGGGGGGAGGGCGGGGGGTGAGAGGACATAGCCAGTATTATGCGAAGTGAGCTTGAGAGCAATAACAGTAAAGTTCAAAATCTGGCACAGCCAGCCCTCCCTGCCCCCCATTTAACACAAGCCTGCTTGTCCGCCCACAATGGGATAATCATGAGGAATTTGACTGTCTTGAAAAAGTGACTACTAAGAGGAATTGGTATGTTGTAGAAAAGATACAATAATTTGGGCAATATAATCATTTTCATTAGGGCGATTCTACCATGTAATGACAGAGGGAGCTTAATCCATTTGTGCACTTGGTCGTGGATTTTCGCTATGGCATTCCCAGTCCCATAGCTTTCTGTAATGACCGTTGCCTTGTCTCGACTGACCCAGTGACCCAAATATTTTATGGATGTCGTACACCATAGGAGGGGAAATTCCATGTGTTGGGCCCATGTTGCTGGTGTCTCTGGGGAAATGGTAGATGTATTCCAGTTTATGGTTATACCAGAAAGTGCCTTAAGTAAGACAAAAATCGCAGATTACAGGGGGAGGGTGACGGATGGGATAGTCAACGCTACAATGTACAAAATTGTTGGAAACAGTTAATTGTTTCTGATGTTGGTAATCTTCAGAAACAACAATTTGTGACTCTAAGCTTTAGCTTTATGTCGCTGTAAATGTATGGAACTATTAGGCCAGTACCACGAACATGTGCACTTGATCTTTCTTTATGTTTTGTTGATTTTTTTGAAAAAACAAGAATGTAAAAAAACATACCTTATGCTGGTCATTACAAAATTGTACCCAGCACTTGACCGATCCCCAAACTTGCACATTAACAATGTTAAGCAAATTATCCCTTCTTTCTCAGTAACATCTCAGAAATAGCTCCTCATTTCATCCTGTGTGGATAGAAAGATTGGAGACATTGTGATAGATTAGAACTTTGAGTCATAATTTCACCTTCAAAATAAAGCAGACTGCGCTTTGGCTAGTCATCTGGGTTGTATGCCTTCCTTCTTACTGACGTTATACTTGCATTTTTCACTTTGTCAGTCTGGCCACTAATATCCAAATTTAAAAGTAATAAAATAACATACTTTTTATGTAAAATATAAGAACGTACTTGTGCGACAGACGTTTGCTTCCGTAAACCCAAATGCTTCTAATTGGCCTCAACAAGGTGCACTTCAAAGATGAAATTAAATAACACCCTTGTCCTGGATCTTTGGTGCAGAATATAAATTTATTTCAAATAGGTTTGTAATCTGGTGTAATAATAATCATGTTTTTGTTTTGAACTTCGCAATACACCTTTGCTATTTCTAGGTGCTGTAAATAACTGGTGTTCCTATTACCTGGTAATCAATTTACTAAACTCGAAAGGGTGGAAGACTTGGGTTGGCTTTGCCGAGATTCGTAGAATGACCTGCAGCTATCAGCATGTAATTGACTGATTCGTGTTTCCATAGTCATCGATATGAAAGGTCCAGCCTTGACGGCATTGCTCTGCCTTATCAAAACTGACGTGTGATTTTTGTTTTGTTTGATAAACAAGGTGAATTGTTTCATCCTGACCAAATTACAAGGAATTTTAGCACGGTAGACAGTTGTTTTGAAAGGCACTTCCTATCTGAAGTAACTTTCTTCTGCATACACAAAGCTCTTCCCTATGAACTACACACTGATGTCAGCTCACCAGTCCACTGTGCTGTCTCTTCAATTATAAGCAGGGCTCCCTCAAGCACTTGCCTTAATCACTACTTATGCATACAAAATTTATTGATAGTAAATTGTAAAATCCTTGAAGAGACAATCCCATGTTGACAAAACTTTGTAGATAAACGTAGAGCCAATCTCTGGGGTTTATAGGATTGTCTTCTTCTAGACCTGAACTTCCTAGGATGCTAGATGTTTGAACTACTTTGCAACATTAATAAATTCATTAAATACATCATCTGAAAGAAATACGTTAGTTATAGATTCCTTACCTTAGAATTACCCCCAGGCGTCAGACTGGATCCGGAAAGTTTTTTCGTCAGCAGTACCTCTGTGCGTCGGAATGTGGCGTCGGTCTGCTCCGCGTCCATCGTTGGCGTTGTGGTCGCCGAGATGACGTCGCGGCAGCTACTTAGAGGCCGCCCTCGCGCGCTGACATCAGTTCTTTCTTTTTCCGCGCCAGCCAGCGCAGATCCGGAGAGAGCGGTACCTCCAGTCACTTTTTGACTGACTTTTTTGAGCGACTTTTGTCGACGTCTTTTTTTGAGTCTACGACTCCTGGTGCACGAGGGATGCCCGGCTTCAAGTCCTGCAGTTCCTGTAACCGACTGATGTCGGTTACGGATCCGCATTGCGTGGGCCTCTTTTACCTGGAGCGCGACCACGACCCCAAGTCGTGCTCCGACTGCCGGTCGATGGCTCCGAAGGCTTTGCGGGAGCGGTCCCGAAAGCTGTTTGAGCGCCGGTGGTTGGCTCCGCGCCGTTCGAGGTCCCGGTCGCGAGGGAGGGAGGTCGAGGGACCGGTCGCGGAGCCATCACCACTCGTCCAAGTCATCGAAGTCTTCGCACTCGGGGTCGGGTAAGTCGAAGTACAAAAAGAAGTCGAAGAAGCATCGTCGCTTTTCGACTTCTCCCCGTCGGTCGGGTGACACGACGAGGGATGCGGGCGGTGCCCCTCCCGCGGGTCCGCGCGCGGATCCCGAAGAGTCGACTCCGAGTTTCCCCCCCTTCCCGGGACCCGAAACGACTCCCGCCCAACTTCGTAAATTTCACGAGGCGATGCATGTCATCTTTGGGTGACCCGAACCTGCCGGCGCGCCTTCAGGCGCCGTGGACTCGGTTGGGGGGCCTAGGCCTTCTCCGCTGTCGGCTCCGGCCACGGCGCCGCAGGCCCCCAGTGGATCCAGGCCTGGATCCGGATCGGCGCTGGTTGACCTTATTACACCTCCACCGGCGCCGCTTCCTCCAGCACAGCAACCGCAACTGACGCCGGTCGTGTCCCCAGCCGGCGTCGACCCCGGCCTCCATCCCGAAGTGGACTCGGAGCCGGACCGGCATCGCCTGACGCCGGATCCGGCGCTGAGTGGGGTTTTTGTGCCCCTGTTCACTCCTGGGGTCCCTTTTCGGCCAGATTGGCAACCTGAGGAGGAGGACTGTGAGGGGTCAGGTGACCCTTCAACTGATCAGCAAGGATCTGAACAGGACTCCCCTGACCTTGGCATGTTGTCTCCTCCTACCGTGGCTACGGAGGAGGGAGCGTCATACGCAGTGGTGTTGCGTAGGGCGGCCGAGGCCCTCAACCTCGAGCTTCCTACTGTGGCGGTCAGGACTAACCTCCTGACAGAGGTGCTTCAGCTGGCTGCGAGCTCTTCGGAGCCCCTGCTGCCGTTTAATGAGGCCCTTACCGGCGTCCTTTTGGGCACGTCCAGGCTCAACACGGGGGCTCCAGTGGATAGGATGATTGCCCAACGCCACCACCCGGCTCCGGGCGACCCCACTTTCCTCTCCCAACACCCCACCCCAGAGAGCTTGGTGGTCCAAGCCTCCACTTCCAAGTGCGCATTCCTTACCGCTCTCCCGGAAAGGGAATCCAAGAAGCTGGACCATCTGGGGAAGAAGAGATTTTCTCTTCCGCCAGCTTAGGACTGCGGTCGGTAAACACCGCATGTCTCTTGGGCCGTTATTCCCACTCTGTGTGGGACTCAGTTGCGCAAGTGCTGCCGAGTGTCCGGGGGAGGTCCGGACAGTGCTGTACCAGGCTGTTGCCGCCGTGGGGGAAGCAGGGAAGGTTACCATCCGTTGTGGGCTGGATATCGCCGACTCTCTGGGCAGGACTATTTCAGCGTCAGTAGCCCTTCGTCGCTACGCCTGGATGAGATCGACTGGCTTTTCGGGGAATCTCCAGAACACCTTGATGGACATGCCTTTTGATGGCCGTCGCCTTTTTGGCGACAAAGCGGACAACGCTCTAGAGCGTTTCAAGGAATCATGGGCTACGGCCAAGTCCTTGGGCCTCTCCAGCCGCCCAGCGCAGTCTGCTTTTCGCCCCTTTCGTGGCTACGGAAGGGGTGCCCCACTACGTTCCGCCCAGAGCCACAAGCCGCAGCAAGTTACCCAACCTTCGCGCGGCCGGGTACGTGGGAACCAACGCCGTGGTTCAGGGGGCCAGCGGGGGGGCCAGTCCACCAACCCCCCCCCCTCAGCAGCAGCCTCCAAACCTTCCTAGTTCGACTTTTCAGGCCCATAAAACGCCAGTGTTCTGCAGGATACGCCATCACCTCCCCCACTGGCGCACCATCACGTCGGACAGGTGGGTTTTGCAAATAGTCCGAAGGGGCTACTCCCTCCCCTTCGAGGCTACCCCTCCAGCCAGGCCACCTCAATACCATTGCATGTTGGAGGATCACCTGGGCCTTCTCCAACAGGAAGTTTCGGCTCTCTTGGCCAAGGGAGCCACTGAGCGCGTACCTGCCCCAGAAGTAGGTCGTGGTTGTTATTCCCACTACTTTCTGGTGCCCAAGAAGGACAAGGGCCTGCGTCCTATCTTGGATCTCAGGAACGTCAACCGCTTCCTCCGGAAAGAGAAGTTCAAGATGTTGATGCTCGCTCAGGTCTTGTCTGCCCTCGACCCTGGAGACTGGATGGTAGCGTTGGACTTGCAGGACACTTATTTTCACCTCCCCGTCCTGCCGGCCCACCGGTGTTACCTGCGGTTCACGGTAGGCCACGAGCATTTTCAGTTTACCGTGCTCCCCTTCGGCCTTACCAGCGCCCCTCGGGTGTTCACGAAAGTGATGGCGGTGGTCGCAGCTCATCTGCGCAGATCAGGGGTTCCAGTCTTCCCCTATCTCGACAACTGGCTGTTGAAGGTGGGCTCGCCCCAGGCTGTCGTCTCCCACCTCCAGACTACGGCCGACCTACTGCATTCGCTGGAGTTCTCCAACAATGTGCCGAAGTCGCGCCTGATTCCCTCTCAGAAGCTCCTCTTCATCGGAGCGGTTCTGAACACTACGCGGTTTCGGGTTTATCCTCCCGAACAGCGAGTCCGGGATATTCGGGCTATGATTCCGATCTTTCAGCCTCTATCCCGGGTTTCGGTCCGGATGACCCTGAGGCTGCTGGGCCTCATGGCCTCCTGCATCCTGCTGGTCGATTATGCCAGGTGGCATATGCGGGCTCTGCAGTCGGACCTGAAGTTCCAGTGGGCGCAGCATCAGGGGAATCTGTCCGATGGGGGCGTGGCTTAGCCGGCAAGGGAGTCAGACGTGCTTGTGTAGAGCTCCGTCGTAGGCTTCCTTTTCTGGCTGCACAGATCCGCTCTGACTTATTTGGAAGGGACCGCTGCCCGCCGCGAGTGTCTCAGGACTGATCCCGATGTCTCGGTGAGGGGACGGAAGGCGGGGATCGCGGGGGTCCGGAGCGAGCCCCTTTGCCTGTGAGGCTGCCGAGCGGAGAATCATAACTCCGGGCGCCATAATCTACGCGCCGCCGGGGATTGACTCCGCCCCCAGACCTGAGTTGCGGCTCCATGTTGAGCGCTCGGACCGTCCCTGCTACTGACATAGGAGAGCGCAGATGTGACCCTGTGGAGCTGGCGATCGACTAAGCGGGGGCCCTACTTGGGGATACACCCGACCTGCTGACGACTGGGCTAGTCGCTGATGCACGTGGCATTGAGGACTCAGTGGCTCCCTCCGCTCCTGCTGCGACACGCTTACTGGGCCTGTGGGGGCTGGTGAATGGGCACAATCCACCGGGCAGCAGCGCTGATGACATCCTGTACGTGATGGCTTGAGGTGGGGACTACTGGCGGAAAGACGCTGCTGCGCATCCTGGCCTAGCGGAGTCCGTTACATCGACACCCCCCCTTCTCCTATCAGTGAGTTTGCCTGTCCGAGTTGCTGCGGATTTACGGCCTGCCGCGCCTCTGCATTGGCCGAGCCCTTGCATTTCGCGATCATGCAGCTGGAGTGAGGGGCAGCAGGGCCCGTCTACGGCACTACACTGTGTGGGCAACGCAGCGGGGGTACGGGGAGTACTCGTGAGCCACAATAGCATTGCTTTGTTCTTCTTCGGCTTTGGCCGGTGCGGACTGTGACTACACGTCCTGGAACCTACCTGAGCGGCATCGCGGGGTGTCACATCTGGCCCGGTGAACATTCCCTGGTACCCCATGTCACGGGGAGGCCGAACGAAGGTTGGCACAGGGGTTGCGGCGGCCCCCCACCCACAGACCCAGGCACAGGCGGATAAAATGGCGGGTGCGGAGACAGCCGACTCGATGGCGCATAAACTCGACGCGGTGTTGGCGGCAGTTGAGAAGCTTGGGGAGACAATGAACCAGGTCCGCACCTCACTGGAAGGCAAAATTGACAAAGTGGCAATTGACCTCACCCTGCTCCATGCGGACCACCGGAAGCTTGCGGACCGCACCACTGCTGCCGAAGAGGGAATCGCGGATGTCTCCCCGCGAGTGGTCACGCCCGAGAAGCAAATACGGGACCTTTTAAATCGAGTGGAGTTCTTAGAGGACAGGGCCGAGGATACTGAAGGCAGGGCCCGACGCAACAACGTACGTGTGGTGGGCCTGCCGGAGGGAGTGGAAGGAAGAGACTCAGTAGCCTATGTTGAAGATTGGCTCCGCACGCTGCTGCCTGGAGAGGCCCTCTCTCCGCATTTTGCTGTTGAACGGGCACACAGGGTTCCGACCAGGCCCCCTCTGCTGGGCTCTAACCCGAGACCGCTTTTAATTCGTCTACTGAATTATAGGGACAGGGATGCCGTTCTTCAAGGAACCCGGAAGCTGCAAGAGGTGCAAGTTGATAATCACAAAGTTATGTTCTTCCCGGACTATACGTTTCAGGTCCAGAAACAACGGCACTCCTACCTGGCAGTGCAGAGACGCCTACGACAACGTGATCTTAAGTACTCTCTGCTGTTCCCAGCGAAGCTGAGGGTCATCGCAAATGGTAAGGCCCACTTTTTCATCACTCCGGAGGGGGCGGAGGAATGGCTCGATACTTATGACTCAGCAGGGGGTGAAGCCCCCTTCTGCCGGGCAGAAGGAATCGATCCCAGCGGCCTCCTTGCGTCGCCGCCGAAGAGGACGGAAGAAGCCACAATCCCTAGCCTCTCAAACTCTGGGCCCAGCGCCAGAATTAATCTTGAGTGGCCAGCTCGAAGCTCTACAGGCAGTGGTAGACATTAGTAGGGCACAAGATGAAGAATCTCCTTCGGGCTCTGATCGACAGGGGCCGTCCAGCGAAGACGAACTTTCAGACAATTTTCCTGCTTCCCAAGGCTCCTGTGACCTACCCCATGTCACTCCGCAAACTTCAAATGACGTTGCCTGAGATCCAGAATCTAACCTGCCTTTCTCTCATGTTCTCCGTCAGCCAGGCAGTTAACAGTCTCTCCGGACACGCAAGTATACTGGACTCTGTCATGCTTGTAAGTTGTGATCCCGGCCCTGGTAGTTGGGACACTATACTAGGACTCGAGGTTTCATGGTCAATAGAGGATTGAGACCCCATCATAGGACAGGTCCCGATACAATAGTATAGGCTACCCTTCTGTCCCCCCCCTACATGGGAACATCATATATAACAATTAGGCAGCGGCCCTGCTTCACCCGCGACTAGCCAGAAACAGGAGTAGCCGCTAGGGACGATCCCCATTTCTAGACGATTCATACGTTGCCGTGCACAATAGTCTCCCCCAGACGTTAGTAGTGTGCTACTGTTCTTTCAGGTTTGGGCAATTGCCTGTTGCATATTTGCTCTCATGGTATTTTTTATTGTGAATTGTTTTATTGTTTATTATGCCATCATTTCTATACGGAGGTATGACTGTCGTGATATTGGCCCGCGCAGGGGGGCACACTCCAGAATTACCCTTACACACTATATGCTGGCTCCTCCCATCCCTTGGTCAGGCAGGGCCGCACACACCCCTAGCATCCAACAGACATGGCACCTATCAAAATAGGGACCTGGAATGTGAGAGGCATCCATAGTCCGTCACGCCGTTATGTTATTTACTCATACTTGAAACGCCACCACATACAAATAGCACTCCTCCAAGAGACGCACTTGCCTTGGGCGGAAGTTACACGCCTACACAGACGCTGGAGGGGTCAATTACATGCAACAGGTTATTCAGCGTATGCACGCGGGGTTCTGGTGTGGGTGAGGCCAGGGACTCCCTTCCGGGTGGTGGACACCATCATAGACACAGAGGGAAGGTACGTCATAGTTAAGGGCGTATTGGACGGTAAGCCGATTGTACTTGCATCGCTCTGCGCGCCCAATACTGAACAAGCAGCCTTTCTGGAACTGATATCCCATAAGTTAGCCGAGTGGCATGACGTGCCCATGGTATTAGGTGGCGATTATAATAGTGTACTGGACGTTTCACTAGACCGCTCCTTTCCTCCCTTGCCCGGCACAGCCACGCACACTGCCGCGAAAGCGTTAACAGACTGGGCCGCGCAATGGCATCTTTCTGACGCCTGGCGCCACAGAAACCCGCAGGATAGAGTGTATTCCTATTATTCGGGGGCGCACGGACTTCATGAACGCCTAGACCGTTTCATGGTGTCGAATGATCTCCTACCGTGTAGCCCCGGGTCGTGCTATATGGGGCGAACACATTCCGATCATAATCCGCATGTGATAGAGTTGCAGTGGGAGGCCGAGGTACCGCCGAATCCAGTGTGGCGCCTTCAGCCAGATGTCCTCCTTGATGCGCCCTTCCGGGACTTATTAGCAACTACTGTAGCTCAATACTTTGAGGAGAATGCGGGCACAGCTACATCGCCATTGATGGAATGGGACGCTCTCAAGGTGGTTGTTAGGGGATACTGTTTAGGGGCACAGGCGGGTATGAGGATGCAGCTGGAGAAGGAACTCACCACTCTAGAAAGGAGGTTCGCGTCTAGCGAACAGGTAGCAACTGCGGGGTCCTAAAGACAACTAGATTGTCATAGGGAGGAACATACACGGTTGTTGGAGCGGTTGAGGTGTCTTAAATATGCCGCACATTCGGCGCGGACACACCACATGGGGGATAAAGCAGAAAATTACTCACATAGCTCATCCACCAAGATGAGTCATCGACTCCTATCGCATCTGTACGCATGGCAAATGGGGGGATAGCATACACGCAGCGGGACATACACAGTGAATTCGTAACACATTATCGGGACTTGTACAAATCTCGCGCACAGGTAACACCCCTAGAGCTACAGCTTTACCTTGAGGGGTTGAATCTGCCACAGCCTACGCGCACCCAAAGAGAAGAGTTAAACGCCCCTATTCTTTCGGAGGAAGTTAGGGACTGTATATACTCGTTGTCCAACGGAGAGTCGCCAGGACCGGATGGCCTGCCGACTGAATTTTACAAGGCTTATGCGCATATATTAGTGCCGCAGCTGTTGAAAGTGTACGAGACCGCGATTGATGACTCCACACTTACCGGCACACAAAATGAAGCCTTGCTGGTGTCCCTCCTTAAGCCTGACAAAAATCCTGAATTTCTAGGTTCCTATCGACCACTGGCACTTCTTAACACTGATTATAAGATCTTTGCATCATTGCTTGCTAGGCGTCTCTCACCCTTAGTGAAAACGCTGGTGCACCCGGACTAGAAAGGTTTTGTTCCTGCCCGGAGCACTTCCCTCAACATACGTAGATTCTTCCGGGTGCAGCAGTATGCATTACATAGTTGGCCCCGCTCTGGTTGTTTGGTATTGGACCTGGAGAAGGCCTTTGATTCTCTGGAATGGCCCTATCTGGCGGCGGTTTTAAATAAAAACGACCTGGGTGATCACTACATGCGCATGGTTTGTCTATTATACCAGCAACCCACTGCGTGGGGAATCCAGCTGGAGGATGGGCTACACGCTGTTTCTCTATACGCAGACGATTTGCTATTGTATGTACGCGATATCACTGCCATCCCGACGTCCATAGCCGACACGCTCAGAGCCTTTGAAGAGATGTCGGGCCTTCGGGTCAACTGGGCCAAGTCAGGGGTTTATCCATTTAGTGAGGATACGGTTGAAACGAATGTGCTCCTTAATGGCTCGCTTCTCCCATGGTACCCCACTACCTTCCGCTATCTTGGTGTCTTCATATATCGGACGCCTGATGATTTGCTGGAGGGTAATTTGACAAGAGCAATCTCGGCTGTTAGGGCCCAAATGCAATTTTGGAAGTCACTCCCACTGAACGTTATGAGCCGCATTACCCTGCTGAAGATGATTGTTCTTCCTAAGCTACTGTATTATTTCTCGAATCTCCCGATCTATGTCCCGACTAGGGTCTTCCGAGAACTGGAACGCCTATTCCGAGACTTGATATGGAACAAAGGTAGACCCCGAGTTGCCCTGTGGAAGTTATATGCTCCTACTAGTCAGGGCGGGTTGGCTGTTCCTAACATGGAGCTATACTACATAACTGCCCAGCTCCAGTGGGTGACGAAATGGCTGGATGGCAGATGTTTGGAAGACACAGCGACCTCGCAACAGCCATGGACCCAATCCCAAATCTATCATTTATTCCATCCAGCTGCCAGACTCCCACGGCCACCCCAATTACACTTGGGGCTGGCGCATAAGTGCTATAGGAGGAGTTTGCATCTCACTCGCACGACAGACCCATACGCTCTGGTATTACCATTACTGGGGACGCCTAGATGGAGGATGGGCACTTCCGAAACCGCTCTTACGAATTGGCATACTGCGGGAATAGACACCCTGGGCGATTTATACAGGGACGGTACACTATTGACATTTGGCGGAGGATACTGACTTGCCGGCAGGACAATTCCTGTTGCATGCCTCCCTTATGAGGGCCCTATCGGCCTTTTGGGGAGACCTAACGACTGAACCACCGACGCATCTGCTATTACAGTATTTGCACGTAATGGGGGCAGGATCACATATAGTGCACTGGTTGGTGGCAGCTCTACTTACGCATACCCTGAAACCGATGCAAACTCTCCGCGTCCATTGGGAAACAGACAGAGGTCAGCCTTGGGCTGATAAGGAATGGGACGCCGTCCTAGCTGGCTCTAAGTATGTACCGAGGAGCTCTAAATTTAAACTCATACAAACGTACATCATACAGAGAGCGTACCTTTCACCCGACAAGATAAACAGATATTTTAACATCGCCAATTCCACATGCCCCCGCTGCCAGCAACTTAATGTGGATTTGCTCCACATGCTATGGTCCTGCACTTCCCTCCAACTTTACTGGCGGGAAGTAGCCATGGCCCTTGCACTATGTACCGACTCACCCCTGCCGCTTACATGGGAAATTAGGATTTTAGGGCATTATGCCAGATCCAAAAAGAACAGAGTCACGTCAAGGTTTCGGGACTTGGGGTTGATAGCTGCGAAGCGCTTAATTACTAAGAGGTGGAAGCACACAGACCCCCCAGAGGTAATTAGCTGGAAACGATCACTCACAATATGGGCGCAGGCGGAAAGTATAGCACTACATAGAGAGGAAACAGCAGGGCTCCGCAAATACCCCATAGCGCAGTATAGGAACACAATACTCACTGCCTTCTAACACGGCGGTACAGGAGAGGGCGATGATGCCCAGTCTGCTGACTCGCAGCACACACATTAGGGATCATGAGCTCAGATGGATGCGGTAGTTAAACTTAAACGCGCGTAACATTGGGAACCCACGTGTGGCCCTAGTCCGTTACAGGGGACTTCCCTGACCAATCATTAACGCGGCGGCGACCTTTACCACACACATTGATCTCAGCCCCACCCTGGCGAGCCACCATGTTGTAAGATACCGAATGTACAATTCCGCAGCCAGTCATGCTATGTCTAATGTATATGTACCTCATTGATGGCAATTTCTTTCTTATATTGTTAGGTTTTTTGTAAATTAGAGAAAATATGTCTTATTGGCACCTTCTATTGTTCTCTTCTCTTTTCGTCACATGATCCCCTTACTGCAGAACTGCAATGACTATGCCCTAAAATTATTTGTATACGCTACCACCATGGGTGCCAGGCACCGACAGAATGGTCCCAACCTGATGTGTTAAAACAGGGCGCAGATGACCTTGAATGGAGATTAAAAACTGTATTGTAACAGTGCGCACAAGAAGTAGCACATAGTAATCCATGAGCAAGTACCTTTTGGAGAGATATGTATATGTAATTGTGGATTGTGTCCCCACTATTGTACCATATTGCTGATATCCCTAATGTTATCATCTACTTGTATCATATATGTCTGGGTACTGTTTTGAATTCTCCTGTAATGTAATGTGATATCAGAAACGATAAAATAAGAAAAGACCAATAAAGATATTTAAACAAAAAAAAATCAGGGGAATCTGTCCGATTGCGTCCAGATCTCGGAGGGCACTGCTCGACAGTTGCAGTGGTAGCTTACGAACCAGGATTGGGTCAACGGCAGATCCCTCTCCTTTCCCCAGCCAGATCTCACGGTGGTGACGGACGCATCCCTTCTGGGATGGGGCGGCCACATGGGAGAGGCGGAGATCAGAGGACTCTGGTCTCCGGCGGAGTCCGGGCTCCATATCAACCTTCTGGAGCTCCGGGCAATTCGTCTTGCACTCAAAGCATTCCTTCCCTCTGTCCGGGGAAGAGTAGTGCAGGTGTTCACGAACAACACCACCGCCATGTGGTACTGCAACAAACAGGGCGGGGTGGGGTCGTGGACCCTATGTCAGGAGGCCTTCCGCCTCTTGACATGGCTGGAACATCAGGGCATATCCCTGGTGGTTCAACACCTGGCAGGTTCCCTGAACGCCAGGGCGGACGAACTCAGCCGAAGGTGCATGCTGGATCACGAATGGCGTCTTCACTCCGAGGTGGTGCAAGGTCTCTTTCGGCAGTGGGGAGAGCCTTGGTTAGATCTATTCGCCACCGAAGAGAACGCGCAATGTCAGCAATTCTGCGTGTTGGAATTTCCAAGACGGCACTCGCTAGGCGACGCCTTTCGTCGCGAGTGGAGTTGCGGTCTGTTGTACGCCTTTCCGCTTATACCACTTCTGCCCAGAGTGGTGAAGAAGATCAGGCGCGACCGGGCTCAAGTTATCCTTGTGGCTCCGGATTGGGCACGGCGAGTATGGTATCCCGAGCTGCTCAACATGGCCATCGAACCTCCGATCCGACTGCCTCTTCGGAAGGATCTTCTGTCGCAGCAGCAGGGGACGGTCCTCCACCCGAACCTGTCCAGCCTCCAGCTCCTTGCGTGGAGATTGAGCGGCGGCAGTTGACGTCTTTTGACCTGACTCCTAAAGTTTGTGATGTAATCTTGGCAGCCAGGCGTCCCTCCACTAAGACGGTATACGCCTGCCGGTGGAACAAGTTTGTGGCATGGTGCACAGCAAAGGCTGTGGATCCCCTTTCTGCCCCTCTTTCTGAGGTTCTCTTGTTTCTTCTTTCTTTAGCCTGGCAGGGCTCTGCTCTGGGCACTATCAAGGGCTATCTTTCGGCCATCTCTGCCTTCCTTCGACTTCCAGATCAGCCCTCTCTTTTCAAGTCCCCGGTTGTTAATCGTTTCTTGAAAGGCATAACTCCTCTCTTTCCTCCTATTCACTTTGTTATGCCTCAGTGGGACTTGAATCTAGTATTGACCTTTTTAATGTGTGCTCCCTTTCAGCCGCTTCACAACTGTCCTTTGATGCTTCTGACGCTAAAGACTGCATTCCTGGTAGCCATCACCTCTGCCAGGAGAGTGAGTGAGCTCCAGGCCCTTTCCTCCAAACCTCCTTTCCTGTCCATCCGGACAAGGTGGTTCTCAGGACTCGTCCCTCCTTCCTTCCCAAGGTTGTCGCTGCCTTTCACATCGGGCAGACCATCACTTTGCCCACCTTCTTTCCGCCTCCGCATCCTTTGAAAGAGGAGGAGAGGCTTCTCCATCTGCACCCAAAATGTGCGCTTTCTTTCTATCTGGATCGCACAAAACAGTTCCGGGTGTATGACCAACTCTTTGTTGGCTACGTGGGCGCAAAGAAAGGTTGGGCCGTACACAAGCGAACCATTTCTCGATGGGTCGTTTTGTGTATTAAGGCATGCTATTCTCTGGCTAAGAAGGAGCCTCCAGTGGGGCTGCGCGCCCATTCCACCAGGGCGACGGCAGCCACTACTGCTTTGGGACGAGGAGTTCCTCTGAATGACATCTGTCAGGCAGCTACGTGGGCATCACTGCACACGTTTACGAAACCCTACTGTCTGGACAGCCAGGTCCGGAGAGACGGCTACTTTGGCCGTTCTGTTCTCCAGGACCTGCTGATGTGATATTAGTTCGCAGACCCACCTCCGGGGTTGGTATTGCTGGGGTGTCTATTCTAAGGTAAGGAATCTATAACTAACGTGTTTCTTTCAGATGAACAAGTTACTTACCTTCGGTAACGATATATCTGTAAGAAACATTAGTTAGTTATAGATTCCTTACCAACCCACCCATCCTCCCCGTTCTGCGAACTGATTTCTAGGGTTAAGGTTATCCTTTCCGGGCCCTAGTTTTGTGCACCAGTGGTCAGTGTCTTGCATGGCTCTGCGTTTCTGGTGCGGAAAGTCGTGTACAGAACTGACGTCCGCGCGCGAGGGCGGCGTCATCGTAGCTGCCGCGACGTCATCGTAGCTGCCGCGACGTCATCGTAGCTGCCGCGACGTCATCGTAGCTGCCGCGACGTCATCGTAGCTGCCGCGACGTCATCGTAGCTGCCGCGACGTCATCGTAGCTGCCGCGACGTCATCTCGGCGACCACGACGCCAACGACGGACGCGGAGCCGACCGACGCTACCTTTCGACGCGCAGAGGTACTGCTGATGAAAAAACTTTCTGGATCCAGTCTGACGCCTGGGGGTAATTCTAAGGTAAGGAATCTATAACTAACTAATGTTTCTTACAGATATATCGTTACCGAAGGTAAGTAACTTGTTCATCAGAAAAGAGTTATTCTAGAGGTTTGAGCAGAAAATACATCTTTGTACTCCACCACTTAGAACTGTGCAGACTCCTGTGTGTATTGTTAATCCAAATGTCTCTGTCACTTCACCCGGAGCATGACTTTGGGTCCTCCAGTACTTGTTTCACCATCTCTGTTCCTGATCTCTGTTGTGAAGGCTAGAGAGCATGATTCAAGGGGATTTGTTTTAAAAATTCTATCCAGAAATGAAGCCACTTCATAGAGGCCGCTTCCAAACAAGATATGGGGTCTGGCCCAAGTGCTGTATTCCAGAGGGGATCAGAAGCCCTCCATGCTAGTTCAGGAGATCTAACAAGGTGGAGTTACAACCGAGTGAAATTCTAAGTTGGCATCTTACACATATGAGGTATTCATCTTCTCTCACCTGTCTTAATGTGGCATTCGATTTGGCGGAAGGAAACTCTTGCGCTGACTAGAGATATAATAAATGATGTCCAGAAGTTAGATGGGGCTAGTAGGATTAGTTGGATATGTTATGTAGAATCCACACTTAAGGCAGTTGGGTTACATGAATTGTATACTAACCCTGTGTCGTGTTGTTCTATCTCAAAGAAAGAGTTAAAATACCAATTACTGTCTAGATTACAAGTAAGGAGGCAGAACGCTAATCTTAGTTTGACAACTGTTAGAATATTTTCTGCTGTCCCAAGTATTACGTCACTGGATCCTAATACAACCTATTTGTCATTTGTCACCAACCAGCAACATAGATTTATATTAGTGAGATTTCGGTTAAATTATATGCCTCTGATGTTAGGTTTTCCTTCTAAAACGTATGCACTTTCTGAATTGCCTCTTTGCACATGTGATGATCTATCCATTCAGAATAATCTTCACTTTTTATTTTTTTGTAAATTCTATCAGGAACAAAGAAAAAGGTTTATTATCCCTCTTATACGCAAGATGAATTTTAGACAGTGTCGTGTGGCCCTTTTTTACTTACAGCTATTGCCTGACCCTTTTACATGTTTTTCACTGGCGTCCTTTTTCTTGTCGGCATTGAAGAGGAGAAGATTAACTTCTTAATCTGTCATTTGATACACTTACTCAAGGATGCACAAGATTATGAGATCAACTGGTTTTTATATCATTGTGTTTGTTCTGTAAAATTGTAATTATATGATTGTGCGATAATGTAATTGTTTTTAGTATACTTTTTATGCCACCATTTTGGTAGGCGAAATAAAGTTATTTTGATTGATTGAGGTATTCATCTTCAACATACAGCACCTGTGAATGAGACAATGTGTGTGATTGGCTGCACTTACACAGCTCACCACTGTGTGTTATTGCACCATACTTTTATTGTGGGTTATTTCAGTGGCATTAAAGAATAGGAAAGTGAATGCATAATCACTCTTCACTATTGTTAAAAAGGAGCCAAATTTCGTAGCTTCCATTGGTGAGAAAATCAGAAATCTGGCATACACCTATGCAGGACCAATGTCTTTGCAATCCTGTTCAGTCGATTTCTAAGTCTATGGAAGATAGAATTTCATTGTCAACCATTTTTCCCACTTATATTCGATTACAGTTTTATGATAGGTTAACTAAAGCAATGCAAACGTCCATGTTCATTCTTATTTCTACTCTCAATCGTGCACATTGCATTCATGGCAGTGGTTCTTGGGGTTACATTACAGAGATATACTAAGCTCTACTTCATATTTAGGACAATAGGCTCTTGTAGGCTGTATCATATCTTCCTTTTGAAATGAAGTCCCATTGCAGCCCAACACTAATTACGTCCTGGTTCATTGCAAGGGTGGGGCCACTAAAATCTAAACCCAGGGCCATTGGAATTTAGCCACACTAGAGGCCCAAATTTTGTGGTAGCTTCGACTAAATTTTGCAGCAAGAAACAGCAAATTATGCAATACAATTGGCAATTTTATTTCACCATTTAGGACTTAAAAACATTAATTCTGTCTAGGCAGACGTTTCACCCTATCTTACCAGTTTAACATACGAACACAGCAATTGGTAACAAAAAGGTGACTAGTCAAAATTTGCAAAGGGATTGTCACTACGCAACACCACGTGTGGCACTTTTCCTATTACCTTTTGATCCGCTTGAGCGAGAAACAACAATAGTCTCACATGATACACCTCACTAATCTACAGAGAAACACAACATATTTATTAGATACAACCAATGCAATTCAGTTTCCACATTGTTACCACATTTTTAACTTTCCCAAAGTTCTGTGACAATTTTAAACAATTCGATTTCACAGAGGCGTTTGTGGGAAACCATGCTGCTTTGATGCAGTCTACTTAGTCCTGTGCATTAGCTACTAATTCATTTACAATATGTCAGGAATCCTTGATGGATATACCATGGATTCCCTATATTTGGAGAATGCAGTCATCTGTAGGGATATTTAGTACCATTTATGATCTAACGCCTAACCAGCAGGCTGCTCTTGCCTCTCTTCCAAGCATGCTCAGTCTTATACAATCTGCAGGAAAGTCAGTATGTCTGGATTAAATATGATGGAAGTGTGTTGAATGTAATGCAATGGCACAACCCCATGACAAGATAAGGTGAACTCATCTGAGTGTGACGCTATATGCATAATCTACCATGACTGTTTTGAACACATCTAGGTGTGAAGCGAGTTGTAATTTGCAAGGATTCCTTTAACTTGCGGGTGCATGAGGTCCGCGTATAGTGAGATGTTTTCAAATGCCTCTGTGTTAAGGTCTTAAATTGTACCTTTGTCAGGGATTGCCCTATAGATTCCTCCCTCACTCCCTGAGAGGTCAGGGTGAAATGAGATCAGATTTTTTTATTTTCACTGATGGAACACATCCTCAATTATTTCAACTGAATAAGGTTCAGCAAAAAGCTAAGGCCAGAGATGTTATAGTGCCATTTTTAGTATGCACACAGCTCACTGCTACAAGCTGATTTATAAATATTTCAGTTCTAATTTCGTCAAGGACAATTGCAGCTTCAACACCATTCTGCAAACCAGGACCTCTGGTGCATCCAAGTCAATCTTGAATCCCGGAAACCCAATCTCTGCACCATAAATTACAGTTAACACTGCCATGGCCACATATGAACTCTTAAACGCAGAAGTTAAAAAATCTCAGTAATCCTGGTTGAATCTTACTAAAGACACACAGTTATAGCTACCCTAAAGTTGTGGTCAATTACATTAGGTTACTGTGTCCCTGATAGCACTACTTAGTTGGAGTGCTGGGCATGTCAAAAATTGTGAAGGGCTGTCCTCGCACACCACCAGGTGTCATGCTTCATCATAGGCAGCCCTCGCTCTCTGAAAAACTCGGTTTGATAGAGAGCGGGCCTACACCTGAAGACAGGGAGGCACTTCCAATTATTTTAGTGGGGGCCTGCGTGAATAGTGAATTTAAAAAACAATGTAATATCCTAAGTTGTTGTCAGGAACCAGCTGGTGTAGGGGGTTCTGCATGCCCCCGTGACGCGAGTGACGGCGTTCTATTGCCTTACCTACAGGCCGGTGTGGAGCCCTTTAATGAAATGCCTTCGGAGGAGTCCCCGGAGGCGTGGCCCATGCGGCATTCCTCCTCCGTCCAATCACCGGGGACGGCAATCGGGACAAAAGGGGCGAGTCTACGGACGTATACGGAAGAGGAGTCCCAGGAGCGGAGAGAACGTGAGGAGTGGAAGACGGAGAACACCGACGGAAGGAGAACAGTTGAGGGAGGAACCGCGACGCCGGACGAAGACGTGAAGCCCAGAGACCAACGGAGAACAGCTGAGGGAGGAACCGCGACGCCGGACGAAGACGTCAAGCCCGGAGGCCAACGATACCGTGTTCCGCCCCGCCACCCTCCCGGAGGAGGGTGGCTTGACAAGGTACGGGCGAAGCTACAGGGGTTCTCGGGGCACGAGCAGGGAGGAGGGAGGGGGGTAAATCATAGGGAGGTCACGGACGGGATCGCACGGTGGTGGCATTCGTGGTGATACAACGTCCCTCACTCCCCGCTCCCCTTTATAAGAAAAGGAACCCGCTTCACCATTGACCCCCTTCCATTATTTTCTTTTGCTTTTCGGATGAGTCGATGCCCTCCGGCTTCTGGAGTACGATCCTGGGAAGAACCTAAGACGATCCGACTTCTCGCGTCATCCAGGGAGGAAGAGGCGACATCCCGAAAGCTGCCCTATCCTGAAGAGGACACTAGAATACAGAACTGTACATATGAAAATAAAAACCTGTTGCAAACCTATACGGGACTCTTCACTGACTAGCCCCTCTCCGGATAGCCTCCCGTGACAAAGTGGTGTCAGAAGTGGGATCCGAACCCCCATCGATACAGGATGGAGAACCTCGTCTATCAACTGAAGGAAGGCCAGACCAAGCTGGAGTGGGCAATTGAGAGGAGTACCAGCCAAGCAGAGATGGACAGGGCCGTCTTTGCGGCCGCCATACAGCAGCAGGCTGACCAGATGGTCAAACTTACAGAAGGACAGACCCATCTCCTTGCAGGGATCGGGCAAGGAAGGGCCCCAGCTCCTCCGGGTACGGTCATTCCATTGCAGAAATACGTCCCAGGGGAGGACCCTGTATCCTTCTTCCTGAATTTTGAGAGGGCTGCCCGGGCCAGCGGATGGCCCGCCGATCGCTGGCCTTTCTACTTGGCCCCGTTGCTTACGGCTGAAGCCCAAGCAGCGTACCAGGTCATCAACAAAGATGGCACTGCGGTCTACGGTACAGTGAAACAGTACGTATTGGACCGCCTAGGTGTGGACGACGAGACCCATCGGCTGAAGTTCAGGCAGGAACGCGGTCTCGCCGGCGACACCCCCAAGACGCTGTTCTATAAAATCAAAGACGGTGCTGATCGTTGGCTAAAACCCCAAGAGTCCACCATGGATGACGTTATGAGCAAAATCTACTTGGAACAATACCTGGAGGCCCTGCCCTACGGCACCCAAAGATGGCTGAAACAACATGCGGGACTGACGTTGGAGCATGCCATTGAAATGGCCACCTCCTACTCGCGGGCTCAAAACCGCCCACCATCAAAGGAGCCTGAGAAACCACAGAAGGGGGCCCTACCAACCAAATACGACCGTAAACCACCCAGGACAATCCCTGATTCATACCGAAACCGGTCTGGTAGGCCAGACGGCTTTCCTACGTCAGGCCCCCAGTGTTTAGAATGTGGCGAGTGGGGCCACATAGCCCGTTTCTGTAGGAAAAGAAAGGACAGGACGGAAGACGAGCCCATGGATGTCAGCTATGCTCCCCGATCCGTCCTCTTCGCCCAAGAAACAGGACACATCTATTATGTGAGTCTACTGGTAAATCAGAAAAAAATAACAGCCCTTTTAGACTCAGGCTGTAAACATTCGCTAGCCAGCAAAGAAATAGTCCCCGCCTCAGCTTTTCTACCCATGAAAACCGTTAGCATTCGCTGTGTACATGGAGACATCAGGGTTTATCCGACAGCCCAGTTGACCGTTCAAGTTGAGTCAGGCGAACACATCTCTGTTGTTGTAGGAGTTCTCCCTACCCTTCCCGAGGCCCTGATCCTGGGGGTCGATAATCCCTGCTTTTCCCTTTTCATGTCTAAGGCATTACGGGCGGGGGAGGCGGACCCGGGTCCTCTTAATTCCCTTCTCTCCTCTGAACCCTGGGCTATAGATAATAACTTTAGGCTGGCCCAGTTGAACGATGCCTCTCTCAAAAACGCCTGGCGAGGGCGCAGGAAACCAAGGATGATCCTAGACCCCCTTATCCTTGTTTTCTGGAACAAAATGGTCTTCTTTATCGTCTAGCAAGGGAAGGGGCAGAACCCCAGTTGCTGGTCCCCGTCGATTTTAGGGAGCAGATTCTATTCTTTGCACATTCCCATCTCCTTGCGGGACATGTTGGGGCAGAGAAGACTACTCAGGCCGTCCTTAGTTCCTTTTATTGGCCCGGTATATACCTCCAGACCAAGAAATACTGCCAGGAGTGTGCCATCTGTCAAAGGAAGAATCCTCATGTCCCTACCAAAGTCCCCCTGCAACCTCTTCCTATAATAAGCCACCCGTTTGAGAGGATAGGGATGGACCTCATAGGACCCCTCCCGAAATCCAGTAGAGGACACCAATATGTCCTCGTGATCGTCGACTATGCGACACGCTACCCTGAGGCAATACCCCTACGGACAGCCACCACCACTACCATAGCACAAACGGTGATTGAAGTATTCTCCAGGATGGGGTTTCCCGAGAAATGGTTACCGATCAGGGCACCCCCTTCGTCTCCCGTCTCATGAAGCAGGTATGCAAACAACTGGGTATCCGGCACATACGTACGTCGGTATACCACCCCCAGACAGATGGCCTTGTGGAACGCTACAATGGTAATCTAAAACTCACCTTAAAAAAACTGTTGACCGGCGACGGGAAGAACTGGGACCAACTGCTTCCCTTAGCCCTGTTCGTTATCCGTAGTGCTGTACAGAGTAGCCTCGGGGTCTCTCCCTTTGAGCTAATGTTCGGGAGAAGACCGCGTACTCTCCTCGAGATTACGAAGGAAAGCTGGGAGGAACGGGGATTGACCGAAGCCCAAGTCTTGCTGGACTATGCCAACCAAGTTAAATCACGGCTGCACAAATTAAGATCCCTAGCCCTGGAGAACCTGGAGAAGGCACAAGTCCAACAAAAACACCAATATGACAAGGGAAAGAAATGGAGGGAGCTCAAGCCTGGGGACTGGGTCCTTCTACTACTTCCTTCCTCCACCCACAAACTTAGAAAAGAGTGGCAAGGGCCATATAAAATAGAGCGTAGGGTAGGGAACGTCACTTACGTTCTACGGCTTTCCCCGGGGAAGACCCAGATATACCACGTAAACCTGTTGAAACGATGGTTGGGTCCTCTCCCCAACAAGACCCGTACGGTGTCTCTTGCTTCCCCGACCGGAACTACGGTAAAGGACACCCCTATAAGCCCAGACCTAGAGCCCCACGAAACCACTGAAATAAGGGCCTTGTTACACACCTTTTTCAGCATCTTTTCAGATCAGCCAGGCAGAACTACTTTAGCGACCCATTCAATACCAACTACCGAGGGTGTGGTAATCAAACAAAGACCATATCGGGTTCCCGAGGCACGCAGAGCGGCACTAAGGAAGGAGGTAGAGGACATGTTAGCCCTGGGGGTGGTGGTACCCTCCAAAAGCAACTGGTGCTCGCCCATCGTCCTAGTCCCGAAGCCCGATGGGAGCACCCGCTTCTGTATAGACTTCAGAGCAGTAAATCGGATATCCAAACAGGACGGGTATCCCCTCCTACGGGTAGATGAGTCGATCGAGCGCCTTGGTGAGGCTCGTTATATCACCACCATCGACCTCACCAAGGGATACTGGCAGATCCCCCTTTACCCCGGGGATCAGGAGAAGACGGCCTTTTCCACCCCGGAGGGCTTTTTCCAGTTCACGGTCCTACCTTTCGGCCTCCATGGTGCCCCGGCTAGCTTCCAGCGGTTGATGGATACCCTACTAAAAAACCATCAGGGGTACTCGTCGGCATATCTGGATGATATAGTTGTGTTCAGCAAAACCTGGCCGGAACATCTGAACCATCTAACAGCCATCCTAACCGAGTTAAGGAAGGCGAATCTGCACATTAATGCAAAGAAATCCAGGTTCGCCTACCAGAAGGTTAAATATCTGGGGTATTTATTGGGGAAGGGCTTGATAGAACCCCAAAGGGAGAAGGTAAGAGCAGTCCAAGACACCCCTTATCCCTCCACAAAAAAAGAGCTAAGAGCATTTTTGGGGTTGGTCGGGTATTATCGACGCTTCATTCCGCTATTTTCAGACACTGCCGCCCCCCTCACTGACCTATTGACGAAAAACTCTAGCCCCAGTCGCCTCCGGTCCCCAACCCAGGACGAACTATCAGCGTTTCAGTCTCTGAAGGACACCCTGACTTCCTCCCCTTTCTTGCTGACGCCGGACTTCCAGAAAACCTTCATCCTACAGACAGACGCCTCCGGGATGGGTATAGGTGCTGTCCTTTCACAGTTGGACGATGAGGGGTTGGAACGACCTGTCCTATACGTTAGCAGAAAACTCTTCCCCAGAGAAAGAGCATACCCCATAATAGAAAAGGAGTGCTTGGCCATCAAATGGAGTATAGACAAACTAAGGTACTACCTAGAGGGACGCTCCTTCCTGTTATATACGGACCATGCTCCGCTCACCTGGCTTCAGCGGAATAAGGGCTCTAACGATCGGGTCCTTAGGTGGTTCCTGTCCCTTCAGCCCTTTAGCTTCCAAGTGCTTCATCGGAAGGGCAAGGAGCAGGGCAATGCCGACTATCTGTCCCGTTATCCTCATTCCCCCGATCGGGGAATCCCCGGGGGGGGCATGTGTCAGGAACCAGCTGGTGTAGGGGGTTCTGCATGGCCCCGTGACGCGAGTGACGGCGTTCTATTGCCTTACCTACAGGCCGGTGTGGAGCCCTTTAATGAAATGCCTTCGGAGGAGTCCCCGGAGGCGTGGCCCATGCGGCATTCCTCCTCCGTCCAATCACCGGGGACGGCAATCGGGACAAAAGGGGCGAGTCTACGGACGTATACGGAAGAGGAGTCCCAGGAGCGGAGAGAACGTGAGGAGTGGAAGACGGAGAACACCGACGGAAGGAGAACAGTTGAGGGAGGAACCGCGACGCCGGACGAAGACGTGAAGCCCAGAGACCAACGGAGAACAGCTGAGGGAGGAACCGCGACGCCGGACGAAGACGTCAAGCCCGGAGGCCAACGATACCGTGTTCCGCCCCGCCACCCTCCCGGAGGAGGGTGGCTTGACAAGGTACGGGCGAAGCTACAGGGGTTCTCAGGGCACGAGCAGGGAGGAGGGAGGGGGGGTAAATCATAGGGAGGTCACGGACGGGATCGCACGGTGGTGGCATTCGTGGTGATACAACGTCCCTCACTCCCCGCTCCCCTTTATAAGAAAAGGAACCCGCTTCACCATTGACCCCCTTCCATTATTTTCTTTTGCTTTTCGGATGAGTCGATGCCCTCCGGCTTCTGGAGTACGATCCTGGGAAGAACCTAAGACGATCCGACTTCTCGCGTCATCCAGGGAGGAAGAGGCGACATCCCGAAAGCTGCCCTATCCTGAAGAGGACACTAGAATACAGAACTGTACATATGAAAATAAAAACCTGTTGCAAACCTATACGGGACTCTTCACTGACTAGCCCCTCTCCGGATAGCCTCCCGTGACAGTTGTATTTTTTCGTAGGGTGTATTACTTGGTATTAAAAACTGTAATGTGGGGATTAGGGGAACTATTACCCCATCACCACTGTTACCGTCGTCAACATGTTTCTGCCTATGGAACTAATGAGTCGGCGACATTCGTCAGGACGAAAGACTGGCTCCTTGTTTAGCAATACAATACTAGATATCGCCTCCTTGTTAGGGTGACCTATGTCTACCTCTAACCTACCGTGTGGTTATTAGATACCTGTGGATATATAAATATTTATTCAAATAAGTATTTAGGGTGCCATAATTGTAAGGTAGGCATAAGTAACGTTATAATGTTTACGCAGTATTTGCATGCTAGTTTGATATTTTGTTACACTGCAAACTTGAGGTAAAAGCATTTATTTACTTTTATTGTGAGAGCAGCTCACAACCTTACCCCAACGTAGGGTCTTGTATGCCCCATGGGAGGAGGGTTATAGGGACCCCTGTAGTCACACTCTAGGGAAAGTAAATATATTAAAATAATTTTTCAGAAGTTTAGGTTAAGGTTATAACCTCACACACATACTCCCTGTAAGCGATTGCTGGGGAAACACACTCCGTTCTCTAACGCATACTTCCTCAGGGTCGTCCCTCGCCAGACACCTAGATACGTCTGCTCCTTCTCCCCGACGGTGTCGGAATGGAGGCTTACGGGAGTTTATATCTGTATCCTATTATCGCGGGAGGAACAAAATGAGTAGCACCTGTAGTCTTTTTGGTCTACGCTGTGGTGTCTATTCATGATCCGGATAGACCTCGTAGACCAAAAAAGCTACAGGTGCTACTCATCTTGTTCCTCCCAAGATAATGGGATGCAGATATAAATGCCCGCAAGCCTCCATTCCGACACCGTCTGGGAGAAGGAGCAGACGTATCTAGGTGTACGGCGTGGGACGCACCTTGAGGCAGTAAGAGTATGCGTGAGAGAACGGAGTGTGTTTCCCCAGCAATCTCTTACAGCGAGTATGTGTGTGAGGTTATAACCTTAACCTAAACTGCGGAAAAATTATTTTAATATATTTACTTTCCCTAGAGTGTGACTACAGGGGTCCCTATTACCCTCCTCCCATGGGGCATTGAAGACCCTACGTTGGGGTAAGGTTGTGAGCTGCTCTCACAATAAAAGTAAAGAAATGCTTTAACTCCCGTTTGGCATGTCACAAAATATCACACTAACATGCAAATTCCGCATAAACATTATAACGTTACTTATGTCTACCTTACAATTAAGGCACCTTAAATACTTATTTGAATAAATATTTATTTATGTATCCACAGGTATCTAAGAATCACACGTTAGGTTAGAGGTAGACATAAGTCTCCTTGACAAGGAGACAAAATCTAGTATTATATTGCTAAACAAGGAGCCCGTCTTTTGTCCTGAAGAATGCTTCTGACTCATTAGAGCCATAGGCAGAAACATGTCGACGATGGTAACAGTGTTGATGGGTTAATAGTTCCCATACTCCCCACATTCCAGATTGTAATACCAAGTAATACACCCTGCGATTAAATACAACTTGGGATATTACGTAGGTTTTTTAATTCACTATTCACGCGGGCCCCCACTAAAATAATTAGAAGTGCCTCCCTGTCTTCAGCTGCAGGCCCGCTCTCTATCAAACCAGGTTTTTAGAGAGTGAAGACTGCCTATGATGAAGCATGACTCCTGGTGGTGTGTGAGGACAGACCTTCACAATTTTTGACATGCCCAGCACTCCTACTAAGTAGTGCTATCAGGGACACAGTAACGAAATGTAATTGACCACAACTTTAGGGTAGCTATAACTGTGTGTATATAGTATATTTGGAGGCCAGCTCACCCAAGAGACCCCGTATCCTCTAGTTCCCTCCCCGGGATGTTACTGGGGGTTATGTGTTGATAAAATCAATCTTACTAAACCCACTTTTGAGGCAGTGAGAGACTGCCATGGGTGTGCTTTGGAGTAAGATATTACCACCATCCAGAAATGAGAGTACAAGGGCTTGAACAGCAGTTCTGATGTTCCTTTCTGGAAAAAATGGTTTGACTATCTTTAGAACAGAGCAGATACCAGGCATCTTTGTGTTTTTTTGGCAATGTGTTCCTTGTGGGTGATGTTGGTGTTCAAGGTGAATCCAGAGTGATTTGGCATTCGTGAGAGTTGGTGTTCAAAGCCATCAAGGTTCATATCATTTAGCCAGATGTATGCTGTATCTTGTTTATTGTTCTTGACAAATAATAGGAATTCTGGTTTGGTTGGGTTTCAGATTGGCACTGGACATCCAGGTCTGGATGATGCGCAAGCAGTATTTGATATGAGACGGTCGTCATCTGAAGCAGAGGAGACTTTCATTTAAAGTTGTGTATCATCAGTATATTTGTGATTCTTGATGCTGTTATCTTTGAGTAAAGGACCAAGCAGTTATATATAAAGGTTAATGGTGACAGAAGACAGTATGGAACCTGGGCGACTCCACATGTGATAGGATCTTTTGTGACTTGGAGGTGGCCATGTGAACAATGTTGTGTGTGTTGGAAAGGTAGGGGAAAAACCAGTAAAGGACATTTCCGGTGATACCCATTTGTGACTATAGGGTGCTTATGAGAGTGGGAAGGGTGACTGTGTAGAAGGGAGCTGAAATGTACAGCAATAACTGGAGGCAGTTGTCATCTTAATCAGTGGTCAAGAGGGCATCGCCTCAAATGTGTAAGGTGGCAGTCTCTGTGCTGCAGTGTGATCTGCACCCAGACTGGTAGGTGTGCAGAAGATGGTTAGCATTGAGGTGATATTGGAGTTGAACACAGACTGCTTTTTCAATTATCTTGCCAATGAATCGTAGGTGAGTGATGGGCCTAGCAGTTGACGTGGTCATCAGTGTCTAGTGGAGGTTTCCTTAGTAGTAGGGGTGATCTGGCCAGTCTTGAGAGCTTCTGGAGAGATGCCTTGAGTGAGTGCAGACATTGACAATGGTAAGTAGGGGTAAGAGAACATCTCCAAAGAGAGTTTTGATGAAAGTTTATGGTAAGATATCATGTTCATAAGCAGTGGCTTTGAGATTATTTAGTGTACCAGCCAGATGTGTGACAGTTAGGGCTTTGAAGGCTGACCATTGCATGATTTTATGAGAAGGAGTTGGTGTGAGAGATGAAGATGAATATATGGCAAGGACCTAAAATGAGGAGCACAAGTGTAGATAGAAAGCCAGGTGCAGCAGTTAGCTTTGTGCTGGAAATGTCAGCTCAACCTATAGTGTGAAGCCTGCACAGGGATTAGTAGAGGAAAAAGCTACACAAGGGGAAAGGCATAAAAAGTGAAACCAGGAAATAATGTATGGATCACAGCAGAGACAGAGAAAAGCATGCATGTACATGTCAGTGAATCATTGGGGATTGGTAAATAATAGGACAAAGAGGGCTGCACTTGCAGGACGTGATCATGGAGAAGATGAAGGAAGAGCAGGACCACAGATTCCAGAATGCATACTTATAGTAGAGTAAAAACTATGATTGGAGTGAACAATGGCCAGAGGTTAGCAATGTCTACTCAAGTGTTCTATAGTAATGAAGGCTGAAGGCATGTTCCCGCCCGGCCCTCCTGAACTCCCCCTAGTGGCAGATTGGCAGAATTCTGACTGTATCATTTTACTTCCTGACACCTCCTATTTTCATTTTTTTTATTTCACCACCACCTGGTGATTCATTAGAGCTGTAGATCTTGTAGCCTCCAGTGTGCAGGTATTTCCTTAGGAAGACAACATGTGTTGAGTCCCACAAATAATATATTGTTGCAGGAGTTATCTTCATGTAGGAGATCTCTTTCTAGATCTTGTTAACGGAATCACCCTAGAGTAATTGGGGTACTCTTATGGAACTACCCCGATGCTGCATGGTGTACAGAAACTGGTTGTCCCTGGATACGGTCAATCATACAAATAAGCATGATTAAAAAGTGGTATTTCTAGTTACGAAGGCAGTTTTTACCAGAAATCTGACCAAAATAATATCAAGAAGGAAAATGACAAAATTTTAAAGTGTGTTCCTTTTTGATATTTTTTGCAACAATAACTGAAATATTTCAGCAGAGGACCTCATAACATATTTCTCCTATTGGACTGCATGATAGGAACAAGCAAGGTGAAATAGTATGGGAGGTGCCAAAAGAGGAAAGACGTTGGATGGGTATGCACCAGAAATGCCTTTGAAGTGGAGTGATTCTCTATACTACCACACATCTTGTTCTAGAAAGTTCTTCCTTTCCCCTGTCAAGTCTTCAAGAAGTCCGGGGTGGCAAAAGACTAGTGTTAGGTTTCTTTGGTGTGCTGGAGACAAGCTCTTTGACGTTTAAGTGGGGTAAGGCACAGCCCCCCCGCCCCCCTCTGCCATACTGGCAGGAGGACCCATCCTGCCCACACCTTGACCCTTTTTGTGTCACTGTCTGGGAGGAATACACCATTCACAGTCATGTGACCCAGGATACTGGTGGAGGGCATAAATGGTTAGGACAAGATAATGCCAACTTTCTGAAAGTATTTTTAGAATTGTGACTTGAAATCCAACTTTACCATTAAATAGGATATTAAATTACAATTCAGTTGATTGTTAATACCATATCTCTATCTGCTCCAAGTCAAACGTTATCACTTATTAAATGTAATAAGGTAACCCAGTGCCAGTCAGTCAAAGTATCTTTATTCAGTCTTTACATAGAGAGCATAGTATAATTAAGGATAGATACATAAAGGGCTTATCATAACAGCATAAATATTAATCAAAATAGTTAAAAATGACAACAGATTCCTGCTTCAGAAAACATTATAAAAGGATAAAAGTCATCCTAATACACTGAAGTAAATCATAAAAATGTGGACATAGAACATTATTATTAAGTCAGGTAACAAATAACATCAGTGCAAGGTGGACTACCGTATAAAGTACATTCAGTGGGCAGCTAACTGCTTCCTCAGCCATCGATTTCTTGCATTGTAAAAACATTTTAAGGAAGCCACATACACTAAAACAAATATTGGAACTGCTTAACATCTGAAAATACAGTAGGGCCTCCCTATATTTCTTAAATGCCAACAGCATCAAAATGTGCTTAAGACAAAGCTAGCACAAAATGACGATAACATTTAAAAAAATTAAATTAAAAAAATGTAACATCGACTGCTCAGCCAGTGCGTCTCAAGGACATACTGGAGGGCCACTGTCCCACACCGATGATTCATTGGAAAAGCACAAAAGTCGCCACACAGTGCCTGACCTAAATCTGAATAAAGGGACCTCTGCCACTGTGAGAGCTCCAGCGTTAAATAAAAATGCCTGATCTCCCATAGCTAGTGTAATAAAATAATTGCAAATGGAGTGCTTACTAAAAACCTCCTGTGTCTTTTGGGAGAAAATGCACACTGCATGGCTATAAAAACCTATCAAAAAGAAATAAGAGCAGTGCAGGCGGCCTACTATGAAAAGATTATTACCTCGGCTGTTAATACGCCTAGAGAAATCTTCCGGGTTGCCCAGGACCTACTTGAATTACCAAAAAATGATCTCGGACTAGAAGCCTCCTCAAAACAGTGCAATGCACTGGCAGAGTTCTTCCAGGAGAAAATTGAAAAACTCTACTCTACGTTCCCTGACGTTCCCCGGCCCAGTGATTTGGCTGATACTAAACCCGTTGTAACTTGTCCCGAGGCTACGCTTGAGGAATTTCCAGCCATGACGCTTGAAAAACTGATAGAAATTTTTGGTCAATTAAAATCAGGCTCTCCTCGGGATCCAGCCCCTCCATTTATTTTACATAGAGCTGGAAATGTGATCCTTCCCAGTATCTTGGAATTGGAAAACTTATCATTATCCTCAGGAGTGGTTCCAACCCCATGGAAACACGCAATGGTCAGGGCGCTTTTGAAAAAACCAAACCTTGACCCCGCAGATTTGGCCAATTACCGCCCAATATCGCTGCTCCCAGGAATGGTTAAATCTCTGGGAAAATATGTAAACTCCATTCTCTCCACTTTCCTGGAAAGGTACGACCGCCTACATACCACACAGACAGGGTTCCGTCCCAATCACGGAACTGAGACCGCACTTCTGACTGTGGTGGAGGACTCCAGGCAGATCTTAGATCGGGGAGGAGCAGTTGCCATCATCCTCCTTGATCTAAGCTCGGCATTTGACACCGTCAACTTCTCCATCTTGGTGGAGAGAGTTAGAAGGATGGAGCTCCAGGACAAGGCAATAACATGGATACAATCTTACCTTGGAAAAAGAACTTTTCAAGTCTTTTCTGGTGATGCCTTCTCTGAGGAGGTTGAACTTAAGTGTGGAGTCCCGCAGGGCTCCTCACTTAGCCCTATGCTTTTTAATGTTTATATGCGACCACTGGCCGACATTGTTCTACCTCATAACATTAAAATCGTGACATACGCTGATGACACTCAGCTGGTCATTGCGCTCAATGGGGCTCGAAATTTCCCTTCAGACTTTGAGACTTGTTTAGAGAAAGTTGCCTCCTGGATGGAACATTCGTGCCTCCGACTTAACGGAGGTAAAACTGAACTTATGCTTCTAGGAGGTGACCCTAGAATGGACCTCGGCCAGTTGTGGCCAAAGTGTCTTGGTCTGCCCCCTGTCCCTAAAACCAGAGTAAAGAGCTTGGGTGTCTGGCTGGACAATGCCCTCAAGTTTGACCACCAAGCAGTGAAGGTGACAGGGGTATGCTTCGGGATACTTAGAGCTTTGCAGAGAATACTTCCGCTGCTGCCTATGAATGCCAACCAGATTCTGATTCAGGCTCTGGTATTGTCACGATTGGACTACAGCAATTCCCTTTACTTGGGAGCTCCAAAGGCAACCATTAGAAAATTGCAGGTGGCACAGAATTGTGCTGCTAGGATGCTCATGGGCATTCCTAAATCCCAATCAGCCAAACCAGCTTTAAAAGCCCTGCACTGGCTACCCATTCCTGAAAGGATAAAGATCAAGGCTTTATGTATTGCCCATAGGACAATCTGGGGAAAAGGTCCAAAAATAAATAAAACCCTCCTAACTTCCTATCGGCCTTCTAGGGAGCTGCGCTCACACAGCCACAATTTGGTAGTTATTCCTAAAATTGTAAGGACGAGAAGTGGAGGAAGATCCTTTGCTTATAATGTGGCAAAGCTCTGGAACTCCCTTCCGTTACAGATGCGCTCTGAACCCCTCATCCTGCCTTTTCGGAAACTTTTAAAAACCTGGCTTTTCCAGCAAGTAGCCGTATAAGTTGATTGGTTGTCTGCTTGATCGCTAGCGCTGGGATGCCTGAGGGTAGCTATGCGCTGTATAAATGTTTATTAATAATAATAATAATGTCAAAACTTTGCCAACCTTTTATCCTGTTTGGATTATGTGTCATGGGCAGTAAACATTTCAGGGAAGCCAATATCGCTGAAGGATTTACCAATATAGCCTTATAGCCCGCCGTAACGGGCTATACCGACCATTAAAAGATCACTCCAGCGTTAAAGTCCTGAGCCAACGACCAGGGCCTTTAACAAGGGATCGATCCTTTAATGGCCAGTATAGCCCAGCTACGGAGGGCTATAAGGATATTAGAACATCCCGCCACTAGAGGGCAGAATGTTCTAACAAAGCAAAGGCCCCACAAAATCCCCTCGGGCTCCATGAGGCCTTTGTTCACAGCAACACCTGTGAACGGAAAACATTGGAATGTTGGAACTTTGGGCTTTTGCCATCCATTAGAAGCCCGGAGCACTCCATTGTCGTCAATGGAGCTCCCAACATTCGAATGTTCTAATATAGCCTTAGAGCCCTACGTAGCAGGCTCTACTGTCCTTTAAAGGCCCGCTCCAGTGTTTGGCGAGGGCCTTTAAGAAGTGATCGGGCCTTTAATGGCAGTAGGGCGTGCTACGGAGGGCTCTTAGACTATTAGAACATTCTGCCCCTAAAGGACAGAATGTTCCAATTTGTAAAAAGAAAGGCCTCTCTGAGCCCGAGGGGGTTTGAATCCCCTCGTGCTCTGTGAGGCCTTTGTTCACAGCAACAGCTGTGAAATGAAAAAAGCATTGGAATATTGCTATCTGGGCTTCTACCAGCCAGTAGAAGCCCGGAGCACTCCATTGCCTTCAATGGAGCGCTCAACATTCCAATGTTCTAATGAACTTTGTTAGTCAATGGGAGAGAGAGAGGCCTTCTAACAGTTAAAAACGACTTTTTCTCTGCTAGAACATGTAAAACCTAAACCTGCATGTACTACTTTTCTTTTTTAAATGCAATGTATTCTGCCCTATATGTCTTTAGGGTCTTCTTTAGGGGTGACATATATATTAAAGAGAAAATTTAGGGATGGCAAAAGGTTTATTTGCCAGATCGAAATGGCAGTTTAAAACTGCACTCCAGGCTTCAGTGGCAGACCTTAAACATGTTTCAAAGGCTACTTTAGTGGGGCACAATGAATGCTGCAGGCCTATTAGTAACATTTATTTACATGCCCTGGGTACATGTAGTATCACCTAGTAGAGAACTAAAAAAAAATTAAAGTTACCAATTGGGTGTAAGCCTATTTTGTCATGTTTGAAGGAGGTAACACAAGCACTTTAGCACTGGTTAGCATGGACAAAGTGCACATAGTCCTAATGCCTAAAAATAAAATTCAGCAAAACAGGAGGAGTTAAGGCAAAAAGTTTGGGGGAAAATCACACCAATTATGTCAGATCTAACAGACAAATTGTCCCCCATCAGCAAACCCATTGGGTACTGCACAATCTCCTCTATCTTTCACCGTCATGGTGTCCTAATCTTCCATGAAAATAGACTTACTTATGACCTTCGCAAATATGATATTCACTTCATTGTCTCACTGATCCTCGGACTCTTGTGCAGTCATCTCTAAAACTTTTCACTCAAAAACTGAACAAAAAAATGGAACAAGGATTTTACAAAATATATTTTATTAAAAATGTAATATTGTGCTCATATTGCTTCTTGATTGTACTGAGTGCTCGCTCAGCAGTTAGAGGATTTATAGAGGGAGCAAATAGATGGTAAGATTAATTAATCTGTGCACTAGCCGTATCTGCTTCTGGGCAGCTGGAGCTGGAGAAGCCTGAATTTGTGGTGGAAAAGGTTCATTGGCCTGTACAGAGTGATGGAATTCGAAAAGGGATAATAAGCCTTGAGAATGTAGGGATCTACCCTTCAACTCCCCCCCCCCCCCAATACCCCTCCAAAGGAAGTGTCACAAGCTCGCCGTCCAGACAAATGATTTGTTTTGGTTGGAAGGCTAACCTTGGATATCTTCTTAGATGCTATGTGATCACAAACTTGCCTAGGCAGTCTGGGTGCAGCCATGCAGAGTTTTATGTACAGCACATAGAGTGTTGATTTCCTCTCTCTCCACACTAGTGTAGGTACTACAGAGCGTGTGAGATGTGTTCTCGCCACTTCAAGCTGAGTATGACCTGGGCCTCGTAGTTCTGTGCTCGCTCGAGCTTGGCCAGTGCTTTGGCAAGGAGAACCCATGTAATCCATTGCTGTAGTCCTAGAGATCCAAGCATTAGGACGATCTGGTGCATACTCTGTAGTAGTGTCAGGGTTCCTTGTGGGACTGACGGGAACGAGGCAATGTGTACCCTAAAATGGCAGCAGTAACTCAGTGAGCGAAGTAGTTACAAATAACAAGAGAGGAGGAGAAAATGGTAGGTGATACAGGAAGGAACGTGTAACGACTACATCACCTTGATTTTATACACAAGGGAAAACGCTTTAAAACATCATTTATATAAACACGGTGCTCTTTTTCCGGCGTGGCACAAAAGTTAGCATTCATTGAAGCCAGGCTGTCTGTTTTTCAGCTTAGTCTCGCTTCAAACACTGCATGAGACAGTTGCTATTATTGGATTCCGTTGACAAAACAAACAATAGAGCAGTCTCTGGCGGGACGGCGGCCAGGGCTTGCCGTGGACGAAGGTAAACGCAATATTAAGGAGGCACTAACCGCCCTGCTGCTCCCATGATTTTGAGGGACAATTCAACAATGGAGAGAGATGCATCACTTACTTAGTTTTCCTCGGGAAAGGTCAACGTTTTTGGGAGACAATAACCACACAAAAAATGTATGATTCCCGCTGTGTCTCACTGCTATTGCATTTTTACTTGAATTATAATCACATTTATCTAGCGCTGCCCACTATAGTGAAGGGTGCTTGAATAAACAGAGGTGTTTGCAACTTCAGATCCAGGCTTCAGCGGGTTCCCTCTAACTAAATCCCCTCGGCTATATTTGCCTAGCAACAGCCTCGCGCTGAAGTCCTTTGTTTTCCCGAGGTTTCATTCTTTGTGTGTGAAAGTTTACCATGCAGCGCGGCCGCGGCCTACGCTGGCTTGACACTATGCAAAGTGCTACTCTCACTGCATATTAATGCCTCCTGCCTTTATTAGCGAGTCCTATCTACATTTTCGCTGTGGAAAGTTCTTAAAAAAAAATTCTCTTAAATTGCTAGTGGAATACACTACGGAATGGTGTTGCTCATGTAGTTGATGTCGACCACTAGATATTTTACTTGAAAGAACCTGATTTGGCTTAACATTTTTATATCATTGAATTTAAATACATGAACTGTTTGCGTCACTTTAGAGATTACACGATTTAAACAGGAATGTTGCTCCATAAATCGCCGATGTACACAGATGGGATATGTTATTTTTATTGGTCAAATTTGAGTATTAGTAAAAAAAAAAAAGTAACAGAGACTAGTACTAGGCTTTAATAAATGATCGTAATCGTCATAAAAACGTGCATTCCCTGAAAACTGAGATTGTGACTTGTGAAACCGTAATTTTCCCGTAGTTTCCACCTAGATTTAAGATGGCTAACTGATTTCAGAACTTCTCACACCCCAATCAATTCTCAGATCATAATTTTTTTTTCTTTTCTCACTAGGTGGCTGGACTCACCATGTCAGTCAGTTTCCACGAGAACCGCAAATCCCGCACAAGTACTGGGTCCATGAACATCTCATTGTACCATAAACCCACGCACCCAGATTGCGTTTTGTCCCACCTCAACACACTTCGCAAGCAGTGTTTGTTCACGGATGTCACCCTTTGGGCAGGAAACCGATCCTTCCCATGTCATCGTGCGGTGCTAGCAGCTTGCAGCCAATACTTTGAAGCCATGTTCAGCAACGGTCTGCGAGAGAGTTTGGATCACACTGTAAATTTTCATGATGGCCTCCATCCTGAAGTATTGGAACTGCTGCTAGACTTCGCTTACTCCTCCAAAATTATTATAAATGAGGAAAATGCTGAATCCTTGCTGGAGGCTGCAGATATGCTTCAGTTTCATGATATACGAGATGCAGCAGCTGAGTTTCTGGAAAAGAACCTTTATCCAACCAACTGTTTAGGCATGATGTTACTGTCGGATGCCCATCAATGTCGAAGGCTTTATGAACTGTCCTGGAGAATGTGTTTGGTTAACTTTGAAACCATTCATGAGAGTGAAGACTTCAACAATTTGTCTAAAGATATCCTTTTAGACTTGATTGCCAGTGATGAACTAGAGATTGAAGAAGAACAAATTGTTTTTGATGCCATCCTCCAGTGGGTAAAGTATGACTTGGATAGGCGGAAAGTTTATGTTCCTGAACTTTTAAAGAACATTCGCTTGGCATTACTCCCCTCAGCCTGTCTCAAAGAGGCAATGTCTTGTGAAGATTTGATAACTGAAGATGAGAGGAGTAGATTGATCATGGATGAAGCCATTCACTGTAAAAAGAAGATCCTTCAAAATGATGGTGTAGTCACTAGTCCTTGTGCAAAGCCTAGAAAAGCAGGCCACACCTTACTAATCTTGGGAGGACAGACGTTCATGTGCGATAAGATCTACCAAGTCGACCACAAGGCAAAAGAAATCATTCCTAAAGCTGATTTGCCAAGTCCACGAAAAGAGTTTAGTGCCTGTGCTATTGGCTGCAAAGTATATATCACTGGTGGGAGAGGCTCTGAAAATGGTGTCTCAAAAGATGTTTGGGTGTACGATACTGTTCACGAGGAATGGACTAAAGCTGCCCCAATGCTGATTGCTCGTTTTGGCCATGGCTCAGCTGAACTAGAAAACTGTCTTTATGTTGTCGGAGGGCACACTGCTGTAGCTGGAACCTTTCCTGCTTCTCCCTCTGTTTCATTAAAGCAAGTGGAGAAGTATGACCCGCTAACCAATAAATGGACAATGATGGCACCTCTAAGGGATGGTGTGAGTAATGCAGCAGTGGTAAGTGCCAGACTGAAGCTATATGTTTTTGGTGGCACTAGTATTCACAGAGACAGGGTTTCTAAAGTACAGTTCTATGACCCAGTTGAGAATCGTTGGACAATCAAAGCAGAGTGCCCTCAGCCCTGGCGCTACACTGCTGCAGCCGTCATGGGCAGTCAAATTTTCATTATGGGAGGTGACACAGAATTCACAGCAGCATCTGCCTATCGCTTTGACTGTGAAATGAATCAATGGACTCGGATTGGTGATATGACAGCAAAGCGGATGTCGTGCCATGCTTTGGCATCTGGTAATAAACTTTATGTGGTGGGAGGTTACTTTGGAACACAGCGATGTAAAACCTTAGATTGTTACGATCCAACAACTGACTCATGGGATAGCATCACCACGGTGCCTTATTCGGTCATACCAACTGCCTTTGTGAGCACATGGAAGCATCTGCCATCTTGAGAAGGTTTTCTGTGTGACAAATAATGAGAAGTAGCTTGAAAAGGTAAGCTTTCTATGGTTAGTTAAACAGTTCTTTATATGCTTGTCACAGGTGAATGCTAATATCTGTTGGGGTGTAAATGGTCCGGATTCCCAGGCCGACCACCAGTAAACATATACCTGGATAAACTGTAGGCAGTGCCTTACTTCATATTCAGGAGTGATGTACTGTATTTACAAAATGATACTTTTAAGACAAACATATGAACATATGACAGAGAGAAGCAATTTTACAAAGCAATCATAAAAAGCTTTTATCTCTGTTACTATTAGTTTCCAGCTGAAGATGAATATCCTTCATATAATGTAATGCTTTATATTCTGCCTTCCAGCTTCTTTGAATAGTATTCATACAAGTTGAATCTATACACTGACAGTGCTATTTTGAGACAAAACAGCAGAGTTCTGGTCAGGCAGTGTCTAGCACCTTGTTTTAATCAATAAGACATTCTGGACTGTTCTTGACAATCAAATGAGTTTCTCAAGATACATTCTGGGGCTAGAATATGTGGATTTGTTCTGATACACATACTAAGGTCACGGTCCTTTAATGTGTGAGGTGTAAGGCTGAGTGTACGAACTAAATGGTTTCTAGGCTATTCATTTCTGCTTATCAAATGTGGTTAATTGCTAATTATCATCTCCTTATACTTGTTTTGAACTCATTTTAGTAGGAGCAACCTGCTCTGTAGAAGTATCAAAAATATGCTTTTTTTTGCACCAGTTGACAAAATGGGTCCGCACATTCATGTCTTATATTGAACCATCATCTTAAGCCTGTTTTTATTCCTCAAACGATTACTCATTAATATGTGGAGATTTGAGGCAATAATTTTTTTTGTGATCGTTTTCAACAACCTCATGCATCCAAAGGTGATCCAGGACCATGATGCGGACCTCTATTTTGCCGAACACAAGAAGAGATTGCAGGCGAAGCCCAAGTCTCGCTCATGCTCTAAGTCACAGTCCAGTCTCAGTCCTTATCACAGGACTGTTCCCACAAATAATCCACTTCCTGCACAAAGTCTTTGGGTAGTTTGAAGACAAAGCCTAAACATAAATAGACAAGGGGAAAATCAATCCATCCTGCCACTGTAGCTAGAAAGACAAGGCGCAAGGTCTTTTAGAAAAACATTGCCATCCTTCGAGATCCCTGGTTTCAGAACCGCTTCCTCAGCTAGTCAGGATATGCACGAGTTCTCCAAGCACTCATCGACCCTGCAGCAGATATCAGCCCTCAAGGAGGCCCTTCTGCTTATCTTTAGTGTGATCCCAATTCCTTCTAGCGTGCCTTTAGGTCCTATGAAGCCTCAGAGTGACAGGAGCATCTGGTATGATTACTACCGGCAGATCCTCTCCCAAAGCAGTCTGTCTCCTTTACCAAGCCTGTAGCAACTACGGTATAGACTTCCATACCAGCTCCAAGATCCACGCTTGTTTCAGTTGCACTGACGATGATGCCAACTCTAGGGGGACTGACAGAAGGCCAAGTGCCGACTGCCATGTCTGACCCCGATCTAACATCGGCCCAAGTTCCAATTGATGGCACTCAGCTGTCAGTAGAGGCTGCATTCTCTGACCATGTACAAGATACACTAAGGGTCCTGAGGACACTGATGATGAGGATATGGCTGATGGTTTAGATCCTCCTCACTATACTAGTGATGCACTATGCTTGGATTAACAAAATGTCAGTGGGCTAGACACCTCTTCTGAGATGGAGCTTTACTCACCACAAGAGCAACCAATGGAAGAAACCACTTAGTTTGAGTGGTCCGGAGTGCATCTGAGGAGCTAGATCTACAGTTTACCCCCCATAGAGATGAAAACGAACATTCTAACAGAAATTATCCAACTTCGGACAATATCATCTAAGCCCTTGCTGCCGTTTAAAGATATCCTCACTGATGCCCTGATGCTACATTATCCAAGTCTTATTCTTGCCCGTCTGCCACTTGGCCAATAGCCTGGCGATATAAGCCTGCGCCTGGCGAGCTGGGCTTTTGAACCAAGTATCCTACAGGCTTGTGGTGCTGGCTTCTACTTGTAAGGTCAATCCCAATTCCTTCCTGACAACTCCTCCAGATAGGGAATCCAAAAAGACTGACAGTTTTGAAAAAACAATGTTCTCATCCGCAAGCTTTTCTCTTAGATATATAAATGCAGTTTGTCTGCTAGTAAGGTACACACCTGCTCTCTAAGACATGCACCCACAAGATCTTGTTGTCAGTGCTGGAGGACCTTAAAGATTCTCTGGTTCCTGCGATAAATGATTGACAGGATGCAGCAAACTGCATCACCCATGCATGCTTGGATACTCCCGATTGCCTTGGCAGGGTTGTTGGCACCATTGTTGTGCTTCAAAGGCACACATGGATGAGGTTGACCGGATTTTCGGGCAATGTGAAGGGTCCCTAATGGATATGCCCTTTAATGGGTCCAGAATATTTGGGGAAAAATTGACTTTATGCAAGAGATATTTAAAGAAAGTTGAGCTACTATATGCTGTTAGGGATACTGATGTTAGCAAAAGTTTCCTCACCAATTCAGGAAATTGAGAGGCTGTTCCAGGGGCAATGTTACCCTTCCCAGTCGATGCTGCAGCAGACCGTCAAGTCCTGTTGGGGTAGCTGATGTGGCACCGCAGACACCAACCACGCAGCGCAGCAAGGTCAACAATCCTCCAGTTTCTTCCCCACTGCAACAGCTGCCCAGCCACTTTAGTTTGTCCTCAAAGGTTCATGTCAGGCTGGTGGAGGATTCAATATTTCCTCCCCAGACAAAATATCACTAGATAGATGATCAGATCGTCGTCGGATTCTCAGATGCAAAGAAGTGCGTGGAGGTGAAAAACTAGGCCCCAGTTAGAAGTATAATCAGAAGAATAAGTTACTTACTTTTGGTAATTCATTTCTGGTGGATAGTCTATCTAGCTGCAGATTCTTCACTGTCCTCCCCGCCTTCCCTTTATGTGTAATGGCTTCTTTAACATCTGAAAAGTTCCCAAGTTTGAGATTAGCACACTGTCGCCAAACAGCGTGTAGGGGTGGCGCTTATATGCGGATCTGGTCCATCACATCTGGAATGGTACGAAGCCAATGTGGAGCCACACAATGCCACCTGTCTGCACATCTGTTGAAGTTCTCGACAGGGTGGCACCTGGGGATATTCTAAAGGTGAGGAATCTGCCGTTAGAGTATCCACCAGAAATAGTGTTACCAAAGCTGAGTAACTTGTTCCATTCATCTACAGTTGTGACCAAAGCTTAAGGACATTAAGTGCAGTGTTAGTAGTAGTCCGTTTTTTAGTCAACCATCTCTGTTTGGCATCACAGCTGAACAGTTCCACAGTATATATAGCATATCAAATTCAGACTGTCTACATCCCCAGTATTCAGTGGGGAAGGAACCGGGCTTTGAATAGTTTGAGACGAGTCTAAAGCCAATTTTGAAGTTGTTTAAAGAAAGAAAAAGTCAAACTTCTCTGGGTTGTTTGTCGTGTGAAGTTAGAAGGGTCACCCATCAGTCCAGTTGTAACTCAGGTTTGATTGCCCATAGGTTTTCATGGCTGAAGTCACTAAAGTGGAGTTGGTTTTGTCATGAGAACTCTATACAGACCTAATATTACTTCATTTTGTTACCCTCATATATCAAGATAGTTAAGACAGTCGGTGGTTTCATACCTAGTCGATTACACAGGTAATGTGACATTTGATTGTACTGCCACAGGGAAGACATGGGCAGTTCAAATTCAGTGCACAGTTTTTTGAAGGGTTTGAGTGACCCCTAACCCATTCAGTTCCTTTAGCATCCCAGGAATACCAGTGGACAGTAACTTCCACGTTTAAGCCTGATGTTTCCTATAGAAGGGCTGATTGGTGCACCAGCAGATCAACTACAGTTTTTCGGATTTGTCACCTCTTTTGGTAAAGATTTATGCTTGTGCAGTATAGTCAGGCCCTATTTTCGATGTAGTATGATTTATTTTTCCAATTGTCAGCCCACAATAAGGGGGTGCAACAACGTGGCATATGGCAGGACACTTGGCGAGCCAAATAATAGGGTATGTAGTAATTGGAGACTGCCAGATTCTGTGCATGCATGTAATTTAGTCTGCGTTAAAGGTCTGGAGAGGAAGTACTGTGCTACTCCGCAGATTATGCTGCAGTGGGGCCCTCCAGTCTAGTTTGCTCAGCCCCAGACTGCCTCCTGGCAGTAGCTGAGTCGTGCATCAAAAGGTCTCGCCACGTTGCCTCACCATCTGCCCACGTTTCCTGGGCAGAAGAGGCCAAATTTTTGCTCACCTCAAATTAGGTACGAACATGAGAAATAAGTAATTTCTTATACTGTTGTAATCTATCTTTGGATGTCTGTGACCTCCAGTAAGACGGGTGAAATGTGTTCTGTTCCAATGTTAAGCTGGACCACAAAATTATCTGTTATAACCCCTTGCAATATGTCAGTGAGAAGCCATGTTTAGCAAAGCCCCATGCATCTATGCATGAAGACATACCATGTGTAGGTGAGAGGAATGCATGTTCCCTTTCCCTGGGATGGATAATACGCCACACATCAATTAGGTCGTGGCCAGATATAGTGTCTCATAGGAGTTCTCTGTCACTGTTGTTGCATTTATCGACCGGTCAAGTCCTGTATGTCATTGAGTCAATAGCAAGGTTCTAGTCCCCTCACTTGGCCGCCCATGGACTACCAAATTCAGAGTCTAGATCTGCAGGAGAGGAAGCCTAGTTTATAAGAATTAGGTGCAGAAATTGAACTCCCACCCCCCAATCAGGGTCTTTCCAATTGTTCTCAGTTTGACAAATGCATAGGTGATCTCAGGATCTGATCAGGACTTCAGCATGGTGTGAGCTAAGGTCTTTCTAATATGTATCGCCACACCACATTTCCTGGAGGTATCAGAAGAAAGTGTAGATGAATCGAGGTTGCACACAATCCAGCATCCACAGAGCACTCTTCCCACCCTATATCTCACAGACAGATGTGTTTCTTACGTAAGGTTATTGTCGTTCCCTTGATGTTGAGACAATGAAAAACCTTTGCCTTTTCATGAAATGTCATACTGTTCATATTAAAGGAGATGAACACATACAGGTTTTCTACGGTAGGTACATGCTGCCATAATAGGAAGAAAAAAGGGCAAGTGTTACGGAGGTGATAAGTAAGAAGTTTCTCCTTAGGTTCTATGGTCGGGGTGGTATTGCATAGAATGTGTGGGGTGTGTACAAAGGAGCTGTGCTAGCTTTATTTCAATCTAAACAGAAGTCAAATACAGAAGGTGATTTTAAGAGAGGGCTTGTGGTACTCCTGGGAAGTAGTAGGAGACAAAACAAGGATATGAACACTAGTGGCTTGTCCTGTTGACCATAAGCTGGTAATCTAGCTTCCCTCACACGAGGTGGATGCACCTGAGATCTTCAAGTAAGCCAACACACGGGGTAAAGAATTAATGCGCATACACAGCACAGGAGATGGGTAGAAGGGTCAGGATAGTGATGATGTAAGAAAGCACAGGCATTAGGAGAACTTTTTCGGAAATCCTAGGAGAATTGGTGCCTATTGGACACAATTGCAACATTGCGATTTTCCCACAGTCCTGGATCTTTTTCACACTGTTGAACCCAAAACCTTGTACCAAGTACACCCCTTTAGCAGTTGAAACTTGGAGTAGTGAAGTCATGTGGTCCATGGCTTACTCACTTTCTCATTGCCCCCCTGTGCTTTTTCTTGAAAAGTAAGAGTATTTTAAAAAGTATTTGAATTATTAAGCACAGTAAAGTATAACACAGAATTTCAGAGGGAAAATATATACAGTTGACTGAGAAATTGTGAGGACGGCGATGGGGATAACCAACTGTTTGACCCAGCCCTCTCCTCAGGGTCACCCTAAACGTTTTGCCTTCACCCTGTTTTGCTGAATTTGTTTTTGTGGACTTTAGGACTCTGTGTACTTTACCACTTCTAACCAGTGCTAAAGTGGTTGTGCTCTTTCCTGTAAACATGGTAAATCTGTCATACACCCAATTGGCATATGCAATTTACTTGTAAGTCCCTAGTAAAGTGGTATACCATATACCAAGGGCTTGTAAATTGCATGCTACTATTGGGCCTGCAGCACTAAATGTGCCAATCATTTAAGTAGCCTTTTGAAAACATGTCTCAGGGCCTCCCATTGCATCCTGTGTGTGCAGTTTTAAGCTGCCAATTTGAAGTGGCAAAATTAACCTTGTGCCAGGCCTAAACCTTACTTTTTAATTCATAGACGTCCCCCCTAGGGTAGGCCCTAAACAGCTCATGGGGCAGGGTTCATTGAATTTAAAAGGTTGGACATGTACTTTTAAGTTTTACATGTCCTGGTAGGGAAAAACTCTCAAACTTGTTTTTCACTATTGCTAGGCCTACCTCTTCTATAGGATAACATTGGGTTTCTTTATTACATTTAATAAGTGATAACGCTTGGCTGGGAGCAGGTAGGAATGGCATGTTTGGTGTCTGAGAAATTGAACTGTAAAATCCTCTTTAATAAATCACAATTTTGAAAATGCCACTTTTAAAAAGTAATCCAAAAGGCACGTGATTTACGCGCCAACCGGTCGCACTGCGAAGTAAGGGAGTTGACCCTAACAGTAAACAAATGAACATGTCGTTCTCCATATTAAACCGATGGTACACCAATTTTATGTCCAAAGTTCATCCAAACTTTTGATGCAATCATTCAAAATCACTGCGAGGACAGCGATATTCCTCAGTAGTACTTTATTTTATCATTTTTAACTGCCTTCAGCGTGCCCATCCGGGCTTCAACTTAAGCATGTAGAGGTGAACAGTTCATATTCAGTAACCTCACTTAGTTCCACCCAATGCATTTCGGCCTCTTATTAGACCTTCGTCAGGGATAACTGAAAAAAATGACAGAAACAAACATCTAAACCATCTGTTCAAAACCAAGATGCATTTAACACCTACATACTTATGCCGTTAAATCATCACGTGATCAATCATTACACGAACCCACCCAGCATCTAAGAAACATGCCCATCTGAACTTTCTCTTGCTTCCCCTTGCCTAATAAAAAAACAACCTAAAACGAGTATTCCAGAGTTGGATTACTTATCAAGCATCCGTGACGGGATAGTTCACGGTACCTGTTCGCACGCACTCACTGAGTCATAATAATTTGTAAACAAGGAAAGGAGTGCATTCTGCTTTAACTAATTCTTGCACTTTTAAAAAGTTGGCATTTTCTTATCCTAACCATTTGGTGTATGCAGCCTGTTTCCTGGGTCACATGACTAGGGGTAGTTGAGAGTTGGCCTTTGTGTATTCCTCTCAAACAGTCACACAATAGATGGCATGGGTGTTGGCAGGATGGCGGTGACGGAGCTTTGGACAGCCCTATTTACACTGCAAAAACACTGCCTCAGTGTAGAAAAGATACTGCTTCCATTTGATTTAAATCTTTTATTATAGGTAAGATCTTCCAAACGCCTCATCTACCCACCAGCACTGAGTGTCTTTCTCAGCTGACAGATATGGAACCCAGAGTCCCACCAAACCTTCCAAGGTCCCCAGACTTCCACAATCTGAATTCCTTTTTCCCAGGTTCTACCCACATTACATGATATCACACATCTTCCTTCTTTAAGAATGACAAATATAACTGATATTACACTTACATAAGAAAATACGTAAGCTAACTATAAAATAAATCAACTAACAAAAATACAGGATATAAACTGTAAAAGAAAACAGCTAACAAAATTACAACATATAATTTACTACATAACAAACCATATATACGTGAGTGACCAACATGCAAGTCGGCAGTACACCCCACTCTACATGAGAAAGTCGGCAGTAGACCTAAGCCTACAGTACTTCACCTCTATTCCACATAGTCTCTCAGATACTGAGGTGACCTTACCAGCCTCCTACTGTGCCGAACACCTCGGCCCCCACCTTTTTGTGTACCTTTATTCTCAAGAGTTTTCTTTCTCTCTCCATCACTCTTTTCCACTCTCTGCTTCAGCAGCACATCCTTCTTCCCAATCTTCAACACCACAACCCAACTCAAATTCCAAATGCGATTGCCCATAAGTTTTACCACATTTTTAAATAATTTGACAACTCTTTGAGGTACTCCAAACTTTGATGCTCTGCATAAACCCAGTGGTAACTTTATTCTGACCCAATAACCCACAGCTATGTCTGTCTGTCTGTCTGTCTTACAGCTTGCCTAGCATCGATAGCTCTTTTCTCAGATGCATCTTCTCCTCCTGTCTCTCTCTTAAGCGACCAATCCATGGAGGACACATGAGCGAGTCGGGCTGTCTCCCTCTAAATAGTTCACATGGGACTGGTCCCCGAGGCCGAATATGGAGTGAGGCGGTAAATTTCAACTCTGGTCTGAATTTCCTCCCTCCAGTCTCTTGTCTCCTGTTTGGCTGATTGTATCGCCTCCTTCAGCCCTCTATTAAATCTCTCAATTACCCCATTGGATTCCGGTTGGTAGTGAGCACATTTATTATGCTGGATCTCTTTCTGCAACAGAAAATTTTCCATCTCCTGAGAAACTAGTTATACCCCATTGTCTGTTAGTATTGAATCTGGAATGTCCTCTCTTGCAAACACGTCCTTCAGACAAGGAATCTCACAACCTTCCTTGTCTCCACGCCAGGAGTAATCCATGTCTCCGGCCACCTAGAAAACAAATCAGTTAATACCAATACATAATACCCGCCCTGTCTTATTAGTTATGGGCCTTAGGATATCTAGAGCCGCTTGTTCCCATTACCTTTCTGGTTGGGTCCTCACTACCATCAGTTGTGTCCTTGTCTTGCACCCCTTATCGCTGTTTGTACAATCTAGACAATCCCTTATTGTCCTCTCCTCCTGTTTGTCCTCTCCTCCTGTCTGTCTAATCCCGGCCACCAAAAACTCAGTCTGATCCTCTCTTTGGTCTTGCTGATTACCAAATGAACTTGATGTGCCAAGTCTACTAGTTTTCCCCTTAGGCTTGCTGGAGGAATCAGTTTCGTGCCCCTCCAGAGTAACCCATGATGTACAGGCAATTAATTCCTTACCTCCCAAAACCTTAGGCATTCTAGAGTCAAGTTCTTGCATTTACTCCACCCCCTTCCAATCTGTTTAGTCAGTTGTCTCCATTCCACATCTTCCACTCATCATCATTTATCGTCCTTTCCTTAAGATGACCAATCCATGGAGGGCAGATGAGCGAGTTGAGCTGCCTTCCTCTAACTAGTTCTATCGGGACCCTCCTCATGACCGAATGTGGAGTGAGGCGGTAGATTTCAACTCTGGTCTGAATTTCCTCCCTCCAGTCTCTTGCCTCCTGTTTGGCTATTTGTTTTAGCTGTAAGCAATACTTCATTCAGCTTCTGATCATCTTTTTGCCAGAGTACATCTCTTACTTTTTCTATGTTGCACTACAACATAAACGGATCTCGGATCCGCTCCTCTTGATCTCCCTCAAAGTTACAAGATGATGCCAACTTTCGTAAGTCTGTTACATAATTCTGTTACATAATTTTATACTGATTCTTGCGCTTTTTGAACTCTTCTCTCAAAGTGGTTTCTTTCTAGTATAGTACTGACCTTAGGCAAGTAATGCTTATCTAATTTGTTTTACACACACCTCAAACTCATTCAGGCCTTCTGCTTCTGCATTGTCCAAGTGCGGAAGGTGTTCGAACACCTCCTGACCTTCTGGACCCAAACAGTGCCGAAGCAGAGAGGTTCTCCTTTCCGCACTCAGCTTCGTTCCACAAACTCTAGCATAATGTGTAAACACCTATTTCCATTTTGCCCATTTCAACCCTGTTTCCCCGGGTGACATTAAAATAAATGGCAGCGGTGCCATGTTCTGCATCCTGTGTTAGATGACAATTTACACTTTCATATATTGGCTCACTGGTACTCGGCTCAGTACTCGAAGACTCACGTAGACGTACGCCCACCTGTAGCACCCCCATTGTTATACCAGCATGGACAGCTTTGAGGCAAACTTTAACAATGGTGTGCTTACTCTCTTTGCTTGTTGTTCTTGTTATGATTCTGGTGCAAGTCGGGGTTGGATCAATTACGTGAAGGCTGTAAGTCAGTGTGTAGGTAGGCTAAAAGGTAGGTGAGGAAAATGCCTTTAATAGAGCTAGACCAATAGCGTGAAAGCTGACCAAAGTCCCCCTTCCCACCAATCAGGGCGCAGCTCACAGCACTGCTAGGCACATGAGGACAACTTTGTGATGAACTGCATGCAATTAGCAGCTGGCAGCAGGAGCAGCACATAAGCTAGCACTTCTAAGCAAGTGATGGCACCGCTGTGCAGGAGCAGTTTAACAGTAAGTGCTGCGCAAACCTTGTCACCTCCAACTTGAAAAATCCCCCGAGCGCGATCAGAGCGCTCTCACCAAGAGTGCAGATGGTGCCTTAGAGCGCGGTGGGAGCAGCCAATCGCTCTCACCACCAGCGCAGAAGGCGTTGCTGAACCTCTCCTCCCCTCGGAGCTGGATCAGAACAGCAGGAGCGCTCTATCACTCAGCGCGTGCGAGCGAAGGATGCCAGCAGAGACAGGGCAATGTCCGAGTGTGACATTAAATCACCTGCCGCCCATGTGCCTGTGCGAGTGGAGGATGCCAGATGATACTCTACATCACCTGCCACTCACATGCCTTTCAATGAGCACGCCTCCCCAGCCTCAAGTACAATGAGCACGCTCCCGCTGATGCGCACTCCCACGCGATGAATCAGCGGTAGCTCTTGCCACTGATAATCGGCCCGCCTGTTAGCTCAAGCCACACTGGGAACGATCAATGAAGTTGTTCAGCCATCAATCTTCATACCTCTGCGCTGTCCCAATTACAGCTCGGGCACTGCTCCTCAGAAAATTCTGTCATTGGTATCAGAGAATTTTCCCAACCGCTGGTGACCGATCTGGATGTTGAGGAGTTAACTGCTACGCTTCAATCCCATCCTTGTCACCATTGTAGTAAAGATACTGCTTCCGTTTGATTTAAATCTTTTATTATAAGATCTCCTCTAGCACTGGGTGTCTGTCTCAACTGACAATTATGAAACCCAGAGTCCCACCAAACCACCCAAGGTCCCCAACCTCCACAGTCTACATTCCTTTTTCACAGGTTCCACCCACATTACACAATACCACACACAGCTTTTACACAAAGAACTTCACACTAGCCCTTTGTGACTACAGACAGACTGGCAACAGGACAGAGGGGCACGAAACTCCATACACCTTTGTGGAGGGAAAACTCCAAAAGCTTCTCAGATTTCAAAGCTAGCACAGGTATAAAAATGAGACCCTCAAGCCCACTCTTCAGTTCACTCCTGGACCTGTGGATAATACAAAAGAAGGACTTCCCAGCTGACCTGCTGCACTGGGCCTGCTACCAGACGTGCCCGAGTCCTCCCCCGCTGTCTCCCTTCATCCCAGGCTGAAGTGACTTCAAGGGTCAGCTAACTGACGTGTTCTAAGCTTCTGGGACACAACAAGCTCCAAAGGTCTCCCTGCAACTGCCCAGCTGGCGTGCTGCACTGGACCTGCAAGTGGACTTGCCTGAGCCCTGCTGGCCTCTGCTGGAGTAAGTTACTGATTCCCTAGACGTGCCGCTCAGGTCTTGGACCCTGTAGTAAGTTGGCTCTCTATACAGTGTACTAAAAAGAAGTACACTGTGCAGAGAGTCCAGAGAATCCCCAAATGGTACACAGATGTAAAAGCAGATAATTCTAATGCCCTTTTTGTGGTAGTGTGGACAAGCAGTTAGGATTATCATAGGGTAGTGCTAAGCATTTGTTGCACTCACAGAGACAATAAATGAGACACACACTCGAGAATAAATCTGAGACCAATTTTTAAAAACAAAGTAGGTTTTTCGGTATTTTTTAAGACCAAGTACACAGTTCTAAGGTAAGTACTTTCGGAGTTACGATTTTTCAAAGTTCGGAAAATATAACACTTTTGTGTGCAATTACGCACCATAGGAAACAAAAGCGAGAAAGGGGAAAAATGCATTTAAAAATTTAAAATCAGGAAATGCTTTCACGAAGTTCACCTTCTCGTTTTTAGTCGATGTCAGACCGGGTCCAAAGTTCCAGCAGGAGAAGTTCGGGAGCGTCCCGGATCTGGCTGGAGCAGAGTGCTGAGGGTCTTGTAAACTGGTGTGCAAAGACAAAGGGGGCCATTTGAAAATGCACTGCACAGGTGGACTTACAGGTATGTCGAGTGGGTTTCCTTAGAGGGAGGAGGTCGCAAGGGCCTAGGGACCACGGGGGCAGAGCTGGGTAGTTGGTGCTGGAGCTGGCGGGCCGGGTGCAGAGCGAACAGGTCATCCGGGCATCGTGCGTCTTTAGGGTCCTCACCGTCAGGAGCGGGCAACTTGGAGAGGCGATCTCGGGACAGCTGGGGCACTTAGGAACTGGGTCTTGGGTGTCTCAACGTCCCTCGACGGGTGCTTGCTTCCGGTGCTTTGGGAGTCCGGAGTGGACTCTTCTTCTTCTTGATTTTTACTGTTTGGGGGTCTGGTACCCCGGGTATTGGTACAGAGCGGCTCTGGTAGCTCCTGATGCCTCCAAACTTGGTGGAGAGGCAGATTTGATCCTCTGAAGCTGTTGTACCTCTTCTTGCTTCCGTGCTGCGATGAGGTCGTCAACACAGCAGGCAGCGATTGTTGAGTCGTTGGAGCAGCTGTCAGGGTTTGGCGAATTTTTATTCTGCAGCAGGGCTTCAGTTCTCGTGCAGCGAGCCTTCTTTGTCCTGGTCGTCTTTGGTCCAATGAATCTGATGTTCAAGTCTCAGGAAGCCACCTAAATACTCAATTTAGGGGCGTTACAAAGGGAGACGGGTAATAACCAATGGGCTATCTACCTTTAGGGTTTCTATACCATTTAGTGACCACTTCCTGTGGAAAGAGGCACTACCCCGGCCCTGATTGGAGGTTTTTTCACCATCTCAAGATGGTGGAATTTCAGGAGAGGGGTTCACCTCACCTGCCCCGCCTTAATGGTGGTGAAGTTTGAGGGAGGACTCTCCTCCTCATCTAACTGATTTTCCCGCCTTTCCTCCTGCCAAAATTGGGACAGGAAAGGGGGCTTGGCCTCTCCCGCATACTGGGGTTTCCTGGGTTGGATTTCAAAGGCGGCATTGCCTTTGAAGCCTCCCTCCCGGGAAAGCCATCCTGTCCTGGAGGAGGTGTGAAACACCCCCGCACAGAGCAGGTATTGTTTCTGTCCTCTGAGAGCGCTGGCTGTCACCCCATGAGATCAGAAGCATCCCTGGTGGTGGCAGGCTGGTGAAAACCGGCCAGAGACCCCACCAGTATTCGGTTAAGTTTCTGGGGTCCCTCTAAAAGGGTCTCTTGTGTGAAGTTATTAATAAATCCAACACTGGCATCAGTGAGGATTTATTAAGACAAGATGTTTGGTACCAAACAACTTAGAAATCAGAGAAGCCTTCATGGAGCTAGAAAACTTGTGTTGACAAGTACCTAGCCCATGTTCTCTTTATGGCTTCCCTGTTCACTTACAACATCTCAAAATAGACTGGACATTGTTGGGGGGTATCTGCTCATGCTGATATGCCCTCACATAGTTTATAGTGCACCCTGCCTTAGGGCTAAAGGCCTGCAGTAGGGGTGACTTACCTATATCTTATGCAGGGTATGGTTGTCATGGCATACAGGGCTGTGTGCCATGTTGACTCTTCGGATTTTCCTGCACCAAGACACGCAGCCTGCAATGTCAGAGTGCATAGCCTTGATGAGGGGGCCCTAGAGTGGCGCTACCAGTGCTGCAGCCCCAGAGGACCCTCTTCAGGACCCATTCCCTGGGTGCCAGGGGTACCATTTACTAGGGACTTAACAGTGGTAGCTGAAGTTGTGCGAATTGTGGTACAGTGTTTTGGGAAATAGATCTGGCACTGGGGACCTGGTTAGCAGGGACCCAGTGCACTTACAGTTCGAAATCATATCAGGCATCCGGTAAAAAATGGGGGCTAACCATGCAAAAAGAGGCACTTCCCTACTGACCCCTGCTGGGGATTCAGTTGAATTCCTCCGGTAATAAAAGGAGAAGGAGAAATCCTGACGTTTTAGGCTCCTCGCGACTGCAAATGGGACAGTTGGCGCCTAAATGTTGTTGCCCATCCCAACGCGAAGCTCTGGAGAGTTTAATTCTTCGAGCGAACGCCAGCGACGACTGTCAACACGAGATCTGCAGTTTTTTACTACAGTATCGACAGCCCGCTGTGTCTGCCAACACAAATCTCCAGCAACAATCGCCTGTGATGCCTGACAGGATCGTCGCGCTACAGCAATAACCATCTGCGACGCCCGGTCTGCACTTTGTGCTACAGCAATGACAATCCACAAACTCTCCCTGCTCCTTGTGGCCTCCTCCACTGCAATCTGGACTCTTCGAGCCAGCCTTTGAGTAGGTAACTTTTTCAGTGGTACTTACCTGGTTTCTGTATTCAGCCTGAGAGCTCCATCACGGTTGGCCTGAACTTGTGACTTTCATCCGGTCTCGCATGACCAGAAAGTCCCGAGTGGCACTTTGTGCGAAGGAGAGCCGGAGTCCCGAGTGCAGAAGCCTTTAATCTGTTGATCGCACCCACGCCTGCCGGGGTGTCCTCGCCCTAATTACTCGGGATTCCGGAAATAGCCCACCGCTCCCTCCAGTTTTCCTTTGGCCTCCGTGGCCTCCGGACTTTCAGACTACACGCAGCCTCGCTGCCATCGGCACTCGGGACTCCGGCTCTCATCTGCCGTTCCCGCCCTCCTTCCTGGCCCCCTGTGGCCTCCGGACCCGACCTCACGGTCCTTTGCATATCCACACGGGCCCTCGCACACCCGTGATCTCCTGGGTGTCCAACTCACTGGTTCCCGGGCCTTGGACGAGTTCCCCACCAATCCCCGCTTCTATTATCTAGCTCCCTGTGGCCCCGTGGCCTGCACTCGTCTGGCAAATTCTACTTGCTCACACTCTTTCGTCCTGATGATGATCTCTCATTTATGAGATCGAAACGCCGTCGACCTTTTACAACCAAAACTCCTTCATTGCATTAATTTATTTTGGAGTTTTGTTTATTGTTGTCAAGACCTTTTACAACCAAAACTCCTTCATTGCATTAATTTATTTTGGAGTTTTGTTTATTGTTGTCAATGCGATGTAATTTTAAATGTCACTAGCACCCCTCACTTCACGCACCTTCACAATATTCTTGTGTGAGCACCAGAACTATCACTTAAATAGCAAAAAATTGATACTCCATTTATGCTGTTAATAAATGTGATGTCATTTCAACCTTGCGTCCCTGCATATATTGCGTAACTAGTCCCCCGCGAACTTATTTCTTGCTTTCCTGACTAATGCTCGTTTAAATAAGAGTAGCCTAGGCTACCCCAGGACCCTAATGGCCTCTAGTGTACCATTGTTCCTTTCTATAATATAGATTACCCCTGGTCCGAATACTGGGGTCCCCTTGTTCTTGAGAATACTTCCTGCAAATCAGAACATCTGTCTTGCCCGTGTTGAGCTTCAGGCAATTGGTCCTCATCCAGTTAGCGACACTCGTCATGGAAGTTTGTTCATTTTATTATTCATTTATTATTATTATTATTATTATTATTATATTTTATTGTTCTATTATTACATTTTATTTTGAATTTTATTCTATTTTTCTAAACTGGTGTGGGATTTTTCTTGTGTTTTGTGTTTTCACTTTATTTCTGTTTAGGTGCTGCATAAATATGTTACACATTGCCTCTAAGTTAAGCTTGACTGCTTTTGTGCCAGGCTACCAGAGGGTTAAGCACAGGTTAATTTAGTGACTTTTGTTATTCACCCTGAAAAGGATTGTGGCTGTTGCTTGAGAAGGGCTCGTATCCCCCTGAACCACCAACCCAGTTTCTCACATCCACACTTTGGGGCCCATTTCGATGTCGGGCAGAATTGCTTCTGCCCAACACTGACTCGGTCTTGGGACCTTCCCGACTGCCTCATTAGGATGCGACCGAACACTGTTCAGCCGCATTCCTGCATTTTCCTATGGGAGCATGCATTACGGCCGTAAACCGGCCATAATATATGCTTCCACAGGGAAATGGGAGGTGCAGTTCATCCCTGCACCCCGTGGCAGGCACCTAAAGGTGCCTACCACGGGGTACAGGGATCAACAGGGGGGCACCATAGTGTTGTATTCCTCTTAGGGTGTCCATAAACGGGCTTTCCAGTATAATGTCCTTATATAGGCACAATTCGCCCTGCCCTTATATAGGCATAAAATCCCAGCCCTTATTTAGGCATTAAACCGTGTACTCCAAATACAGGCATGGTCTCTGACATCCGTCCACCCTAACGTCACAACGAGTTCATGAAGAACAGACCCTTAGGCTGCGGGAGTTTCCCTAGCCCAGGACTATTGATCTCTTCAAGGACTCATATATTATGCATGAACCATTATTCCTTAGGGGTTCATTCATGACGTCTTCCGCTGTCCGACTCACGTCAATGCTAACATTCTTAAGTACTTCTCAGGTATAAATATACCTTCCCTAGCCCCTGTAAACTAGAGGAGACCTCGACTTCAGAGGAGCCCGATTTCCGGCCCGACGCACTGAGAAGACGCTGTCATCCCTGCACGCAGAGAGTCCAGCTTCCAGTGATCTGACTTCCCTTGCGGGGTGTTGGAGTTCGAGTCTGGCAAGAGATTCCTAACTCTCTCATTCTTAAGGTATGGAGCTGACTAGAACCTAGAGGGACTCTTGGCATACTAGGCATACTAGGCTTAACATACTTTTAGTATACCATAGTAAGGAATATTTCACCTACTTCATACCTCTCCCTACACCTAGGTTAGGTTAGGTACATTGGGGTAGAACTAGATTAGAAACGCATCGTATGAGTACTCGCATTTTTAGTCTGTGTCATTTATGTAAATGCATATATACTAAAAGATAATGCTATCGCAGTATTATTTATTTCTACTGCTCACACTGTACATTATTTATCTCGCATACTATACTGTCTTGTGATCGTAACAGCACATTTTACTTACACCAGAAACAAGACTGTTCAATAAATCTTTTATTGAAACGCCCGTCTGTTCTTTCTGTGTAACTTGGAGAAAACTAAGCATTCACGATTGAGCTGAGTGAAATAGTTATCTATTGTTTCCACGACTCTGGGACACGTTCTGATTCTAAAGGGAAACAAAGTGGTCATGTTTTGCGGCTGCCAGAAACTACTCCCTTCTTGTCGTCAAGGAGTTTCTAGTGGCCTCTGAGCTTGCTGGCACAAGTAATTAAGTTTAATATACTCGATAGGGACATACCGACCTCAGTCCTATGTCAAACCTATAGGGTATATTATTCCAATGCGCAGAGCCTATTAGGGAAATAGGAGCTACACTACATGGCGCCCAACGGTTTGGTAAGGCGGTAATTCAATGTTAGATACTGAGTAACTCAGCCGTGCTTTTTCTCTCAGAGACCCCTACCCATATACTCCAAAAGACGTCTGGAGTGGGCAGGGTTAGTATCCACCAAGGCTACATAGGGCAGCACCCTATATATTAGCTGTTTGGTTTGCTCAACGTTGAAGGATACAGTGTTCCAAAATATTGTGCACCTTATCTTTGTCTCCTTGAAACTTGTCCTACATTTTTCAAAAAAACAAAATGACTGAAACCGGAAACGGTGGAGCTGCGGCTGATCCAGCCCAAGCAGCAGTTTTTAACATTACAGGTTTAAATGAAACCGACGAGGGTGTTATAGACATCACTCCAAATTTAAGAAGAGCCATCACTCTAAAACTCATAAAACATGGCCTACCACCAAGAGGAGGTAGAGCAGTTTTCGTGATAGAGGCACACGAATCCTTTCAGACAGAGGTATTCTATTCATGGGTAATATTTCCTGAATCCAATCCAGTAACACACATGTTTCACTTCTACAAAGAAGATGATCCACCAGAGGAATACATTCCTATCGAGGATATTGAAATTCCAATAACATACCAGGAGCATCAGCTCTGGTTTAAAGGCGCCCTAAAACATCACAAAAACATTACCAGGCTCGGTCCACTAGGTAGACCAGGAGCAACATGGCCGATTCTAGCCGGCTACACACCTCATCCTGACATTGAAGAAATGTCAGACGAGGAATTACTTACTCAACTCACAGAGTTAATAAAAATCTACAGACAATTGGTCCAATATGTCATGCGGACTTTCACAGTCCAACCACCATTGACAATTCCAAATCAAACTCCTCACCAGGGGAATACACTAAAAATTACACCACAGACTCTATACGCAGTCATGGGTAAAATGCCCACAAAACATGAGCAAATTCCATCTGGATAGCTCAAAAAATTACTCAAATAGAAGCAGTATTTCCAAATACTAGCCCATATGAAAAACACAGAATTCTGACAATCAGTTTACCGATGGGGATCACACCACAACTGGAAGACTGCACCACTTGGGGCTCAGTCTTTGCTGCCATCTATACTAAAACACATGGCATTCCGTCAATTGCGGTAATACCAGATGTCCTGAAACAAATTCAAAACGAATACGGGGCAGAGCCTGCTCTAAATTTAGGTATGAAATTACTGAAAAATTTCGACCAGGTCTCAACAATAATATTATCTAATATTAAAGGGGAGGCAGCAGCAGTGGCGATCCGCCAAAAATTAAGGGAATTCGATGTTACAGAACATCAAACTGAACTACCCAGAATTATAGAACAATCATATGCAGAATTAGGCAGAGATAGTTTGGGTGGAAGACCAGTGAAGCCAAAACTATCTGAAAGTCCTGAGAAGGACTCTATTAAACAAACTCCTACATCTTCTAAAAAGAAGTGGGAGACTAATAAACAAAATTCAAATGAGAAACGTTCTCAATCCCGAGGTAGGTCTCCTCAAAAGGAGCCCTCTGAAAGGAGGTATAACCTCAGGAATAGGGATAATTTGAGAAAACCTGACAGGTATCAAGATACTGATACACGTTCCTCTCGTCCCTTTCAGATCTCATCGAAGACTTCGGAAAGAAGAGGACGATCGGAACATAGAGAAGAACGCGTGAAATCGAAAGACGAAAAACACGCTCCAAAAACTAAAGCAAAACCTCAATTCTCCAAAAAGAAAGTAGCAGGTCTAAAGATCAGACATGCCGAGAATACTGAGAACACAACTCAAGAACGGAGAATGGGCTCAGACAATGCTGGACAGTGCAGCAGAAGTCACAATAGCTCGCCAGAACCTGAAGGAACTTCTGGAGATAGTGGACTTGAATGAGTACATTAAAGTAGAGACTGTAGACACCAGGGTTAGTACTCCACAAAAGTTATATGAAATAACACTCCGGATGGAGGGAGATAAACCTAGACAGGTGAAAACACTTTTTTGGGAACGACTATCAAAGGGCTATGACATACTTCTAGCAGAAAAGGACTGGCCACCACAATTTGTCAGGGAGTGCCCACATGGCGAGGACATTATTATGCCTGCCTTCTCCAACCATATACCAATGCACCTAAGATATACATATGCCAGGAAATGGGCAGTGGCCCAGGCCCCAGCATTATATAAAAATCATGTAGGATGGGATGAGAACTCACCTCACCATAAAATACATCTGAAACATGAACCAACTGCACAACGGCAGTATCCAATAAAGCAAGAAGCTAAAAAAAAACCAGGTCAGGGAGATCTTAGATCAACTTGAATATCAAGGGGTGATTGAAACATGCACCTCCTCAATGAACAATCCTTTGTTTCCTGTCTCCAAACCAGACAATACATATCGTCTAGTTTTGGATTACAGACACCTAAACACTTGTTCTAAAACTTTTGCAGTGCAAAATGCACATAACACAGCATTAATGAATAACATTGTGCGTAAAAAATATAAAACAACATTAGACATCTCAAATGGTTTCTTTTGTCAAAACATAGCACCTGAAAGCAGGTACTTAACAGCATTCTCCATAATGGGGACCCAGCGTCACTTTTTGTCGACTCCCACAAGGGTTCAAGAACAGCCCAGGGTTATTCTCAGCGAGGGTAACGGAGTTACTACAAATTTATGACAATGAGGCATTGTCCTATGTCGATGACATCTATCTGACAGACGATGACCTGGACAAACACTTGAACAGGGTGAGCACCATTATACTGGGTTTCGCCTCTGAGGGCTACAAGTTCAACTTTAAAAAGTCCAGAATTGCCCATCTCAATGTCCTATTTTTAGGATATGAGCTTTCAAGTGAAGGCAAGAGCTTGGCAGCTAACTTTCTAGAGAAATGTGCGCTGCTCCAACCTCCAAAAACGCTAAAAAACTTACAATCCATCCTGGGTTTCCTACATTTTGGAAGAACATACATTCTAAATTACGCAGAAAGGGTTAAACCTCTCTACGCATTAATCAAACCTGATTTTTCGATCAAAAGCTGGACACAGGAACACACAGATATCTTGCGTTCTCTACAGGCTAACATGTTAGCAACAAATCATTTACAAACACGTGTAAGTCAACGAAATTTGGTGATCCGAATAATTTCGGGTCAATGCGGATTCACCTACTTAACCTTCAATGAGGGTGAGAAAATACCAATCGCATACAAATCTCATTTTTACACACAAGCGGAAATGCGCTTCAGTTCAACTGAAAAAATTCTGACAGCAGTTCAAACCGCTGTAGCAAAAGAAAGAGCCTTAGCCCAAGGGAAACGCATTATTGTCGTAACCCCAGTACCAGCTTTAGAAGCGGTCACAAAAGCAAGCATTCCAAATGCTAAAGCATTACATACAAGATGGATACAATGGGATAATTCTCTTGCTGCAACAGATGTTGAATATGTTTTTGATCCAGATTTAAAAACACAAGCATTCCTGCAATATGAACAAGAATGTCCTCTGCCTACTGAAATTCTGCCTCTTGATCAGTACGAATTCATAATTTACACTGACGGATCCGCACAGCCCGCAACAGGGAGTAAGCAAGCTTACAGTGCAGCATGTGCAATCGTTAAAGGTCGCATGCGAAATGGCATCTTCAGACCTATGGTCACAAAAACTCAATCTCTAGGGGATTGTACAGCTCAGCGAGCTGAACTACAAGCATTCAAACTGGCACTTGAAAGTACAGATCGAGAATTCCCCACACTAATAGTGTGCGATTCCTTTTACTGTGTTCAGTCGTATAATGAATATATACAAAACTGGCTTGAAAATGGTTTCAAAGATGCGAAAGGTGGCACAATAAAGCACAAAATGCTTTGGGAACAAGTAGTTCAGTTGAAAAACGAACTACCAAAGGCTCACGTGATCCACACACTGAGTCATCAACGTGATGGCGTTCACGTTGCAGGGAATTCATTGGCTGACGAAGCCGCAAAGGGGGCTGTTCAGACGGCTTCCGTAGCTGCGATCACTCGTTCAAAAACAAAAATAGACGGTGAGATAATGTTGGCTGTCAATGCTTCAAGCAAGGGCAGCAGTGCAGCGTTACCGAAAAAGTTTCCACTCAAGTACTCTTATGTAATTGATGTGAACAACGTTCCTTTTGCTCGAATCCCTGGAGTGGGGGAATAGGGTAATTCCAAACAAGGAACGTAGATTAGGACTAATCCTAGCAACACACGAAGGGATAGCTTCTGCCCATGCAGGTGTTTCAGCGACAGTATCTTTACTCAAGCAAAGATATTGGTGGCCTGGCATTAGAAAACAAACGAAGAACTATGTTTTAGAATGTGATATATACCAACAGATGAAAGTCTCCACAGTGAAACGCCCTGCGCAGACCCCTCTGTTAATTTCAGACAAACCATTAGCTTGTGTTTACCTGGACCACTGCGGTCGCTTGCAAAGGGATGGTAACTATAAATATATCATGGTTGCAGTGGATTCATGCTCTAGGTTCCTATGGATATGGCCTCAGCGCTCGGCTGACGCTCGAACTGTTATAAAAGATTTGCGAGTCTTTATCGGCACATACGCAATAGGCACGCTACATTCTGACCAGGGTCCTGCGTTTAGCTCTCGGGCTTACAAAGAAGCCATGGCCAGTCTGGGCGTTGCATTGCGGTACTCCTCTCCATTCCATCCTGAGGGAAATTCGGTTGTGGAAAGAAAAAACCGGGACATAAAGCATTCTATAACAACTAGGGTATTAGGTTCGGGTGATGGGTGGGTCAAACACCTTAATGGGGTCCAACGCTCATTGAACAATCTGCCAAGAAGTTCTCTAGGGGTGGTCACTCCATATGAGGTCCTATTTGGGACAAGTATGTGGGTACCAGACCTTGAACACGTAGGCACAGTGGTGGAAAATAGACCGTTTGATATCAAAGATCGAATGGCTGTTTTACAGGAACTGAATGAATTAAGAACGAAACAAAGCAACGTATTCCTACAGCCAACCACCACTGGGGAAAAATCGGCGGTCCCAGCAAGGCCTGTCTGGATTCCAAAAGTTGGGGATCTAGTCAGAGAAAAATTGCGGACAAGAAGGAATTTGGACCTTCTTACAGACAACCAGTACCTGTCCTAGCAGTTCAAGGAACAAGAACAGTACTTCTGCCGCCCCTTGCTGGAAGAAAGGAGAAAAGATTTGTGTCTATCGACCTCATCAAACCACAGTATGTGGCCAATACTAAACAGTAGGCCTCGTGGACTCCGACCTAGTAGCAGACGCACTCCTCTCGCTACTATCCAAGAGGTTCAGACTGAAAGACTGATAACTATCGAGACTTCAGCAGCAACAGATGAAGGACTAAGCAACAACGCTATGGAACTCATCCCTCTTGACAACCAAGTAACAGTTCGTCCAAATACGCCTGTCTACACCAATGTAGCAAGTGATCAACTGGTTCCAGCGATTTCTACAAATCCTGATGCAATTTCAACAATTGATAGAACCGCTTCTGGCTATTTCATTAACTTTGATACGTTCTCAGAAGATCCGAGTGAACCTGAAACGACGCCAGCATCATTCATACTCAAGCAGCAAGTACAAGACTTTCTTCACTTTCTGAAAAAGACTTATTTGGTTTCTCCATGGATTGAACTCTGGATTATATCTGGACTTTTTGATTTCCTGCTCTGGCTAGCTTTAGTAACAACTGTGAGCGTGCTTATAAGTGGCAGATACATCCATGTGAACACTGAAGGAAAAGATGTGAACGTACTTTTGAAACCTCATAAATCTTCCCATCGTGAAGCAAGAGACTTGTCATCAGTGAACATCACAGCCGTTCCTATAAAGGATGGTATAGTGTGGGGCAAAACAGATTATGACATCTTCGGCCCGACGGAACAATTGAACATTCCACATTTGTTTAAAATTTCACTAAGTGATCTCATTACGTCCAGTACCTATTCAGATGATTGGGACTTTGAGACTGTTAATGACATAATGTTTGACCTAGAAAAATCTGCTGCATTTTCTAAAAATGAATATTTAGAGGGTTCATCGGACTATGAACAACTGTATTGTTATAACCACTATGGTCATCATTATTTGCATAAATCTGCATATCCAAGAAATGTGTTTATGTTTAACCAATGGGAGCATTGTACTACACCACCACAAGGTAGTTCAAAAACATTTGCTAGCAAGTTTCCATATTTTTCAGGTTACAATACATCTGACCCAGAATCATTACTTTAGAAATGTAAACAAAACAGGACTGAAAATTATGTTAACTAATACAAAACAGATTTACTCTGCAGCATTTATTGCCCAACTGTCTAGACAGGGTTTCGACTTATGGAAAGACACAATAGACACAAAAACTGTCTGGGGTACTAAAGATTGGCAAGTGCAGGGGATAGAAGCTTTATTTAGAGCCTGTATCATCCCTGAACAAATAATGTTCTTGAATGAAACCATCCAACAAACATCTTGTCTTGGATTAGCCAAGATCAAAGAGATGAAAACACCTTCTGTACCAACACCTGCAAGTGATAACGATACACGGCAGCGGTGACAGTTGACAATATACTACAACTCAACAGATCTAATCCTGATTGGAAAAAATGGTTGATCTGGCCCACAGACACGAATAACTGTCAGGAAAGATTCCTGAATAAAACTCAGGGCTTTACTATTAATAGGCCAGACCCAAGATACGTCCAAAGACAGCATTCGGGGGTAGGAAAATTATGCCTCGATTGGCGGCATAAGTCTACACTACTGGATGTGGAACAACACTTATCCTTACTTAAAGAGGACGCAGTCCTTAGGGAATTCTTGTTTGGACCAAGAAAACCGCGTCAAAAACGTTTCATATATGCCGGCATTTACGCTGCCTATAATGAAGCATGGAAAGTGTCACAGATGGAGGCCGCAGAACGAATACGTGAACTTGATCGTATTAATTTAGAGAAAACCCTCTCTGTGGTCGACAATGGGTTAACAACTTTGTCCTCCAGAATATATTCATTGGATGGCATTGTATCCTCTGCTATCGACATACTAGAACAAGATTTGGCGATGTTACAACAAGGTCGGTCTCAATTACGTTCTATTGTGTTATTAAGCTGGACGCTGCAATCTTTGCGAGCGGGCTATGTGCCTTGGCGTTTTATCAACACGTCAGCTCTGTTTGCAGAATACAATCTAACTGATAAACAGATCGAATTGGCACAAAGAGGAGCAAGGTATACAGTGCTGAGCATTGAAAAACTGGAAAAGTTACCATTCACAGTGGCAGAAAAACCAGCTACAGAATGGCTTATTCATGGCAAAATAACATTACCTGTGACTACTTTTCAGTTTCAGTATTGCCTCAGACAAATGCAAGCAGGCAAAAATGAAAGGTTGGGTAAGGAATACATTAAGACATCTTGGGATTTACCGTATACATATAGATGTTGGAGTGGGGATCGTGAAGTGTTTTTGAGCGGTACACACTGTAAACGGGCACTGAGCGGTTCACTTATATGTCAGGACATTTCTTTACACGGGGCTTGTAATGGTTCTGTAGCAAATTTGTATTGCCATCAGCAGGATACACCAGCTACTGTGATTAATCCAACGTTTGGACTACTTTCTAATGGGAGTTACCTCATGTTGAATGATCAGAGTTGCTGCGGCATGCTGCCAGGCATCCCATATCTAGTAACGGTCAACTCCAGGGTCACTTGCTGTATGCAAGTATTGTTTGCCCCAATAGACACAGTCAGGGAGTCGCCTCTATGGCCTTCGCTGAACGTCTCTTTTATAAGATTTGATACTTTGAGCAGAATGAAAGCCATGCTTTTACAGCAAACAGTACCTTTGACCTCGGCCAAAGAAACCTATGATCTACAAGTAGCAAGGACTTCGGCTGAGATACAGACTTTAATACGTACAAACTGCCCTATACATTTCGTAGAAATGATAAGACGTATCTTCAATATGTCTGATACAACCGGAATTGTACATGTATTTAAGAGCATCTGCTCCGGTCTGTTAGCACCTTTCCAGGCAATACTCGGAATCATCCCGAACTTTGCACATTCGGTGTTTGGTGGCATACCATTAATTCTAGCACTTGTTGCCGGAATTCTATTTCTCTTCCTGCTATTGCGCTATGGCCAGCCTATTCGCAGACATCACTCCGAGCGAAATGGAGAAAGCTCTCCTTGAACGAAAGTGCCATGAGCGAATAGTACAGCTATTGGGCATGACTCGTCTACGGGACCTGAATACCACGTGGTTCCTGTCATTCAGACCAATCTGGCAAGATTGCATCTTACCTGTTCTACGATTCCTGCTATGCGGTGAAGAATGCGTGTTGGACACCTGTCTAACATTTCCATCAGCAACGCCAACGGATGTCGATACTTTGCTGGTCCCGATAACGGCCCATGCTCTGTGTTGTCCCCAGAGGCTACCAATCCTGATGTCAGCATTCATTGAGATCTCACAGACGCTTCCGGCTGCTGCTGAGGTACGAGAAAGATCTACAGGCACACATGTAACAACGGACGCGAACATTGCTGCGGCAACCTATGCTAGGAGCGATGCTTCACATCTCTGTGCAATTAATCTACTACGCGAGGTGTTCCAACTGACACCAACTTCAGTGGATGATGTTTTGTCTATGGAAATAGATGATCTCATGTTTACACCAGACCCGTAAACTGACTCTGATTCAGCATACAGTGTTCCAGAGATGCAGTAACAATTTGGCCTTCATTTTCGAAAAACTTGGAACTCTACCAAAATTGAACTTTTTTTCCCATTTTTTCGAACTAAAATGGCACTTCAATCTGCTTAAAGTAGAACTAGCCTTATAGTACAGACTTCGCGGTACTTCCACGGACACTTAGTCATCTTGTGTGTCTAGAACAGTTAATTAATTTTCATGACATGAAATGACTTTGATTTTTGAACAACTTATCGTTCATTTTCTGTCACATGTAAATATTGCTGCTTATTTTCGTTCCAATTGCATTTATTTTCGAACTTTATGCCTGAAATGAAAAGCATTTGCTTCAGATGTACAGTACCTTTTGCATTTTTTACTATGTTTTTTAATGCTTTTAATAAATATTTTTTAAATATGCGGTACTCCATTTAATGTTTAGCATTTTAAATGTTTAGCATTTTAGTATTATCGTACACACGAAAGTGGAGTGGGTGTTGTATTCCTCTTAGGGTGTCCATAAACGGGCTTTCCAGTATCATGTCCTTATATAGGCACAATTCGCCCTGCCCTTATATAGGCATAAAATCCCAGCCCTTATTTAGGCATTAAACCGTGCACTCCAAATACAGGCATGGTCTCTGACATTCGTCCACCCTAACGTCACAACGAGTTCATGAAGAACAGACCCTTAGGCTGCGGGAGTTTCCCTAGCCCAGGACTATTGATTTCTTCAAGGACTCATATATTATGCATGAACCATTATTCCTTAGGGGTTCATTCATGACGTCTTCCGCTGTCCGACTCACGTCAATGCTAACATTCTTAGGTACTTCTCAGGTATAAATATACCTTCCCTAGCCCCTGTAAACTAGAGGAGACCTCGACTTCAGAGGAGCCCGATTCCCGGCCCGACGCACTGAGAAGACGCTGTCATCCCTGCACGCAGAGAGTCCAGCTTCCAGTGATCTGACTTCCCTTGCGGGGTGTTGGAGTTCGAGTCTGGCAAGAGATTCCCACCTCTCTCATTCTTAAGGTATGGAGCTGACTAGAACCTAGAGGGACTCTTGGCATACTAGGCATACTAGGCTTAACATACTTTTAGTATACTATAGTAAGGAATACTTCACGTACTTCATACCTCTCCCTACACCTAGGTTAGGTTAGGTACATTGGGGTAGAACTAGATTAGAAACGCATCGTATGAGTACTCGCATTTTTAGTCTGTGTCATTTATGTAAATGCATATATACTAAAAGATAATGCTATCGCAGTATTATTTATTTCTACTGCTCACACTGTACATTATTTATCTCGCATACTGTCTTGTGATCGTAACAGCACATTTTACTTACACCAGAAACAAGACTGTTCAATAAATCTTTTATTGAAACGCCCGTCTGTTCTTTCTGTGTAACTTGGAGAAAACTAAGCATGCACGATTGAGCTGAGTGAAATAGTTATCTATTGTTTCCACGACTCTGGGACACGTTCTGATTCTAAAGGGAAACAAAGTGGTCATGTTTTGCGGCTGCCAGAAACTACTCCCTTCTTGTCGTCAAGGAGTTTCTAGTGGCCTCTGAGCTAGCTGGCACAAGTAATTAAGTTTAATATACTCGATAGGGACATACCAACCTCAGTCCTATGTCAAACCTATAGGGTATATTATTCCAATGCGCAGAGCCTATTAGGGAAATAGGAGCTACACTACAATAGGTGGCCCCTATCCGGAGGGCGCAAGCACAAGGGCGCCCTGCTGGGGACCCCCAAGAACGCTTTCCGACATGGTTCCCATGTCAGACAGGCCGGCATGGAACCCATGCTGGAAACCGTGCATCGTAATCTAAAGGGGGGAAAGGCCCGCCCTGGAGATTACTGGCCAGCTTCCGACTCGCCGACGGGCTCCTGGAACCCATTGGAAACCAGCCGGAATGACCGGCCGGTTTACTTTCCGACCGCCTAGATCATAATAAGGCGGTCAGAAAGTAAACCGAGCGGCCCATTACGAAGCGACCCTGAAGGCTTCGGCCGTCGGTCGGTCGGAGCCTTTAGGGGCAATATCGTAATCGGCCCCTTTGTGTAGGCTAATCCAAGGTTTTTATAAGTAGAATAACAAGATCTATTGTGAAACACCCTTAACTGCCCCAAGACTGAAGAGTGGTATTTCCTTTTCACTGTACTCAATATTATTAAGAATAGTCAAGTATAGCTGTCTTCAGGCTACTCATGTAGTTGCCCCGTTTTTGGCTAAAACTATTGTATCCCAGCAACTTTGGTTGCACATGTACCTTGGCAGGATGATGGTGCAGCCACTAGAGGTGCTGCCTTTGTTAGAGTGCACAATATCACACCAGTTCTCGGGTGCAGCCATGCTGACTAACCCCGGCCCTTCTCACTCCACTGATCGTCTGCTGTGATTCAGTTTTGTGCAAGCACACACCTCTGGATCTGCAGAGTATGGGCAGCATGGGGGTTGGTTGACAGAGGTAACATTCACTCACACTGGTCGCTGGTAGGGAAATCTTTGTAGCTATATATGGTTATATATATATATATATATATATATATATATATATATATATATATATATATATATATGGGTATATATATGGTTCTAAATCAATGCCACTATTGCCTATCTATTTGCACCTTATTTGACTCTGACTCTTCTTCTCACTTGCCTTCCTTTGGGCGCTGGCATAAAGTGGCTACGAGATTCCTGGATCTGGTTGAGAAAGTGGATGTGTCACCAGCAAACATCATGGCTATAGAGGATTTCAGTCTCCATGCAGGTGATGTGACCAATTTGAAATGCTCTAGACTGCCATAATATCTAGCCTCCTTCAGAGTCATTCACAAATCTTCACTCCCATTTACTCTGGTGGTACATAGTCTTGACCTGGTATTTTCTCCAGCCTTTGCCTTAGTGCCTGCTTCTGTCTCTGCCTTTGAGTAAGCAAGTTACCGTCCTATAATCTTTCAAGGGGTTGGCCCATAGAGAATAATGCTGGATAGAGCACCCTCCCTCAAAAGAAAGGTAAAGGAGGTGGAGACAATTGAACACATATGCTGCTCTAGCCTATCATTTCCTTTTCAGTTTGCTCAGCCACGTAGGTGAGGTTTAGAACTCCTACGTCAATTGTACAATAAACTTGTACACCTAATAGAGTGGTATGCACCCAAGACCACCTGTCCTTCAGTATCCTCAGATGGTAATTATGCCAATTTCTGATTCATCTCTGAATTTAGAAAAATAGGCAAGGCAAACTGAAAGGAAATGGAGACAGGACTACTCTGAGGAGGTCTCTTCAGAAGCCAGCTTAAGCATTCATTACAATGCATGACTACACATGGCTAATGAAGTACTTATCTCTCACTGTCTTCTCAAAATCTACTCGTAGTTAGTTGTTTTATGTCCCCTGATTGTTTTGTATCACCAATCACTCCAACACCGTCACTGTTTGGTTATTTGACCTCCTTCATTCACAATAAGATCAGCAACATATATAAAGACATTAGATCCTCTTGGCACCCTTCCCAAATGCCACACTTTTCGTACTCCAATCCCACTGTTGGTAAGTTTACTGTGTTTCCTCATATCTCTCATGCTGAAGCCAGTTGTGGACTTGTTAGCATTAGGCTAGACTATCCTAATCCTCCCTGCCTATTGCCACACTGAAATCCTTGGCTCCAGCCTTACAGCACCACTGAGTGACTTCATCAACGCTTCTTTTAAGGCAGACAGTGTCAGCATTCTGCGAGAAAGGTGTTATTACTCACCTTCTGAAGAAAGCTGGCCTCAATCCAGGATACCTGTAAAACTATAGGCCAATCCCTGTGCTGCCGGCATCTACCACAATTATGGAGCAGCACATTGCCTAATGTCTTTCCTGCACCCTCAAGACCTGTGGGGTACTGCACTGGCCACTGGCTTGCTTCTGTGCTGGACGCAGCACATTGCCATCCTTGAGGACCTTTGTAACACCCGAAATCACAAGGGCTTGCCAATGTTTTCTACCAGCTTGTAGGAGTTGAGTCAATGACCTTGACAGGTTCAGATCCTTTCTCAGTAGCTGTATCCAGGTAGTTGCCCATCCTTCTTTTTTATTCCATGGAGCAGCCTCAGTGCTGTGAGTTTAAAACTCTTTGTTCAGCCTCTTGGGATACCAATCAAGAGGTATGGCTTCCATGTTCTGTGTTATGTGGATGACACACAACCCCTAATGAGGTTTGTCAATCAGTTCTCTGATAATATATCATGTCAGAGGGACCTTCTGAGGCTGTCCAGGAGTGGGTGTCCTCCAAGTTCCTTAAACTTAATGTCAATAAGGGATACTGATAATAAATGGGAATGGTCTGGTCAGGCAGGTCGCACAATCTTCTGTCTCCAGCGACTAAAGTTAAAAAGCGTTGTGTGTACTTTGATCAAGAGTTGCTCTTTGAATATTAGATTCAGAAAGTTTAGTCCACCTGATTTAGGTTTTGTTACATTGAAGAAGATACTGCCTTTTCATCCCACGGGGAGGCAAGCAACAGTGGTTGGCTGAGTAACACCTGCAATTACAGAGATCCCAGACATGGCAGTGTGGCTGATACATGGGCTTTGTAAGTTTCACCATGTATCAGCAGCACATTGCTTGCTTCACTGGCTCCCCACTAAACAACGCATTTAGTTCACAGTTCTGTGCCTGATGCAGCCAGTCTATTATCATGCAGGCCGAAAGTGACTGTCTCATGTAGTTTTGCATCACCCCGCTAGATCTTAGTTCAGAATCTCCTTTTCTTGAAATCCATACATTATAATAATGAAAGCTGTGGTGAGAGATCCTTTAGGATCCTGGCTCCTAAGCTTTGGAATGCCTTTCCTATCGATCTTGGGCAGACTTCTCACTATACAAGTTTTCGGATAATCATTCGGATTCTTCACAGTAGTTACTTCATATGGTATTGTATTGTACTGTATTATATTGCAGCATTTATATAGCGCTTACTACCTATATGTGGGGTGCTAAAGTGCTAGCCTACATGGGTAGCATGCTACACCGCGTAGAGTGTGTGGTTGAAAGGATGTTGTCTTTAATTTGATCATATTTGGGACGTGTTTCCATGTCGTGCATGATGACCACAGAGGTGCGGTTATCATGTTATGGGATACAGTGCGTAGCAGTGTGGTGGACGATAAAGTGTGAGAGGCAGACACACAGTTTTAAGGTTTTCAGTTTACTTGTAGCTTTGAACATCTCTGTAGGTCCTTTTGTGGTATATCTTATGCTATAATCTGCTAAGCTGGTTATTACACTGGGTCATCCAATTTGATATTTTGTGTGTAGGTGTGGTCCTGAGCTGGCATGTTTGGAGGGAGAGCGAAGCGGAGAGATCTGTTTGGATGGGCATTTTTATTATCTCATATCTGTGTCTTTGTGAGATGTAAAGAAGTGGCCAGATTGTATAGATATTTGGGACCTGCAGTGGTAGACTTTATTAAAATCTTCCAAATTGTCCAGCAATGTGTGACAACTCTCTTCAGTTATTCCATGCCTGTTTATTTGGAGATGTCTATTTTTTTGGCTTAAACGGCTGGCGATTTACAACCCTCATAGCAGATCTGTCTTATGTGAATTAAGAGGTATAAGGTACAATTTGCTACTGTCCGCTGCAGATGATGGTCTTAGTATTGTTGTGGGTCATACCTGTTATATATGCATGTACATAAATACATAATGACACAGTGAACCATAGGTCAGCCCTTCTTAGCTTACCTGCATACTGAAAGGAGTTTGCTGGTTGAGTTGTTTCCAATTCATGGTTTGTACGATGAGGAGTGCATTTTAGGTAGTCAGTGCTGTGATTCTTATCCCCAGTGATGTGGTCGGAGTGATTCAGGTCAAACATTAGTCAGTGACAAGTTTTGTGCCTACTGGAGGAGGTGCAGGTTAAGTACTGATTTCCAAAAAGTGGGTCTTAGTCCAGTGTGGTACAGTCGGCGAAAAATAATGGTTGGAATGCTACCCAAGCAATTGACAGTCTTTCAAATTTTAGTAAGCATTCCTGCCATCACCTTTTGTGTGTTTGATGCTGGAGGGAGACCCTCATACACACAGTTGCCATGGGTGAACAAAAGATAATAAATGCTTGCTGTTGGAGGAGTAGATTAAGAATTCTCCCAAATCTTAAGTAAATCAAAGATGCACTTTGTAAAAGTTAAAGATGAATGCTAGGATGCTGATTGTGATGAGAGATGTCCTAGAAGGGGAGAGAAAGGATTAACAGGGCCTATGAGTAGGATCTCAATCTCCCATGGAATGAATTTGGTAGGAAGTCTTCAAAGCTTCCAGGTCCTGGTGTTCACTCCAAGTCCTAGATTTGTGCAGCAAATTGCCTCACTCCGGGGTACACAAGGGGACCAGGAACATAAGGCCTCACCACAAGGACTGGCGGTGCAGGTCCTTTCCTGAGCACAGTTGTAATTCTCAGCTTTCACTTGTGTGGGACCACTTGCTTGGACAGTGAGAAGGTCTGACACACTGGGTGGTGGTTTGTGCCCCATGCTTATACTCAGTTTGCAAACAGAGTAAACTCTGGGACTGGTACCACCCAGTTCATGCCTTCCTGCTTATTCCTCCCACACTCTTTAGGGTCAACAAGAAGGAAGGTGGAGCTGAAGTTGTCTATTAGAGAGGCTCCGAACAAAGGAAAAAATTGAGGATTCCTCACTAAACTAACCCTTACGCTGTTTGGGGTAACACATCTGGTGACAAGAGGGGCTGAAAGGGAACAAGACTTGTCCCTGCGCTTTAAGGGGGTCCTCTCTCTCCTTTTACAGCAATTTAGCATGTGGACCATTGCAAAACACCTCAGGAATGCATTGAGAGAGGCCAAAAATTCACATATCTGTCTGGCAGACACCTCCAACCTCAAACATCAGTACCATTCAGATGCACAAAATCCAACATGGATTCCTGACTGCATCAATCAAACACAGCATGTGCTCTTCATGCATATTCTGCTATTGCATAATGCAGGAAGGCACGAAGGACCCAGGGGCAGAGGACTGGCAGAAACATTTAGACAGAAACGACTAGTAAGTCCCTCTCCCTGTACAGGCAACAGATAAAAAGGCCAGTCCTATATTAATGCATAAAATCATGTGATTTTCTCACTCGGAAGGGGGATGGGAGCACACTGCCTCACCTTCCAGCACAGTTTGCCCCTTAGGATTGTGGTAAATGCAGTTCACAGTAAATGCTTACTTTAATATTAGCTGTAGTGTTTCACCAAAGTTGGTGCAGGTTGGTCCTGTAAATCTCTAGACACATGTGTTTCTGGATATTATCCTTCATCAGTAGAGATAAAAAAAAGAATTTCATCAGAGGTTGCTGAGAAAGCTGCCACAATCCTCTCAGGTCTCAGTACCTCTCACTGGCGCACAGATACATCTCCAAACGCTCGTCAGCTCAATGGCTCAAGGGAGCCTTTACAAACAGAAGGGAGATGTGAGCACACTGCCTTACCTCTCAGCACAGTTCGTTCCTTAGCATTAGCTTTGTGTTAAATGCAGTTCACAGTAAATTTTGTCACTCTGACCAATTCATAGTCAAGACCTGAATTGTCTCGAGGTCTATTTTTTAGTGTGTTCAGATCTTATATTTAGATAAAGCTGAGTGTCATCAATGTGTGTATGCACATTCAGACCTAAAACTCTTTAATTTTACATTGAGCAATTCCACATATAGATTGAAAAGCATGGGTGCCATTATGGAACTTTGAGGGACCCAGTGGATGGATCAATAAGTGGAAGCGGAATGGTTCTCAGACGAAAACAATATATTCACTCGGGTATGATCTAACTCGGTTTTAGACAGTGCCATCAATCCCCATCTGACTCTGAAGAGAGTACTGTGCTCAGTGGTATCAAATGGCTCTGGAAGGTCTAATATGGCTAGGGTGCGGGCTCCTCACATTTCCATGATCTGAAGGGCACTCTCAATCACAGTTAAAGTTGCTGTTTCTGTGCTATAACCAACACTACTGGATTTCTGCAATGTAATATAATCTGTGCAGGGCTTCCCACTAAATTAGAGATTGAAAGGTCTGCGGATTTAATCATTCATATTGTGCCTAAACCTACCGAAACCTGGCCAGGTGAAGCTAGTGTTGAAAGCACTCCACTGGCTCAACGTTGGAGACAAAAATCACAGGACTTTGCAAAAGGCCTCCTGAAGAAAGTCGCCAGTTACCTGTAGAAGTTGTAACTTCTAGCAGTACTGCCAGCAGCCTGGCACACCAGTTTCTCAGAAGGGCTTCAAATGGCAAAAACACTGAATATCAGTCTCTATCCTGCACCAAGACTGCTTTGCTTGAGCCCCTGCCTAAGAAGATCATAACCACCTTCACTTCAGCATGCTCCTGTAGTCAAAAATGCTTGGGCTAGTGTTGGGCTGAGAACCTGAGCAGACATGGGTATCAACTGAGGGAAACCAAATTAAGTCTCAATCTTGTTTAAGGTTAGACTTGAACAACTTGGTTGTGAAATGTAGCAGTCCAACTTACCCGGAAGGTGACATCTGGGCCAAATTACGATAAGGGCACTCTCCCTGTTTGCGCCACAAGCGCACCTTAAAACAGATGCGCCGGGCGCAAACAGGGAAAGTGTGCCCTATTATGGTGAATGTGCCGCCCTCTGGGCAGCAGTGAACTTGTGCTGCCCTGGGGGCAGCGCATACAAGTGAAATACGGAGCGTCTGCTTTAAAGGTGCTTCGTATTTCACAGTGCAGGCGGCACTCATCTGCACTTTCAAGAGAGATTAGAGATCCCCTTGCCTCCTGGTGCAAAGAGTGACTGCACCTGACTCCAGGGGGATGTCTGGAGGAGTCCATGGGACCTCATGCCTCCCCTCTAGAGGGTTGCCTTTAAGAGGCGCACTAAAAGTGCGCCACCTTTTTTTGGCACGCTTTCAGTACGTCTCATAAAGACATGTTTGCCTCTGCACCCACGTCAGTAATACGGTGTGGGCGCAGAGGCAAGGGATTCCCTCATTTGAATGGGATCATGCCCGAATGCAAATGAGGGAACGCCCTCTTGAGATATCGCTATGGTACATATTGTAATTACATTTGCACCATATGCATCAGTATTACAGAAGGAAACACACAAGCGTCTGCGGCCCCTTCTGTAATATGTCATTCTCGAGGATTTTGTTGCATTTGTAATGAAGATTTGAATTCAGCGTTCAGTAGGTTGATAAGCTGCAAACTACACTCCATGTTCAAGAAAAATAATTACAAAATGTGAACGGTGTGTATTTTTTCAGAAACTGAGAAAATAGGTTCAGAATACCTGATGTGCATAGGTATCTTACGGTGGGAAAGCCTGCGATTCACAAAATCACACAAGGCCTTTCACAAGTCAGAAAAGTTTTTTCAACTTGTAGATTGGTTTTTGCGACCCTGTTCCAATTGCACATAGGAGGGAGACTGAAATGGGCATCCCGCTCTGTGACTTGGAGAGGAATGTATCAGTGGTTTGTGAGGATTATTGCGGTTGCAAGCCATTCATCAGATGCACACTTCTCAAAGGGGGTGGTGCAGCTCTGCCAAGTATCACACATCAGGCGTTACACTAACGCATTTCAGTGCGGTGGTCCGCATTACCGCACTGACATGCGAAGTCACGCATAACAGGCACACAGCGCCTGCCTTGCTGTCAAGTCGCAGTAGTGCTGGTAATGCTGACTAAAATAAAAGAATGGCAGCGCGCTGCTCCAGACAGGCTTGGAGGCTGACTAGTTGCTGCTAATTCAGTGGTTGCCACATTGTATTAATAAAAGGAGAAGATTTCCGGAGCGACGGCGCAGCATTCATTCTTACGTCAGGAGGCAGTGTCCAATAGGCGCGTGCCGCAGGACGTCACTTTTGTGGGAAGCCCTGCTTGGCTGAGAGTGCGGCAAATCATGGCAGCGCGCGGTAAATTAATAATGACCCCGCGACTGACGGGCTCAACCCAACGAGCCCCGGCGGCCATTGGAGCCCACACTGTGCAGCTTAGCTGTTCCTGCTGCTGAGCCTAAGTGAGGGAGTCTGAGCCCGGGCGGCCGACGCACGTTTGCAGAGGGAGTGACAGGCCAGGACCTTAAGGATGCAGGCGGCTGGCCTGTAAACCCAAATTGCCATGGCTCACAAGTAAGTGTCAGTTAGACAGTGTGTGCCAGAGTTTTAAATGTTAATCTGCAAAAAATGTACTTTTAACTTAAGCGCGTAGGCTAGCGCGAGATCATCATCATCAGCTGCCTGCCAGTCGGTGTAGTTCTGCCCTGGTCATTGAGGCTTTCGGCAGGCGGCCGGGCCGGGACTTTTAAGTGTGTGCCTCAGCTATCTGTCAGGTTGTCTTGCCCAAATTCAGTGCTGGGTACGTGCTGTCTGCAGCCTTTAAGTTGCATCATGGACGATCGGGAGTTCGCACTGAGCGTATTGCTGCCCTTTCACCTCCAGGCAAACTCATGGCCACCTATAATGTTTTGCATTGTATTTCTACTAGCGGGATGTACCGTTTAAAAATGCAAATATTAGTAGTTTGCGAATTGTGACCTAAAATGACCTTTTAACAAAAAAAGTGCAAAATATCGAATTGTGACTGATCTAACACAGATCTATCCTGTCACTGGAAACGGCCACAAAAACTCCGTAGTTTGCCAGCCAGCCCCCTTTTTCTCATTCCCCTACCCCATGCTATCAGGGGTTACAACTTGTAACTCTCAAGACTCCAAGCTTCCCCACCACACCCACACTCACTCTTTACTTCCCTCTCCACGCCATGGATGTTCTGCAGTGAGCTCGGGGTTCTGTTAACTCAGACTGATGACAGCACTCTGCTCTCCCCTTCTTAGACTCTGGTCTTTCTTTTATGTCTGGTGCTTTATAGCAGTTTTATGATCTTCTTACAGTTTCTCGTTGGGTGTAATTTCTTATACTTATGTTTCCCCTTATTCATTGCATGATTTTGCTCACGAAAAAGTGTCACACATAGTCATTCAAATGTCACTCATAATTACACTGAAAATATGAAAATGTCACATCTCAATTTGAAACCTTGGCAGCTATGGTGGTGTGTGAATCACAAAGGGGATGCAATGCGTAGGGCATCTTCCCCTTTGAGAATCACGACGGCAGCCTTGGGAGGAGCACGCAGTGGTCCTGTGGCAGTCTGTCCCCAATGTTTTCTCAAACGAAAACCTTTGTTTTGAAAAGCAGCACCAGTCAAATTAATGAACACGGACTGCTTTTAAAAAATGTTTCCTATTTGTGAATGGAGATGCAGGGACGGGGTCTGCTGTGCTTTGTAGGCCTCATTCATGCATTTGCACTCAATAACAAGTTACCTGCTTGATTAATGTGCATTAGCCTAATTTAGGCTGGTTGTGTGCGGCGCTCTGCAAATGTAAAATTTGCAATGCAACTTATTAGGAATTAGGGGCCAGATGTACGACCATTCCATTTTGAGTCCCAAATTGCGACATTTTGCGACTCGCAATTTTCGACTTGCAAAATGGAATGTACAGCACTGTCTGAGACACTTTGCAATTCTCAAATGGGTCACAAGGTACCTGCCTCATTAATATTCATGAGGCAGGTTACAATTTGCGACCCATTGGGAATAGCCTGCAAACACAGGGATGGTGGCCTGCTGGAGACATCAGACCCTATGTCTGGGTTTGATTTTTCAATAAAGCAACTTTTTTCCCCAAATGCAGCCTGTTTTCCTTAAAGAAAAATGTGATCCATTAAAAAAGTAAATTACAATTTTTCTTTTCATTTTGTAAGGGCAGGCAGTGGTCCCTGGGACCACTGCCTGCTCTTAAAATATATTTTTGCACCCATTCACAAAGGGAAAGGGGTCCCCTTGAGACCCCTTCCCATTCAATAGTGGCTTACCACCTACTTAAAGTAGGCGGTAAACTGCGAGTGTTTTGCAACCTCAAATGCAGTCACAAAACAATGGTACATACCATTCTGATTCTTTTAGGATTCTATTAGGAAGGGACGCCCTCGGCACACCCCTTCCTAATAGTGACTCGCAAACACTATTTAGCGAGTCACCGACTCCCAAAATACCGTTTGTACATACCACCACCGTTTTTACAGGACGATTTCCCGTTTGCGCCCACAAAAAACGGTCGTACATCTGGCCCTAGGTCACATTCTGAATTGCATTCGCGTTCTCAAAGCAGTTGGTGTGCAAATCTCACATCCTTGTTTTTCTTAATGGCCCATCAGGCCCAAAATCGTATATGTTTCCATCAGGAAAGCTATTTGGCTACTGTAAATTAGAAGTTAAGGTTTGCATGCCCACCTACAAAAACAGGTTTGCCATGGGTGTTAATTTGAAATTAGGGCTCCTTAGAAATGAGGGTTTGCATGCAAGAGTGCCAAAAACAGGTTTAGCACAGGAATAAGGGAAATCCTGAGCATCTAAATTACTACGTGACCATGCAAATAATAGAAATGCGGTATACAAATGCTCCCAACAGACCATAACTTAAAGGATCAATCTGGAACCTCCAACATGTACTCTATCTACTGCAGTGCCTTTTAGTGTACTGAAAGCGTTGATAAATACACTTTTTGAAGTCTCTTTAATTTTGAGTCTTACAGAGGAAACCTTGCAGTACACCTTTGCTATCTAATTTATTGACCTAATGATTTAAAACCTGTTCCTTTAAAAGTGGCTGAAGCTGCTTAGCTCAGCAGTGATGTCAGTCCTTACAAGCCTGCTGACGCGTGCATAGATCACATTAGAGGGAAGTCACTTAGCACAATTGTGTTATCTGCTGTTTCTAACTGAATGAGAAATGTCCAACAATGTTTCATATATTAGTTTTTTTTATGGTTTGCTGCTGACTGCACTAGTTGTCTGTGAGACCTCATGTTGCCAGTACCTTAAAAATAAGTACATGTAAGTAGTATAGAAAGAGAGGGCTTTCGGTTAGCCAATTTCCTCCTTTGACTTTTACGGGGTTTCCAGGTTTTGCCTCTGTTTGGATGCTCTTATCCATAAAGGCCATGACAGGACGTTACATTGTACAATTTGGTTGTGGTGAAGGTGCTCAAATAGATCTTTTGATACATTGCAAAACCAACAAGATGTGCCACTTGTAATTCAGTGTGTGTTCTTTGATGTATTTATTTTACTGATGTTATGACATTTAATTGTATAATGCTTCTGATACGTTGTATGGATCTTCCAGACCATAGCCCGGGTATAGGCTTTCTTATAGAGAGTTCTAACAGCAGTTTCCTCTTCTTAGAATATTCTTCAGGCATCAGACTGAATCTGGATATTCTTAAGCAGTACCTCTGCATGTCGGTAGGTGGTGTAAATCAGCGTGGCATCGTCTGAATCGGAAGCGGTGTTTCAGTTCCTATATAGGCGCCACTCCGCTGCGGTGACATGTTTCTTTCGTTTCGCGTCAAAAACACGTATCTAGAGAGCTACTACAGTCATTTTTTGACTGACTTTTTTTACTTTGTGTCGACCTTTTTGAGCTTGCTCCCGATGTGCTGTGATATGTGCTGTGTTGGAGCTCTGGGCTTCTACCTGCCATTAGTAGCCCGGAGCAGTCCACTGTTTTTAATGGAGCTCTCAACATTCTAATGTTTTAATTGTCAATAGGCCAGCACTTTCATTGCAGCTGTAAGAAAGCTTATGTGGCACACATCTTTACATTGTGAAAAAAAGGTTGAAAATGTAATGTTATCATGACAGCAAAGTAAAACAAATGGACTTGCAAGGGTGTTGTCTGCCATTAAGATCATTCAGGTTACGCTTCCTAAACCAGAAAGTGTTACAAATATCATGTTTTATCCTTTCTAGATATCCCCTTTTTTAAGCTACATATGTTGATTATTACTATCATTATTCATTATAACGTGATAATCAAGTCTGCTCGAATATATTCACAATATTTCATCTGAATTGAACTTTCTGTTCTACATAATTGTTGTTGAGTTGTAAACAAGTCTCAAGGTTTCATGAAAAATGCAGTGGCGGCTGCTATAGGGCTGTGGTGGGGAGGCGGGCCGGGGAGCAGGCAGGGGAGGGTGTTTAAAAAAAGAAACAAAAGAAAATTGCACTTACCTGGCCGCCGCCTCTCCTCTGTTCTTCTACCGTAGACGCAGCAGGAACAGGAGGCACCCAGGCTCCCAGACTCCCCTAGCCAGTCACAATGCTGCTGATAGCAGCGTCGTGATTGGTCATAGATAAAACCCAAAACGTATGGAAAAAAATTGGATACTTTCGTTTGGGCAGAGCACCTCAAAATGCACAGCATTTGTTTAAACATAATGCTGCTGATGTGTTTTTGAACAGTTTTCTACATTCTGTACTATTTATCCAAGTATTTTGACACTTCCATGGAGATGTACACGTACACCCTTTATATGTTTGTTTCTTTAGCATCTTTCAATGCAAATCTGTTGTAATCAGTGCAGTACCTGGACAAAGGGGTTGTTGCTTTGTAATTTTTGCACATGCGCTGCTCGCTCTGCGAGGCTTATTGTAATTGAGATTTCAGAAGTGGAGTTGAAGCCCCGCCCATCATTCTCATTGGCTGGCGTCATCGTTTATGCTAAACACTGGCTTCCGATTAAAAATGAGGCTTCTTTGTCACCGCCCTGTCTCCTTTTGGTACGGCCCATCCGGACTGGATCGATTGCTTGCGGCGGTACACGGTGTCCTTTAATTACTGGGTAAGCACTTCTTTATTCCATTCGCGCAATGGCAACAGCTTGTTGAGTGTATGTTTCGGGAGACAAGTCCACTGTGTACGAAGCTCTGACGTTTCTGTCCTGCAGTACTATAGCACACAGTTATCCCAACGCAGGCTTCACTGATTGCCGTTTCGCTACACTTGTTATCTTTGTTTCAAGCGCCTCATTCGTATTTGTATTATTTATTTATTTTATTGAGGCGCAGCTTCTTCCCGTTTTCGTTGCGCTGTGTGTGACATGCGCACCACCGTGTCTCTGAGGAAGCTGAATTGCCGTAAGAAGCCCTCCGACCCCCTTGCACGGTAGAGTAACTGCTTTCTTTTGCACAATGTTTATTAAACTTTCAAACAATTAATTGTCCTGTTACGCTACGCTTGGTGCGCGGCGTGGCTAATCTTAGACGGCAATGGTAACTTCGGCTCACAGTGACCGTTGCTCCTGACACTCGATATGACTGCGCCATTCATTCAGCATAAGCACATTTAGTACAGTGTGGCTCTCGCAGACAGCAGGGCTTTGTTTTAAAAGGGCCATGTGTGCCACATGCCGGGGGCTGCCGCCGGGCGGTCTCACTCAGGCGCTACATTCCCGGCTCCCGCCCCCTCAGCCAGTGGAGGTCACGGGTCTTTCTCAGCTATCAGGGCAGAGCCCGGGCTGCTGGGTACGCCCCTCGGGACCACCAATGCAGGCACAGGGGCAGCCTGAAGTAACCTACATTTATTTGGGGTACAGTGGCAGAGTGCTGGGCTCTAGCTCTTCAGTGAACACAATGTGCAATATTTCAGAGCAGATCACCATATGAGCACGAGGCAAGGCCCAGGTTACATACACATTGTACTGATGCAGTGCACGTGTGTACAGATTTAGAAGGAAAAACGATATTTGCTATGATCCAACGGTGCAAAAACTGCGTTTTTCATCAGTGGTTCCATTCAGATGCAAGCGATGGTGCATAATTCCTCTGTACAGGAACAACCTTCCATATTCCTGTACAAAATATTTTTCAGTGTTATATCTGACTATTTCTTATGCGTCATTTGTCGTATTCTCTCCTCGCTAACTTTAAGTGTTTCTAATCCCTTTCCTCATGTTTGCTTTTCCTGGCGTTTCCCCTTCCTCGGACCTTTAAGTGGGATGAAAAAACTAGGGAGGGGGGTGGGTCTCTCAAAGGGGCATGACCATGTATTTAAGGGGATAGATAACAAACATTTAAGCTAAGAATCAGTACTTCGCATAGTGTGCCGCCCGGCTCGTATTTTGCTACTTCTGACTGCATCCAGAAATACAAGTAACATTACTCCTACAACAACCCAGGACTATTGGCTTTCTCAATGGTTGTTGGTTGCATAAAGTTGTATATAATATTTAAAATGGTTCGGCTCTTGTGGTAAAGGTTGTGGTGTAACGCTAGAGTTGCCGACTTTGGAGATGGGGAAGCACGCTCGAGTCTCGGGTCAGCTCAACATCCTGTGATTCTCGGCAAATCACTTAATCTCCCGGTGCATATCAAAATAATAAATAAATATGTCATTGTGTAATGTAGCTGTTGCTCGTGTACAGCGCTCCAATACCTTTGGGTCGAGTTTGCACTATGTAAAGCTGCAAAAAATAAAATGGTTGATGGCAAAAATGTTGAGCCCGATAGGAACCGTCGTAGTAACATTAATAGAATGGGTGGGTTCAATTTTGCAAACATGTATACAGATTTTATGCTGCATCCATGGTCAGAAATGCAAGTGGGGCTTACAGTTCGCTGCATTAATATTTAAATCCCAGCAGAAGTTAAGATTTTCTCACGAAGCACAGTTGTGTAGAGCTTAGTGATCTTCACAATGTTAGTAGTTTTGCAAAAAAATGCAGTGAGTTTGTGAAAAAATATTTTTTGCCCATTCCTAACCTCTAATGACTTGCTGCTTCGGTATCATTGCTTTTGCAGAATCCACTACCTCTCTTAATAGTCCCACATTCTTGAGTTTCTGTGCCCACCTGGCATTGTTGCCCTCTCATGTTGTCTTTACAACAAAAGCCCTAAAAACGTGTATAACGGAGGGGGTTTTTGCACTCCCATAATATCTTCCAAGGCTGCGATTCATGCGTGCAGTGACCATTTAGGGTTCTTAAGGGGAATAGAATAGAATAAGCATTTATAGAGCGCATAGCTACCCTAAGGCATCCCAGCGCTGTCTGCGGACAGCGGACTGAAGAGGCGCCGAAACACAGGTGCAGCACTATCTTTTGGCACAGCTGACAACTATCTATCGTCGCCACCCCAAACATGCACACAGTTTTTGAATCTCCATTCTAACGGCACCTTATAATTATGGCATGCTGGCCGGTGCTAGTCTTTTGAAAAAAATAACCCTCTTTCATAGCAGATGCACCACAAATTATGTTTAACACATCACTGCACGCTTCCTTAATTGTATGGATGTAATACTGCTGCGTTTCAACCATCTCTTACATATTATATGTGCATCTTGTGTCAACATTTTTCAAAGGACAGCTAATCACTTTGGTGTCTAATTAAAGATAGTTAGCTATTGGCATTGTAAATGACAATGCCTTTTATTTATGTTTTAAAAACCAAAACATAAATAAAATACATTGTCATTTATAATGCCAATAGCTCAAACTTGCGTAAATGCGAGACCTATTGCATTGCAAATGCTTGTTAGTGTTATGTTCTAGAAATGGACTTTTGAGCAGCAGATGTATCCATCCCAAATCGTTACTTGGCTAAAGGAATGCAGAGAGAGGGAGGCGTTTTGAGGGCGATCTTGGAGTAGCATTCGCTCCCTTGGCTAAAATGATGAATGTGGTTGTTGTAATTATTGCCCTTCTTCCGCTGATTGCTGATGTCTGGCTGGAAGTGATGCCACAAGCATCCCCACCCATAACACCACTGACAGAATGCAGTCCTCTCCTCCTTGAAACGGATGCCAATTGAGGGGAAGCGTACTTATAAAACTGCTTGTTTTTCCTACTGGTTAACCTTTAATATTGTACGGCAGTGGTGGCTCCCCCATTGGGGCGTGGGGGCGTCGCCCCACTGCTTGATCGCCATGCGAGAAGGCAGAAACATAAATGGTAATAACTACCATTTTATGTTTCTGCCTTCTCGCATGGCGAGAAAACAGAAGTGCCTGGTTGGGGGTGGGGGGGGCGGTCCTGCTCGAGGGCAGGGGGTAGTGGCTTGCTCACTGTTATGGGTACTGGCTGTTTGGTCGGCCCATTATATTTTTCTTTAATTAAACCCCTCCCGCCTCCCCCCATCCCCCCCGCGACAACCCCATTTCCACTCCCACCCAACCGTCATGCCGGCCGCGACTGGTCGTTAATTAGACTGATGTGAAAACGTCATAGTTGATATAGTGAGATCGAATGTTGCTCCATTGAGTACGGCTCATTAGCTTTTTTTGGTGCTACAGTGATTTGTTTTCCCCATCGTGTAAAGAGTATCTCTATCTCATGTTAGATGTTGCTGCGTGTTTCATGAAGGATTGTTAAATTTCCCTTATGGGTGCACACTTACAAACGTGACTTTGTCATTCACAAACGTGCCTGTGTTCCATCCGCACAATGAATTGGAAAATTAATTCCTATTAAGGGTAAGAGCAAATTACTTTTCAGACTGGGAAGTGACAGAGAACACCCCCAACATTGGTAGAGGTGCACGACGAAGGACTTCTCAATTTGCAAAAAATGTATGCTGATACTAGACTTTTCACCTTCTCTTTCTCCGCCTTTTTAATCTGCCTCTCTCCCTGCAGCTTCCTTCTGGTGCCTCTCCCTGGCTCTCATTAGCAGTCAATGTGCCTCTCTGTAATTGTAAACTAGCTCTCACTTCGTCTGCCGTGTGTGGCCTCTCTGTTTTTCTGCTGCTCCCGCCCTGTGTGCATTGATAGCGCCTCGACGACTGTCTTTCTCTCTATGCTTGCTTTGTGTCGGCAGCTTGTCTGTTATTGTGAGGCCTTTTTTGAGGTCCTGCGGCAGTGCTTATTATTGGGCAGCATTCGGTGCGTGCAGCTACTGTCGTTCATGTCCCAGGTCCTTAGTACCGCTGCACTTCAATTGGACAGCCAAGACTCCATCTGGGCACTTAAGGGGGAGCTCCCCTCATTAGGAGTGTCCGTGTCCCCTTAATGGGCCCCTTTCCTACAAGGAACGGGGGGGCTGATCGGGCCTCATTTATACAGCACAAGGATTACCTTTGTGTGGTTACAAATATATGGACAGTATATGTAAGCAGAAGTCAGAAATGTACTTAGGCAATATCCATATTACTTTACGGGCAGCATGGGTGTTATGAATGTGGAGATGCCTCTCTATAGACCAGACATGAATAAGATATGTTCGAAACAGGAAATAAAGTGATGTTTCCATGATACCTTGTATTCCATTTCCTGCATGTTCTATGGCTAGGGTCACGCGCCTGCTACCTCTAATGCATATGTCAAAGGAGGAGGATGTTTAGCTTTGGTCGTCTACAAACCACTCATATGAACCCCCAAAGCCCAAGTGCATAACATCAGTGAGTCCTATTGTTGGCTCAGAATCATTAAAGCTAAAGCATTTCCCATACTCTGCGCATGCCTGAGTTTCTTTATCTTCGGCTTGAGTCTTGATACTGGGATTAAACTTTTAATGCAAAGTACTATTGGGCACTCAGAAGATTTTAGTGCATGTGATTTAAAAAGATGCAAACAGAAGCAATTTCCAAATGTAAGCGTTCCTTTTTGAATCAGAAGTTAAAGTCAGAAATTTCTCAGTCATTCTACGCTCGCTCGTCATAGTGCAGTAGGGAATAATTTTTCGCCTCACCACTGCCAAATGTCACCAGCCGCCACTGTTGTACGGGGCTCCTAGATGATTAGATTTAAAACAAACTATCGACTCGAGAAAAGCTCCTCCACTACATGCTCTTTCTATGGGCTTCTGCCCAAGATTTAGAGCTTTTTACCCGTGTCCATTAGACTGGTTAATTCATTCATTTGCTTAAGCATTCTCTGAAATAATCTCACCTGCTTGACAACTACTTTAACACCTGATAGCCCTCTTTCACTGTTTAGATGTATCCCAATTCATCACTCTCATTTGACCTCAGAGTGAATATCTGCTTAAACATGGAATGGCTAAGAGGGAATTAACCACTTATTTGTTATTGTTTAACTGGATGTCCCTGGGCAAACGTTTTGCAGATTTATGGAACAGTGAATGCAAGTGATACTTGTAATACTGAATGCCAACGTTTCATAGGGCTATACCACATTATTATGCACAAAACAGGGAAACCACCAATAAAATGGAGACATTGGCTACAAGCATTTAAAAACTATAGGTTTGCTTTACTATTTACAGCCTTTGGAGCGGAGGGAGAGAACTTCTAGACCATCCTCCATAGATTCAGCATAAACTATTTGAATTTAGAAGGTGAGATGTGTACAACGAGGCTGTAAAGTAATTAGAACTGTGGTGTTTTGAGGAACCAAGGGCCTAATTTACAAGGCCATTGGACCGCCGGTATGTCACTTTTTTTGACGTGACGCAATCAGGAGAAATACTTTTATTTAGCCTCATTTTATCTCTTTCTATGCGTGCTGGAGACATGCATTCTGCACCACGCATAGAAGGAGGAAAATGCCATCAATGATTGTTTTTGTGGTGCAGGAAGGTGTGCCTTGCTGCACAAAAACAATCATCCCCGCAACACAGGCACCATTGCAACATGACGCAAAGGTGCCTGCACTGGCGCATGGCAGCCAAATGTGCGCCAGCGAAGGGGAAAGCACACGGCTGCACCGTATTGTTGTTAATACGACGCATCCCTGTGCTTTTAAAACGGTGCAGCTCGGCGCAGCAAAATGGCTTGCGATTCCGCGCTGCATATTTTTTTTTTTATAAATGAGGCCCCAAGTGTTGTGGTGGAGGGACATAAATATTATTCTAGACATCAGGGTTCTCAAGACACCATCGATCTGAAAATTCAATAAATCCCTACTTCTGAGATTAAATTGTCACAAACTGTTTTTCTAAAAGGTTTACGAAAGTTTACTGAGTTGCAGAAACCCAACTTTAGGAAAACTTATAAACATAGCATATGGTATAGAAAGATCACACATTTCCACTAGGGCATAGGTGAATTGGAGACACTGCGCCTCATCTATTTCTATAAATGTGGTTGCCAGGAAAAAACTAGATGTAAGTAAATTCAGTATGAAAAACATTAATCAGTGCTACAGGTATTGGAATAGCGAGAAAAAGAGGGTGGTCAAATTTACACTGAGATAGTGGTCAAATGTTAACCACAATCAAGAGTTCAGAAGATGTTAGTGATGCTTGGAAATGCATAGTTTTTCACCACTATTGTCCTGACGGGGGTTAATCATCAGGTACAATTGCAGAACAGTTGCAGAAGTTGACCACATTCATCACCCCATTTAGTGTTTACAATTCCTTACATTAGCCTTTTAGTTTGGCTTCGGCCGCAAGCATGCTTTTAAAGTTGATGCACACTTTGTTCAAAGGAATGAACGCTTCAAAGCATTCCAAGACAATATATTGATTTATGCTGAGACAGTGGAGGAGCCCAACAAATTCTTAAAGGATATGGTAACATATTCAAAGACAAGGGTATGACTGTTGCCAAGGACAAGTGTAAGTTTTTAACACAAACGGTCGAGTATTTCGGACACCTTATCACGCCTTCTGGAATCAAATAAACGTGATCTGGTATATAATATAACGAAGGCACTACGAAATAATGATAAGGATCAATTAAGATTGTTAATTTGTTTATGTGATTAGTATTCTAGATTCATCAAAAGTTATATCTCAAAGTTGAGCCCTCTTTAAAGATGCGGATGAATAGGGAGAAATTTGTTTGGGACAAGGTAACTGAGAAAAATTTCAAATAGTTATATAGATATAGCTGTGAACAGAAGGAAGAGTGCCAAGTGAGGACTGGTTTGTTGCAAATTTGTGCCAGTGCATTGTCTGAGGGGGATTGGTCCTTGGCTTCGGACATCTCTAAAGAATTTGGAAGAAAGTTTACTGAGTTACACCCTGGTGTGTGCTGAAATGAGTATGAAGTGCTGTATAGTGATGAGAGAAACCAAATTTGTGCCTCCTGAATTCATGCAAAAAAGAATTTTATATATTGCACATGAGGGTCATTTAGAGAGCACTGCCTCAAAGAAAATGCTAAGGCGAACTTTTTGGTGGCCATCAATACATAGACAGGTTGAGTTCTGTGTCGAAAAAGGTAGAGAAAGCCTGCCGCAAGTGTCCAGCCCTTCGTAGCACCACAAAGACCAGCGGTACTCGCGGCAGGAGCCGCTCACGCCACCTGAAAGCGCCCAGAGGCGCTACAAAATCCAGCGCGGGACGCGCGCGGGCGTGCCCGGGCCGTGCCCGTCATAGCCCGGAGGAGGCTGGGCTGGGCCCCCCCTCCAACAAGGGAGGCACGGGACACTTTGGATACAACTATTCTCAGGTACTGAGCTGGACTTATGTCCTTTTATTTTATCTCCATAAATCGTGTAAGTGGTACCGTTCTCTTTTGATTTAAAATGAGTATACGCAAAGGAGTGGCGGGAACCCTGGACTCTTTCATCGTCAGGGCTGAATCCATGCTCAGCCACGAGATTGAATTGACTGAGAGGCGACTCTCCTTAGGGCCTTTACCCCTGCAGAGGCGTTCTTCCCTGGGTTCCACCATTATGGGTGATGCCCCCCATATCTGTTCGTCCCCCACTGCACTTCCTGCACTCGACCTGAACGCATCCCCTTTGGTCATCGAAGTTGGCCCAAGTGCCGTTACAAGGACACGGACCATTAAGCCCCATACTGAGGTTAAGTCTAAAGAACCACCCGTGAAGCGAAGGAAGGGTACGGGTATGGTTCCCCACAAATCCAAACCACAGAAACGGACTCGGCACCCTAACCATGAGGCAACACTAACTTGCACCATCAGCACTCAGACCGACGTGGTTTCTTATACGCCCATATGTAGTGCTATCGGGGACGTTGCCCTGGACTCTGCCGGGGAGCCTGGGGAGCCTGCCTTAGATTCAGCTTTCGCACAGCTCAATGAACTTATAGATAAATTAAAAAATGTCGGGATGGGCCCTCTAGAACCCTCAATTCCGCCCACTGATAACTTCAGTCATAAGGTGGCTAACATCTGTGTTTTAGCTTAGATGCGATTCATAAAACAGTTGCTGAGTCCATAGAGAAACTAATGGCCAAGGTTGTAACAACTGAGGAGTCTGTTAAAAGTAGCCTTGGTGTTTGTCCTATTGCCCCTCTTGGCAGACCCTCAATCCCCGCAACAGACACAGAAAATGTAGATGCCCCCATTCAGGCGGATTACACCCAAATTACAAAGAACGCACCTGTAGACATAAACAAGAGTGCTATAAGTAACAGAGTAGTTTTAACAGGGCCTAGAGTAAATCACTTGTCCCTTTCGCCACGTACTACACCCACGGATATGGAGGATGTGACACTCAATCTACCTCCTGAGGCTGCCCCTTATACATTAATATTGTCGAATGTTCCACATCTTTCCCACCAGGCTAACGAAACATGGGAGGCATTAAGAAATAAATCTATTAGCTGGATTGGTTCTAAAACCGGCTTAATTGAAACTTTGTTCCGTGAGTTTAAAATGGTAAGAAGAGTGGGCTGGGTTGGGATAAGGGAAAAACTGCACCCCGGCGACTGCATAGTCCTCTCTTTTAGAACGCCGAGACTGGTAAGTGAAGTCTTACGCAGACTCGGGAGTGACTATGTGACTAATCGAGGAATAAATGTACTGCCACTTGGATATTTTTATCCCCCCCAAACCAATTTCCCTACACTTCACAGCCGAGACCTACTAACTCCAATCACCAACAACGATTTACCATACCCACTCATAATAGATTTGATACTCTTACAAGTTTAGAAGATATAGATTGACTCATTCCCACACACAGTTATGTAGTTCATAGACGGGCTATTGTTAAGCATCAAACTGGTCTGGAATCGACAACTAGCGACCCAAATAAATTTAAACACTGTGTTGCAAGAGCTAGTGATGACTCACATGTTGGTCCTCGTATTGGTAGCACGGGGGCCCAGTTTGATGTCTTGCCCCATGGCGCCGTAGCTGTTGATACTACTGCGCATCGTTCTTACGAGGTGGGAGTAGATCCGATTAACCTAAATATTCTCCATTTAATCCCTCCCAAAACTCTTGCCCATCGCCCCATTGCTCCCAACAGCGAACCTGCTAATACTAAAAGTTCTAAACCGGCTGAAAATAGGTCTAGTTAAACCAAAATTTTATCCTGGAACGTGGCGGGCTTAACCTCCAAACTTTCCAACCCTGCCTGGCTTGACTTTATAGCCGGCTTTGATATTCTATACATTCAAGAAGCCTGGGTTGACAGCCCACTGCATATCAACGGGTTTAAAACATTTTTTACCCCGGCTGTATCGTCCAGGCGCGGGAGAAAAAAGGGCGGTTTGTGCACCTTTATTTCATATCTGCTAAATGTAAACAAGCTAGACCTTTTGATATCTCACACTTATTACCAGGTTATAAAAATGAACATTGATGCCTCTCATAGTACCAGCTTAGTAAATTTTTATAATAACATTCCCGCGCCCCAAACTGAGGCTGTCCTGATAAAATTACAGAAGCATCTGGAGAAAATACAAAAGTTAACTAACATGGACTTGTGTTTAATCTGGGTAGGTGATTTCAATATCGGCCCTTGCGTTCATGCTGAATGTGGTAATTGTGGCTTAATACCCGAAGACGAAGCAGATTTCTCTCACTTTCCGCACTCCCCCCTTGGGGATTATTTAAACGAGATCAAATACACCATGGACCTGGGTTTTGCGAATGATTTATGCTCACCACCTCTGCCGTTTAACAGCACCTTTAACGGTCGCGGGCTGTCCTCTATCATAGATCACATTTTAATCTCCAACAGATATGCAGATAGAATACAGAATCTTGAAATTCACACTGTTGCTTTTAGCGATCACTACCCCATTAGTGTTACCATAGACCTACCGGCCAATGTGTTATCTGGGGGACGCTCGGCCATGCCTGAACATGATATAGCCATAAACAGAACCAACGGCTATACCATCAAATGGAAGGGGGCAGACCCTTTGAAGCTAACCAAGTCAATCCTAAGCTGCTGCAAAAAAGATTTTGCTATTTGTCTTGACGAGTCCGTTGCGGTCTCGGATATTCTTAACTCCTTCCGAAACATCACACAGGCCATGCAAAATAACCGGTCATCAGACTAAAAAAAACGTGACATCACCAAAACGGGCTGGTTTGATTCCAAATGTAGTAAAGCTCATGCTGTCTTGAAAGCTGTCCTATGTAAGTCCCCGAGGGACCAGGAAGTCATAAGAAGTGCGAGAGCAGCGTATAAAATGTCACTTAAAGATCGCAAAGAGGAGATAAGAACGGAACTGTGGCTGTCACTCAAGAAAGCCTCAGAGCTAAAAGATACCAAAAGCTTCTGGCAGGCTGTAAATGCATCGTTCTTGGCCCCTAAAAATACTCCCAGCATTGAAATCACAATCGGGGAGGACCAATGGGTAACCCACTTTATATTGTGACAAAGCAGATCTAATACAGTGTGAGGAGCCAAACACCAGATATATGAGCAATCTTCCAATTGAAATTGATTTTAACGTGGATGAGGTGATTTCTGCAATAAATGAGAGTGGGGGGAAAAGCCCCTGGTCCCGATAGTGTCCCGGTGGACTTGTATAAATCTTGTCCTCAATTATGGGGCCCACTGATTACTATGGTCTTAAAAGCATGTTGCACACAGGGTTTTACCCCAACCTGGACAGAGTCCACACTTGTCCCTATCTTTAAAAAAGGCGACCGTAGTGACCCGGCCTGCTACAGACCCATTTCACTCCTGGATTCCATCGTAAAAGTGGCCGGGCGTGTCGTCTTGAACAGACTACAGACATGGGCGGAGGACAGGGGTATTCTCTCAGAGATACAGTATGGTTTCCACCAAGGGCTTGGCACCATAGAGCAGGGCCTAAATTTAAGCCTCCTATGGGGTAAATATACAAAGGCTAAACAGGGTAGTCTTTTCCTGTGTTTTGTCGATTTAAGTTCGGCCTTTGACTGCGTTAACCACTTGAAACTTTGGAGTATCCTAGAGTTCATGGGGGTCGAAGTGCCGCTGATTAATTTTTTTAAACAGTCCTACTTAGATGCCCAGGCAAGCGTTCGCTTTGGGTTAGCAGGTGAACGCAGCCGCAATTTCCCCGTTAGGAAGGGGGTAAGGCAGGGCTGCATCCTGGCCCCCCTCCTCTTCACCTTATACATTAATAGCCTGGGTGCCACACTGTTGAGGGAAGGTCAGGATTTACCCAGCATTGGCAGGCGGTAAATTGGAGCCCTGCTCTACGCCGACGACGCCGTCCTCCTGTCTCGAACCCCAATAGGTTTACAGAAAACTGTTTCGAGTTTTGTGTCTTTTATGTCTAGGCTCGACCTTAAGGTAAATATCACCAAAACCTTTGTCATGAAATGCAGCAAATCAGAAGTCAAGTGCCGAGATATTCTCATAGATGATAGAAAACTCGAATTTGTTAATTATTTTTCCTACCTGGGTATCGCGTTCGAAAAGCGGGGCTCATGGAGCATAGCCATGAACACCAGATAATTACTGTTTGCAAAAGCTATAGGAGCCCTAATAAATTTTTCTAGGAAATTAGGCAAGCGCCCCATCGATGATTTGTTGACCATCTACAAAGTTAAATGCATTCCCGTAGCTATGTATGGAGCAGGCATCTGGGCCTTTGCAAACACAGCGTCCCTACAGCTGGTTGAGAAAAGGTTTTTAAAATACCTTTTAGCTGTCCCGAATAGCACAGCCACGTTTATCTGCCACGCTGAGTTGGGTCTACTATATTTATCCGACCTAATTAAAATCCAGCCAGTTTTACTCTGGCACAAGATCTGGACCAGTACTGCGACTAGGCTAAATCGGGAGGTAATCAATGATTGCCAGAATTTGCAACGGGCACCTTGCATCCCATGGCTTGCGTTCGTTAAAAACTTTTTGAACGATTTAGGCCATCCTGAGTATTATGTTAACCCTGATAGATTGTCCCGTGTTACCAGGAAGGAACTAAAATACTATGTCTAGACCACCTGTAGACGATTAGATTGTCCGCCAATGTCATGAAATCGTCTGTCAGGGAACACCAACTACTCCTGACACAACCGGGGCTACAACCTTATTTATCTATAACATCAGGTAATTATGACAGGATGCTGTTGATGCGTCTACGCTTAGGCAACTTCCATTACAGGGTTACTTTCCCTAAGATAAATGACTGGTCCCGTACCCTGTGCCCATGTCCATGCGACGATATGTCGGCTCAGTCAACAATCCATGTTATCTTTTTTTGTAAATTTTATACCCTTATCAGGAAAAGAAGGATCCTGCCCATTTTAAAATGGCAAAACTTGAGACAATGTCGACCTGCTTTTATCAAGTTACAATTTCTCGACGAAATGATGTTCATTGACCCGATTGCTAAATTCCTGAAAGGGGTGGTCAGATCTAGAATGAGCATGCAGGGAATTGCCCTATTGTCGGTGTATATGAATTTATCGTATTTCCTGATTGCCATCGTATTTTTTTCTTTTATATTGTAATTAACATGCTTTTATTGGACTGTTGATTGTAATATTTACGTATTGCCGTAATTTTATCTTTTTATAATGTATTGTGCTTTTATGATTTGATATTCTTAAATCGAATAAAGCGTAATTCTGGTTCTGATAAGCGATGGAATGTTAGAAATACACTCTTGTTGTCTGTTCCTTTACTCTAGGGTGGTCTGGAAAACAGGGACATTGATTTTGTTGAGTCTATTAGTTCCGTGTCAGTAGGTAAACAATTTTTATTGTTTACCCTAAGTGAATTTATCATGCTTTTGTAGGTGCAGCCAGTACTGACATTGCTAGAACGTTACTGTAGCAAGTCTTTGCACTCGAGGGACTGCTTTTGAATTTAACGCAGATTATGGTTTCAGTTGGTATCAGAGAAGATGGAAAGTTTTTTAAGGAAATATTCGGTGAATCATTATACAGGTTCTCTGTTCAGTCAACAATCGAATGGTTTAGTGGAGCATGCTAACAGAATCTCAAAGCAGGTGTACTGTTGATAATAGCTTCTCTTAAAGATATTCAAGATTTTCAAACTGTGGTTAAAAACATGGAGTGGCAGTATCACAGTTCACCACATTCGAATATAGATGAAACACTTTTCCAGGTGTTGAAGTGGAGAGAAGACAGGACAAAGCTGACACCTAAATGGACAGTTGATATGACGGGATAGCTAGAGGAGTTGGTGATTATGTGACAAACATAAAAAGTGATGCAGTGTTTTGGCCAGACTTTTGGGGTAAATGGCTTAGCTGTCTGTACATGTGGTCACTCATGCTTAGCAGGAGAAAATATGAATGGAGGCGAAAGATGGCTTTCAGTTTGATGGAATATATAAAGTGTCCATTGTAAAAGAAAGCTCAGTGAAACTGAATGATGGCAGTCGGCGGTCTAGGCATAATCTTATAGTTTTGAAGGATAATCAAATTAGGGTGCTCAATGGTTCACTTTTTTGTTAAGTGATGTGTGCTTGTCGAAACAATAGGGGAAGTGTCAATGAAATGTCCATTGAAAGGAATGACGATGGTGAAGTATCTGTGTTTGGGGAGGTACCCGTTTCTGCTCAGCGGTGTGTGAAACCTGCACATATTCCAGTTCGGTTTGGTGGAGGTATTGCAGAAAGTAAATCATGTGACAGTGCGCAGTTAAAGAATTGTGATGATGTCTCCTGTGGCTGGTCATGTTAATGCCCCAGATTATCTATTCTTTGACCAAGGCAGCGCTGCCCCTAAATTTCTGCGCTGTCTTGCGTCAAAGGGAGAGAGAAAACAAATGCACCATATCTACTAAAATACGGTGCATTTTTTTCTCTTCCCCCAGCACTTTTTGTAGCCATTAGCCAATGGACACACACTTAGTGCAAGGTGTGTGTGTTCTCTGAAGCATTGGCTTTGTAATGGAAGGAGTCCCTTCCAGTACAAAAACCCTGCTTTAAGGCAGTAACTGTTTTGCACAGTGCAGCACACATGCAAAGTTGAAAAACGAGGAGAAATAAAAACATTTCTTATCTTTACCACTCCCTGAAGGAGGCATACGTGTTTGAAACAGATCCCGGTCTACAAATGTTTGTAGATGGAGATTTGTGTCAAAACCTATGGATGGTAGCATTGGAACGCCCATGCCCCAGCCCTGGAATGCCCCCTCATGCAAAGTAATGCATAGCAACACAAAGCACAATTTACCGTTACTTTGGGATGCTGGCCAATTCATATCCTGATTTGCATTGGATACTTAATCCAACCCGAACACATTGTGCCAGGTTTGCGTCAACCCAGTGCAAAGCATTAATAAATCTGGGTTTCGAAAGGGTAGAGTGCTGAGGAAACCTGTTTGTAGGCAAGACTATGAAATATTTTGATGTTCTTTGGTATTTTGGTATCAAGTAAATTAGGCAGTTTTTTTTTTTTTTAAAGGGAAAGTTGTGTAGTATCCTGGCATTCCAGTGATTAGTGTATAAGTGTTCCCCATCTTTTGTTTGGGTCATGCTTGAAGGTTTGTATATTATTATTTTTTGCTTTGAAGGTCTTTTATATAAATATTGCTTTCTTTCACTCCCATTTGCTGTTTAGAATGTAATTACAAGTGGGTTGTGGTACATCTGTGCTGCGTGGTCAGGATTACAAATGAGTCAGTTGTGGCAGTTGGAATCAGGTGTGCAAAATGTCCAGATTGGCTCCATGTTATGAGCTTAATAAATATTTATTATGCATTAACTCTAAATTTATATATCTAATAACCATGAATGGAGGTTACAACACCATCCCCATCTGCCCCAGGGGTACTCATTGCCTGTCCAAGTGCCTTACCCACTCATACCCCGATACCTCCATGTTCTGTTTTGCTCCCTACTGCAAACCCCGCCCATCCTACCGCTCCAGGCTCATTGTTGCCAAGCTTTTTTCCGAGTTAGAACAAGCATTGGCATAGCCAATAGGTCTCGCCTTTGGGACCTTATAAGTGTTTAGCCAGAGCTATTGGTTTTGCCAATGTCTTTAGGCTATTTTGTAGAGCAGTGAAGCTGCTGTGCAGCAAGTTGAAAAGTTATAATAAAAAAGTGTTATAAGCAATTCTGTCCCCTTAATATAGCTTTCATTTTGTTATTTTGGTTGGGGGGGGGGGCTGAATAAACAACGGGAGGGTGGAGGTTGGGAAATATTACCTGAATTACAACACAAGCAGCATACTGCCACTAGGGAGAATCAACAGCTGCCAGGTTCCGAGGGCAGACTGTGGTGGTGTGCTGGTCCGGAAGTGATGCTGAACAATGCTCAGGTAGTGGTGAGTAGTGCTGAGGTTGTGGTGCTGTGCTGGTGCTCAGGTGGTGCCGAGTTGGTGCTTTGCTGAAGTGATGCTGCACTGATGCAGTCACGTGCCCGGAAGCAGCTGGGGGCAAGAAAGACTAGGCTGCTGAATGGAGTGCTGTGTCAGACCGAGTGATGTACGAAAACTAATGGGAGCCATCGGCCGAAGCATTTAATAGCTGCTTCTCATGGGGAGACCTACGGGGTGCCGCCAGGGATTGAAGAGCTAAACAATTACAGACACAGGGCAATTCAGTCTGGTTCAGGAAGATATGCTTGACTCAAGAAACATTTATGGACACATTCCAAGGCTTTTTAACTCACAGAGAGAAATACAAGTGCGTCGATGCAAGTCAACAGCACTATAACATTCTATGTGCAACTGCATCATTAGAGTATTGAACAGCCTGAAGAATCAGCATCAGGGGCAAGTTATGCTTAAAAACAATAAAATGACAGCTTTAACAGACCTCTCGCTGTAAACTATGTACTCAATTTGCAAACGCCGAATTGTTTTAGCAGTGCATGAACCTTGCTAATTGAGAGTTCAGGCTATCTCCGAAGCACCAGACCATTAGAGATCTGTTCATGGCCGGTGACCCTTCAATGCACTGAATTGCAGTCTGTTGGGGTTCTCTGGAGACGTTCGACACGTGCTTACAGTAGAGAGGGTGCTTGCTTCCCTTTGGACTAATAACTATGTTTAGTTGTTGGCCCACCCCCAGACAGCATTATTATACAGGACGACGGTTTCCCATACTGGCCTATTTGTTATGTTCAAAGGGCAGAGGATTCAATAATATGCAATATGTACACATACACGTATACAGGTAGGGAGTTACTAACAGTCAAATGTGCACAAAAGGCATATTTCCTTCGGAAAAGGCAAGCATGTTCCCATATCTAGTAAAAGGTTTAACTTTTATCACCAATATACTGTGTTGTAGCACGGGTTAGAAAAACCTCAAGATGGCACGCGGTCAAAACCCAGTCAATCTGTTCAACTTTTATTATTGTTATTCATATTTTTGGATGCCCCCTTAGGGTGAACGGGCTACATGAGATAATTATCTCAGAGATTTCAGAATATTAGAGGTGTAGTTAATTAAGGTAGTTTGGCGAATTGTGCTTTTGCTGCAGAGATAGATCTTTTTGCTACCTACATGCCACAAGTCAACTTCTGAGAGGTTTGACAGATTTAGCACTATTTTCCCTGTTCATGTAATGCACGAGGAGCAATCAGGCTTTGCCATACTTTTATTATGCGGCATGTCAATTTGCTCCAATAAGTCCTGTGCAAAATTCTCCTGTAACAGGAAATCCTATTAGGTCAGTGGACACAAGCAGCAACAATGCTGTGCCACTATTTGATAATAGTAATTGACACTTTTTACAAATGCAAATAACAGCCGTACAGTCGACTTTGCCCAATAACTCAGACCAGCTAGGCTTACACCACACACTTGTGGTTACTGTGGCAGAAATGTCAGTAGGGGGAGAATCTCATCTCCCACTAGAAGCACGTGATTAAAACTTTATCAGAAAGCGGCCAGCTACCCACTCAGTGAAAGTACCATAAGCTCCAGTGACCGAAACAAACACAACTGCCTTCCCCTGCGGGCATTCCTGTAAACACAGGGAAAGAGGCCGTTTACACACACATTCCTAAGTCTGGAAACCATTAGGGAGGTGTGAGACCTACTTCGAGAGCAGAGCAGGAGGAGTACGGGGACACAGGCTAGCCAGCTCCGGCGCCAGCAGCATGCGATCCCTCTGTTGTGCATCTCTCCTCCTCCTGCCGGGGCATCCAGTGTCTCGGAAGAGGGGGATTCGGTGGCTGCCAGAGGGGCAGCAAGCAGCAGCACTCCGGCCGGTGCCAAGGATCCGAACTTTCAAGACATGGGGGCTGCTGCGACTCCTGCCGATTTCTCTAATCCCAACTTTACTTTGCGGCACTAGTGATTGACAGATGTCGCCTTCTTTCGGTTGATTTCTTTTGCGAAGAGTTTTGCTGCTGCTGCGCGATGCCAACACTGCCCTGTACCCACGACGTGCGACGTGCCTCAGCACCAGCTTGCGGGGTCGGCTGCCAGGTTGCTCCCCTCCCTGCCGGTTTCTCTCTTCCGAACTCTCTTTTGCGGCAGTGATTGACAGATGTCGCCTTCTTTCTGTTGATTTCCTGTGCGAGGAGTTTTGCTGCGGCTGGGCGATGCCTCCTCCTTGCCACACTGCCCTGTGCCCGCTACGTGCGACCTGCCTCAGCAACAGCTTGCGCTGCTGGAGAAAGTTTAGTGAAAACATTTGTCTGGAAGGGGCGGGGCTACTGTGGTGGCCGGTCGCATACGCTGGGAATAGGCGGGTGGCACCGGCAGAGAGGGGGAGGGGGGTGAGAGTCGTACACCACCTTCTACCTTCCATAGCCCGTTAAACTCTTCATACATCGTGTAAAATGTACACTGGTGTAGTGAATTCTGCGCCGACTTTTGCATGGGCCGACCAGAGGGAAAATATTTGAAGCGGTCTACTGGTACAACCACGATGCACATAAACAGATACAATAGTATTGCAATTGCGGTCGGCAGTAGTAAACTGCTGTTCACAATTGAACTGCGCCGGTGTAGTGTTACGTAATTTTGCTCTCGGCTGAAGCAGTGTTTGCAACATGTTGGAACTTTCTTTTTACACAGCTGAGGCTCGCGGCTACAAGTAGATGTTTAGGAGGGGGCAAGGTTGCTTCAATTAACCGATCTAGTGTTTAATAAACAAAGCCCACGCGCTGCCCAACGAGGTGAAGGGAAGAGGAATAAAACAAGCCCGGGAGTGGTGCACGCGCGCGCGCTGTAAGGAATGCAGCTGATGCAGCTGCCATCGAAACCTGATCCAGAACAGATGGCACCCTGCGCGCTCCCGAGACCCTTAGGCTATGGGAGTGCAAGTTTTGAGGAGAGGCAGGACAAGCACCCGTCTTTGGCCATTTGCGTGCTTTCAATTATTGAAAGCCACACGCAAAGGCCAATGGGATGTGTGGGAGGAGGCACACCCACACGGAGAAGGCTCTTGGAAGTCTGAAGTGATTCCAAGAGCCCTCTCCTAGAGCAGCGCATGCGCGCTGCGCTCTAGGCGAGACCTAAAAAGGGAGAATCCCAGAACCCCTGCTCATCTTAACTGCAGCCAGCTGCTTCCTTGCTTCTTTCCCAGAGACTGTGAAAGTAAAAGAAGAGAATGGAGCCACTGATGGCCTTGCACCTCTGCCCACTGTACTGGGTCTTCTGAGGAAGCAGCATTGCTCATTCTGCCACCTACTCTGGCCCTGCACTATTTGGTAGGAAAACGTTAACTGCTGCTGCTTGTGCTGTTCGGGTTTGTAAAAGTTGATGCGACTGTATTCACTGTGCTCGTGCTAAAACATGCTTGGTAAACTTTGATGCTGCTTTTCTCTCAGTACCTTACATAACACACATAGTTTACTTTTGAACCATTCTGATATGGCATCCAGTACTTTCATTAGTGCTGTAGGTTAAAGAATTCCATGTCCTCTTGGGATCCGTGCCTTAGGGCCCGTTTTAGAGTTTGGCGAACAAGTAAGTGCTCTGTCAGAAACATGACGGATATGCTGTCCACCTTATTACAAGTGCTATGGGATTTAATGCGACCATGCCACTGTAATCTGCTTACTTTGCCGGACACGTCTGCATGTGAAAGAGGCAAGTATATGTTTTTATTTTCCCAAAATTAAATCGGTTTCCTTTTCAGATGCCTTCTTTCCTCATCCAAAACCACACCTTTTAGCTGTTAACTCTGCATGCAGTCACGGAATGATTTACCATATGTTCTCATTATATATTCAAAGTTCTCATTCTCAACTTACAGCTATTTCCTAAAATACACGTTTTTGCCGAGAACGCAGGGGGGCAATAGAAGAGAAAACTCGAACTGTAATTCTTAACTTGTATATGTGTCTGATAGTTTGTTCCAATTTTAAACTATGGTGCCATCATCGATGTTTGTTTCTGCCTTATTTGTGCCCTAATCTGTTGTACATAAGAAACCTGCTGCAGCATCTGTGGTGTCGGGGTCAGTGCCATTAGCACAAATGCTGATTATTCCAGTCTCCCCCTGAATCAGTAACCAACTTTATTCCTTGTAGTGCAAAAAATGACAGCTGCTTATTTCTAAGAAAATATGTCTGCAATGAGAAATGTTACAAGACATAGGATCCGATTTTTTTGACGGACTGTACTCTGTCCCTGAACATGTTGGAGGACATTATGGCTGCCATCCTAACGTATCACTGTCTGTCAAGCTTAGAGATGACCGCTGGCCCAGCAGCCATCTTTGTACATTGAAAGATACCGCCATCACAACGGTTCATTTTTTCTCTGCCCCGCTTGACAGATCACCATGATTCTTTCCATGAACAAACTAGTCAAAAAGTAGAACTTGTTTGGAAAGTTTCACAGAGATTCGTCAAACAGCGCCAAAGTTATTATCACCACAAAAAAGGCATTTCCTATAGAAACACGATCTTAACTAGAAAACTACCCAGTGGCGACAACCACTGGGTAATATATATATATATATATATATATATATCCATCCACACAAATCGGCACCTCCTTGCGTCGCACCGAATAGAGACACGATGACACCAGCAGAATTAAGTCCACAATATTTATTCCATTATTTTTATCGGGCTATGACGCGTTTCGGCAGGAACCCCTGCCTTGTTCACACATATATATATATATATATATGTTTATATACATGTATATGTAAAGAACCAAGTAGAGACGCCAGAAACGCCCAGCCTACAGACCGGGGTCTCTAGCGGCGAGCATCACAGCAGTTTATAATTGCTCCGTGTCCAAACCTTCTTACTCCGGTTTAGGAAGGATGAGCCACACCAACGGATTTGCTTACAGAGATTTACTTAGCAGAAATGCTGAAAAAACACAACTTGTTTAAACCGCACTCTGTCTTGATCACGTGACATGTAGTTGTGATTACGTTCTTTTAAAGAAAACCTTCACCTCAATAGAGATAGAAAGCATACTCTTACTCAAAAGTGATCAAAAGAGCTTATTAAAAATCATAATTTGAAACAAATAAAAATAAACATGATTTCTATGCATCCTTCCATTTACAATTGAAACAATATATATTTTATGGAATGAGTAATATGAAAATATAAATTCATTCATTTTAATTTTCATTGTATAATTTATCACTAAACTGATATTTTATAACCTTGTACGCAACCACTTTCTAAGGCTCAATCCATATAAAATAAACAATGTAAATCCCCAATCTCAGCTGTAGTAGCTAAATATCCGTTTCTTTACATTCATGTCAAACAAATAAACATATAACTATGATTCTTATTATTGCCAAAACTTTTTTAAAGACGGATATATTTGAATGAAATAATTGTGTATCAATATATCCGTCTTTAAAGACGTTTTGGGGCACCCAGTTATAAGAAAAAACTGCCCAGCTCCCGCAAGAGGAGCCGATGAGGGTCCTGGGGCTCCCATCACGGCCTCCAAATAAAAAAACAGTTGTGGGTCCCCTGGGTGGGCACTGGGGCACCCACTTAAAAAAAATTGCTGCCTCGGGCACCCTGAGGCTCCCCCTGCAGCCCCCAAATGAAATAAAACAAGTGGGTGTCCCAGGTGGGCACCGGAACACCCACAGAGACCTGTAATAAACAATGCAAATGAATGGAGGAGCACCGTATAAGGCCCTGCAACAGCTATTTACAAATTATTTTTTTTACCTTGGTTGTCTCTACAAAGGGCAGGAACACCACCAAGAATTTGTTTATGTTGTGGGGGGCTGCAAGGTTTGTAACAGCCACCCACCAACATCAGAAAAAACAGTAAGCCTCTTGGGTCATTAAATCCATGATCCGGAAAGAACTTACCATACTTTGTTAAAGCACTCCTATCAGGAGCTCTATGCTCTTCAGCTGGATTGCAGGGTCATCTTGTGGTTGTTTTTATGATTGCATTTTGTGGGCTGAAAAATGTTAAAAGAAAGACTCGGAGAAATGTTGGGTTTTTTTTGGCTTTACTTATAGTAATAAAATAATATTTTACATTTAAAAAACCCAAGAAATTCACTGGAAAACCAAAGGTTAAAGTAACATTATAGTAATATGAATATTTCAGTGACAACGTAACAATTTAAACTCGGAGCACTGAAATTCACTTGTTATAGTTATCTCAAGTAACTTTTTTTTATTTTTAAAATTGAGTTTTATATAGCTCGAACTAGACCCGAGACATCGGGTATCGGAGCACTTTACATGCCAGTTTCGTTACAGAAGGACACATTCATTTTTGTTAGGCACGGGGAGATTAAGTGATTTGCCCAGAATCACAGGATGTTGAGCGTCATTGCTGAGACTTGAACCCGGTTCCCCAGCTTCGAAGTCGACCGCTCTAGCCGTAAGGCTACACCCTCTCCCCTGACTTGTGCCCTTAAACAACTATAACTCGCACCCTCACCATGCACTGCTGATAACCTCGCATATTACATCACTTATGACATGTTTTGTGACACCATTGCAATCACTGCAATATCTGAAATTACATCATTGATAACACTGTGCATGGCGGGAGCATGAGTTATAACGTTACTTTAACCTTTGTTTTTTTCAGTGAACATATATATATATTATGTGAGTGGCTGTGTGACTGTATCCTTGTGTGTATGTGTGTGTAAGTGGCTGTATGGGTGTATAAGTTGATGTGTGAGTAGCTGTGTGGTTGAGTGGGATGCTGTGTGAGTGGCTGAATTGTAAATGAGTGGGGGTGTCAGTGGCTGTATGGGTGAGTGAGTGGGTGTCTGAATGGTTGTATGAGTGAGTGACTCAGTGTGTAAGTGGCTGTATGGGTGAGTGAGTGGTACTTTGAGTGGCTGTTTGGTTAAGTGAGTTGGTGTGTGAGTGGCTATATTGGAGACTTAATGTCTGTATGAATGGCAATATGGGTGAGTGATCGAATGTGTGAGTGCTTGTATGGATCTGTGAATGGGTATGTAAGTGGTTGTGTGGGAGTGGGAGTTCTTGTATGGGTGAGTGACTGGCTGTGTTGAAAGGCTGTATGGATGAGTGTGTGAGTGACTGTAGGTAAATAAGTGGGTGTGTGAGTAGCTGTATGGATAAGTGTATGGCTATGTGAGTGGCTGTGCAGGTGAGTGACTGGTTGTATGAGTGGCTGTATGGGTTGGTGAATGGTTGTGTGAGTGGCTGTACGAGTGAGTGAGTGGGTGTGCGAGTGCCTCTGGAGGAGTGAGTGGGTATGTGAGTACTGGTATGGGTCTGTGAATGGGTATGTGAGTGGTTGGGTGTGTGAGTGGGCATATAAGAGGTTTATATATGTATTGTTTTTGCTCTATTTTAACACATAACGTCACCGTTGTGTTTTTTTAAGCACATATTTTTTGTATTTTTTTATGAAAAAGGCTATTATATTACCATACCCAACTATACCGTCTCTTCAACTTTTGTGTTTTCAATGAATTTCTGTTTTTTATCATATTCAGCACTCCGTAGCAGGGGTTGGCCAAGGCCTGTCCTCCACAGATGGCCAACCACCAGCAGCCTACCCATGTAGGCTTGCGCTGAGTAGTCAGCTTGCTGACCCTGTCCCTCTGCCCTTCCGGCCTGCCCTGCATGGTCAGCTTGCTGGGCCTGCCCATGCTGGCTTGCCCTCCATGGTCAGCTTGCTGCCTTGCTTGTCCCCTCCCGTCTGCCCTACATTGTCTATGTGTGTGCCCCTGCCTCCTGCCCTCTGTGGTCCATTGTTCTGCCCCTGTTGGTCTGCTGTATCGGGTCAGTTTGCAGCCTCTGCTGTCCTCTAGCCTCTGCCCTCTGTTCTCAGTGTGTATATCCTGCCCCTGCTCTCCTACCCTCTGTGGTCTTTTGTGCTTTTTCTTCATATTCCTGCCTGTCCTAATGGTAAGTTTGCTACCCCTGCTGCCTCCCTTCTGCCCTACATGGTCAGCGTGCTGCCCCTGTGAGTCTGCCCTTTGTGGTCAGCTTGCAGCCCCTGCCCCTTTCCCTCCGTTCTCTGTTTGCTTGCCCCTACCCTCTCCCGCCTACCTCTGTGATGAGCTTGCTGCCCATGCTGGCTTGCCTTCCGTGATCAGCTTTTTCGCCCTTCCTCCATGCCTTCCATTCACCTTGTGGGTCCCTCTGTCTCCTATCCCTAGCCCTCCATAGTCCCTTGTGCTGCTCATGCTGGCCTGCCCTCTGTTGTCAGCTTGCTGCTCCTACCCCTCTGTCCCTCCCCTGCCCTGCATTGTTCATGTATGGGCCGCTGCAACCTCCCTCCTGGCCGTACATGGTCTGTTGTGCTGCCCCTGCCCATGCCAGCCTGACCTCTGTGGTCAGCATGCTACCTCTGCCCACCTTAAATTTGCTCTCTGTTCAACCATTTGCATGCTCCTGCCTCCTTCCCCCTGTCCTTCGTGGCCAGCTAAATGCCTCTGCTCATGCCAGCCCGCCCTTAGTGTTCCGTTTGCTGCACTTGTCTAACTGCCCTCCATTCTCCATATGCATGCCACTGCTCCCTCCCTAGTGGACCTTGCCCTTTTTGCAGGGCTATCCCCAAACTTTTTGCCTTCTTCCTGTATTTTTCTGACTTTGTTTTTGCTGGTTTTAGGACTCTTGGCACTTTACCACTGCTGACCAGTGCTAAAGTGTAAGTGCTCCCTGTGTAAATTGAATGGTGATTGGTTTATCCATGATTGGCATATTTGATTTACTAGTAAGTCCCTAGTAAAGTGCACCCGGTGTGCCCAGGGCCTGTAAATCAAATGCTACTAGTGGACCTGCAGCACTGATTGTGCAACCCACATGAGTAGCCCTTCAAACATGTCTCAGACCTGCCACTGCAGTGTCTGTGTATGCAGTTTTAAACTTCCATTTCGACCCGGCAAGTGCACCCAGTTGTCAGGCCCAAACCCTTCCCTTTTATTACATATAAGTCACCCCTATGGTAGGCCCCAGGCAGCCCCCCATGTCAGGGTGCAGTGTATTTAAACGGTGGGACATGTACTGGTGTGTTTTACATGTCCTAATAGTGAAATATTGCTTAATTCTTATTTCACTATTGCAAGGCCTATCTCTCCCACAGGGTAACATGGGGATTGCCTTGAAATATATTTTAAGTGTAATTTCCCATTGGGAACTGATAGAGATTTGGAGTTTGGGGTCTCTGAACTCACACTTTAAAAATATATCTTTTTGGGGAAGTTGATTTTTAAATTGCGTGTTTAAAAATGCCACTTTTAGAAAGTGGGTACTTTCTTGCTTTACCATTCTGGGCCTCTGCCTGTCTGTTGAACCACGTCTGGGGTTAGGATGACAGTTGATCTGTTTCTGCATTCACTTTAGACAGTTACACAAACAGAGCTGAGGTGTACCTAGCATATCCTGATGGGCCTTCCTGCGCTAGAGTGGTGGGAGGAGTTGTCACTGGCACCTGAAAAGGGCTGTTCCTGTCCTCACACAAATCTGTCTCCACCCCCCTGTAGTGTGTCTGGAGCCAGCTCAGAGAAATGCAGGGTCTTGTGCTCTACAAAGACTCTCTTTTGAAGTTTGCCTACTTCAAAGTTGGACGTATTGGACCTCTGACGCTCTCAAATTGGAAAACTTCTGGATTAAAGGACATTCTGCCAGGAAGAAGAGCTGGATGCTGTAGGATGGACTGGCACTCTGCCTGTTCCTTTGTTGTGTTGGCCTGCTGCTTGCTGCTTCAGTCCTGGGAGTGAAAGGACTGGACTTTGCTTTCTGTATCCTGCATCCAAGGTTCTCCAAGGGCTTGTGCGTGCTTGCCGCCTGTTAAGAAGTGTCTGGGCCATCAAAGACTTCACATACCAGTGCCTGGGCTCTTCTGCTGAGAGCCCTGACTTGCAAAGTGGTGCCAAATCCATGTCCTGGGCCCTTGGAAGTGCAAGCTGGTGAGAGAATCCACACATCCACTCTCAGCACCCATTTTCTCAACAAAGCGCCTGCTGTGCGACTGAAAAATATCCGTAGCCCGAGTCCCGAGCACCGTGTCACCGACATCCGTGGCACCCTCTCCGACTCCGATGCAGCCGCTGCTTCGTGGCTGAAGAATCGATGCATCACCTGCGTCGTAGCAGTTAAATCGACGCATCGCATACTTCGCCGCCGCTGCATCGGCGCAGCACGTCTGGATTTTGGGCACAAGATACTTCGACACTGTCTCTTCATCAGCATTGCCAGGTGGGGTGCGAATTATGATCACCTTTGAATAAACGAGGAATATTGAAACTCCTGGGAGTGCAGCGTAATTTCTTTGCATGGTCATTAAATTGGGATGTTTGTTCTATCTCCAAACGCCTGTACCAGCAGTTGGAATGCGCCGCTCTTCGACTGCTTTTGTTTGTTGGATTCATTCAAAGTGGCAGCGCCCGGTACCAAGAAACATGCTGCAGAGTAATTGGGAGATACTAATCTGTGGCGAGTATACTAAACACTGTGAGACTAGTACAGCCTGGATGGGCAGAGACTCCTGAGCACACCCCCTTGAAAACTCTGTGGCAGGTAAAATCGGGGGCTGTTTCACTGAATGTCAATGATGAGCATGTCCTTGGTTACAGGATTCTCGTACCGATGCGGCCCTGAACTGAGGATGGGCCCGAGAGGTATCTCATTGTGTGAACGTTGTCATATAGAATTTGTGAGTGCCAGAAGGTGGTGTATACATCCAACCACAATTGCCAGAATCCCCCTGATTGGACTAGAGCGGGGAGTATAGATAGAAACAGCTGAAGGACTTATCCACTTTGAAAATAACTGCACGAGTCAAAACGTGTCAGTGATGCCTGGTGGAGTGTGAATTGTGATCACCTCTGCATAAACGAGGAATTTTGAAACTCCTGGGTGTGCAGCATAATCTCTTTGCATGGATATATATATTCACTTTATAACTACTGAGCGAAGCTAATGCTCAAGGCCGAAGAGGAACCTATTGACTCTTATTAAGACATATATTAAGAAATTGAAAAATTTACCGGCAATTGCACAATGTTAATCTCCATTTGTTAAATTTCTGCCATGTTAAACAACAATGCTTGTCCCATGAACAGTTCTGTGAATTCTACATTGAAGCATTGTTCCCTTTCTGGAATGATCAGCTGAAGAATGTATTATACTAGAAAAAACAAAAATAGACTGTAGAGAATGTCATATTCTATTTACATATACCTTTTCGCTTGTTACGCAGCAGGGTATCTTTAATACAAGTTGGACTTTTGTTTACTAAAAATATATGTTGCACTAAACATGAGGGCCCAGACTTGCAAAGCCCTTATGTTGCCATTGCGTCATGCAAGGCAGCCAAGGCAACGCAAGGGCTTCAGTGAGATTTACTATGCCACGCAAAACCACCTTGGGTTGCTCTGCATGGCTTGGTAAATCTGGAGTAGTGCAAGGCAGCACAAGTCACTGGCTTGCGTTACTCTGCCCTAGGAAGGCATTCCATAGGTGGACCATGGGTGTTCCCTGCATCTACCCATCGATTTTGGCTCATTCTCAGATTTACTTAGACTAGTAAACCTAGGAATGCGTCAAAATGCTACGCCTTCCTAGGTGAGGTGTAACAAGGAAAAATGTGTGTATTTCTCCTCTTTTTTTTCTCTTTCTACATGTGCTGCATTCTGCAACACACATAGAAAGAGGAAAAAGCCTCTGAAGATTGTTTTTGTTCATGAAGGTGTTCCTTCCTACACAAAAACAATCCTGGCTTTAGCGCAGGCGCCCATGCACCATGACGCAAGAGTGCCTGCAATGGTGCTAGGCTGTACTCAGTGCACCAGCACAGGGAAAGAGCAGGAATGCACCATATCTTAATATATATGGTGCATTTCTGCCCTCTCTCAGTCACACAACGCAATGCAGCAAGTTGTCTTGCTGCGTTGCGTTATGTGACCTGGTAGTATTTCTGCCTCTTAGAGACATGCTTGGTTTGCTTCACGTTAATTATAAATAAAGTATGTTTTAGAACACAAACACCATTTAGTTTGTGCCCATTGTCGTATGTTTCTTTACTGGAAGGGTGTGCAATTACCTATCCTAATCCAACAGAAAAACAGAAATAAAGAGGGATAATCCCTTATTGCATGCAGAATTGTTTGTGTGCATGGTATTTACCTTATTTCAGCGTTCTGTATTGAGCAATACTCACCTTAACCTCTTTTTGACTCATTAAAATTTTGTATGGTTTCTATAATGGAAAAGAACAATGATAGTATGACAGGAAATACCAGATTTGTTAAGCTCAGGTAAGGAGAAGTTATGTTATTTTCGGAGTCATTCTTTCATCTCGCGGTCAGTGGAATTACCCCCCAGAGGGGGGTGAGTTGTAAATGTCCTTGGGTGGACTCACAATTATTATGATCAGGCGCATAACACAGGCCCCCGTGGTACGGGGGGCCCCCGAGCTGCAGGGGGCCCCCTCAGCAAGGTAGTCAGGCCCGAGAGCTCCGGTTTAAATCCGGAGTGGGGCCCCTCCAGGTACCTTGCAGGGGGGGCCCCCCTCAACTTTCGTTACGCCACTGATTATGATTAAGCATCCCAGTTTTCCATTTCTTCTAATTTTTACAGGTAAATACAGACAGAAATCATTGTGTTTCCTGTCTGTATTTATTTTTAAGAGCAGAAAAATACAGAAAATCTTTTGATTGACTCGCCATGCTGTCATTTATGAATTCCATGTCATTAGCTGTGTAGAGTTACAGCATGGGGGCTTAAAAAAAGGTATGAAATTTACTTAAATTACTGCATATCTTTTTGGGGGGGTTGTAATATGGTAAAACTCTGCAGGCTGCAAAGTATGAGTGTACATTTATCGTTTATATAAATGTGGAAATATGCAAAATATAACTTCACTTTTTCACAAAACACAAACTAATTATGGGTAAATACCGATGAACTGGCCCTAAAATGAATATGGAAAAATACAGACGGAAATGTTAAAAAAAAAAAAAAAAAACATACAACCGGGAGCCCCAATTATGATCAACAAGCTCTTGTTAGTAAGGAATGGGATAACGCACCATATGTACCAATCAGTTAGTGGGCAAACGGCTTTAGCATTTGCCCTACGCCAATAGGGTGGAGGTTCTCTGTTACAGTGTCTCACTCCTCTGCAAATTGTCTGATGGTTGGGATGTTAAGTCAGATTGTGCTGTGAGAAATAAACCCTCATTTTTTTGTTTAGTCTGGTTCGCAATGCATCACATACCTGCATAATTTAAAATTGCATGTTGTGCTTGCATTTCCTTGGGAAAGGGAATTTTGCTGAGTAAGTAATTCCCAGCTAATCAAACCATCAGATGAAACTTGGATCCCTCTCTTCTGACCCACCTAACATTTTAAGTGGAGTGTCATGTTTCAGCACTGTTGAACATCCTTTTCAGTGCATAAATGCTTCACTTACGCCCGCTCACTGCAGTCATTACATGCATGCTGATAATGAAATGGGAAACTGCCACGGAGTTCCTATGAGAAACTGGGTTGTTGGTTGAGGGGGGGTGGAACCCTACTCAAGCAACTGCCACAATCCTTATCAGGTTGAGCCACAAGAAGTCACTAAATTAACCTGTGCTTAATCTCTGGTAGCTTGGCACAAAAGCAGTCGGGCTGAACTTAAGGGCAATGTGTAAAGTATTTATGCAGCACTTAAACAGTAATAAACTGAAAACACACAAGAAAAATCCCACACCAGTTTAGAAAAGTAGAGTAAAATGTAATAAATTAGTTGACACCAAAACAACAAAAATCATCAGTAGAACCAGAGACATGCAATTTCAAAGATTTAAGGTAGGTATAGAACTTAAAAGCACAAAGCGCCACTTGAGGTTTTCTAGTCGTGCGAGGCTGGGTCAAAGTCACGAGTTCAGGCTGACCTCGTTGGAGTGCGAGCGGGATACAGAGACCAGGTTAGTCCCACTGAAAAAGTTACCTTCTAAAGTCCAACGCGAAGAGTTCCGTTCACGGTGGAGTAGGCCGCATAGAGGAAGAATGTTTTTGTGGGTGGTCATCACTGTAGAGGGAAGGGCAGGCTGGGTGTCACGGACCGGCGTCGTTGTATCCCAAAGATCCCTTCAGGCATCGCAGACAGTCGTGACTGGAGCTTCGCGTTGGCGGTCAGTGCAGGCTGCCGATGCTGTAGCACGAAGGGCAGATCTCGCGTTGCCAGTCGTCGCTCGTAGTTGCTGTAGCGTGAAGAGTCCGATTCACCGGAGCTTCACATTGGCGATCCGCGCGGGCGGGAAGGTCTTGGTGCAAACGGGCCCATTCACAGTCGCGGATAGCCCAAAGCTTCAGGATTTCTCCTTTTCTTTTAGAAGGAGCTCAACTAATGCCACACCAGGTGTCCTGAACCTGATGGGCACCTCTTGGGGATCAGTAACTCAATCCAGCAGAGGCGAGCAGGGCTCAGGCAGGTCTATGGCAGCAGGTCAGCTGGGCAGTTGCAGGGTGTCCTCTGGAGCTTGTTGTGTCCATTTAGCTCAGAAGAGGAGGTCAGTCAGCTGACTCTTGGAGTCACTGCAGCCTGAGATGAAGGGTGCAGGTCCAGTCTTCTTTCTCAGGAAGCAGGGCAGGCTTCATGCATCAGTATAGTCCTCTGGGAGCAGGGTAGTCCTTCTTTAGTATCCACAAGGCCAGTAGTGTACTTAAAAGTAGGTCTGAAGGTCCCCTTTTTAGGTCTCGGCCTGCACCAGCGCTTGCGCTGGTCTGGCCGAGAGTTTTAGTAAGTGGGTTTTGGAAGTGCAAACACTGGCTTTCGGCTGACGACCAGCTTGCGTTCACGATGGGCGTGCACGCGCGCAGCTGCCATCTGGGTTTCCTATCTCTTCCTCATTTCCTCGTCATGGCTCATTAACTCTCTGGACTCTGATGTTTCAATCGCAGCAGCAGCTCACATTACCAACTGACGGCCCTGGACTACAGTCACATGAAAAACAACAGCGATTAGCATTGAAATGGAAGCTTTTTTTTGTCTAGTTAGAAATATTGCTTCGGTGGGTTGATTTCACCTTATATCGCTATTTGTTTTATATTGGGAGTCACAGCCTAATTACCAGTATTTTTGTCTCACTCTGTTTTTTTAAAATATTTATTCGCGCAAAGCACAAAGCTATATTTAAGGTTACTTTTTCCGCGTCACTTCTTCACTCTATTTAAACTCCACACCCCCCACTCTTATTGTCTCTCTCCTTCTCTCTCTCTCCCCTCTCTAATTCTCTCTCTACTTAATTAACTCTCCCCTCTCTATCTTTTTTAGCCTTTCATTCTCTTTCACCCCTTTATCTGTTTCTCTTTCAAACTCCTTCATTCACTCTCTCTCCCCTTCTTTCTCTCTCTCTATCCCGCTCCACTCTTTATTCTATGTACACCCTTTCTCTCTCACCAACCTCTCTAATTGGGCATTATATCTTCACTCTATCTCTCACTCGGCAACACCACAGCATCACTCAGCATCACCACAGCATCACTCAGCGGAACCACAGCATCAATCAGAGCCAGCACAGCATCAATCAGAGCCAGCACAGCATCACTCAGCACCAACACATCTCTCAACGCCATCACAGCATCACTCAACGCCATCACAGCATCACTCAACGCCATCACAGCATCACTCAACGCCATCACAGCATCACTCAACGCCATCACAGCATCACTCAGTGCAACCACATCATCACTCAGTGCAACCACAGCATTAATCAGCACAACCACAGCATCACTTAGCGCCACAACAGCATCGCTCAGCACCACCACAGCATCGCTCAGCACCACCACAGCATCGCTCAGCACCACCACAGCATCGCTCAGCGCCACCAAAGCATCGCTCAGCGCCACCACAGCATCACTCAGCGCCACCACAGCATCACTCAGCGCCACCACAGCATCACTCAGCGCCACCACAGCATCACTCAGCGCCACCACAGCATCACTCAGCGCCGCCACAGCATCACTCAGCGCCGCCACAGCATCACTCAGGGCCACCACAGCATCACTCAGGGCCACCACAGCATCACTCAGGGCCACCACAGCATCACTCAGGGCCACCACAGCATCACTCAGGGCCACCACAGCATCACTCAGGGCCACCACAGCATCACTCAGGGCCACCACAGCATCACTCAGGGCCACCACAGCATACTCAGGGCCACCACAGCATCACTCAGCACCACCACAATATCACTCAGCACCACCACAGCATCACTCAGCGCCAAGACAATATCACTCAGCACCACCACAGCATCACTCAGCACCACAGCAGTATCACTTAGCAAGACCTGAGTATCATTCAGCATCACCTCAGCATCGTCTCCGCAACAGTCACCACCACCACCACTACCACCTCAGCATCACTCAGCACCACCTCAGCCTGCTCTCGGAATCTGGCATCTGTTGATTCTCCCCTAGCGTCTGGCCGCTGCTAGTGTTATAATACAGGTACTAGTTCACAACCTTCAACCTCCAATTGTTTATACCCCCTCAAAAAAAAACTTTAACAAACAACCATTGGAATAGGCAAAAATAAGTTGCCAGCATTGAAAGAACAAAAGAAAAATGAGGAAATTTTTTATTGTACATAATTTTTTTAATATGGTCGTTCTGTTGGACATAATGCCTTTTTGGTCATATATAAGGTAACAAAAATGCTTCTGGCACTTTTTTATTACAACTTTTCAGCATGCTGCACAGCAGCCACACTTCTCTACAGCACAGCTTAAACACATTGGCAAAGTCAATAGCTCTGCCTAAACACTTATAAGGCCCCAAAGGCGAGACCTATTGGCTATGCCAATGCTTGTTATAACTGGTGACCCCTTTGCAGTGAAAGAAACATTTGGAGTCTTCCCCCTACAGAAGTGTTCAGAATTTCCTGCCTTCCTGTCCTGGTCCCAGTTTTTCTGCAAGCAGAACAGGCTATTGTGAAGTCCTGTGTGTGTGACCTGAGGCACTGTCTCTGAAGTGCAAGTGTGACAGGTGACAGCTCTGCCCCCTTAAGTCAGAATGGCCCATCTTGCCAACACCCAGACTCTCTATTGTGTGGCTGTCTTGGAGGAATACACAAAACCGACTGGCAATAATAACTAGTCATGGGCCCCAGGAACAAGCTGCAGGTACCAAATGGTTTAGGCAATAAAATGCCGATTTTCTAACAGTGGCATTTTCAGATTTGTGACTTAAAATCCAACTTTACCATTAAAGAGGGTTTTAATTACAATTCCTCAGACACCAAAAATGACATTCCTACATGTTCTCAAACAAAAGTTATCACTTATTAAATATAATAAGGTAACCCAATGTTATCCTATGGAACTGGTAGGCCTTGCAATAGTAAAATGCGAGTTTGAGAGTTTTTACCTAAAAGGGCATGTAAAACTTAAAAGTGCATGTCAACCTTTTTAAATACAATGCACCCTCCCAACTGCATTAAACAACTGCTGCTTTGTTACATTATATCCTTACCAGATGCCCCACCGATTGGCTTGTGCTTCTCCAAGTAAAGTATAAGCATAGTAGAGAAAGAATACATTCTCAAGGCGTCAACCTCTTGAAATTCCTACCTCTGCAATTTCGCCATACGCTGGACCCTGGAAAATCATGAAAAGACTTAAAAATGATCTAATATCAAGCCTTAGGACTTGATGCTGTGTCATTTTGTGTTACTCTTTTTCCCTGTTCTGACCCCTCTTGAAAACCCACTACTGCGGTTCCCCAAAACGCTCTTTACCTTGTTCCATTTTCCCTTGTTCCCAGAAATATCCTTGGATCATTAGATAATTAATATCTCAGAGTTATAAAATCGTTTCTTACCCTACATCGGAGGTGTTCATAACATTTGCAGTGTAATTCCATACTGTAATGTCAAATAAGTGTTGAATACCATGATTATTACCACACTTTGTAAATGCTCTTCATCTCACCTGTTATTGAATCATCAGCATGAGTGCACAATTGCACTAATCTCCTGGTGGTACATATGTAGTTAGTTACTTTTACCTTCAGTAAAAAAATGTCGTTCTGAACATGGAATCCCCGAGAGATTATCTCTTTTTGACGACAACAGTACCATTAAATTCAGTCTGAATTCTGTATAGTAGTTTAATATTTGCATCCTAAGCCGAGTAAGGGGTGTTTATTCATTGTTCTTTGTTTTGTTATTTATTCTTATACATGAGGATCCAGTTGATATAAGGTTTGAAGCCCCATCTTTGTATCTTGCTCCACAGTAATCACAAGCCATTGCAGATTTGCAGATTTAATGTTGTAAATTTGCATAAAACAACTGGAAAAGGGAGTTATTTGAAAAAAGGTAATTTTTTACTTTTTTAAAAGCACCTCGTAACAGCTGTGTTGATTTTTGCTTTATAGTCACTAGATTTTCGACCATTTAATTAACTTTGCAGGCATGTTATTTTGCTAAGTCTTTTAACTAGTTCTACACACTGTACAGTCAGTTGCTATCCTGTAAAGTTGTTTATTTTTCTAAGCAATACATTTCTGCTTTCTTTCCTCTTAACTATTTTTCCCTGAAAATTGTTAGCGGATTTGACATTTATGATAGAGAGCTTTTAAAAACAAATTACAGCCTGCATACTGGCATGCTTATTTTCACAGTAGAAATTCTGGTTGTATTCTCGGTTTCTGCAACCATTTAATCGGTTTGAAATCAAGGAACAATGATTTAAGCTGGTTGGAGCCCAGGTGGTTGCTTGATAACATGTTTAGTGGAATAAAATACTCTCTGTTGTAGGTCTACAGGATATTGCAAGGTTGTCAGAGTTCAGTGACTATATAATGGAACGAGGTCTTCGGCATCGTTTTCTATGTGCTCATGCAGCCTCTTGATGACTTGTAATATCCTTAGCACATTTGACGGGGTGCTTTATCCCGAATATCATAATTGTCTTAGTATCCAGTTAGCCTAAATCACTCATATACATCTTGTTTGTAGAGGCCTTTCAATTTCTGTGAGTAGGTTGGCATTTTCGGTTTTCTAAAGCTCTTTACGGAATCATTTATTTTACATTGTTACAGAATCTAATTAATAGAAATTTGAACAGAGGACGATTAAACGAGCAAACGCTTTAATTTGATAACAAGCAAAAAAATGATTGAAATAAAGAGTAGTGTAATAGGATACATTAATTAAGATGTGGTATTTTAAGCTCTGCCTGGACTGTATTTGTTTAATTTAGATCCCAAGGCTTATCATTTAGGGCTATAAGGTGTACAGTTGTGCTTTGAAGCATCCTTCCTTTACTTTCGCTGGCCCCGCTATGCCCCTACCCTTTGCCCTCCCACATGATGTCTGTTTCTTAGCCTCTTTAATTCAATTAACTGGCAGGCAGATGTGATATACTGGCATAATGCAGCCATATGAGCACTGCTTCATTCCATGCTGAAGTACAAAGCTCTTTCAAGCCCCAGGAGATCTGCAGCGAGCCCTCAAATTGAAAATAAACGATATTTTAATCGAGTGGATGCTTACTTCGGAATACCAAAGAGAAACATCTTCCAAGACGGCCTAAATTAAATTTGGAGCCTTTTTGCTGCTTTAGCACAAACAAGACGATGGTGCATCCTAGTATTGTATTCTTTTGGTGTGGAGAAACCTCATGTGGAACAAACAAAATGCATATTGTTCATTTCAGTGACATAATGGCAATGAAGAACAAATTTGCTTCTCTGCTGTGCTATATCAGCTCTCCAATGAAGGGAAGTGATGGAACTGGCCCCTGTACTGTCTTTTACAAACCTTTAAGTCGCCACATACCAAAGAGGTGGTGCCTTTGGTTCTCCTACAGCCCTACGGATGGTACAGTCGAGCTGAAAGCAAAAGACACACAATTGATGGACGGAAACAAATCAAAACATTCACCCCAGTCAAGAGATCTGGGTTAAATCCATCATTCTTTTGCTCACCATGCCACCCCAGTTTAGACCTGGCCATATGCAAATCAGTCTTGACCCTGTGCCTCATGGTAACAGCCCAGCCCGAACTGCCAAGCCAGGTCCTCCCTGGACCGGAAACAAGCATCCTAGGACCGGTTTCGGGGTTTCACCCCTCATCAGCCAGGATAGCTTGAATCCAGTGGCACAGTGAGCCCAGGACCCACGTCTGGGCATACCCGGCACACTTAGGGCGAGAAAACAAAAGACACACAATTGATGGACGGAATGTAGAACAAATCAAAACATTCACCCCAGTCAAGAGATCTGGATTAAATCCATCATTCTTTTGCTCACCATGCCACCCCAGTTTAGACCTGGCCATATGTAAATCAGTCTTGACCCTGTCCCTCATGGGAACAATCCAGCCCGAACTGCCAAGCCAGGTCCTCCCTGGACCGGAAATCGAGCATCCCAGGACCGTTTTTGGGGTTTTACCCTCATCAGCCAGGATAGCTTGAATCCAGTGGCACAGTGAGCCCAGGACCCACGTCTGGGCATACCCGTCGCACTTTGGGCGAGAAAGCAAAAGACACACAATTGATGGACGGAATGCAGAACAAATCAAAACATTCACCCCAGTCAAGAGATCTGGATTAAATCCATCATTCTTTTGCTCACCATGCCACCCCAGTTTAGACCTGGCCATATGTAAATCAGTCTTGACCCTGTCCCTCATGGGAACAATCCAGCCCGAACTGCCAAGCCAGGTCTTCCCTGGACCGGAAATGAGCATCCCAGGACCGTTTTTGGGGTTTTACCCCTCATCAGCCAGGATAGCTTGAATCCAGTGGCACAGTGAGCCCAGGACCCACGTCTGGGCATACCCGTCGCACTTTGGGCGAGAAAGCAAAAGACACACAATTGATGGACGGAATGCAGAACAAATCAAAACATTCACCCCAGTCAAAAGATTTGGGTTACATCCATCATTCTTTTGCTCACTGCGTCACCCCAGTTTGGACCCAGCCATATGCAAATCAGTCTTGACCCAGTGCCTCATGGGAACAGTCCAGCCCGAACTGCCAAGCCCGGTCCTCCCTGTACCGGAAACAAGCTTCCTGGGACCGGTTTTGGGGTAACACCCCTCATCAGCCAGACTAGCTTGCATCCAGTGGCACAGCGAGCAATGTTCTAAAACGGCTGAAGCACCTTGTTGCTCTCACGAGAAAATTCAGTGTTGCCGACTATTGTCCCTTTTCTGTTTCCCTCGGGATAGAGAGAAAACGAAGGCTCTTGTATTCTTCAGTTTCAAATCAATGCCGCTTTAAACAGGAAGTAAACCTTAGGCACTCACTTGCTGAACAAGCAGCGGAGCAGTAGGTGCAGGAAGGATGCATTTGTTTTTCATTTCTAGAAAATATAAGATGCTGATGTTCTGAAACAGCTGAAGCACCTTGTTGCTCTCACAAAAAAAGTCGATATTGACGACTATGATCCCTTTCATGTTTCCCTCGGTTTAGAGAGAAAACAATGGCTCTTGTATCCTTCAATTTCAAATCAATGCCACTTTAAATAGGAAGTAAACCTTAGGCGCTTGCCCGCTGAACAAGCAACGGAGCGGGATGTGTGGGAGGTACGGGAAGGATGGTAGCAACAACAGGGGCAGGAGGGGGCGATGATGCAATAAAATATGGACACCGAAGCTGAACATGCACCCACAATGTAACACGAGCAGGAAAGAAAGAAATAGTTCCCCAAACGAACAGATAAACAACCAAACCGTAAAGATACAGTACTTGGTCCCTGCTCCGTGGGAGGAAACGAAAAAGAAAAAGGAGGGACAGAGCGGAAGGATTGCCCGCTAGCAAGCAAGGACTATTAAAGGACACAGTGAATACAGCATGTCTCGAAGAGACAGCGCATGTGCTGCCTAGGCTCGACCTAAAAAGGAATCTTTCTTGTGTTGGGTGCTTGTAAGTGTTCTGCTGGGCCCGGAGTCAAACGCTATAGGAATAGAAAGGTTAAAAAAAAAAAACAATTGCTGAACAGAAAGATAGGAAGAAAAAATATATCGCACAGGCTTGACCACTGACAGCTAAACAGTGGTCTTTTTTTCTTTTTTGATTAGTAAAAAGTAAAACAGTTTCATAGAATTCAAATAGAACAGAGGGAGTGGCTTGCAAATACTGAGATTGTAGACCTCTGCTGACATACTAATGATTAAGAAATGAGAGTGGGTAGGACGTCTAAACAACCAAACTGAAAGAACACAGCCAAGCACAGAAGTGATGGGGATTTGACCTAGAATAAAATCAAATGGGAAGACATGTCTAGGATGTACAACATAAGTCGGAAGTGGTTGGGAATCAATACAGCACATTATCCTCAGATCTCCAACAATGACCAAAGAAAATTACCTAATACTAATCTTTTTCAGTATGCCTTAGGCAACAAGGCTTCATGATCCTCAGAGTGTCAATCAAAAGAAGCTAGTTTACAGGAAAACAACACAGGAAGGTGCCAGATGAAGTTAGAGGTGAAATTATCATATGTTTTACATTTTTACAGATACTGTGAGGGACAGGCTTGCAGTGATTCAGCATCAGCTGTCATGTTCTGTTTTAAAATAGTTTAGTTGTTTTCTGTTTGAAATGTGCCCTTTATGCAGTCACCCCAGATTATCTGTGGCTGAACTCGTTTTTAGTTTGCCATAGGCCTCTGTGCAATTTAGCCCTGCTAACCAGGGGTAAAGTGTTTGTGCCCACCTTTTCAAACATGTAAAAAATTGACTTGCCCCTAATTGGCAAAATAACGTTATTTATAAGTCCCTAATGTATGGTACTACATGTACCCAGGGACTTTAAATTAAATGCTACCAATGAGCTGCAGCACTTCATGTCAACCCACTAATGTAGCCCTGCAAAATCCATCCCAGGCCTGCCAATGCAGTCTGAGTGTGCAGTTTTAAACTGCCATTTCGACCTGGCAAAACAAACCTTTGGCCCGGCCTAAACCTTCCTTTTTTATACTTATAATTCACTCCTAAGGTAGGATCTAAATGCCCATTGGGCAGGGTGCATGGTATATAAAGATTAGGACATGTAGAATGTATGTTTTACATGCCCTAGCACTAGAAAAACTGCAAAGTTGTTATTCACTATGGCAAGGCTGGTTTTCCCAGAGTTTAACACTGGTTTACACAATTACCTTTAGTAAGTGCTAGAAAATGATTCAAGGACTCATTTAATAGTAATCCAAAATCCAACTTAATGGTCAAGTCTGATTTTATATAGCAATTTTGGAAATTACACTTTTACAAAGTTGTCATTTTCCTGCCTAAAACCAATAGGCTTTCCTTCCACTGTCCAGCATTCACCTGGCCTTTTATGGCTCCGCTGTGGTGAGATGTATATTGCTCCCAGACAGCGGACATTAAGCCCTGGGAGTGGGACTCCTCCCTGGACAGGATGGTCTGGGGGCTGTGCTTAGCCCCATCCTGAGCTTCAAAGGATGCCTACCTCTGCACTGGTAGATGAAGCTCACGCCTAGGCCTGCTTACCGTTCCTGAGCTTCAAAGGATGCCTACCTTGTCACTGGTAGCTGATGCTCTTACATAGGCCTGCCTACCCTTTGTCTCTCTAATCAGGATGGCACCAAACCCAGTGGGTTAGAGGAACTGACCGGAACTGGTTTAGAGGGGGGGGGGAGCTTGCCCTCCACCCACAGGCTGGCACTGGGCATAAACGTTGACCCCACAGACCTCACTTCAAAACTCTGCTAGACCTATGAAGATCAGAAGGACTGTGCTGCTGTCTGAAACCAGAAGGAATACTGGACCTGCTTGCCTTGATCACAGGACCCCAGAAGTGACTCCAAGAGTCAGTTGTCTGACCTCCTGTTTGAGCTACAGGGACACAACAAGCATCCTGAGGCCCTTTCCCTGCAACTGCTCTGCTGACCAGTACCAACTGGACCTGACCTGGATCCTGCTGCTGGCATCTGTTGGAGTGAGTCCTAAACCCAAGTTGTGTCCTCCAGGTTCTCGACCATTGGTTTGTCTGGGACCTGAATGGGCACCACTCCTGACCACATTGGAAAAGCAGGGACTTAGAAGGTTTTTGTCAACTTTTGGCCTGTAGAACCGACAGAGACTGGGAATGCCACAGCCTTCAAAGTCAAATCGCCGATCAACCTCAGCTTGTTGGTTTGCCCCGCTGATCACAGACTTTGGCTCTGCTCACACTGAGCTTAACCGCCTTCATCGACGACTGTATGGGGACCTCACTTTTCAGCAACCTACAGTCATCAAGCCTCCCTTTGGATCCAGCTTTCAGAGTGCCCTACTAAATGACTCATCGATGACCACTTTTTCTCCATAAAAATTTCTAAGGCCAAAGGAAAACTTCCACTGTGATGAACATGGTCCCTGTATCCAATCTGGCACTCCATCGTGGTCTACCTTAACGTTTGACTTTGACCCGCTCTAGCATGACCAGATGACACCAGTTGGTGCTGTGTGCTTTTTGGCCCTATTTTTAATTCAAACTTTACAAATTCATATCGCCAATTTTACTTATTGGATTTTTGTCATTGTAGTGTTGTTAGACCAGTCAGCATTAGGGTAGTTTTTCCCCAAGCATGTTGCCTTACTCCTCTATTTTTGCTGATCTCATTTTTGTTAGCCTTAGGACTTTGTGCACTTTTCCACTGCCATCTAGTGCTAAACTGTGTGCTCTCTCCTTTAAACATGGTGAAATTGGCTTACACACTATTGTCATATTTAATTTATTTGTACGTTCCTAGTAAAGTGGTACTACATGTACCCAGGGTCTATAAATTAAATGCTAGTCGTGGACCTGCAGCACGAATTGGGCCACCAACCTAAGAAGCCTTCAAAACATGTCTCAGGCCTGCCATTGCAGCCTTTGTGTGCAGTTTAATCTGTCATTTCGACCTGGCAAGTTAACCTGTTTCCAGACCTAAACCTTCCTTTTTAGGTCTCGCTTACGCAGCGCACATGCGCTGCATAGGAAAAAGACCTTTAGCAATCGATTCCCTTTTTCAGGCAAAAACGTGCACGCATTGCATTGCTTTGAATGGCAACGCGTGCACGTTTGGCGATTCCCTTGCGGGAGCGAGCTTTGAAACCATCTGTTTGTAATTAACAGATGGTTCCTGCTCGCTCCCGCAAGGGAAGCGCAGCCCCCCTCCTCTCTCCCCTCCCCCTGCTGCCTCCTCCTCAAACTTCCCGCCCGCGCTTGTTTGTAGATGGCGCTGACATCAGCAGGCTACGACGCTGTTGGTTTCGACAGCACTGTAGCTTTGAGAGACCGGCGTAAATAGCTTCTGGGCTGGGCGGGGCTGTGTGAATGAAGGAGCCGAAGTCCAGTAGGAACTGTACCCTCCTGCATGGCGCGAGATTCTTGTGGGCTTTGTCTGAGTTTACATAAAGCAGCCGTATGCAAAAACGTGACGCTTCCTAAGCATGGTGGGCTGTCTGTCATGGTATGTCTGTCTGCATGCGGCCGGCTGCCTGAGAGGCGTCTGTGGCGATTCCTTGTTCTCGGGTGGAGACGCAGGAAGCCAGGGTCCCCCCGGCCCTGAATCACCCCCCAAGGCTCACCCCGTCCCTCTCCCGGAGGGCCACCACGAAGACCCAGGTTAGACACAGAGAAGGGTCCCGGAAGTAGCACCGCATGATCGACTCACGGGAACCAGGACACAGACCTTTCATTAATGGAAATATATTTGGAAAAAAACAAGAGGTAAGAGGTTTTATGCGCGTGCCACATTCATAGGGGATGCCACTAAATATACTTATATTCGACCCTCATTCCGAGCTTCTCACTTTCAGCTCATGAGAACGGCGACATCTCTAGGCGAAGTCGAGATAAAGGTGAGGAAATCCAGGGGAATCTGCTCCGAATTACCGATTACCTGTACTCATATAACACCCACCCCCTTTCTGCCCCTTGTTATGCGCGCCTTCATAGTGGCACTGTAGCTAAAAGCATGCTGGCCCTTTAAGGGGTGCCCTTCTATGCCCCTGCTTTTCCTGTAGCTGACGTTATCCACGAGGCCTTTCTGGGGTGTTTTATTATATTTTACTAGCTAGGGTGTAGCATATTAACTCGCCAGTGAACTCACGTTCCTTATACAAAACAGACTCCTGAACACACACAGCCTCGCTTTGTATGCATCGCCCTCCACACCAAGGTGTGGACGTAGTTGCATGAGTGTCAGCTACTTCAGTCTTCAGAGTCGGGCGTAAATACATCTACTGGTTGTCCAACTCACTCCTGTGAGCCTGAGGACCTTGTATTATAGGCCCGCGAGCGCAAGTGACAATCACCTGACCCCGTGTACCTGCAAAGCTAGCCTTTGATTGTATGGGATTGAATTGCATCTGTGCTTTTTTCAGTTTCTTTACTAAGAAAAAAATCATGGTCTGTGACGTCATGATAATCCTGCATCTCCTGGTCCTTCGCAAGCCTTCGATTATGTGATGTCACATCGCAGACGCGGTTCCTTTCCTGAGCCACTACCATCAGAAGGTTTGATTGCATGACGCCATCACACACCGACCCTCTCGTGACCGTACCTTTTAGAATGTTTGGTTGTGTGATGTCATAATGCATCACAGCCCCTCGGTCTAGTGTTTGGGAATATATGGTGTCATAGTGAACAGTATCTCCCCTCCCGTCTTTTACACTATTGGATTGTGCGATGCCACAATGCTCCGTCCCTTTCATGACCACGTATTTTAGAATGCTTGACTGTGTGATGTCACAACGCACCACAGCCCCTGAAGACACCTTTGTTCTTGTGTTTGTGAATATATGGTGTCATAGTGAACAATGCCTCCCCTCCCTCCGTCTTTTACACTATTGGATTGTGCGATGCCACAATGCTCCGTCCCTTTCATGACCACGTATTTTAGAATGCTTGACTGTGTGATGTCACAACGCACCACAGCCCCTGAAGGCACCTTTGTTCTTGTGTTTGTGAATATATGGTGTCATAGTGAACAATGCCTCCCCTCCCTCCGTCTTTTACACTATTGGATTGTGTGATGCCACAATGCTCCGTCCTATTCATGACCACGTATTTTAGAATGCTTGACTGTGTGATGTCACAACGCACCACAGCCCCTGAAGGCACCTTTGTTCTTGTGTTTGTGAATATATGGTGTCATAGTGAACAATGCCTCCCCTCCGTCTTTTACACTGCTGGATTGTGATGTCATATTGCACGCCCACTCCCATAACCTCATATTTTAGAATGTTTCACTGGTGATGTCACAATGCACCACAGCACCTCATGGCACTTTTGCTCGAGTGTTTGTGAATACATGACCGTGTGATGTCATAGTGAACGATATTTCCCTCCCGTCGTTTACAGTGCTGGATGGAGTGATGTCATAATTCACTGCACCTCCTGTGTTCCCCAATGATATCGTAATCCACTGCAACCCCCGCTATCGCCTGCTAGAAAGTATAAGTGTGTGATATACAGCACTGCTGTAACTTCCCATGTCGTCTGTTCGAATGAGTTACTGTTTGCTATCACAAGTGAAGTACTGTACTCCCTCGTTCTCATCATTAGAACGTCTGGGAAAAGGACGTGGCGCTAAGGCCAGAGCTGCCGACTTTGAACTGGGGAACCAGGTCCGAGTCTCGGCGTCGGTTCAACGTTCTGTGATTCTGGGCAGATCAGTTAATTTCCAGGTGCCTAAAAAAATGAATGTGACCTTGCGTAAGGTAGCTGTTGCTCTAGTAAAGCGTTCCAATACCTTCGAGTCGAAATCGCGCTAAAAACTGAAGAGAAGAAACACCGCGCGCGTGTAATCCTTCCTCGCGTTTGTGAGGTCATTGTAAACAATACAAGGTAGGTCACTCTTACAGAAAACAATTCCTTTACGACTATATGAGAATTTCACAGAAGCTTCCGAAAAATGACTGTTTTTTTTTTTTTTAAGTTTGAACTTTCGGAAACATTTCCGATGAGAGCTGAATACCCATTTTAGTTGAACATTTCAAAGTAAACTGCCATGCTCTTATAATTAGGGCTCCCTGTTTTCCGTTTTTACAGATTTTTACAGATAGAAAATATTTATTTTCTTGTCTGTATTTATTATTAAATGTGGATAAAAACGGAAAATAGGTTGCTTTTTCAGTAATTCTAAATACTGTCTGCCATGCCTGCCAGGCCAATAGCTGTATGGATTGATAGGTAAGAGGGTTAAACAAGCATTGGCATAGCCAATAGGTCTCGCCTTTGGGACCTTATAAGAGTTTAACCATGCAACAGTTAATGTTGTTGCACCAAGGATATTGTGCTGCATTACTAAATACATAAGGTCCCAAAAGCGAGACCTATTGGCTATGCCAATGCTTGTTAATACATATGTCACCCGTAGAGTACGCCTATAGGGCAGGGTGCAGTGTATTTAAAAAAGTTGGACATTTACTTTGAACTTTTACATGTCCTGGTAGTGAAAAACTCTTAAATTCGTTTTTCACTACTGCAAGGCCTACCTCTCCCATAGGATAACATTTGGTTAACTTATTACATTTAATAAGTGATGGCTTTCAATTGGGAGCAGGTGGGAACGTCGACTTTGGTGTCTAAAGAGTTGTCATTTAAAACTATCTTTATGGTTTAAATCTTTTTATTGAGGCAACAGCCAGTGCAGCAATGTGACATGCGAAAGACTTCAATATATGGGCTACGCAGAACCCAGGAGAGAACATTTAGCACAAAGCACTAACTGAAGATGTAAGAACAAGAGGAATAACAATAAAAATAACAATTCCCCCCCTCTCGATATCCCCCCGCCCCCATCCACTGCGTGTTGGAAATCGTGCCTAGATGTAAAGGGTTCACCGTTGTGGCGGATCCCGCTGAGTAATAGCGTCCAGTGAGGTAAGACGTAAGAGGCGGAGGTATCTGGGGCACGTAAGTTCCCGGAATTCTTGGACCAGGAGAGCTAACAATGGTTGCCAGAGCTCTCCAAAAGTCGAGCCCTTCCCTGCCAACGTGAGTGATATCTTCTCCATCCCCAGTATGTGCCACAATCGCTGAAGCCAACCCGTGTGAGTGGGAATACGAGGTGTCTTCCTGTGAAGTAATATGTTTTGAGTGGCCGTACCTAGCGCTATCGCAATCTGGCGCCCTCTTCTAGACTTGAGGGGATATGTAAGGGGATTCGGGACTCCCAAGAGGACGTAGGCAGGAAATCTGGGGAGCTCCGTGTCTAGATGCTTGTCAATTTCATCCAAAATTTGAGACCAGTACTGTTGTAAATGCTCGCATTCCCACAGGAGGTGAACCAACGGTCCCGTTTTCCCACACCCTCTCCAGCAGGCCGCGCTATGCGTGGGGTCGGCTTTGTGCATACGCTCCGGGGTGTAATACCAGTAAGTGGTTAATTTGGTTAATGTTTCTGTGAGACCCATATTGCTTGCCGAGTGCAGCACCCTGTAGCATACCCCCTCCCATTCTTTGCTGCTGAGTTCACGGCCGAGGTCCCTCTCCCAGCGCGCACGGCTTGCATTGTATGCGTGCGTGTATCGAGTAAGCAGCATTTTGTATAGGTCCGAGATCAATTTCTTATCCGATGACCGTGTGATGAGCCATCGTTCGTAAGGGGTAAGGTGTCTCTGCGGCTTATTGTCAGGGTGTAGTGCCCAGTGTCGTAGTTGCAAGTAATGCAGCCTTTCAGATTCCGGGAGTCCGTAGTCGGATCTAAGCTGAGGGAAGGGGATCACGCCCTCCACATCAAATAAGTGTCCCAGTGCTCGACATTCCGTGGCTCTCCAGCGTATAAAAGAAGTCTCACCTATCCCTGGGCTAAAGTCAGGGTTGTCAAAGAGTGGTGTGAGAGGGGAGGGGAAAGTAGTCAGCTCGTGTCTCCTATTGGTCTGGTCCCATGTTGTTGAAATGGTGCGTGTAATGTGCGAGGCGTAGAGGTTGGGGGGTCTATGCGGCTTCTTAAGGAAGGGGATCTTCCTAAGGGATGTGCCCGCTACTGCTCGGTCCTGGAATAGCCAATGTTTCTCGGATTCAGTACGGTTCTTTTCAACCAGATGTCGTAACTGCGCTGCTTTATAATAGAGAGTGATATCAGGGATCCCAAGACCACCTTTGCTAGGCGGGAGGGTGCTAACAATCCTCTTCATTCGTGGCTTACGACCCTGCCAAATGAAGAGGGAGAGCTCCGACTGTACTCGATTCAGCCAACCTGTGGGAGGCCGTAGGGGGAGCGTCTGGAAGAGGTATAGGATTTTAGGTAAGACTGCCATTTTAATAGCCGCTATCCTCCCTAGCCAGGAGATGTGGTAGTGTTTCCATCGCTGCAGATCGGAGCGGATTTGAGTGTGTAATTTGGTATAGTTAACTGACGCCGTGGTCTGCAGAGTGGGAGCTAGATGAATTCCGAAATATGGGACCGTATCTCCGGACCATTGTATGGGATGCTGACTTTGGAGACATGCTTGCACGTGTGGCGATAACGAGAGGTTTAGGGCAGTGGATTTCGCACTATTGACCTTGAACCCGGAAGCCTTCGCAAAAGAGTCCAGCTCCGTCAAAAAGGCTCCCAGGGAAACCACTGGATCCACCAGGGTGACAAGGACGTTGTCCGCGTAAAGGCTAATGGTGTGTACGTCGCCCTCGAATCGGATGACCGTGATTTGTGGGTGTTCCCGGACTCTCTGTGCTAGCGGCTCCATGTACAATGCAAAGAGCAGGGGTGACAGAGGGCACCCCTGTCTTGTGCCTCTGCTTATGGGGAACGGAGCTGAGGTGTGTCCGTTAACTCTCACTGAGGCCGTTGGAGAATGTTAGCAGTTGAAAATTTGCGCCCTCATTCTCTCCACCAGGCCAATGCGGATCGTTGCCTGTTCTAAGTATGGCCAGTGAACTCGATCGAAGGCCTTTTCGGCGTCGATGGTAAGGAGCATGTAGTCCCCGGGGATTCGTGACGCCTTCTCTATGAGATGTAGGACCCTCTTTGTGTTGTCGCTGGTCTGTCATTAAGGGATAAAACCTGCCTGGTCGGGGTCTATCAAACCTGGCATATAAGGAGCTAATCGAGCCGCTAGAATCCCAGTGTAGAGTTTCACATCAATGTTCAAGAGGGAAATGGGCCTTTAGGCCCCGCAGCTAGTTTTGTCTTTCCCTGGCTTGGGGATGACCACAATTGCGGCCTCAAGCATGGATTTGGGGATCGCCCCCGGGGACGCAAAGGAGTTATAGAGCCTGGGTCGATAAGGGTGCTAAAGTGGAGCAAAACTGTTTGTAAAAGGCCGCAGTGTAGCCGTCTGGGCCAGGGGATTTAGCCAGTTAAAGTCATGAAATGGCCGGTATGACTTCTTCCACTCGTATGTCCCTGTCTAGGTGTTCCGCCTGGTCCGGGGTTAGTGTAGGGAGACGCGCCCGTGTCAGATAAGCGTCAATGTCCTCCTCTGCCAACTGCTGCCCAGTATAGAGATGGGCATAAAAATTTCGAAACGTCTCAGCAATAGCTGCGTCGTCCGTGACCACCCTCCCCAATTGATCCCGGATCTCTTGGACCCCCTGTAGCTGTCTAGCCTCTCGTAGTTTGAGCTAGCAGGCGCTCGCATTTGTCCCCTCCAACGTAAAACGAGTGGCGCAAACGCAGCGCGGCATATTCCGCCCTGTCGCGGTCGATGGCAGCTAACTGTGCCCGGGTTGCCGTCAATGGGCGCCATGTTCGAGGAGCCCTGTACGTTGGTGCATTTGCTCTAGTTCCCTCACTTTCTGAGTAAGGTAGACTCGCTTTCGCTGACGTTCAGCGTTGTCCGCTGACGAGATGGCGATTAATTCGCCCCTGATTACGGCTTTAAGTGCTTCCCATCTGGTGGACAGGAGAGTATCGGGGTTGTCGTGTGATAAATAATTTTTTATTTGGTCAACCACGTCTGCCGCTGCAAAAGGGTGTCCCGAAGGCGCCACTGTCGCGTTGGCTGTTGGATAGGCTGTAAGGTCAGAGTGGCCACAACAGGCGCATGGTCGGACAACGATGCTACTAGGATTTCTACAGCTGACGTGATGTCGCGGAGCGCCACAGAGCCTATCAGGTAGTCAAGTCTCACGTAAGTTTTATGGGAACAAGAGTACTAGGAGTATTCTCCGAGATGCGGGTGGTAGCATCTCCAGAGGTCCACCAGTCCCAGGTAATCCAATCTGGTCAACCCTGCAGGGGAGAGTGCGCCAACCTGGCCTGTGCGTTGGGCCGATCTATCTAGGGTGTTGTCAAATACCAAGTTAAGGTCGCCCCCTAAGAGGATCTTTCGCTCTGGTGTAGCGGTAGCCTCGGTCAGAGCCTCATGTAAAAACCGTTCTTGCCCCTCATTAGGTGCGTACAGGGACCCGATGACTAGTGTATGTCCCCCGACCGTGAACTGGTAGGAAAGCAACCTGCCCCTAATTTCTGCCAGCTTTTGTACCACCTTTCCCTTGAATGTCCGAGAAACTAAGATCGCCACCCCTGCCGTCTTGGAGGACCTAGATGAGAAAAATAGTGTGGGGAACATGCGGGACCTGAGTCGGTGACAATCTTTCGAGAGCAGGTGCGTCTCCTGTAGGAGACAGATGTCCGCTCCGGTACTCTCTAAATACGAGACGATCGCCCTACGTTTGACGGGGTTATTCAGCCCTCTCACGTTAAGCGTGAGAACCTTGAGATTAGTGAGAGGCATCTAGAAGTCTAGGCATGGTATACGCTGGGGGGTCTGGGATGAAGTCCGAGTGCGCTGGCTATTGTGCAAGTGTAGAGTGGGCCCAGTATACTAGCAGCAAGACTATGGGGTTTGGAGAGCAGTGGACGGGGGACCCAAAGAACAAGAAGAAAAGGAAAAAAGAAAAAACCCATGAAAAACTGACGTAACAGATGCCAAAAAAGGTTTGAAGTTCAAAGTTCAGTCCGTCATCCAGAGACGATCGGCAAAGGATCTTCGTGGGGACCATAGTGTGGCCAAAGTTGTCTCCTTGCCCCCCCCGCTGCCCGCCCCAATGTAGAAGGAAGGAAGGACGTGCAGTCCATGCTGTGCTCATGAGGTCTGCGTCTTTGCCAGTGCCTCAGGCAGGGCGTCCAGCACTGCCTGCTGCCCCTTCGTGATCTCTGCTGGATCAGGTCGTTTGGTGCGGCGTCGATGTCCTTGCTGCCGCCAACGTGGTCGTGTATCTCCGGCCCCTGGGGTGGGGCTACTGCCTCCATCGTCTTCCTCCGGGATGTTAACTCCTAGCAGCTGGCTTGCTTCAGAGAGGGAGCGGAGTTGATAGTTTGCTATCTAATCGGAAAATAAGTCGGAACGGATGTCCCCAGGAATACGAGATGTTGCGCTGGCGCAGATGTGAAGTAATAGGTCGAAAGATCTTGCGCTTCTGCAGGGTGAGCGCGGCAAGGTCCTGATACAGAACTGGGGTCTGGTCTCGAAAGGTGATCAGGTGAATGGATCTGGCTTTACGGAGGATTTCCTCCTTTGTACGGAAATCTTGGACACATACCAATATGTCTGATGGTGGGGCTTTATCGGGGCGGGGAGGACCCACCCTGTGTGCTCTGTCTATTTTGAGGTCCATGTCAAGTGGATTACCCAAGACGCGATTGAAAAGTTCTCTCACGTAGGTGAAGATGTCGTTTGGTCGCACCCCTCTAATTCTGAAGTTGTGTCGACGGGAGCGGTTCTCCAAGTCTTCGAGGTGCGTTTGCAAATCTACCTGCTGATCATGGATACGAATGACCTCCTGTTGTAGGGCAGCCAGTTCAGTATCCCTGTTATCGCCCTTGTCCTCCAGAGCAGCGACCCGCTCACCAATGTCGTCCATATCTCTACGAATGTCCTTGATTTCGGATGTGAGATCTCGTTTGACAGTTTGCAGATCTTCGCGCAGCGTCGTGAATAGGGATTCAAGGAAGGCCCGCGTCACCGGTTCCTCTTTTGGGCCGTCCATCTGCGATGTGGTAGATTCGCCCGGTTGTGGGGGGTCCATCACAACTCCACCCTGGGGGCGAGCGAACAGTTCCTTCAGTGTTTTATCCTTCTTCCCTCGGTTAGAGGACATAGTCCGTTCCGGTAGAGCGGGACGTGGGCAAACAAGACGGGGCCGATCGCGACCCAGAAGTTGAACCCCCGGGATGGGCTACGGGTGCGGGGAAACTCCGTGTGTGGCTTTCTGAGAATCTGACCAGCCGCAACCAGTCCACTCTATCTGCACGTCAGCCCCGTGGTTAGCTACCGCCTTAAGAAGCTAAAAATCCCAGCCTGAGTCGTGGCGGTCTCCGTGCGCTACAGAACAGGGTTGACGGGGCACCTCTCCCGTCTGGCATGAGCGACTACCAGTAATCCCTCCCTCGTGCTTGCGGGTACCTGGTATTGCCGGTGTTCCGCAGCCAAAGGTTGTCGAGTAGAGCCTCCGCTCGGGTCCTCCCTATCGTTGCCACCCGTGTCACAGGTGCTCCCCAGTACGGGAGTTATGGAGCCTCTCTCTGGGTGTAGCACAAAGGGTGGACTGCGATGTGGCGATCTGGGTTGCCACAGCTCAACTCCCGTTGCGTCGGTGGTTCCCAAGCCTACAGGCCACGTGCTCAATGGCCAGGCCGGTCTCCGGGAAGGGGCCGCAGGCAAGTGTCCACAGGAGTATCGGGCCGGAACCAGGGCCGAGCGGGGGGCTGTGCGGCGCACCCACAAGCCACACCCGGGCCTAGCCGGGCCGCCTCCGTAAGGCGCTGGGCCCCACCCTCGACGACCACCTCTAATGGCGGCCGCTGACTAATCTTGGTGTTAAATCCAGAGGCTTGTTGAGGGATGTGTAATGCCAGCGGAAGGGACTGACACAATGTGACATGCCTGGAAAGTAAGGAAAAGGATTTGTGCCTTTTTATTCATGAACATTAACCCTGGGCGTAGTTCGCGTAGTCGCGCTACGCGTAGCTACGCGAAGTGCACTTCGCACTACGCAAGCTACGCGTAGCTACGCGAACTGCGTAGTGCGGTAGGGAAAATGCTGTTCGCACTGATTGCACAGTGCCGGATGCTTGTCCGCACTGTGCAATCATTGCAAACGGCATCTTGCACAGTGCAAGCGGTCGTTTTCTGCCGCTCGAGTAGATTTGTACTCTAGCAGCAGTTTTCTCAACACGGACTGGTAGTTTCTCATCACGAGAGGTCGCGAGCATACGCGACCACTCGCAATGAGAAACCTGACCTCCCCGCGTTGAGAATCTCGCCGGGAGGTTTATTTTCCACGCTCGCAATCGGCAACTTGATGTTGCTGATCGCGAACGAGGAAAAAGTCTCGCCGGGATGTCATTTTGCTCGCTCGCGGTAGCCAACTTGACGTTGAGGACCGCGAGCAAGCAAAAAATGCCCGCTACGCGTTTTTGCACTGTGCTACGTGCAATTCGCGTAGCGCGTAGTTGCGCAAACTACGCGAGCGTAGCGTAGTCCTACGCCCAGGGTTACTGAACATAAGAACGTGATGTGGTATGAAAGTCGATATGGAAATAAAATAAGCAATATTGACATATTACCTTACTAGTATGGCAGTCATAATACGGAGAACATTTTCCGCAGTCCTTCCTTGTTTACCACCACCATAAATTCACCAATGAGGAGGAAGTATTGTTTATTTAAATCGAACGCTGTGCGCAAAGCAATTTCACTTTAATGCACTGAGGAAAGCTGCTGGCTGAAACGCGTCTGCATTCAATAAAGTTGATTTCAAATCTACCCCGTGAGTGCCTTGCATGTGGATTTGCCTTTGCATACATTCGACCCTTGCTATCACCACTGCAGCTCAAGGACCATTCCCTTTCAGTGACCACTGCTTCAGAGATCCCCCTCCTCCTTTTGTACATCTGTGCAACGTGAAAGAAAAGCAAAAATGCAACAATTTCGTCAAGTCGTCTTTGGTGCATTGTAATTAGCTCTTCAAACTGTAATTTAATACATATATATATTCATGTAGATGCACAATGTGGTATACCGTTCATACGCGTACTGGTCTAGGTGAAAGTATTCATCATTTAATGTCGCAGACTGATATAAACTCAACTACCAATAAATGCTGAAGGATGATTATTTTAAAATTCCTAACAATAAGCCCTTGCGATTGTCGACTTAAAGCCTCATTCATGCATTCTATTGCACTTCTGAGACTATTTATGGAATGTCTAAAGTAAGTAGGAAAACATGTATATAAGATGCGCCTCACAAAAGTAAAATGCAAATCTCGAGGTTGAATATTTCAACTTGTGTGCGAATTGGGAAAAAACACTGCTCTGCTCTAAGCAGGTCTTCATTAAATTGTTGTGCCAGCTAAACAGATGTTTTTTTCCCGATCTAAAATAACCTCACAGTCATTGTAAACAAGTAACCAGAGTTGTTTTTTCTGAGCTGGCTTTAATGTTTTTTTTTCTCCTTTTGATTTCCTCTCCAGATGCTGTCTGGGATATTTCGTCTCTCGGGGTCCACCGCTGGGATTGAGGGCTGCCCAGTTTACCCCAGAGCGAACAAAGAGATTCCTGTCGGGCAGCAACGGAAGGCCGGGCTGCGAGAAACCGTGTCTATGGGTGACATTTCTGTGCACTGTTCTCAACTACCACGCAAAGAAGCGACTCGAGAGATCTAAAAACATTTGTGGGGTTTGAAATGTTCTCAGCGGGAGGGGAGCTAATGTAACCAAACTCAATTTAAATATGGGCCGTTTTCAAGAACGCTTTTCTAAAGAGTAGCGTCTCCAGCCTGTGCTTTGGAAAAGCCAGGACGTGGCCTCCAGCTGATTCATATTCAGACGTGGAGTTTTGTATTTGTTTTCTGCTGCACCACCGCAGTGGAAATGTCCCCCAAATCCCTGCGTAATAACAGCCTGAGGTTTGCTGGTTCAGCAGATGTGCCTTGCGGGTTCTTCAGTGTGCACTTTCAAACTGTTTTTGCACTGTAGTGGTCACTGGCGATTATGCCTTCGTTTGCAGATATCAGTCATGAGGGAGGGCATGTTGTGAACGAGGCCTTTAAAGAGAGAAATGAGACTACATCGGAATCGAAACCTCAGTACAACTACAATTTCAGTGTGCCTCGGGCAGTGTTTTGAAAAATCGAAATACTCTATTGTGCTCATGGTAACAGGAATCCGTTTTTCATCAAGTTACTGCCTTATCACACTTTTTCCGTGCACTGCCCCCAAACTTCCATGCAGGCCGAGTGCCGCCCTACCATCCGTTGTTAAGAAACCACGGAGGAGGCGTATGCACGTGTCCGAGCGGATCGATGTTAAAAAAAAAAAAAAAAAAAAATTAAAAAAAAACACGCGGTGGCCTTGAGCTTTTTTACTTGAATATGTAAGAGCCCACTAACGCATGACGTTCCAGCCACATCTGCATCGTGAAGATGGCCAGCTCTGTAAGTCAATCTTGTGCAGTATTGAAGCCCTGAAGTTTATTTGCACAGTTCAGCCGTAAAAAAAATAGAAATATAATTGAAAAAGATTAAGAGGAGACTTTGCTATGAAGGAATAGCCCAACCATCTACAGAAGGAGATCACGGGAAATGCCCAGAAGTCAGATGGCCTACAACATTTGGGTGACATTTTGCGTAAAATGTCAATGCCACCTTCTTGGTGTAATCTTAGTGAACATGTAAATGAGGGGATGAATCAACACTGCAAGAAATTAACAACAAGCATTGGCATAGCCAATAGGTCTCGCTTTTGGGACCTTATAAGTATTTAGTTATGCAGCACAATATCCTTGGTGCAACAACATCAACTGTTGCATGGCTAATCACTTATGATTTCCCAAAGGCGAGACCTATTGGCTATGCCAATGCTTGTTAAACCTGCTGGTGAGTGTTTTTTGGGAACTACATTAGCCCACATCTGTATAAAGTGAGAAAGAGCACGATGGTGATATAAAAGGCACCCCTTCAGCTGTGACTGCAAAATTTAATTCAATCAATCATTCACTCGCTAACACTTTTAACGGCAAGGAAAAGCCAAATGTTCAGAGGTTTCATGATAATAGTCTCCAAATTTCCCTGAATTGATGTGGTTTATAAATATTACAAGAAGAGGTGAAACAGTTTCCGCTTTCTGCAAATTTGACGACTCTTGTCAACATCTCATTTGAACTCGGGACACGGGGAGCTGCCGACAGTGGAGTAATGGGAAACCAAGCTCGAAAGCCGGCCTCGGCTCAACACAATGTGGTTCTGGACAAATCACTCAATCTCACAGTGGTCTAAAAAAGCAAACAACGAGTAACTATCTAGTTCTGTTGTAAAGCGCCCTCTGTTCGCGCTATGAAAAAAATACATAAAAAGCCACAGATCTCAGATATCCCCAAGTTTGAAGGTCATAACCCCCTCCCCCTTTGAATCTCCTTGGCATGAATGAGTGTCGTGCCTCCCAGTTTTCCCGACAACAGCCTCCATATGTTATTGAAAGGCACTACAATATATTAGATCTCCCCCAAAATAAATGTTTGAAAAGTCACTACATTTCTCGACAGTGTCCTTAAATATTTTTGAAACATATGACTATGTCTCTGAACTGTCTCAAATGTATGTTGGCGAATAGCCCCACATTTCCCTCAACTGTATTGACTGACACCTAGCAGGCGAACTAATCTCTCTGGGGAATTTCAGTAAGCACATTATGCAAAGGTGTTTATTTGCCAGTTTCCTTCCCTTCCCGGATTCAACTGCTCGAAGCAGAGCTCTCTGCGATTCACTAGCTATTATATCTGCTTTGAAGCAACCCTGCAGTTATTTTGCAATGCTCTCTGCCAGATCCGAGGTTGCAGGCGCGCAGAAAAGCAACTGTCACGTTCTCCTTGTCGAAGGTGACAGGTGCAAGGGCTACTGCAGGGCCCATCACTTCGGGCGTCAGACACACACTGCAGTTACAACACTAGAACAAGTCCTAGGGCTGATCTCCAGAGCCCACAAAGTACATACACATATAAGTATATACTAAAGTATATACAAGAGGTCTCGAATGCTCGACCTAAAAAATGTCTTGAAAGTTTTAGTGCGAATACACCCAAGGTCAAAAGAGGTATTCCCGAACACGAATAGGAACACCTCATTTATTAGACCTTATAAAATATGATAACCTGGAAACGCGGTGGACTGCATGGACCCGCACAGTATCGATTTTAATAAAGGCACGGCACAGCTTATAATGTATTTTCAATGTACTCGAACACCTTTCCCACTGCAGCTCGGAACAGCGTATTTCAAATAAACAGGCTTTGCTAAAATGACCACTGGGTGGCAGTGTTTCTGCGTCTGCTGGGTTGGATCAATAAATGCCACGGTTCTTCTATGTCAGATGACCTGAATGTAAATCTTCCCCAAACACAGCAAACCTAATTTAAAAAAGAATGAAAAACACGCTTTGTGTTTCCCATGTAAGTCGGGTTACTCAGAGCCCACCTCGCTGCAGGGACTGAGGGCAGAGAATCGATGGTTATTTGATATTGCTAGTTTGCAGGGAAAGCACCTGAAATGTCCCCCGGGCTCGTGGGCTATCAAGATAGCATTATGGAGTTTCCGCGCTCATTTCTTATTCTCGGCTCGTCGGTCTAGGGCACCTTTGTGCGCTGGTTACGTAACGCCTCGGTACATGAATGGGCTGCAGCAGCCTTCCTCACTGCAGCGCTGCAGCAAAGAGTCGGCTGCGCCACGTGACGCTGGCTTGTCACCGCCAAACCTGAGAAGTGACCGCAGTTTCATATTTCCAACCTGAGCTCAGTCCCCTGGCTGCTAATTAGGCCGAGCAATCCTTCCAGAGCTGACTGGCACCGTTTACAAGCTGCTATCAGGTTTCACGAAATAAACTAGGTAACCTCACTGCGGAATACATGAATTAATTCATTTTGTGAAGGATAAAAACAGCCCTGGAAAGGCGTTTCTCCAAGTGTCACCAGTGCGTTCTTCATTTAAATATGCTAATTAGGTTTTTATGATAACGTATGCCAATTTAAAGCAACATGTTTCAACACTAACCTTCAATAAAGTCACCCTACATAATGACACTAACCATATCTGAGCAGTTTTGGTGTCCTTTAATATGCATGTTGAGGACATCGCGAAACGGAAACACACGTTTCAAAAGGCAAATTGTCAAATGGAATTTTGTTAGCCACATTGTGGATCATGCCACAATGAATTGTCGGTGTTACGAGAAGTTTGTGAGACTCACTTGTTTAGACAGTGTGCATGCCCCAGTGCCTATCATTAATCACAAAAGGGCCTATCTAAGATTAACAGGTGAGTCTTTAATCGTTTTCAACATCCTCAAACTCTAACAAAGTTCTCAGTTCTAAGAGATAGCATCTTCTGAAAGTCAGGGTCCTAAAAATCCAGGCGTACTTTAAGCTTCCGTTTCTATTTTCGCTCTGGTTTTGCTGGGAGTTGACCAGTGAGCTGGCAGCCCTGTCAGCAGCAGCAGTCACCCACAGTGGCTGCAGTGATGCAGCTAGGGTTCTATGGGCCCAAATGTCATGGAATATTGTCCCTCTTAACCCCTAGTGACGAAATAAAAAAGAGAGGCCGACCGGGCTGGGGTTCCTGTGTGATACGGCGTTGGGGCGGCTGCAGCTGCTTGAGAGAGGCTGGTAGGGCTGGGGCTCCTGTGAGGTGCGCGCCAGCTTCCTTCAACTGTGGGTCCGTCGCGCGCGCGGTAAAAAAAAAAAAAACAGTGGTGCGCGCGCACAACCGAGGAGGGGGGGAGGAGGGAGCGCGGCAGCCTGCTCAGCTGACCAGACGCTCGTGCGTCGTGGCTGGCCTTTGGATGGGTACGCGCGGCAGACATGTGTTTACAATTATCGCGCCCGCGTCTGGGCACGATAATTGGAAACACATGTTTGCCGCGCGTACCCATCCCAAAAAGGCCAGCCACGACGCACGAGCGTTTTTGGGACTGGTTTTCAAACTCGCTTACTAAAAGTCTTCGCCTCTAAGCAGCGCTTGCGCGCTACTCGAGGCTCGACCTAAAAACTATTACAAATATGAGCTTTGACTCGAGAGAAGATTGTTCCACCTCACAGTGCTAGAGAGTCAATAAGTCTTCCAAGAACATTCTGTGGTGGGCTCATACCACTGAACAGAACGGCAAAGGTGAACACAAAAGAATGTCTGCCAGACGTGTCTGAATTGACTCCAGCTCTCTTCCTAGTTTCTCTAGACCTATAGTAAAAAAATCCACAAACATACTTATGGTCACTCTTAAGCCGGGCCATACTTTTGTTTGAATGTTCTCAGTGTCTGACCATTACTGTTAACACCAGATTGCCTAGTTTGTTACATTTTGCACAGTTGAGACGAATTTTCACAAACAAATCATTTAGAATGACATAATACCCGGTTGGCACAAAACCTATTCCACCAAAGAACATGCACCAGGTTAACCTTTCTTCCAATTTGGGAACGATCTACAATTTGTGGCCTCCTACCTCCAAGTTCACTTTTGACTTTAGCACTAGTCTTTGGCCAAAGGTAGCTGCAAAGTCCTGTCAAAAGCAACCAGTTTGGGCCATGATGGAGACATATTCAACAGGAACATGGCAGGGTGTCTTTATAGGTACCTGAGTAGCCTAGCACTTTCCCTTTGTAAGCCTCACAGTTTTCCGTTTGCAAGACTCATTGCCCCTTTGATATGGAAGCGTAGTCCATAACAGTACCCTGAGACTCTCGAGAAAGGCTTCAAGCATCACCTCGTTTAGTGAGCTCTCATGGACACATTCAGAGAGAGGGAGCTGAGTCCACCACTCTTTGAACAATTCTTTGTGCGCCCGATATGGTAGTCTTAATTTGTAATAGGGTCATACCCAATTGCCCCTGGGCCCAGTGGAGTTTGTGAAACAGAACTTCTTCTTTAATAGGCCCCCAATGTGTGCTACGCTAATATGCCTTTGCACTGTGAAAAAATACTGTCTAGTTTCCTGCTGAACTAACATAACTTTTTATTTTTAGATATATATTTTAGTTCTATATAAAATTTGAACTTAGGGAAGAGCAGAGGTCTTCGGTTGAGGCCCTCTCAGCTTATCCCATTTGTGGGTCTGGTGTGCGTGGGGTGTTTTAAAGTATGACGTGCACCAGAGTTTGGGGGTTCTTTGCTTCTCCTCTATAACATATCACAAGTGAGTTTTCTTTTTAGTTTGGAGCATTCTTTGCTTAAGCCAGAGTTGGTTTGCAACACTTTTCTTGCTGATCTGGCGTTTGTAAATGATTTGTACATGCCTGTCTTTATATTCTTTTACAAGAGCTTCATTAAACTTCACTTGAAGTCTGTTTAGTGTCTTGTTTTATCTTAGATCTAAAGATTTTGTCGTATCGGCTTTGTTTCTTACAATAAAATGGCAAATGTTACTTTTAACAATTGTCCATTATTAGCAAACCATGGGGCATATGTTCCAGAGAATGGCAGAGCGCGGCGTTAAACCAAAATTGCTTAGGCCGTGCACCGCCATTCTGAAAATGCAGGGATGCGCCGTATTTACAATGATACGGTGCATCCCTGCATTTTCCCTAGCACTGGCGCTAAATGCAGCTGCCTAGCACCATAGTGCAAGGGTGCCTGCGTTGAGAGAATGATTGTTTATGTGCAGGAAGCTGTGCCTTCCTGCACATAAACAATCACTAATGGTGATTTGTAACTCCTATGTGTGCTGCATTGTGCAAGTTGCAAATTGTAATTTTTTCATGATTTTTTATGTGCAGGAAGGAACACCTTCCTGCACATGAACAATCATTCATGATGATTTGCTGTTTCTATGTGTGCTGCATTGTGCAGCACACAAAGAAACAGCAAAAACAAGGAGAAATTAATCATTTCTCCTTGATTCGCCTTGTTAAGACCAGGTTTTTTTGTTCTTAATTTTGGCGCTGCCCCAAATTTATGCCACCCTTGTAAATAGGGGGCAGCATCAAAAAGCAATGGTTGTTGCGGCGGACGCCCACTACAACACCCATTGCCCGCCCCTTTCACGCTAAGTGCTTCATGAAAGGGGGCCTTATTCAAAAGACAACGTTTTGCACCCACTGAGACGATTCTCACAGCGGTAAAGACTGCTGTAGTGAAAGAGAGAGAGCACTAGCACAGGGGAAACGCATAATTGTCGTTACCATGGAACCCACCTTAGAGGCCGTTACCAAAGCGAGCGTTCCAAATGCCTAAGTATTACATCCGAGATGGATTTAATGGGCTAACTCTCTCAATGCAACAGATATGGACTACAGATTCGATTCTACATAACAAACACAAGCATTCCTGCAGTATGAACAAGAATATCCTCTGCCGAATGAAATAATGCCTCTAGATCGATATGATTACATTATTTATTCTAATGGATCTGCTCAGCCTGCAGTAGGGATAAGACATCAATAATCAATATTCCGCGTTGTGCGCAATAGTAAAATGGGTGCATAATTGACGGAAAGTTCAGTCCTGAAAAAACACACGCAGTCCCTAGGGGACTGGACAGTGCAGCTGGCAGAATTCAAAGCCCTGGTGCTGGCATTACAAAGTATGGATCACGGATTCCCCACACTTATACTGTGCGATTCATATTATTGTGTCCAGTCTTATAATGAATACCTTCACTATTGGGGCCAGAATGGATTTCGAGATTCTAAGGGTTGCACAATCAAGCACAAGCTGCTTTTGGAACAAGTGGCGAAGCTGAAAGAATGCTTGCCACGGGTTCATGTTATCCACACATTGAGTCATCAATGTGTTGGCAATCACGTTGCAGGGAATTCCATGGCTGATGAAGCCGCTAGGCAACAGTTCACACTGCTGCCGTTGCTGCAATCACTCGTTCTAGTACGAGATTAGACAGAGACATCAATGTTGCTGTCAATGCTGCTCGCAATGATACACACCTGCCAAAAGAGACCAGCTAGCACACAGTGCCACCATAAGCCACCCTAACGCTACCAGGGAGCGAATGGTTTCTGGCAACCAGATCTTTTGACTGGGGGAGAATGTTTGCATTCCGTCCATCATTTGTTTGCTGTAACACTTTTCGCCCTAAGTGGGATGGGTATGCCCAGACGTGGGTCCCTTGCTCACTGTGCCACTGGATTCAAGCTAGCCTGGCTGAAGAAGGGTGACATACCCTGAAACTGGTCCCAGGATGCTTGTTTCCGGTCCAGGGAGGACCTGGCCTGGCAGTTCGGTCTGGACTGTTCCCATGGGGCATAGGGTCAAGACTGATTTGCATATGGCTCGGTCCAAACTGGGGTGGCGTAGTGGGCAAAAGAACGATGGATTTAACCCAGATCTTTTGTCTTGGGGAGAATGTTTGCATTGTCAGCATTCCGTCCATCATTTGTTTGCTGTAACACTTTTCGCCCTAAGTGGGATGGGTATGCCCAGACGTCGGTCCCTTGCTCACTGTGCCACTGGATTCAAGCTAGCCTGGCTGAAGAAGGGTGACATACCCTGAAACCGGTCCCAGGATGCTTGTTTCCGGTCCAGGGAGGACCTGACCTGGCAGTTCGGTCTGGACTGTTCCCATGGGGCACAGGGTCAAGACTGATTTGCATATGGCTGGGTCCAAACTGGGGTGGCGTAGTGGGCAAAAGAACGATGGATTTAACCCAGATCTTTTGACTGGGGGAGAATGTTTGCATTGTCAGCATTCCGTCCATCATTTGTTTGCTGAAGCACTGAACATGACAACCCTGATCCCTCAGGGATCATGGTAACAGAACCAGGACCTTTCGCTCAGTCACTCGTGCTCCTTGTTCTCAGAGAAGTTCACAGAGTATGCACAGTGTGACGTTTTCAATATATTTACTGAACCAATGCTATTCTTGTATAAAATACATGTGCTGCAATAATCAGTAGACAGAAGCAGATGAAAGTGATTACAAGGACCAAAAGAGTGAATAGCAGATACAGTTCTACTATGGTGCTAAAACAGTGTATATATGCATGCATATAAAACAAGGTAGTAATCAGGTGTACTCCTACTATGTAAACTTTTCTCTGTGTGTACCTAGAGTGTGTGTAGGTGCGAAGCCAAGAAGCCCCCCTAGGGATGATCCAACCCCATTACCTGGCGGGAGAGAATGTAAGGCCCTGTACTGGTCACGAACTGTACACCCCTCCCGGAGATATTAGACCGCTGCGTGGTAAAGTCTCAGCATGCAGGGACCCTCGGTGTCCGCTGAAGTGCCTTAACATAAGTGGCTTAACGCCGCTTTGTAAATAAGGCGATGGGTTTATCGCCACAGGAACGTCATAAAAAGTGACGTTCCTGTGGCGATTAACTCTTGTAAATGCCCCCATGATGTTATCTCTTATTTAGTAAACACTTTCTAGATGTTGCCAGCACAATATGGTAGGATAGTTTGTAGACCGGTCAGGTGGGAGTGATATGAACTTAGGGTGGATAAACATTAGTCTGCTTCTGCACAGCAGACTATGATTAATCTGTGTGTGAAGTTGGTTAACCAGTTAGTAAGTTTGTCTGATTACTTAAAATCTATACACTGCCATCAAAATGCAAAGAAACAATTATTATATTAAAATACATTGAAATGTTGCAATAAAATCAAATTCCAAATAAGCTTTATTCGACAATTCATGCCATAAAAGCATTGTTACATAGAATAAAATGTATGAGAATAAAACAATGAATTAAAGAAATATTTTAAAAACATGTGCAAGTAATCATACAAGAGATTAATTCATCCTGATACATTAAGAAGACAAGTTCATAAGATCAAAGCAGCAACAGGGGAAGTTATGAGTAAAAAGAAACAATGATGGCTGTAAAAAAGGCCAAAGCTCAGGGATAAGGTGCTGATGTCGATTTCCACCAGTGGCCATAAATCCAAGTTCAACAATTCGCAGACAGTATTTGCAATCTTATGGTCCACATCCAACTCAAGAACTTGGCTACCGGGATTACATAACGGGGAGATGCATCAGTACACAAAATTCTCAGAGCGACACTACTTCGTCTGGTACCCAAATTCCTGCAGGTCTGCACAAGCCATACTTTGCGAGGGCCAGCATAGGCAGGGCAGACACACAATACATGGGAGTAGTTTTCTTCTTGATCGGTGCAAGTGGGACTTTTGCTATCACCTAATGTAGCCCATTTTACAGTGAAAGACTAATGGTAAGGAACCCACTCTGAATTGCAAATACAGTTTGCGATCAAAAGATTTTGATATTGCGTAATCACTCAAAGCATGAAAACATGAGATGGCCAAGAAGGATTAATACATCCAGTTCCAAAGTGCCATGAGACATAAGTCAGATCAAAAACGGATACTCTATAGAAAGATTAAATCAAAGAAAATACAAAGTGTTTGGCTTGTGCTAGTAAACAATTCAGTAAAAAGCCATGTTGAAGTATTAAAGTTCAAAATAGAACCATTTAAAACATGCAATATAGGTTCTCCAAGTGAGAGAAGGCAACCTAGAAGACAAGAATTCAAGGGTTCTGAAGTGCCTTGTGCCATAGGCCAAGTCAATGCAGAGGTGGTATGCGGAGATTAGAAGACAAAACAAAGTATTTACCTTATGCGTCCAATCAATTGGAAACAGGCCATGAGGGTAGCATAATTAAGCTCATGGAATATGGGATCACCAAGAAAGAGGAAGTAGCATGAGAAGCAAAGGTGAAAATAATCCAAAGTGCCTTGTACCGTGCATCACGGGGTTTAAAGTGCATTTGAAAACAACACTTCAGGCGAGGTACCAAAAATAAAAAGAAGCAGCATGAGAAGCAAAGGTGCAAACAATCCAAAGTGCCATGTGCCATGCATCACAGAAATTAACAGTTCAGGCACGATACATCAGTAATTTCAAAGTACAAGGTGCCAAGTTGGCAAGCTATATCCAAATTATGGGCTAGCAGCTCTGTACTTAGTTCGAGCAAGTTCATACTTGATGCTAACCGGGAGGATGTCCCCTGGAGTATCTTGCAGTAGCGTTCGAGCTATAGCAAACAATTTGCCAATAAATGCTAGTTCCATTTGGATGTCTTATGAAAAGATGTGCGGCACTGCCTCTTTGCATGTTCTTACGGCATAGTGCAGTAAGATTCGCCTTGGGTAAACTCACCTTGAAAGGAGAAATGCTGGACAGCAACATACTATATGCACAACGGATTCTGACCAGTATGAGCACTGCCTGTGACCTGGTGGAGTAAGTTTCCAGTGGACCCTGTATTCCCATATAGGCAGTGTCAGGAGCCTGGCCAGCAGAATGCACTTTATGGCTTGGCTTCCCATGGCCGCTCTCAGGTATGGCTGGCAATAAGTGGCTTCATGTGATTTGTCGAGTCCTACAGCTCCCGATATTTTTCTGATTTCATTAATATCCTGTTCCCTTGATATAAGCTTACTCTGTTTTAAAGACCTCTGTAGGCGCTGTGTTGTTACGGCTGAGCCAGTTAGACACTGTCAAATTCAGTGTGTTTATTGCACTACTAAGATACCTTGACCAGATTCTCTTTTTGTCCTGGAATTTCACACTTAAGGCGGATTTTATTTAGTCAGGGTCTGCTCTGGCCACTTGATTGTAATATTTAAATAAATCCTTTTTACACACAATGTCCATTTTTACTAGTCCAAACTCCAGTCAAATCAGTGTGCGTCTGTTTGTTTTGGGGAGTCCAAATATTTTCCTGCATGCAGCTGTATGACAATGCTCTAATGTCTCTGTGAGCATGCCAGGAACCGCGAGATGCCCATAACTTATGAAGGATAGCAGTATAGCCCACGTAACTATTCAGATCCCTTCCCTTCTGTAGCTTGTGGTGGAGTTCGGTTAAGGCAAACGCAGTTTTGGCTGCTTTTTAGGTCCCGCCTAGGCAGCGCGCATGCGCTGTCTCTCCGAGACATCTAGTAATCTATATGCGTGTGTAAACTCCGCCTATTACTTGGTAATTTCTCGCCGCTTGCCATTAGTTAACTTTTGGTTTTTTTTTGTTAGGGGGCTTATTATTGGCTCTTCACCCGATACGTAACTTCCGGTTATTCCAGAAGCAGCACCGCCTAACTACAGTATCGCTACGCTTACACAGCGTAATTGTATTATTTTTTTTTTAAATAGTGCGCATTAACATGCGCGCGCTACCTTGCATAATGATTATACGCATGCGCCTAAAGTTTGACGTGGGTGCATGTTGTTCGACGGCAACAAAGTCCACAAAATGATGAGAGGCGGAATCCGTAACCTCCAAAGTAAGGCTCCAGCAGTCCGGGAAACAGTCTCCCTTCACAAGCGCCACCCCTGCACCCAACGTTCCCGCATCCCCGCCCGTGCCATGTGACTTCCCAAACATTACCTACTTAACTAAATTCGCGCCCAAACTCCCTACACTCCACCCGCTGACCTCGCTCGCTGAACCCTGTGTAGCACCTCCACTTTGTTTGTCACGAGCGCCGCGCTGTTTATCATACATATTCAGCACGGCGCTCGTCATGAGCGCCGCGCTGTTAATTGTTGTTTGTTTGTTTTTTCCACCCCTACGCCGGGCTGAAAGAGCTCCTTGTTTTTGCTTTGGGGTACGTTGGTCCGGTTTCTCTTCTCAGCCGGTTGGGTTTCTCTTTCGCACTGGGTTCGGGCAGAGCCGCAGAGCAGCTGGCAGTGAGGCTGGAAGCGGAAGTATTCAGAGCTCCGGAGCGGCGCTTAAAGAACAGTAGCTCTATGGTCACGCCACACACAATAACGGACCAGGTACTACTACCCGTCATCTTTTTTTTGGTGTCTAAATGTCAGGTCTGTTTACATGCGATTATAAGATTTGCTCCTCTAGCTTTCTAACAGCTGTGATGTCGACCGAGCCTCCTTCCCCTTTCTTCCCCTTGTTTTATCTACTCCTGCTGTCTGTTTTTTTATCCACCCCGACCTCCTCCCACAGTTCATTCTTCTTTAGCCACCCCTCCATCCTCTGTTTTCATTTAACTACCCCGCCCTCCTCCCGCTGTATGTTCTTTTTACCCATCTCCTGCCCTACTCCAGCAGTCGGTTCTTTTCACCCACCCCCACCGTACTCTTGCGGTCTGTTCTTACTAACCACCTCCTCGCCCTACTCCCGCTGTTCGTTCTTATTAAACTCCAGCTGACCGTTCTTTTTATAACCTCCCCACCCTACTCCTGCTCTGTTATTTTTACCCAACCCACTCCCGCTCTCTTCTTTTTACCGAACCCCTGCCCTACTTCCGATGTCAGTTCTTTTTACCCACCCTACTCCCCTTGTCCATTCTTTTTACCTACACCCTGCCCTGCTCCTGTGCTGTCCATTCTTTGTAACTACGCCCCAACCTACTCCTACTGTCTGTTATTTTTACCCATCCCCCGCCCTACTACCGCTGTCCATTCTTTTTACCCACCCGCCTTACTCCTGCTGGACATTCTCTTTACCCACCCATCCGCCCTACTTTTGCTGCCCATTCTTTTTACATACCTACACACCCTACGCCCACTGTCCGTTCTTTTTATACTCCCGCTGCCAGTCCTTTTTACCAACCCGGCCTTTCCCCCCACTCATGCTGTCCGTTCTTTTTAACCCCCCTGCCGTATGTTCTTTTTATCCACCTCCCGCCCTCCTCCCGCTGTCCGTTTTTTCTTTACCCAATCCCACTCTTCTCCCGCTGTCTGTTCTTTATACCCACCTGCCCGCCCTCCTCCTGCTGGGGGCAGACAGATTTGTTTCTTAATCTGCAATATAGGTGTGTAGTAAGGCTAGTGATGGAACAGCTAGATGTGTTTCTATCTCTCCACCACATGTGGCAGCGCAAGTGATGGGATAGGCTGGTTTGTTTCTGTCTTTGCTGCATCTGTAATAGAAGGTGAATAATTGGATTGTGAGGTTTCTTTTTGCCTTTGCCATTTCTGTACGGGGAGGATAGCGACGGAACTATGTAGGTTGTTTGTATCGCACAACATACAGCAGAGCCATAAGTATAGTAGGTGGGTTTCCAAATTGCTAACCTTGTACAGGAAGATGTAACTGGCATGCTAATCTTCGTGTGTGCATCTGAAGGCCAGCCCTGGAACAGTCTGTAATGCTGTTGTTGTCATTAAGAGTGAGTCATGTTCATCATTTTGTCAATGATACTGGCCCGCTACAGTCTCATAATAATGTTACTATCATAATGTTGTCTCTTGATTTCTCCACATCCCTACGTATACTTGAACAATGGCAGCCCCTTCTTTAAAATGAAATAGGTCTCGCATATACAAGAGTTTCAGCTATTGGCATTGTAAATAATAATACCTTTTATTTATGTGTTAATTATCAAAACCGATAAATAAAAGGCATTGTCATTTACAATGCCAATAGCTTAAACTCTCGCAAATGCGAGACCTATTGCATTGCAAATGCTTGTTCTTCCAGAGCTTTTACGTGCAAGAAAGAATTCCCAGCTTCTTACATCCAGACGCCGAGGTAGTTGTATTTGCACACCATACTTATATTTAAGGGGCCCAACTGCCATTCTAACTGATGTTTTTTTGCTCTTTGGTCAAAGACCATAACATTAGTTTTTGAAGCATTTGCAAGCAGGGAGTTATTCGTGTTATAGGAGTGTAGAATACCCAAGACCCTCTTCATACCAATTTGAGTATGGTCGAATAACACCAAGACATCCGCATACTTAATGATAGGTAATTTGGTGCGGCCTAGCTTTGATGTAAATATATTTCATTTCGGAAGTTCCACACCTAGATCAACTGTGTACAGATTAAACATGGTGGGTACAATGATGCATCCCTGCTTCAGGCCTTTTTTGTATATGTTTTTACAGTGGCGTGGGTTTGAGTTAGCTTAATCCGCACCCAGTTGTCTGTGTATAGTACTGTGATAGCACCCAAGAGATGCCTTGGTATTCCTCGGTCAACAAGTTTGGCCCAAAGTATGTTCCGGTCAATTCCATGGAACGCAGCACTATAATCAATGAAACAGGCTTACAGCGGGCTCGTGGATTTTTAACTAGTGTTCGCCCCCAAATACGAGAGCACTATGCCATTGTTGAGGCATTCGGCCTGAACCCCATCTGGTAGCATGGGATGATATGGTTATCATTAATCCAGTTCTCCAGCTCATGCAGGAGCACCTTCGCAAAGGCTTTTACATCTACATCTGTTAGGACTATTAGCCTGTAGTTTTCAGGTGAAGTGTTGGCCCCATTTTTATGAATTGGGTGCAAAATGGAGCCTTTCCATGATTCCAGGATGTCAGACAGCAGAATGCATTCATTAAAAAGGTTATATGCTCATAATGCTAGGTCCTCCTTAAAAATACTCTGGGTAGGTCATTTGGGCCCAGGGCTCCATCCTTCTGGATTGCTTTCAGTTTCCTTTTCCGTGACTACAGTTGGGTTCTCCTCAAGACCCTCTAGGGTGTTGGTAAGTGAGTTTTTGATGGTGGCCCTTGTTTTTGTAATATCTACATAAAGGTTTGACACGTGGTCGACCCATTTTTCGTCTAGGACAGCATTTGCCTTGCCTGTGGTTTTGCTTGCCAGACTGTTAATGTATCCCCAGAATTCCCTTGACTTACTTGGTGCTAGCAGGGAGAATATATGTTTCCATTCCTCCTCTATGTGTTTTCGCTTTAGCGCCCAAACCAACTTTTTGTGTTTTTTCCATGCATCTTTTAGCATGCTTTCCGTATTTGGGCGGTTCCCTCTTCTATGTTGTAGTTATACAAGACAACACCTCCGTTTGCTCTCCTTAAACTCTTTGTTAGCTAGATATGGAGCGGCCCTTCCTGCTGTGGATGTTAGGGCTGCATGTAGCTTTGTTATTGTTGACCCCCAGTGCTTATTTACTAGGTTTGGTTTATGCCCCAGAGCTAGTGGAATAAAAGTAAGTTTCCATCTTAAGTATAGGGCTTTACAGACTGGGCCCCATTTAATTCTTTTTAGTAATGGGCCGACATTGGTTGGAAGCGGTAGGCCAGCCGGATTATGGATCCTGTGAATTTCGAGCTTATGTTGACCACAATTGATAGTGGGTGGTGGTCGCTTTCAGTTCTGACTTGAACTTCGTACCCCTCACATTCGTTTAACAAGGTCTTACTTAGAAAGATGTAATCCAATGTAGATATGTTTTAAAAAGTAGGCTTTGATTTATCCTCCAGGGAGCCCTTCTGGTCGGCCGAGGCCAGCTCGAATTCTCTAATGCAGGCTTCTAGCATATTGCGAGATGCATCCCTTTAGTTTCCCCCCAGATTGGCACATGTTTCATGTGTTGAAATCGCCAGCCACTATACACTCACATCCTGAGTAATCATAGTGTAACGTTTTTATCTGATCAGTGATATTTCTGTCGATCTCGCTTTTCACGTCCCTGCGTGGGTTGCCGTATAGATTTATCACCATGATTGGAGGGATTTTTCCATCCATTACCAGGCCTTTGAGTTTGAGGGTCAATACGTCACAGGTGGAGTTCCTCAGTTCCATTACTTTTACCTGCAAGTCCAGTTTCACAAAGGTGGGGAGGCCACCCATTGGTCTCCCAAACAGATGGGTTTTTTTTTGGGTTACCGTGTTGATTGCGTTGTACCCTGGAATGGAGGTGGGGGCAGTGGACCACGTTTCTTGAAGGCATAGGATTTCACCTGTGTTCAGGTGTTCCAAAGTGCTTTTATTTACCATTAGAGAGTTTAGACCTGCCCCATTCCAGCTTCTTATTTTAATCATGGTTCTAATTGCCTTTTCGTTATGCTAGGAATTTGCCGGGCCCTTGGTTATGAGAGCAGCCGGTAGCACGCCCCAGTCAGCCTGTTCGTACAGGTGGTTGTTGGTAGGTGCTATTGGTGCGCCAGTGGGAGAAGTATCCCCTGCATCACTTGCCAGATGTGCTGTGATCTTTTTTTCCCCATATGTGGGGCATTGTTTGCCTTGTTCCTCTCAGTGCACTACTTGCAGCCTTACGCTGCACCGGGGAGTTTTTTCTGTTAGACAAAATGTGGGGGTATTTTTCCATCACTAGCTCATTGATGAGAACACCCCACTCCTTAAATTGCTTGGTTTTTGCAATGGTATTTTTGGCATCTGCAATATCGAACCATTCTGTCAGTGTGGATTCTATATGGCTAATCCAGGAGTAGTTTTTAAATTTTACTGATCCCTGTGAGGGATAATAACGAGGGCATGTTATTTAGGAGATGTAGTATGTTGGTCCTGTTGAGAGTGTCCCAAGGCCCTCTCAACTTGAATTCTGGAGTGAAAATCAATATTGCTGGTGTGAATGCGGAAGGATGTTCTTCCTTATCTTTGTCCGCATTAAGGCGTGAGTATGATAGATAATCATCTTTTTCTCTATTAGCATTGTGCTGTGTGAGGTGTTATCCCTGTCGAGTCTCCGCCATACTAGCTGGGTTGCTCCTTTGCATGTCAGTTTGGTGTTCCGGTTCTACCCTACTAATCGTTACTGTTTGTGTGTCATCTGACCAGCATTTCTCGTGCTGCTCATTGAAAGCTTTGGTGTAAGGCAGTCAAGAACCCTGATGCAGCTCTACCATTCTATTTAGATTGCCCCATTGCATGGCAGTTTGACGTTCTGGTTCCGCCACCGTAGTCGTTACTACTTGTGCATCATCTGTCCGGGATTTCTCATGCTGTTCTTTGAGCACTTCGGTAGGGGGGACGTTCAATTGCACCAGGGAGCTACCTCTATTGTTAGACTCCACAGCCTGTGAGTAAGTTTTTGGCTGAAAGTTATGCACCATGTAATTCAAGGTCTGGGTGTAATTCTCCTTTTTTTGTTGTGCCTCAGAGAGCAGGGTCAGACCAGTGCTTGATGGTGCAGAAATGCTTTCCGAAGTGTATGCATTTTGATTATCTTCTAGAGGCTGTTTGGATGGCTTTTTGATGCTGACTTTGAAGGGAAGATCGGATAAATCTCCAATGCCTCTTCTGTCGTTTCCCTGCTAAGATGTTTTGGACTTGTGGTTGAGTGTTTGTTCTATTTTGTGCATTGTGAGAATGTCTAATTTTTCTTTTGCTGATTTTCAGTGATTTTCGTAGTCTTGTTTTTTTTCGTCATGAAAGGGGTATATGGGTACTTCCCATCAGTTGGGGGTGAGCTGCATTCATGGCTTCTGGTGTATTCTCCCTTACATGATTATTTGTCCGCAACATTTCAGTTGTGTTCTCAGCAGGACCTGCATTGTTGTGTGTATGCTCCGCATGTTGTGCCGTTTGATGCCCTCAGTGCTCAAGTGTATGAAAAGCGCTGTGTAGGCCTGTTGCACCTTCACACTGGAGCCACTTCGCACTCCTTTGCTTGAGGGCCCTTGGTCTGTGGTGTCAGATTCTAGGTCCATATCTATAGTGACGAGCCTCGTGCCAGGGCCTCTCATTATGTTCTACCAAGATGTTCCGCATCCTCCTTCTGCACATGATCGATTCGAGAAGGAGTTGTTCCACCTTGCGCTGTGACCATCTGGGTATTTTTTATGTGTTTTACTAATGTGGACAATAGTTCCGGGAGTGTTGCTAGCTGGTCAGTTATGGCGTTGCTGGTCGCTCCATCTTCACTCATGTGCTCATTTACCAAGAGGTCTAACTTCTGATTGAGCATGTCCATTTTCTTATCGAGCGTGAACACGCTATGGTCAAGCATATGTATGAGCTCCACTTGGATTTCTAGCTTGTGTGACTGCCAAGTGAAAGGTTTCACCACAGCTAGAAGAGATGAGTTGATGGTATTCACAATTGTATCATGGACGTCATCGCTATGTGGCCTAGGACGCGTGCATGGTCCTCTGGGGGTTTGGGCCCCTGAGCCATCCTGGGTTCTGCCTCCATTCTTCTTACGAAGTGCTCTATTCCAGTTAAATGTGGTGCAAAGTTTTGTTGTTGAAAATTGTGAGGGTTGTGCAGAAGCCATTGTGCCCCCTTAGATTTTTCCAGGGGGGTGGAGCAATCACGATTAAGCCTCTCCGTTTCCGTACAATATGAGTCATCGACCTGGTAGTTGACTGAGTGTTGAACTATGGCCTCTTTGGAAGTTCCTTGCCTTTTTTGAGGCTCTGCAGAATTAGCCCCAACTGGGATGTCTGTGAGGTTGATGTGTAGATAGGCACGTTTAGGCTGCTTTCTTGAGTGAACTGTGCCTGAGCTTGTATATGGGCCTTTGGGCTCGTGTCCCCTGCTACCATTGTTGAAGAGATCTCTTTGACCTCCGAAGATATGCTTAAATTATGTAGTTTTTCTGATGCATTTACTCCTTTCCTCTGCCATCTCCGCGATTATTGACTCTTTGAGGTTAGGACTTGCTAAGCTACCTGCACTGAGGGTAGCTCCTCATTTTGCTTTAACAGCTCTGGCTGCCAAGTATTTTCCTCCTTGCCAACCCTTGCGAAATACTTATCGATGGTGTTCTTGGTGGCAGTAGAGACATATGCCTGGGCCAGCTTTTTCTTTGGTTGGTCGGTGCCTGCCTTGCCTGGCTTTTCCTCCCCAGCTAGAGGCAGAGGTGAACGTCTCACAGGTGTGCTGCCAGGCTCGGGTTCACGTTGACCATAAGTAGTACGGGGAGCGGGTTGAATCTTCAGCTCACCTGCTGCATTTTCCATTATTTTGGGCCTCAAGATTGCTTTTCCCTGGTCTCTTCTTGTCCTGGCGCTATACCTGCGAGTCTCGAACACCCTATGGGAAAGCTTCCAGCTGGCACAAAATGCTGAAGGCTGCTGTTCTGTCTTGTGAATCCAAATTGTGGGCCTTGTTTGCCCCGTCAGGCGTGCAGGCCAATCCTCCAGTGGCTTGACTATCATGGGTGTCGTCCAATCAAGAAGTACAGCAAGGCCGCATTTGCTGAGTTTGTAACGGAGAGTGCGATAGCGAGCGTGGGGGAAAAGAGCAAACCCGGGCAGCAAGCCGCACCTGAACCTAGTCGGGCACTTCCGTGATGGAGGGCTCAACCATGCAGCAAAATCTACCTTATTGCCCCCTTGTTGCCACTGCTGACACCTGTATTTTCCACCCTGTATGGCTTGGCTCCAAACGAGACTTCTGCCGGCAAGTGTGAAAAGCAAAGCTCACCACACTGGTTCGAGAGGCAGTCGGTCGGGCTCAGCTCGATTAAGTCATGATAGGTTGGTGGTAAAAAACAACTTTATGTGAGGTTTCTGCGACTTCTGGCTTAAGGTGCTTGTGACCACTTCTTGGTCTAGGTAATAAGTTGAGGCATCAGAGTTAAGGATACAGGAGCCACTCACTAGAGACTACAGCTACAACATGCAAAGCTGACATGACTGTGGACGTGCCTCCTCGTGTAATAGGCACACTGTCATGTAGTTCCTATAGTACCCCTGCAGGACCTGCGTGTTTGGATAACATAAACTGTGGGTTTGGTGGCAGACTGGCTCTGTACACCCCCACCGCGTATGTTAGCCGGATTTGCATTAGCTAGCTCACAGTGCCACTAGAATCTCCTCTTATCGGGGAGAGATTAGTTCCTGGCAACCTTAGATCATGACAACCCTGATCCCTCAGAATCGTGGAAACAATGTACTACTTTTCGCTCAGTCACTCGTGCTTACTTATTGGGTTTGTCTCAGAGAGTTACACAGAATAAACAGTCTGGGCGTTTCAATAAGTATTTATTGAACAGTTGTTATTCTAGTGTAAAATATATGTGCTGCAGCAACCAGCAGACAATAGCAGAGATATATTATCAGCAGTACGATAAAAGTGAAGGGATAGAACAGTTCTACCATATTGCAATAATCATGAATACATACATGAATATAAAAAGCATTGTAGAAAGTGCGCGTACTCCTACGATGCCTAACTAGATGTACCTGAGTGTACCTAGCATATGTGTAGGTCTAAAAGCCTAAGAGCCAAGAAACCTTCTAGGATTTAGTCGAACCACATTACCTGAATAGAGAGAGTATGGGACCCCGTCCTGGTCTCGAGTTGGACACCCCGCAAGGGCTGTGTTAGACCGCTGTCAGCTGGAGCGACTGCATGCAGGAGCCTCAGCGTCTCTGGTCAGTGTGTCAGCATGGAAGTCTCGGTTCCCTCTATCTTACCGTGGCAAGATATACCCTAAAGTATCTCGTCCCTCAGTATGGTTTGTATTGGTCTTTGTTAGACATGAGGAAGACGTCAGGGGTGAACTTTGTACATACATATTATGCGGGAGATGTAGCTGGTGAATGCTCATGCATAATTTATGAGTACATTGTAGGCCTGAGTTTGGGAAAAACCCTGCAGTGTTCTAACCACAGACTAGATAACGTTCAACCCTCAGAGCTCGTTGTGTACTGTAGGGAACTAATGTAGGTGAAAGATCATGCCTATATTAGGGCATAGGAGATCATGACTATAATAGGGCATAGACGATTATGACCAAAATAGGGTATATACGATTATGACCATAATAGGGCATATGCGAATAAGACCATATACGGCATATATGAACGCGTCTATATTAGGGCCTCTATATGAAACATAACACCCACTCCACTTTCGAATTGGATGATAATGACCATACTTAAAATCTGGACAATTTAAAAACTTTCTTAAAAACAGCTAAAAACATGGTTTTAAAAAGACATTTATAAATGATTAAAAATGTTAAAAGTCAGCTATTCTTTTGTTGCCACTTGAAAAAGTCAATTCTGTTTCATTTATAAAAGTTGCATTACTAGAAGCAGAAGAAGGCCATTCTTTCTCAAGTGAAAGTGTCAATTTAGGAAATGTTCCAAATTTAGTTCGTTTATTTATAAAACGAAGTGGAGAAGTCGAATTCTTTCCCAGGACGTGATGAGCCAATTCCAGATTAAGTGTCCTGGCTGGGAGATACAGCATTATCGGTGTTAGCTACTGCAGACGACAAATCCAACGCCTCACAGAGAACGTCAATCGCACATAGATGGAATTCAGCACTGCCAACAGTCGGTGCTGCGGCAGCTTGTGCGGCAGTTATGACCTGAGTGCCTGTGGAGGAGCCACCTAACCCAGCAAGAGCAAAGGCACCTGTGGATTCTCAAGGAATGCGTTCATCAGAATTGGAAGACGCTGGGGACAACGCAGAGCATGGGCCTTTAGGGGGTCCAGCATAGCATCCATGTCCGGAGGCGTATCTGATGGAAACGTTAGACAGAGATCCAACGTGCATTCTTCTCCGCAAAACAGGCATCGAAGAACAGGTAGGATGCAGTCCACCCAGACTGGTCTAAACGTAGAAACCAACAGGCGTTCAGTTCTCTTGGGCAAGGTATACCCAGAAGCAGCACCATGCGTTCACGGTACTTCCGCTCCATGAGTACGTTCGCCATTTCCTCAGAAATTGGGCCATCCATTGCGTAGCAGCAAGATTACAATCAGGACTCCTGCAATGTGGAACAGGATAAGCGGGAGACCTCCAAACACGCTTCCCAATACGGAGTGTATAAAATTTGGGATTACTCCGAGGACTGTCTGAAAGGTGCTTAATAGTCCTGACCCTATGGTCTTAAATAGGTGTACAATACCGCTCGTATCAGACATGTTAAAGATACGACCCATCATTTCTGCGAAATGAAAGGGGCAGTTCGTACGTATAAGTACCTGTATCTCAGTCGAGGTCCTTGCGACTTGAAGTTCAAAGGATTCTCGAGCGGAGGTTAAGGGCACGGGTTGCTGTAAAAGCATGGCTTTCAGTCTGCTCAAAGTATCAAATTGTATGAAGGAAACATTCAGCGAAGGCCATAGCGGCGCCTCCCTGACTGTGTTCAGTGGCGGAAACAATACTTGCATACAGCAAGTAACCCTGGAGTTAACAGTGACCAGATAGGCGACGCCCGGAAGCATCCCACAGCAACCGTGATCGTTTAGCATCAAGTAACTCCCATTCGAGAGCAGCTGGAAAACCGGCGTGATCATGGCCGCTGGGGTCCCTGACATGTGACACGATAAGTTCGCTACCGAACCACTACATGCTCCGTGCAGAGAAATATCCTGACACATGAGAGAACCGCTTAGAGCATTCTTGCAGTTTGCACCACTCTGATACACTTCACGATCCCCATTCCGGCATCGATATCTATATGGTAACTCCCAAGTTTCCTTAATGTACCCCTTACCCATTTTTTCATATTTGCCTGCCTGACTTTGCTCAAGGCAATATTGAAACTGAAACGTAGTGACCAGCAGAGTGATTTGGCCATGAATTAGCCATTCAGTTGACGGCAATTCGGCTACAGTGAATGGTAACCTTTCCAGTTTCTCAATATGCAGCATTGTATATTTGGCTCCCCTTTGTGCCATTTCTGTCTGTTTATCAGTTAGATTGTATTCTGAAAACAGAGACGTGGTGTTTATAAAACGCCAGGGCACATAGCCTGCATGCAAAGATTGCAGTGTCCAGCTTAACATCATAATAGAACGTAATTGGGATTGCCCGTGTTGTAACAAGGTCAGATCTTGTTCTAATATGTCGATTGCCGAAGACCCAATGTTGCCTAAGGAGTAAATCCTGGAGGTCAAAGTTGTTAACCCATTATCCACTACAGCTAATGCCTTCTCTAAGTTAATACGGTCTATTTCCCGTATCCTTTCTGCGGCCTCCTGTTGGGATATTTTCCAGTTTTCATTATAATAGGCATAAATGCCAGCATATATGAAACGTTTCTGACGTGTTTTCCTTGGGCCTGACAAGAAATCCCTAAGGTCCACATCAGGTGTGAGTAAGGTCAAGTGATGTTTAACTTCTGTGAGTGTTGGTAACAGTACAATGTATCATAGTCTGAAGTACCTTCTAACATTTCATTGTTCGGAAATGCTGCAGTTTTTTCTAAATCAGACATCATATTATTCACAGTTTCAGTGTTCCAATCATCAGAAAATGTACTGGAGGCAATGATATCACTTAAAGAAATTTTAAATACATGTTTAAGCTTTAAAAGTTCAGTCAGACTGAATATATCAAAATCAATCTTGTCCCATACTATACCGTCCGGTATAGGAACTGCTGTGATGTTCACTGAAGACAAGTCTCTTGGTTCACGATGTGAAGACTGATGTGGTTTTAAAATCAAATTGACTCTTTGGGCTGTAGAGCTCTGCTGGAGATAACGTCCATTAATAAGCATACTAAAAGTTATAATTAAACCTAGCCAGAAAAGGAAAAATAGAATCCCAGTGATATACCATAGTTCTATCCAAGGTGACACCAGGTAAGTCTTTCTAAAAAAGTTCAAAAAGCCAATGAGTTTCTGTTTGTGTGATTTTTGGGCTGGCGTCGTTTCCGGCTCGCTTGGATCCAGTGAAAACGTATCAAAGTTCATGAAATAGCCAGAAGCAGTTCGATCAATTGTTTGAATTGCATCGGGATTTGTTGAAATTGGATTTTGCTCTTGACGAGGCATGTTGACGTAAACATCTGTATTCGTTCTTATTGCAACTTGTTTGTTAAGTTGATTTTGTTCTTGTTGAAGTGGAACGAGTTCCATAGCATTGTTGCTTAGTACTTCATTCCGTACAGGTGGCTCTTCAAACGTGATGAGTCTTTCTGTTTGAACTTCTTGGATTGTTCAGGGCTCTTTGCACCCCATATAAGTGATCTACCCATCTACCGCCCTTGCCTAATACCCTAGCTGTTAAAGATTGCTTTAAGTCACGGTTTTTCCTCTCCACAACAGAATTTCCCTCAGGATGGTACGGAGAGGAGTACTGCAATGCCACGCCCATTCCTTCCATGGCCTCTTTGTAAGCCCGAGAGCTAAACGCCGGGCCACGGTCAGAATGTAACGTGCCAACTGCGTATGTGCCAATAAAGACTCGCAAATCTTTTATAACAGTTCAAGCGTCAGCCGAGCGCTGAGGCCAAACCCATAGGAATCTAGAGCAGGAATCCACTGCAACAATGATATATTTCTTGGCCCCATCAGATTGTAGGGGTCCGCAGTGGTCCAAATACACACATGCGAGAGGTTTGTCTGATTTTAACAATGGTGTCTATTTTAACAATGGTGTCTGCGCTGGGCGTGTTACGGTGGAACCTTTCATCTGCTGGCAGATGTCGCACTTTAAGACATAGTCTTTGGTCTGCTTTGTTAACCCTGGCCACCAGTAGCGCTGTTTCAATAAAGAAATAGTCGCTGTAACGCCTGTATGCGCAGAACCCAAACCCTCGTGTGCTGCTAGAATTAAGCCTTGCCTACGATCCATATTTGGTATTACTCTATCCCCTATCCAGGAATCTGAGCATATGGAATGTGTTGTGCCTCTAACTTCTAGGAGTACTTGAGTGGAAATTTCTTAGGTACTGCTGTGCTGCCTTTGCGTGAAGCATTGACAGCTACCAAAATCTCGCCGTCTATTCTCGTTTTTGAACGAGTGATTGCAGCTACGGATGCTGTACGTACAGCCCCCTTTGCGGCTTCATCAGCCAATGAATTCCCTTCAACGTGAACGCCATCACGCTGATGACTCAGTGTATGTATCACGTGAGCCTTTGGTAGTTCGTTTCTCAACTCCACTACCTGTTCCCATAGCATTTTATGCTTAATTGTGCCACCTTTTGCGTCTTTGAACCCGTTTTGCTCCCAATGATGTAAATATTCATTGTACGACTGTACACAGTAAAAGGAATCACACACAATTAGTGTGGGGAATTCGTGTTCCGTATTTACAAGTGCCAGTATTAGTGCTTTTAATTCTGCTAACTGAGCCGTGCAGTCTCCTAGAGATTGCGTTTTAGTGCTACTGGGATGGAACTTTCCATCGCGCATGCGACCTTTAACGATTGCACACGCCGCGCTGTAAGCTTGCTTACTCCCTATGGCTGGTTGAGCAGATCCGTCAGTGTAAATAATGTATTCATACTGATCTAGAGGCAAAATCTCATTTGGTAGAGGATATTCTTGTTCGTATTGCAGAAATGCTAGTGTTTTTAAACTTGGATCAAATCTGTATTCAACATCCGTTGCAGTAAGAGAATTAGCCCATTGTATCCATCTGGGATGTAAGGCTTTCGCATTTGGAATGCTAGCCTTTGTAACAGCCTCTAAGGCTGGTACTGGGGTGACGACTATTATGCGCTTTCCCTGAGCCAGTGCTCTTTCTCTTGCTACAGCGGTCTGCACTGCTGTCAGGATTTTTTCTGTTGAAGTGAAACGCATCTCTGGGTGTGATTTGTATGCGATTGGTACCGTTTTGCCTTCATTGAAAGTTAAATAAGTGTATCCGCATTGACCCGCTATTACTCGGATCACTAAGTTGCGTACGTTTACGCGTGTCTGTAAATGTTTAGAAGCTATCATGTCTTCCTGTAGGGAACGCAGGATGTTTGTATGTTCCTGTGTCCATTGTCTGACTGAAAAATCAGGTTTTATTAGGTCGTAGAAAGGTTTCACTGTTTCTGCGTAATCCAAAATGTATGTTCAACCAAAATTTAGGAATCCCAGAATTGATTGTAAATTCTTTAATGATTTTGGAGGTTGGAGCAGCGCACACTTTTCTAAAAAGTTAGCTGCTAGGCTTTTTCCTTCACTTGACAGCTCATACCCTAAGAACAAGACATTGAGATGGGCAATTTTTGATTTTTTGAAATTAAACTTATAGCCCTCAGAGGCGAATCCCATAATAATGGTGCTCACCCTGGTCAAGTGCCTCGGTAAGTCATCGTCCGTCAGATAAATATCATCTACATAGGACACTGCTTCTTCATCCAAATTTTGGAGTAACTCTGTTACCCTTGCTGAAAACAACCCCGGGCTATTCTTATACCCTTGGGGCAAACGACAAAATTGCCGTTGAGACCCTAGCGCTGAGAATTCGGTCAGATACCTGCTTTCAGGCGCTATATTTTGGCAGAAAAATCCATTAGAGATATCAAGTGTTGTTTTGTATTTTTGTCGCACAATGTTATTCATTAATGCAGCACTGTGTGCATTTTGAACTGCAAATGTCTTTGTGCAGGTGTTTAAATGTCTGTAATCTAAAACTAAACAATATGTGTTGTCAGGTTTTGATACGGGAAACAAAGGATTGTTCATAGGTGAAGTGCAATTTTCTATCACCCCCTGGTATTCTAGTTGATCTAGGATCTCCCTGACTTGTTTTTTAGCTTCCTGCTTTATAGGGTATAGCATTTGGGGAAACTTTTAACGGGATCACGTGGTGGGTTGAATCCTCATCCCAACCAGCATGATTTTTGTACAATGCTGGAGCTAGGGCAACCGCCCACTCCTGCGCATATGCATGTTTTAAATGTATGAGAACGAGGTCGGAAAATGCTGGAAAAATTACCTTTTCTCCCTTAGGGCACTCCATGACGAATGCTGGCGGCCAGTCTTGCTCTGCTAACAGGATGTCATATCCAGAAGACAGATTTATCCAAAATAGACCTTTAATTTTCCTGGGCTTGTCCCCCTCCATCCGGAGTGTTATCTCATGTAACTTATGTGGGACACTTACCCGAGTATCAGGTGTTTCCACCGTGATATACTCGCTCAACTCCGCTGTCACCAGAAATTCCTTCAGGTTCTGGCGAGTTATTGTTACTTCTGCCGCGCTGTCTAGCATCGTCAGAGCCCATTCCCTGTTCAGAAGCTGTGTCCTCAGAATTCTGGGCATGTCTGATCTTGAGACCTGCTACCTTCTTCTTTTTGAACTGAGATTTTTGTTTTTGTTTATCTTCTCTTTTAGGTGCGTAGTCCGCAGCGCGTTGTGTGTCTCTGGACTTGGTACGCTCCTCTGACCATCCTTCCCTCTCAGAGTTTTTTGATGAACCCTGAAAGGAACGAGAGGAACGTGTATCAGTATCCTGATACCTGTCAGGTTTTTTTATATTATCCCTATTCCTGAGGTTGTACCTCCTTTCAGAGGGCTCCTGTTGGGGAGACCTACCTCTGGATTGAGCTCTGTTGTCTTTAGACTTTTGTTGTTTTTTATTTTCCCACTTCTTTTTAGAAGAAGTAGGTGTCTGCTTTGTAGTGTCCTTTTCAGGACTGCCCAGTTGTGGTTTTAATGCTTTCCCGCCTAGACTGTCTCTGCCTAGTTCTGCATATGCAGTTTCAATTATTTTGGGTAGTTCGTGTTGTTGATCTATTGGACTGAACTCCCTTAGGCGTTGGCGGATCGCCACTGAAGCTGCTTCCCCCTTAATGTTAGCTAGTATTATGGCTGATACCTGATCAAAGTTGTTTAGTAATTTCATCCCTAAGTTTAGGGCAGGCTCTGCTCCGTACTCATTTTGTATCTGTCTCAATACGTCAGGTACTACTGCTAATGACGGGATACCATGTGTTCTGGTATATATGGCAGCAAAGACTGAACCCCAAGAGGTGCAGTCCTCTATTTGTGGTGTGATCCCCATGGGCAAGCAGATTGTTAGTATTCTGTGTTTATCATAGGTGGTAGTATTCGGGAATACTGCCTCAAGCTGAGTTATTTTCTGAGCTATCCAGAATGGTATTTGTTCGCGTTTTGCGGGCATTTTGCCCATTACCGCGTGTAATGTTTGAGGAGTAATTTTAGTTGATGTACCCTTCCCATTTGTTGCAACTGTTGTTGGTTGAACTGTGAGAGTCCTCATGACGAATTGTGTCAAGTTCCTGTAGATTTTTATTAAATCTTTGTGTTGTATGAGTAATTCTGGCTGTGGCATTGTGTTAATGTCAGGGTGCGGTGTGTAAGCCGCTAGTATTGGCCATGTGGCTCCGTCTCCTCCGAGCGGGCCTAATCTTACTCTTGCTCTTTAGTGGGGTAGGGTGCCTTTAAACCAGTATAAGTGTTCCTCGTACGTGAGTGGAATCTCTGTCATCGAATGGACAGTATTCCTCTGGTGCATCTCCTTCTATGTAGTAGTGAAATGTCTTTGTTACGGCATCTGCTGCTGGGAATGTAACCCATGAATAGAATACCTCTGTTTTATTTGATTCGTGTGCCTCAATCACGAGAGCTACTACGCCACCCCTTGGTGGTAAACCATTTTTTAATAGTTTCGTGGTGAGCGAATGTCTCAATTTAGGTGCAATTTCAAATGCAATGTCGGGTGGTTCTCCTGCTGAGACATGCAGATTTACTCTTTCTTCATCGCTCTCAGTCATTTTGAAAAGTAAAGCTTTTCCAAGAGAACCAAGTTAAAGGTTTTATGCACAATTTAGGAACTAAATGTCCTTCTAGCTTGATTAACCAACAGCCGATAAATAGGAAATCTCGCCTACTCAGCTGTGGCGGAGTTTGTGCCCACCCACTCCAGACGTCTCTGGGGTTTTGTGAGTAGGTTCTCTGAGAATAGCACGACTGAACTACTCAGATTCTACTGTTAAATAAGTACCCAACCAACGTTGACGGCGCCATGTCGTGTAGTTCCTATAGTACCCCTGCAGGACCTGCGCGTTTGGATAACATAAACTGTGGGTTTGGTGGCAGACTGGCTCTGTACACCCCCACCGCATATGTTAGCCGGATTTGCATTAGCTAGCTCACAGTGCCACTAGAATCTCCTCTTATCGGGGAGAGATTAGTTCCTGGCAACCTTAGATCATGACAACCCTGATCCCTCAGAATCGTGGAAACAATGTACTACTTTTCACTAAGTCACTCATGCTTACTTATTCGGTTTGTCTCAGAGAGTTACACAGAATAAACAGTCTGGGCGTTTCAATAAGTATTTATTGAACAGTTGTTATTCTAGTGTAAAATATATGTGCTGCAGCAACCAGTAGAGATATAGTATCAGCAGTACGATAAAAGTGAAGGGATAGAACAATTCTACCATATTGCAATAATCATGATTACATACATGAATATAAAAAGCATTATGAAAAGTGCGCGTACTCCTACGATGCCTAACCAGATGTACCTGAGTGTACCTAGCATATGTGTAGGTCTAAAAGCCTAAGAGCCAAGAATCCTTCTAGGATTTAGTCGAACCCCATTACCTGAATAGAGAGAGTATGGGACCCCGTCCTGGTCTCGAGTTGGACACCCCGCAAGGGCTGTGTTAGACCGCTGTCAGCTGGAGCGACTGCATGCAGGAGCCTCAGCGTCTCTGGTCAGTGTGTCAGCATGGAAGTCTTGGTTCCCTCTATCTTACCGTGGCAAGATGTGGTGTATTTATACCCTAAAGTATCTCGTCCCTCAGTATGGTTTGTATTGGTCTTTGTTAGACATGAGGAAGACGTCAGGGGTGAACTTTGTACATACATATTATGCGGGAGATGTAGCTGGTGAATGCTCATGCATAATTTATGAGTACATTGTAGGCCTGTGTTCGGGAAAAACCCTGCAGTGTTCTAACCACAGACTAGATAACGTTCAACCCTCAGAGCTCGTTGTGTACTGTAGGGAACTAATGTAGGGGAAAGATCATGCCTATATTAGGGCATAGGAGATCATGACTATAATAGGGCATAGACGATTATGACCAAAATAGGGCATATACGATTATGACCATAATAGGGCATATGCGAATATGACCATATACGGCATATATGAACGCGTCTATATTAGGGCCTCTATATGAAACATAACACAGGATACTTCTTGATGTGCAAGGAGCCTGTGACTGATGAGCTAGGCGGTGTTATCCCACCCCAGTTGAGTTAGAAGATAGAAAAAGGACCATGGTTAGCTCTAAGGTGCCTACAAGAAGAGGGTTAGTCCTAGACACTGTAAGAGTTAAGGTGACTGAAGCAGCTGAGGTTCTGGGGGCTGCAAGTCGCTTTCGCGATCAAAGGGCTCAACCTAATGAGGTGGGACCAACCACCTCTATTCCCCTGCTTGCCTCTTCCCTTCTAGTCCCTCGCACTGCCTGGCTCCCTTTGGGTGCCTTAGGCGTGCACCTACTGCATGGTGCCCCCACTCAACGGTCACTACTTGGTCTCCTTTGGTGGCTGGGAGCTTGGAACTTTGAAGTAGGCTTGATGAAGGCGGCCTGTGGTGCCGTCGTGGCAACCAGAGCAGAGTGGCTGCGGGACAGGCACTCTGTGTTTTAAAGTCTGGACCGCTGAGGGCTTCCATGGTTTTGCAAAGTCGTCGGAGCTCCCGGGGCCTGGGCAGGGCACCAAAAGTAGAGCAGGAGACGAAGCAGGTGGGAATGCGGGGGAGCGGGAGCCTTCCTTGGATCCGCTCAGCGAGTTTCTGCAGGAAGCACCCTGTCACTTGATGCTCAGCAACTACCAGGACTGCAAGAGAAAGAAGCACTCGCAAAGCCAATACGTCTCAGTTTTAAAAGTCTGAGCTGTGGGCTTTACCTATGCTTATTGGCCATAGCATTCAAATACATGCATCAAGGCGCATGCATGACCAGTAATCTTTGAAAGGGTTTCGTATTAAAGGATAGCCCGTGATGCACGTGCATCCTGATGCACACGTGCACATATGTCATGGCTCTTGGTGGACATTTCTAATTTATTGTTTTAACAAGATGAACAACCAAAGAATGGTAAGATAAAATGTTAAAAATGAAAACAAGTGTCTGTTGAGTGTGAAAATGTGTGCAACACTTGGCAGCTGCCGGGCCCTTGCTAAAAAGACAGCCAGCGGGAAAGGGAGATGGACAGGAAGTGGGAAAGAGAGTATAGGGAGAAGGGAGTTGTGAAGCAAGAGCATGCATATAATGAGCAAAAGCGGGAGAGAGCAGGCAAACAACAAAGCCCTAAAGCAAATCTGTTCAGGGTGTCCAACCTGTTCAGGTAGCTATCCATCTTTTATCCTAATTCAGCTGAGCACCAAAGCCTTGCCACTAAGATTTTACATTGTGACCTGGTTCACAAAGCTGTTCGAGCACCTAAGTCGATCTGCCTTTGCAAGGACAGAATCACATTCCTGAGTTATAAAATCAGGAACTATGGGATTTATTCCTCACAAATGGGACTTTAGTGCAATATATGGTTTAGCTGATTTACTACAATGAGCAGGTTTGGGAATTCGCCTGGTCAGGTCCCCTTGCAAAAGTTGTCAAACTCTCAAGCTCGTGATAAATCTGACAACTGTGTACTCTACCACCATGGTTTCTAGAAACTCCATGTTTGCTACACCGTTCAAATTAACAGGACAAAGAATTAAAACTTTTCACGTCTCTGGGGCATATATTTTAATCACAGCTGCAATGTAATATGAATTGTAGAGACCCGTCTTGGAGGGAAGAAGGAAAAAAAGGTATTAGCTTCCATATGCTTCTGATAAGGGGTATTCTTTATACATTTTTGTAGCAAAGCAGAAGCTGAACACGAGTAACCCTTCCTCCCTCCATTAAAATGCCATTAGCAATAAAGTTATATAACGTAGCATGGATAGATGGTTTTTCCATACTTTTTAGGGGTCATTCCTGTGAGGTTCTTTGGCGTTTGTAAATTGCCTACAAAAAAATACCTATAGGCCACCGAAAAAAAAGCCCCTGCAAATAATATGGCCACTAGGAACAGAAGTGAAGCAATCTTTTTTTTTTTCCAGTCATTTATTGCTTCCGAGGTAAAATGGAGTGAACATGCTGCAGAAAAGCGTACACGTTGCCACCCAGGACTTCTGCCCCGTCTGCGGATCTTTGAAACCTTATACTTTCCAGAATGGCTTTGATGAAAATGGGCCTTCAGGTGGAGGTGAAGCAAGGGCTTCTCTTACAGGACTATAGATTCCAGACCCTGAAAAAGAGTTTAGCCTCCTGGCTATATGTGGGGGACCTGGATGGTTCCTCTGTGTTGAATTGTGCTAGTTTGAAGGTGTGGTTTGGGGAAGTCTTATATGTTTTCCAACATTGAGGCTGAGCTGAACAGAACTTTCTAGATAATTTGATAACACCTGACCTGTCTGAGTAATTTCTTTTGGTGCTGAGGGGGTAACCCATTTGGTGCTTAGTCTGTTTTGTTGTACTTACTACTCCCTTAATTAATTAATTTATTTAAAGTGCTTGTATAGCACAGCAGCTACCCAACAGGGGGTTTCCCGGCGCTTAGGCAACAGGTGAGTTTATTCAGTCCAAAGGATCAAAAAAGCCATGTTGTCTGCTAAGGCGAGCAAAGAGGTGCAAGATCTAAGATAAGTATTCCAGAGCTTGGGGCCTAGGTGCCTAAAGTAGCGACCTCGCATGCACTTAATAGTTATAGCTTAATGTAATTCGAGTTTGGGTGGAATGTTTTTGTACTATTTGCTATGAGTATCTAGAGGATGATGTTTTCTCCTGGCATCCTCTGCTTTTACTCCATCCTACTATCTCCGTCCCTGGTCTGATCCGGATATCCTCTTACTGCTGTTTTTTTACCCCACTGCCCTTTCCCCCCCACCCCCCCCCGTGAGGGTTTTAAGAGGGAGAGCTATAATTGAGATATTCTCATACTGCTTAAATTAAGGATGTCTCTGTTCCATTTGTGATCATATTATTTTAGATCCTGCTTCGCCTGTTCATTCCTGGTGTTTGAGACAATGTAAATGATTTTAATCTAACCAATACCTATAAAAATGAATCCATCAATAATAACTTTATTCGGAAGCAATTAGCCATCCATAAAAGCAATATACAAATATAAAATGCATAAATGAGGCAAATTATAGCACCAACTCAGTCTGTGCCCAATAGTACAGTAAGAACACAGAAATAAAAGAAATTTAGAATCAAATAGCAATACCACAGTATATCGATGATAAAAGGACATGTGTGCGACAGTTAAAAAAATAGAAGATAAAAAACATTCACATAAAGGTGGATTGTTTCCCCGCATTTGCACAGAGTTCCTACAGCGTAGTCGGCTGAAATTCAGCAAAACTAAAGCGGAGAAGGAGGGCAAAAACCTCATAATGGGTCCGCCATGCACTTCCCACCTGCCCTAGCAAGCATGCTTAAATCTTTTCAATTGTGGGAACATAGAAATACAATAGAAGATATGTACTTAACACGCATATCACCACCCAGCATAACACCATAAAATTGCACACTATGGGGCATATTCTCAAGGAACTATCGCCGAGTTAACGGCACTTTATCGCAGCCAAAGTCGCGATAAAATTATCGCCCCATTCACAAGCTGGTGCTAACAGCCGATACCACCAGTTTACTTGCAAAAGCATCCGCAAACAACATCGCCACAGATGACCCCGGCAACTATCGCTAATGAGATGCAGAGTAGGCGTTCCCGAGCAAAAAGCCGCGACAACACCTCACCTCAACATTCTCAACGACCAGCCACATCGGCGGTAAGACCACAAAACAGGCGATAAGGCGCATTAGCAGCAGGAAATTAACACCTGCTCCGACCTGGTGTAAAGTCGGACGCCAACCTGCACCATCAAAGGGAGCCCAGCCCAGAGCCACACATGAAGAACAACAGATGCCATGGAGCCACTCACCATGCATCCCGGAGCCCCGAGAGGGCAACAACACCCACCGCCCCCGCCCCTCCCTCCCCCCGGACCACCACAGAGGCAGCGCAGACAAAGACAGCGGACCATTAGGAAATGCACCAGCCTCACAGACCTAACACCAGAAAACATCAATGCCCACTACAGGCTCAAAAGGACAACCATCCTCCGCATCCTGAACATCATTGCCCACAGGCTGACGGTACCAGCACAGCGGACAACCAACATCCCTCCGCAGACAAAGCTGCTGGCTGTGCTGCACCTGTTGGCCTCTGGTACCTCCCAACCAACAAGCACCAGAGTCGGAGGAGTCGCACAGACAGCCGGATCCAAGTTCCCCACACCTGTCCTGGATGCCATCATCAGCTAGGTACCCCAGTACCTATACATCCCCCACAATGCGCAGGAACAGCTGGAGACCAAGCAAGGACTATACGCCATAGCTGGATTCCCGCACGTGTTGGGGGCAATCGACTGCACACATGTCCTACTTGTGCCCCCTGCCGACACCGCACACACGTACTGCAACAGAAAGCACACGCATCCCATCAACGTGCAGGCAATAGTGGACCACAGGGGACTCTTCACCAATGTCGTAGCCAACTACCCAGGCAGTGTGCATGATCCCTTCATCTTCTGACAGTCCAACATCAACCAGCGCTTCCAGGATGGCACCTATGGAAATGCACTGCACGTTGGCAAGTACCAAATGAACACACCACACCCCTCAACTCCACAATCACGCAACTCACAACTCTGGCACTGCACACGTCACAAAATCACATTCAGCATGCCAAACATGCCCACCCACCAGACACGACAGCACAACTTACTGTGGCAACCTTGGTTAGCCATGTACATGAGCCATCAACGGCATGGCACCCCAGCCACACAAGACCGGAATGTGGGGAGAGGTGGGAACCAGGCATGTGCGAAGGAGGCAAGTCACCCATGAATGAGAATGTACACAATGCCAAGTGTGGTGGAGATGTGCTGGACAGAGTGCAGTATGCAGACCACAGACATATCCATGTCTACATGCACTGCTGGTGTCTGGAGCGTAGTGGACAGTGGACGCAACCATGTCACCCCAGCCAGTGGGGAAGCCCAAGGAAATGTAGCTTGTGACGTCCCCCCCCCTGTAAGCGTGTGCGGAGTGGGCTGGCCCGGCGTACGCCAGGCCAGCGTAGGGGTGTGAATAAAAAGCACATAGCTCTGGGCGTGGTTCTCTTCCGGAATGCCCAACGTGTCTGCCAGGGCGGCACCTCCCACCCCGCCACGAGGCCGATGCCGTCGCCTTGAGTGGTGTGGCCTGCGATCCTGTGCGCCTGCTGCACCCCAGGCCGCTGGTCCCCGAACCCATCATGCCCGCCCCTGCGCAGCCAGGCCTCACTGCTTACCTGCCGACACCGGCGTGTGTCAAAGAGGGCCCACCACATGCCGGCGCAAGCTCCAAGCCCGAAGCCCGCGACCTTGGCAGCCTCCTCAGACCATCACGGCCTCCGCGACACAGGCCCGCTTTACTACTTTTTCGTTGGCGTACTCCACCGCTGCCTCGGGCCTACACTACGGTCGAGTAGGTCACACATGTGGAACTGAGTCTTGATTTCTGCATGGCGGAGTTCATATCATTGTACGCAAGGAGACGAGTAAGAGGAAGACGCGGTTCAGTCCGGAGGAGAAAAGGATCATCGTTACGGAGGTGATCGAACACTGCCGACAACTGCTCTGGTGTCACTAACTCTGTGCATCGCGGGCCAATGACACGTGGCTGTGGGCCCCTGCTGACCGCTGCCTCAGGCCTACACTGCGGTCAAGTAGGTCACACATTTGGAACGGAGTCTTGATTACACAATGGCCGAGTACACACTTGATAGCTGAGTTTATATCACTATACTCCCTTCGATGTGGTGACACAAAGTATGTGCATGGCATCCCAACCACACATGTCTGAGGGCCCTTGATGACTACGCATTCGGCCTACACTGCGGTCGAGTAGGTCACACATTGGGAATTCAGTCATGAATCATTTATGACAGACTTGACATCATTGTACTGGCCTCATCGCAGACTGCATCCCCTTTCAGCTCCGGTGCCACTAAGTCTGTTCCCCGACATCCATGGACACTTTCTGATTGAACTTTGGTGGCGACTGAGTCTATGGACTGGGGCTTGTCTTCATCATCATGTCGGTGATACTGACTTTGTGGCAAAAACGAGGCTGTAGCATTCCACTCCTCCATTTGCCGCTTCCGGCCGGCTTCTTCCCTCTGCATCATGCCCTGGAGGACACCTTCCACTGTCCCCCGCAAACCTCCGCTACATTCACCTTCGACATCGACGAGGACCCGCTCACCTCGTGTGGCCCTATCTCACTGCACCGCAAGTCACCGTCCCGTGGCGGTGTGCCTGTGCCGGCCGCAGTGCATCCGGGGCCACTAACTCTGTGCAGCTCAAGTCATGGCCCCTGTCTGATAGCATATTGGATGGCCTCTGGGTCGATGGACTGGGGGTCATCAAGGCCATGTGTCTGTGGCCCTGCGCTGTCCGCTGCCTCCAGCCTCAACTGCGGCCCACCTGGGCTCACACATCAAATCGAGTCCTGGCCTGCCCAGACGTCGCATCACCGCAGGATGCACACGCCGCCGCCGCCAGGACCAACTCCAAACAACAGGTGCCAGAGTCATAAGTGTCTTACTGCCAGACTATCAGAGTTGCTCACACTAGTCGTGGGTGCCATCATCAGCCTGTTCCCTGCTCAGCTCTTCAGGCGCCACTAACTCAGTGCACCACAAATCATGGACCATTCTGCTTGCATGTTGGGTGAACACTGTACTTTCTCCGGCTACCACCATGATGCTTCACAGTTGTTTCTGTTATGCTGGTGTTTTCTGTTTCCGCTTTAATTGTGATCACTGTTCAAGTTGTTGCCAGCACCAACGACTCCATGAGGGCTGGCTTAGACTCACCCCACACACATCCAGCACATGCGTCACTGTACATGTGACCATGCCAATAAAGGTGTCGAGCGCACGTGCCCGTAGCCAGTTCAACGAACTATCTGAGTGTGTCCGTGTGTTCATGATGTATGCATTTGTGCCCCGGGCACTACAACATTACATTGTGCCGTGTACAGAGGACGCAGCCATGTCACCGCAGGCAGCGGGTGGGACATTGCACATGTAGCTTTGTCGTCCCCCACTCAATACGTAAGAGGAGTGAACTGGGCCGGCGTACGCCAGTCCAGCGTGGGGGTGTGGATGATCATCCCGTGGCTCTGGGTGTGGTTCAGTACTGGAAATGTGCAAAGGCATGTGTCTCTGTCGCAGTGTGGGTCTCCGTTGGGGAGTGTAGGTGGGCCCTGATGGGACTTAGACACCCACGTATGTGATCTAGTTCGGCTTCCATGAGGTAGTACCCCACCCGCACATGTTCGGCCACCCCCTTCTGGCAGTCTGACACCTGGCCTTGGAATGTGATGTGTGCTTCGGTGGGCTGCTGGGAGCCAGCCGGGGTGGTGGGTGCGTCCAGCTGTGTTGTCTGTGCAGGGGGTGGGGTATCCTCGATGCAGCAGTGCTGGTCTGCTCCTGGAGGTCGATTGCCTAAGATGTCCATGGACTGTTGTGGGGCGTAGGTGTCGGAAGTGTGGTGGTCCTCTTCAGCATCACTGTAGAGTTGTCTGGTCTGCTCTGCTGGAGGTGTTGTTTGTCCCTCTGCAATGTGAAGGGGAGATGCTTGTTGACATTTTGTTGGCATGTATGTTGCCGCATTGTTCAAGTTTACATACAGACTGCATGACAATGTACGTTGTGACTGTTTGGGAGGGGCGGACTATTTGATGCGGGACAGTGGACATTTGGACTACATGACGTAGGTGAGGTTGTACAAGTACATTTGCATCTCACAGTTTCCTGCTAAGTCAGATGTGATTGGCCATTTTCTACGCACAGGCGGACCCAGTTGTGTCCTCTGTTCTGCAGTGTAGGTGTTGGACTGTGTACCACATTGTCGTCCATGTGAGTGTGCTGTCATTGCTATGTGTGTGTGCTGCATTGTGTGGGAGTCACACCTGCAGCTGTGATTTTGCTGCCCCTTATCCCTTGGAGGTGGTGTGCCTTTGGCTTTTGTGCTTTTGAGATGCTGTGATGTTGGCGACTTGGGTCATTTGTGCTCTTGCACGGTTTTTGTACTCTTGTGCATTGTTTGTCTGCAGATGTGTTGTTGACGTCAGTGGTTGTTTGTGCAGGTGGATGTGTCAGAGTGTGACCTGCTCCTTTCCGGATGTGGTCCACACTCAGCCACCTCAGTCTCGTGGCGTGCACAGTGTCATGGTGATTGTACTCCAGCCATGCTGCTGGTCATGTGGTGTCACTTGCATTGTCAGTGTGGCTCTCACATGCGCATCTTTGCTGTGTTTCGCACGGGTGCATGTGTGTGTTGTATAATTGGTGATGTGTGGGGTGGGACCCCTTTGGGCACATGGTGAACGGTGGCCTACTTGATGTTTGTATGTGTGCTGCAGTGTGCCACGGGGATCAGGGACAGACCTAGGGTCATTGTGGGTGTGCGGTGTGCTACACGTCGTTGTGCATGTGTGCCATTGTGCCCGTCCCCCCCGTCTCCCAGTCTCTGTTCGTTACTCACCCTGTTCGTTACTCACCCTGTTGCTGTTGTGTCAGGTCATGTCGAGCAGTGTCCGGACTCCCGACTCTTTGCACCGTCTCCACACTGATGACCATGGCCACCATTTGCTCCAGCTCCTCCTGTGGCGCAGGACTCCCACCTCCATTCGCCGTTGCTGCCTTCCTGTTGGCAGCGGGTTTCTGCTTGGTTTGGCTTTTCACATCGTGCCAGCGCATCTTGGCCTCCTCGACACTCCGGCTGCATTCACGATGGAATGCCATTTTTCTGTCTGTGTTGCCAATGACACGGTGGAGGTGACGGACAGTTGTTGTTGGTGCTCTGTCACCTCTGTGACGACGATCCGGTTGTCATGCGGACTGTACCCCGTCTTCCTCTTCTCCATGGCCTTCCTCGACCCCGAGGATCCTTGCTGTTGGTCTGTGGGGCTTGTGGGGTTCGCGTTGACCTGGGCACTCGTTCCGGGTGCCTCCATGTTGCTACGCAGTTTATTTTGTTTATGGTGTGTTTTTCTTGTTCAGCTTTTATGGTGCATTTTCCCGCATGACGCGTGGGGATTGCAGGCCTGTTGCTGGTTATCGCTGATTTTTGTATCGCGGTTGGCCTCATCGCAACTTTATTCGCGTTTCGCATTTTTGCGGCATCGCGTTAATTTTAACGTGGTCATTTGACACGGTATCGTGGGGCTATCGCATGGTGCCGCCAGGTTGGGAGTACTATGTTAACACGGCGTTGTTTTCCCGCGATCGACTGCGATGTGCAAAGTTGCGTTAAGCTAAACTTGCGGTGGTTATCACACGTTCTTGAGACTATGCCCCCCCAGTCTCATTACTGTGGGAAAGCTAAACAAAAAAATTCTTTCTGGTGTAAAAAACAGCCCACAGAAAGGACGCCATACTACATCAGATCTCCAAGGAGGGCAGAGATTGTAGGTATAAATATGCAGGTCGACATTGCTTGAAGTGTGCCCCTCTTATAATTGGTATAATGTGCGCTTCCTCTGGTGGTTATAAAACTTGCAGAAAAATACCACATGCATAGTATTCTGAGCCATTGCATCACTACAGGGACAATTAGTTAAAATTGTGGACCAGTCATTCATATTTGGGAAGCTGACCAATGGGTGGAAGGTGCCTAGTCTTAGACGAGTCAGGACAAACCTGTGTCTTACATTTAAAACTGCTTTAAGATAGGGTTGCATATCGAAGGTGGTTAAAATCATTTGATTTTTCAAAACACTGGGTTTACAAATTTCAAATGAAAGTCTAGCATTCTCCAGATGAGTCATGGCTTAGTTTTTCAGAAAGTCCCTACTAATGAGGTCTAGTGTTTCAGGCACTAAAAAATTATTTATAAGGCTGAAATATCTAATTTCATGATCATTACAGTATGTTCTTTATTTATTATGATTTATATACTACTGACATATGTATCTCCTCATTCTCTACTAGTCCTAGAGAGACTTGATTTTTCACTATCACAAAATAGCTGAGTTGAAGTGTGGTGGTACCATTGTTGCAAACCACTAGGCTTCACCCCTTCTGTAAGAAATGGGATTCCTGGTTGGCTGAAGTATGCACCCAGGCCAGGCAGGAACCACCACTCTAGTCAGGATAAGCTAGATACCCAAAAAAGATAACTTGTGCTTAACCTCTGGTAGCTTGGTACAGAGCAGTCCGGCGTATCTACAGAGGCAATGTGTAGAGTATTTGTGCAATACACACACATTAACCCAATGACTACACCACAAAAAGACCCCACGTAGGTTTAGAAATATAGGTTATAATATTCTGAACAAAACAAGACCAAAACAACAAATATAAAAAGTATAGAAGTTGAGATATTGAATTTTAAAAGAATAAACGCAGTAAAGTGCTTAGAAGCAAGTAACGCTAAAAAGATTATTTTAGGTCATGCTGGACCGGGGCAAAGTCAAAGTTCAGGTTGGCCACGACGGAGCGCCGGTTGGCGAAAGGACACACGCAAGCCCTGGTGAACAAAGTACCTTTCCAGGTCGCAAACAGCGAGATGTGTCAATCTTCTCCATGCAGTGAAGGTGATGCGTCAGTTCTGAAGATGGGTGCTGTAGTCGAGAGGCGTTGAGCGATGCGCCGGATTCTGCCACGCAGTTGAGGGGATACGTCGATCTCACCAAGCAGCTCTCTGAAGTACACAAGTATCAGTTTCAACCCAGTCCTGTCTGCCAGGCTATCTGTGGGGGATAATCAGTCCTTTGCGTGGGGACATGGCACAGCCCATTCAAGTGAAGTGTTAGCCCCTCCCTTCCATCCTGCCCAGGCAAGGCCATCAGAATGCAGATGTATGTAGGTGGATACTAAGACACACCTATCCTTCCTGTGTTGTGACTGTCTAGAGGAAATGCACAAAGTGTAGCTGTCACCCACCCCAGACGTGTATTGGAGACAGGCTGTCAGACATACCGAGCATTAAGTACAGAGAAATGTTCACTTTCAAAAAGTTGAATAACTACAAGGGGTTGGGCCAATTTAACATCAGCAAGGCTAGGCCACTACAAAATCAAACAAACAAACAGATGCCAATACTGACTCTATTAAACAAACGCAATGATTTCAATTTGTAATCACACAATTTAATTACTGTGAACACCATTTAATTTCAACATTGTTCCAAAAAAACTTTGCATTTTGCATACACCTGTCAACGTCAGAGAAACAGCAACATTGTGACACAAAACAATTTGCATTCATTACGTGTCCCACATCAAATAAATATCAATGAATTGTCACAATAATAAATTATTCTACCCAACATAAAAAAAAACAATATAAACATGTGACAATGAATGTGCCAGCTCTGAAATAAAAGGAACCAAAGGGGCACTGAGTGGATTGTCCTTACTAAGCCCCCACATTTTTGGCTTACAGCCTAGGAGTGTCAGCTCAACCTTTCATTTAATTTGAGGTCTAGAACTGGGATCTAACTATTAAATTATTTCTACCAACATATCCCTGAATGTACTGTTACGCGGACCAGAAAGTTAGAAGTAAGAGGGAAATTGTTGATGTGTGCTTAAAGTGCAATAATGATAAATTGGAGTGGCTACAGGGAAAACATACAGGACAGCAGACCCAGTAAGTTGCTTTTCCTACACAGTGGCATATGAGCCCCCATGTTACTTTGTAGCAATCAAACCGCGCTAAACACACTCGCTGTTCATACCATTGAGCAGTTTCTTCGGATACAATGTAACAATGTAACATTCTTACTCCCGCCCTCTATTGAACACGCATTTGCTCAGGCCTCACTTATTTTCCAGAATCAAGACGGAAGGTAAAGATTGCCGGGGACAAAGAGACGTTCTTGCACTGTAATTAGAATCTTCGTCAAAGTGAGCGGATTCCATTTGTAACTCTCTCAAAGTATATATTGTTATTTTAAGTCTGCACCACGATTTTCAGACAAAACGACCACTTTCTCCCTCTTTTCACTAAAATATTGGAAATTATATTGTTGCAGAATTGGGGAGAAGAGATATGAACGACTCGTACTGCAGTAGCGTTCAGTAAAATCACAAAGCTCCATGCCCCAGCCAGAAATAGTAAGAACAAGTGAGTTAACATGAATTGTTTGCTTGCCATGAATTGTTGACAGTACGACTGTGCCTAAAACAAGACTCTTTCATTTTATTCACGTCCAGCTTTAAATGGACACAACAAATTCTGCTATAGGATACTACTTTACAACTAAAACTTATGTAAGTCAAAAGGTGTAATGCGATGCTGTTGTAATTTAAGAGTTCACCTTTAGAGACGATCACATCAATCACTAATTTATTTATTTTCGCTGTTCAATAATTTTTCAGTGTTCACAATTCTGGATCCTGAAGAGAATCCCAAAATGACATTGGGTTTGAAACGCGTCAGCAGCGTAAGAGAACTAGGGAGTCTGTGTACGCAAAAAGAAATACAGGCATACAGAGAATTCTTGGAGGAAATAATTCAACTGTTAGATCCCTATTCTAGACCTCTAATTAAATGAAAGGTTGAGCTGACACTCCTAGGTTGTAAGTCAAAAAAGTAGGGGCTTTGTAAGAGCAATTCACTCAGTACGCCTTTGGTTGTTTTAAAATTCAGACCTAGGACATTCATTGTCACGTGTTTATATATATTTTTTTTAATGTTGTGTATTATTGTGACAATTTATTGATTTTTTTTTTTTGATGAGGGACATGTAATGAATGCAAATTGTTTTGTGTCACAATGTTGTTGTTCCTCTGACGTTGACAGGTATATGCCTAATGCTAAGTTTTTTATGAACAATGTTGAAATTAAATGGTGTTCACAATAATAAAGTTGTGTGGTCACAAATTGAAATCATTGTGTTTGTTTAATGGAGTCAGTATTGGCGTCTGCTTGGTTGTTTGATTTCACTTTCTAAAAGTGGCATTTCTAAAACAGAACTGTTGAATCCAACTTCACCAATAAGGAGGATTTATCATTTCCATTCCAAACATATGAAACTTGAAAATGCTACTCCTCTCTGATAAGGAATTACAACTTAAAGGTGTATTTAAAGAATTCACAATGCAAGCCTATGACAGGAGTAGGCCATACGTTAGTGAAAAAGGATATAGACTGTTTGCTACTACCAAAACATGTAAAACATAAAGGTACGTGCCCTACCCTTTTCTTACATAGCACCCTGGCCATGCCTGCCTTAGGTGTGACTTATGTGTAATAAAAGGGGAGTTTCAGGCTTGGCAAGTAGTTTTAAATGCCAGGTCAAAGTGGCAGTAAACTGCACACACAGGCACTGCAGTGGCAGGCCTGAGACAGGTTTGAAAAGCTACTTAGGTGGGTACCACAATTAGTGCTGCAGGCCCGCTAGTAGCATTTGAAGTACAGGCCCTGGGTATATGGTATACCACTTCACAAGGGACTTACCAGTACACCAGATATGCCATTCAGATATACGCCAATGTCATCATGTTTAGGGGAGAAGCACTTTAGCACTGGTTAGCAGTGGTAAAGTGCTCAGAGTCCTAAGGTCAACAAAAAGAATCAGCAAATACAGGAGGCAAAGGGCAAAAAGTCTGTGGAACGACCACCCCAAAGATGACCGGTCTAACACCTCCTCTCTCTCCACAACCTAGGAAGTATAAATATTCTATTGCACAATAAATACTTTAAAATTTCAGACAAAAGTGACAACTACTTTTTCATTTATTTGATAGTTCGAAACATTTTGTTTCATCATCAAAAAACCCAAGCATAAAAACATTATAAATCAAGTATAACTAGTTATGCTGGTGGGCAAAAATGCAGAATAATTGGAAACGGGTGCCATGACTGAAACTTCCTTCACTTGGAGAGCATCACAAGGAAAGGACCACAAACTCTTCCAGGAAGAAATAAGACCAAAAGCCTGATAATCAAAAAGGCAATAGAGAAAGTTGATCTTAAATATGACCGTCCAGGAGAGAATTCCCTCTTGGATGTTGGCAGTGATGGAAAATCCGACAGTCCAGAAACAATCTGGAAGAATCCTTTAACTTTTATCCCTTGCAGTAAGATCACCAACATGAACTGTTCCTAATCATAAGGCAGTTCACGAAAGAAAAAGCTGGTGATAAAAAAAATCACTTGAATGAAAGAGATTAGTTTGTTTTTTTTAGCAGTTTGTAAAGCGCCTGGTTACTCCAATCCGGAGTGTCCCTGCGCTCGCTTTCAATCTGCATAACTGGCAGCAGGCTTCCCTTAGTTGTTAGTAGGCGTGGCCCTTCCGGAATAGCCAAGTTTTTAAGTGCTATCGAAAAAGAGCCTCTGAAGGCTCTAATCTGAGATGGGGTGGCAAAGTATAACATTGTTTAGCTGCTAAGAATCTAAAGGAGCTGCCTCCAAAACGCGTTCTACGAAATTTCGGGACGCTGGGTAGGCCTAATCCAGCTGATCTCAGACAGCGGTTAGGGAGATAGGGCTGAATCAGAGGATGGAGATAGCCAGGGCCTTTCCTATGGATGATGTATGGACAAAGCACATGGCTTTGAAAGAAATTCTTTCCTCAATGGGAAGCCAATGGAGTTTGGTCATGAATGACCCCATTGGGGCACGTCTAGGTATATTCAGCAACAGGCGAGCTGCCGCCTTTTGTATCCTCTGGAGTATTAGAAGGCACCTCTTAGAGGCCCCCAGATATTGAACATTGCAGTAATCTAGCTGTGCTATTACGAGAGTCTGGACTGCAGTTCTTTTCGCAAAGTCAGGGAGAAGCCCCCGATCTTCTGGAGCATTTTCAGGGTGCTTGTTTTACTAGAGAGGTGGCCCTACAACCAAAGGGAACAGGGCGCTACTATACAGTAGAGAAAGTAAGAATTCCCCTTGGAAACCCAATGTCGGACACATTAATTCACGGTCTTACTTAAATTAACTATTCACAGTACATAAAATCTACATATAAAGTGGAATGGAGCCCACCCCACAAACTTGTATGCCACCAATTTAGAAATGTAACATCAAAGAATTTAATTTTTTTTTTAAAACAACACTTCATGTCAAAAACACCATTGTTTACTTCTTGTGACCAAAGCATCAAAAAGTTATAAAATTCATATATCACAATCAATATAAAAACAATGTGTACAATATAAAAAACGCTCATCAGAGTATATACAGAAGAAAATCCTAACGGGGAACCCTTTTTGCACAGTTCAGAAAAAGCTGTTTCATTAACTGATCCAACAATTCACATCAAGTTCGTATCCTAGTGAATGTGAAATTCCATTCATGCCAGTGATTACTCGTGGTCGGATTCAGGAGTGCTCAGCGTCAACGCGTTTCGGTGGGAATAACTAATAAAAACCCACCGTCCTCAGGACAAAAAGATAAGGGATTTGTTTCTCCCTCCTCAGAGTACTAACAGTGTGTATAATCACTCTTGGTGATATGTATCCAGCTATTTTGCAAGAAGTATAAAGAATTTGTGGTTTTATCCAATAAAGCCACAATCTCACCACAAAGCGGGAGAATACCTTTTCGGTATTCTCCTAGGGACCAATCTTGCCTTATGCATATGTGGACATTGTGTCCTACGTGGTACAGGGAGTATGTATCTCCTGTTCGTCCGCTTATTTTATGCTGCCGCTAACCGGAGGGAGGGGTGGTTTCTATCGTATGTCCTCTTCCTGCCATGTTGCAGTAGCTTTTAACTCCTAGTTCCGTTCCCACACCAAAGAATTATATTTGTTCAGGTTTTGTTTCCCTACCACCAAAATCTCAGTTTTGGTTTCATTCAGTTGCAGACAGCTATTTTTAATCCAATTGGCCAGATCTACTAGACAGCGTTTAAAATCATTCGCTGCTTGATTGTTCTCCTGAGCCAGCATGATAATCAATTGGGTGTCATCGGCGTAGGATACTGTTCGAACTCCATGACCCTCAATAAGTTCGGCTAAAGGACGCATATAAAGAATAAAAAGGGTCCGACTCGGGGCAAAGCCCTGAGGCACTCCTTGCCGCAGCGTCCGAACCTTGGATGTGTGCTGCTGTTGGGTGACCTGAAACGTGCGGCCCAACAGAAAATATCCTAGCCAGCCCAAAAGGGTGCCACCAGTTTTGTAGCCTATCTAGCATCAGTCCATGAGAGACCGTATCAAAAGCTGCACTTAAGTCAAGCATGACAAGTGCAGCTGTTTTACCTTCATCAGCCGCTTGGCAGAGAGATTCTGATGCGAATAGGAGAGCAGATTCTGTACTAAAAAGTGGCCTGAAACCAGATTGCATATCGTGTAGTAGAGCTTTTTCTTCCACAAAATTCATCAGCTGTTGGTTGACGAATTTTCCTGCAATCTTCGCAAAGAAAGGCAACAGGGATATTGGTCTTAAGTTCTCAGGTACAGAGGGATCTAAGGTTGGTTTCTTTAGGAGTGAGATCACCATAGCGTGCTTCGATTCCTGAGGTACCTGTCCAGAGAGAAAGGATACATTGAGCACATCAGTGAGTACAGGTACAATGGCTTTTCGGCCTCGCTCAAGTATAGCCGGAGACGCTGGGTCTAGAGGTGATCTGGAAGTTATTTTGGACATTAAGCAGTGGAACAAAAAGAAAAAATACTAATATTGAAGCCCAGCAGCAATTCTGCCACAAATAAAGAGTAAAATAAATGATTTAGAACAGATTACTCCATTTAATTTGTTGCCGGGTGTATCCTGGTAGAAAGCTGAACGTGCTAGGCAAAATGACTGAAAAATATTAGATAATTGTCTTCTTTAATAGCGCTATCGTCATATTTATTCCTAACCTACTGATGCAATAAAGCTAGCTCTTGGCCTGTGAGCATTAAAGATCTAAAACAATTGAGGTAGAGCAAAGGATAGTACCTGGGTTTCCCTCATCTTCACAGTTCAGTAACACAAAAACCCTGTAGGTGCCAGTAACATATGCTGAATGCAGATTATGTAAGTAAAAATAGCAGATATACAGACACACTGTGTAAATGACTGCTGAGTGCTAATTTACATCAAGATGTAAATCAAGAAAACACCTCACAGGGACACCACTTTTTCGTACATTAAACATTGTCAATAAATTGTAATTTCTCATCAATGGCATTCTCTCTTGCATGCCTGTGTGCATGATGTAGGGAGATACTGTCACTGCAACTAAGTCCTAAATCTTTTCTTAACAGGTGAAAGAAACAGTGATGAGACCACAACAACATACACAGTTCAAATAACATTGACCCTAACATTAGGAGACCAACTCATCTAACATCCTACACCTGTCAATCAGTGTCGGGAGTCATATTGTAATCAAGGTCACCCTAAAGTAAAATTGTATCCTGAGAACTGTGTATCTAATTTTACTGCTATAATCTTAAGAATAAATTAAAAACACGCATTGGCAAAGCCAACAGATCTCATCTTCAAACCTATTGACTTAGCCAAAGTTTTTTGTCGATGCTGCACACCATCTGCCTAAAAAAAAAAAAAACAATAGTAAAGCCACGCAATGACTTGTACCAGGGGGGCCACTTGGAGTGGTAAATAAAAAAAATACATTTACATTTTTTTAATGGACCTTGGTGAGAGGGATGCGAGAAATCAATGTGGTCGGAGGTCACAATGGGGATTGGGCTAGGGAACGAGTGAGCTAGAGACAGGCAGAGAGGTTGGACATAAAAAACGGTGTGAAGAGGAAGGAGCAACACAGAGCTCATGGGGTCAGAGCGGGTATTTGAGAGGGAAGCTGCACACCAGGAAGAGACCATGAAAAAACATCTGCTCCCATGGATTGCTGAAAGAGAAAGAAAAAGTAACTCCCTGTATGTGAGCAGTCGAAAGATATCAGTCAAAAGATGGCGGCAAAGCTATGCTCCAGGAGAGAGCAAACAAGAAGAGGAAGGAAAGCCATTCAATAAGAAGCAAACAAATGAGTTACAAGAAAGTCAACCAATGGAAAGCAATGGGCTGGGACTAAGCCCACTGTAAGTTTTTGGTTTGGCCCACAAGGTCTTTTCAACAGCAGGCAGCCAGCAGCTGTCTGTAGGTGAGACCTAAAAACAAGGCTCACATTTTCATTCATGTGAGTGTGGAAGGAGCACACACACCCATTCCTTCAAGGTCACTCTTTTTCTCTTTTTCTCTCTTTCTTTAATTCTTATGTTATGGTATGTTAATTAGATTTATACAGCACATGGATACCCTAGCAGGATTTCCAGGCGCTAAAACAAATCCGGGTACACATTAGAAAAATGGTTCCTATTCCAAGAGGTTTAGAACAACCAGGGTTTCAATCTCTTCGGGAAAGTCAGAAGGGAACGACATGCCCTCCGTTCAGGGGGGAGGGAATTCCATACCTTTGGGTTTAAAAAATAGAAGGCTTGGCCTCCTTGCCAGGATCTCCTGATTCTGGGAACCAAAGCAAGGTCAAGATTACTTGACCACAAGATCGACTTACGGTATCCTATCTTCCTAGTAGGTGTTTTGGGTATCTTCATAATGGGTGTGCAGATCCGTTGTGATAGTCCAATTAATAGTGATAGGATCAATTGAGGTCATAAAAGGCATCCTTTGTAGGTAGCACAAGCTCTCACCCACCAAGTTGGCATGGTTCATCATTGAGCTGTGCTCCTCGTTGGGCTGCTACTGCAATGCCCGACTGACCCCTTAAGAGGGTTTGTTTTTGCACAGATCGTTACCTCTGCCTTAAGGTCTGGGTTGTCAGACTTGAACCCTCAGGTTTTTGTGGGGGAGAGGGGAATCTATAGGTAGATTGGAGTGAAGAATTACAATTAACTAAAGGCACCCAAATCACCTTTATACCAAGAAGGCCTTTGTTAAGGATTAAAAATGGTGAGAATTCATGGATAATAATGTACCCAGAGTTTAAAATATGATCAACATGTTTCTTACCTTCTTCGCCTTACAAAGGATCAATGGCTATTCGTCAGGACGACAAAGCAATGTCTAATGTACTAATATGGGTTCCCTTGTGGATTGTGATTATAGCCCACCTACAGTGATGGATGGATCTCTTTGCCATGTCCTAGAACAAGAAATATCCTTGTTTTGTGCATGCTCTTCACTCTAAATGGTTCCGTAAGGGATGCCCTCAGGCTTGACTGGTTATAGGGCCTCCTTTTTTCATTAAGAATGATTCACTCTTGTTGAGTCTTGAAGATGGTGCTGAAGGATCAAGCACAGATGATCCTAATCATCCTGGACTGGGCGAGCAGTATTTGGTTCAGCAATCTGTTGGCACTCAGTATTCATCCCTCTCTTCCTCTTCTAAACAGGGGAGTCCTACTCTTGTAGTAAATGGGCAGATATTCATCCCAATCTCAGGAATTGTAGCTGCATGTTAAGAGATTTAGCGGTGTCGGCGAGTCTTCCATCCTGCTGCCAGAAGTTGAGGAGAGGTGTGGCACAGCGGCTAGAGCGGTTGACTCCGGAGCTCAGCTCCATGTGACTCTGGACAATATCTCACTTAATTTCCCCGACGACCCCCAGCGCCTTGAGAACCTTAGGGGTGATTAGTTTGCACTTTACAAATACCGGAATTACGATTTTATTTATATCCTATTTGTTGCCAGGAACCGCTACAAAAATTCCAGGCATGTCAATTGAACAAGTTTGCTCAGTTGCGCGAGTTTGAAAGTCTGAACTTATTTGAGTCACAATTGTCTGATGTGTTATGCCTGGCACTATCTCTTGCCCAGCAGAGTTTAGATGTGGCCGTCTGTGACAAACTGGGTTATTAATTTGGAACAGGTGCTCCTATATGAACCAAATAAACATACCCTTGTTAGGCCTCAGCACAGTGTCTGTGAAACTCATCTCAACCCTTTGTAGCTATAGCGCAAGCATCAAGCAGTTCCCCAGAGAAATGAATGTTAAGTTTGTGCAGAACCTATACCAGGAAAATACTTAATGAGCAAAAAGACATCAAAGCAAAAACAAATGGAAAAGAGAAACATGAGGTATGTTTTTAAAAAATTTTTAATATACAAAGCATCTACAAAAAGTAAAGCACCAATGTAAAGTCTCATCTCATGGTTGACGAGACTTAGGCACGATTTCAGACTGGCAGCAATGGAGAAGGATGTCAGATACACAAAGCGAGATGCCTTCAGCCAAGTTTTTTGTTTTGTTTCACAATTCTTTATTGAAGAGTTATCACAAAACAGGGAGTAAGGAAATGGGGTGGAGAACTTGATACATGAAGCAATCCTACATTGCATATAGATGCAGCACTAGGGACATAGTATGCGGCAGCCCATCAAATCCAGTGTGCGTGGGGGTTCAGTAGGGACAATGCCAGGACAAATGCACGTTTCCACGATGCCATCCATGATGATCAGCTTGGAGAGGGGTAGCTGGGGAGAGAATAGGGCATGAGAAAGTGGGAAGGAGGAGGATGGAAAACCCACAAGTCCGGGGGGGCGGGATAGGCGGGACAACGAGAAAAAGAAAGAGGAGTGGGAGGCACATGAAAGGTTAGGGGGAAAGGGAAAAGAGAGGGGATGGCAAAGTTTTTACTAAGAGACTTAGGCATGAAGGCCTGATTTAGATCTTGGTGGTACTACCGTCGTCCCGCTGCGGTGGTGGTTCCAAGTACTCTGTCAAGCTGACGGCAGTTCACCCGTCGTATTTAGATGTTGCGGCAATAGAAAGTAGACCAGCGTGGTGGCGGTCTTCTCTGGTGGCTAAAAGTACTCTATCACCGTCAAGCCGGCGGGTTTGCGCCAACTGATTTAGATGTTCCCGTTGGGCCAGTGGTGTCCTAGCGGCAGATTGCTGAAGGAGTGAGTTCCTGGTGGATTGGAGACAGGCAAGTACAACCTATTGATGTGTCAATACACATGTCTCATGTGTTATATCCCTTTGTGTTACATATTGATGCCACTCACACAACATACACACTATTGAATGCTCACACACAGGCACCACCAGCTTAACACCCCCAAACACCACAACAATACAGTTGTGTTCAATTTACCTTGAAGTAGGAAAATGAACTGCATTACACCTAACAAATAATATGGCATGTAAGAGCAATACTGAAATACACGAAGCTACGGCAATTGTCAACACACAATACATAGTTGGACAATTGTACAAGTAGCTTACCTCTTGGTGACAACTGAGTCATTTGGCGTAGTGGTGGAGCCAGAGCAGCAAAGGAGGGACCTGAATGATGTGGTACAATACAGAAACTGAACCTCATTTCCTTCAATTCTGCCAACTCAAAGTAGGACAAATTCTCCCTAAAGTTGCCTCGACGGAAAGACACATCGTATTAGCACGGCGGGACTCATGGCTGGAGTCCCGACGCCAGCTGCTTCTGCCTGTGGCGGCATTGACACAGACGAAGTTCCTGACATAGGCGGCAGGACTGTGGCGGTCTTTTTCCCATGGACCCGCCAACATCTAAATCAGGCGGGCAGACCGCCAAGTGGGCAGGCGGGAAGACCGTTGATAAAAGCGACGGTGGGACCTGATCCGCCAACATCTAAATCAAGCCCTTAGCCTACTTTTTGGAGGTGTTAGACCTGATACCCTTGGGTGGTTGTCCCCTAAACCTTTTGCCTTCACCCCTCCTGTTTTGCTGAATTTGTTTTTCTTGGCTTTAGGACTCTGTGCACTTTACCACTGCTGACCAGTGCTAAAGTCCTTGTGCTGTCTCCCTAAGCATGGTAAAATTGGCTTGCATTCAATTGTCATGTGTATTTTACTTGTAAGTCCCTAGTAAAGTGGCGCTATGTGTACCAAGGGTCTGTGAATTAAATGCTACTAGTGGGCCTACAGCGCTTATTGTGTCACCTACTAAAGTAGCCCATTTAAGCATGTCTCAGGCCTGCAATTACAGCCTGTGTGCAGTTTTAACCTTCCACTTCTACCTGGCAAAGTAAACCCTTTGCCATGCGTAAACCTTCCTTTGTAGATCAAGCCTATAGCGGCAGCGCGCATGCGCTGCTCGCTTTGCGAGGCATGCAGTATTTAGTATGACGTGGAAGCTCCGCCCACTCTCCGCCCATCTTTTTTATTGGCTTGTGTCTTTGTCGTTCCTAAATGCTGCCTTCTGATTGGTTTTGTGCTTGTTAGTCCCTCCTTATGACGGCCATGTCGTCATTTGTATCCTTCCATGGCTACTGGCCCCTTTACTTTGAGTGTTGCACAGTGTGCTTTTTTAGATTGTGAGCACTACTTTCTTCCGGTGCCCCCCCCCGCAGTCCGTGCCTTCTCACGAGTGGGTTGTTACGCTGCCGCCTGTGGCGCTAGCGCGCTGCAGTTGAATTCAGATTAGTGGCTGCTGCCTGCAATGAGCTTGTGGCGCTGTGGTAATGAATCCCACATCACGACCATCACTGACCCAACTCAGCCGGGTCCACCGCTGGTGGCTGCTGACTGAACACGGCCTCACTGCGGCGGCCAGAGTGGTGGCCCAGAGCACCGGGACCCCTGACTGTGCAGCTAGTTGAGCCGGCCCGAGCCAGTCTGATGCCGGCGGCTGGTCACCAGGCACAGAGAGAGGTGAGCCAGGCCGCGGCCATGTATGGCCGCCGCCGGCTGCCGCTGCTAAAGGTACGTGTGCCTAGCCCTGGAGTGAGGGCATAAAATCATTCAGTTGCTGGTGGGGTAATGCAAGTAAGTTACTTTCCAAAGAAATGTGCTTGCCTTGCACACACACACACACAACACACCTGCACTCGCAGCCACACACAAACTTGCACATAGCCAGTGACACGCCCAGACAACACACACGGCACGCAGACACCTGTCTCAGGCTGTTAGAATTATCACGTAACATTTCTGTGCTGGCCTAAAAACCCTCACTGACACTTCTACTCATGCACCACACACATGATCTTCACATTTTAATTGCCCACATCATGCACATAATTGTGCATCTAATTCAAGGACAGCCGCGAGCACTGGCCATTATTGTGCGCAGTCACCCCACTTGTTACTATCATCTATGGTGACTGAATTCGGAGAGAGCGTCACTTAAAAATAAACAACAGCAAGCTCTGGCCCAGCTCATGTGGACCTGGCGCCTTCTGTTGCTTTCCGTTTTATCCAGCAGTTGAATTGTTTCCAGGAGGCCGAAGTTCTTTGGTTTCTTTTTTCCAGTGCTGTACAATGAACTTTATGGTGGTCTGGGGCAGTGAGCATCACCAGCTGCCCGGTGAGCCACCACCATCGTGTCGGCGCCCCCCACCGTGACAAGCCGAGGTGAGCCCGCAGCCCTCTTGGCACCATCTGCAAGCCCCCCCCCCTATCATTTAAAACTCGGCGTTTGCCAGTGTGCCCACGCCACCGCTGAGGACAAGGCAAGTAACCAGAGAAGGCCGCCCCTTTACTCCATACAAGGCTCTACCCATTAGCGCCCAACCAGCCGTGGGCCACAGTTGGAGCTGTTGGCAGTCAATATGTGCAGGGGGAGCGGGGAGGGGGTTTAACGTGTAAGGGGTGCCCCACACAGGGACTCACCGTAACAACGCTGACGCGACACGACCCGAGGCGGCATCCAAATTCCTCTGCCACAGCCCACCAAAAGAGGAATGACCTCGCAATAAGCTACCGAGCAGCCTCCAGATACCGGGGTGCCCTTGCACTGAGCAGCCCACCCCCAGTAGCCTCCCCCTTCTTTGTCTCTGCTTGCTTTCCTTCCTGGCCTCGGCTCGCTGCAGCGAGCCAGCTTAATGAATGCTGCTCAGTTCAGGGTGGCAGGAAGGTCGGGAGGCTGGAGCCATGGACTTGATTCCTTTGGCAATAAAAGATAAAACAAGCATTTGCAATGCAATAGGTCTCGCATCTACGCGAGTTTAAGCTATTGGTATTGTAAATGACAATGCCTTATATTTATGTTTCAAAAACGAAAACAAAAATAAAAGGCATTGTTATTTGCAATGTCAATAGCTCAAACTTGCGTAAATGCGAGACCTATTGCATTGCAAATGCTTGTTAATATATAGAAGTCACACCTGGGGTAGGCCATTAACAGCCCATAGGGAGGGCAAGGTGCAGTATATTAAAAAAGTTGGACATGTACTTTAATGTTTTACATGTCCTGGTATTGAAAAGCTCTTAAATGTGTTGCCTGGGTCTTGGGTCACATGACTTGGTGTATTTGGAGTTTGGCCTTTGTGTATTCCTTCCAGTCAGTGTCACAAAGGGGGACAATGTTGGCAGGATGGGCCATCGTGACAAGATGGGTGGGGAGGGAGTTGTCACCTACCACACTTGCACTTCAATAAGGGCTGCCTCCTGCACTCACAAAGGACTTCACACTGGCCTTTTGTCAACCCAGACATCTTGGGACCATGGAAGAGAAGGAAGGAAATTCCAGAATCAGATGCGGGGGGAGTCTGGAAGTTTCTCCCACTTCAAAGCTGGCACAGGTATAAATAATTGGACCTCTCGAACCACTCATTAGATCACTTCTGGACCTTTGGAAGACTGAGAAGAACTGCTCTGCTGCCCAGCTCCTGGAAGGACTGCGCTGCTGCCTCAAGAAGGAAGACTGGACTGCTTCTTGACCCCAGAAATTCCAGATTGACTCCAAGGGCTAGCTGACTGACCAACATGGACATACCAAGTTCCAGAGTCCTGTCCTGCACCTGCCTAGCTGCCCAGACTCAACAGTACTGCCAGTGCCCTGCTTCTGACCTCTGTCGGAGTGAGTCCTGATCCCCAAGAGGCGCCCTCCAGGTCCTGGACCTGTGGCTGCCATCCTAGTGTGACGCATCACGACACAGGACCTCGCATCATAGATCCTTGCAACTTCTGATCAGTGGCCCCATTGCTACTGACACAGCAAGACGCAGGACCTCACACTTAAGGTACTTTGTCCAGATGGTCGAACTGGGTTCTGTACCGGGCCCACGCTCCATCACTTCTTGAACTTGTGACTTTGTCCCGGTCCGGCGCGACCAGATAACCCAATTTTGCACTTTGTGCTTTTTGTGCTATTTTCACTTAAAACTTCGAAATTGCGTATCTCCAGTTCTACTGACTGGATTATTGTTGTTCTGGTCTCATTTTATTTATTAAAGATTACTGTTTCTGTCTAGATTGGTATGGGATTTTTCTTGTGTTGTGTTTTCACTTTATTACTGTTTGAGTGCTGCATAAATACGCCTGCCTGCTTTTATGCCAAGCTCCCAGAAGGTTAAGCACTTTTTGTGGTTCACCCTTATGAGGATTGTAGTTGTTGCTTGAGAAGGGTTTCATCACCCTCAACCAACAACCCCATTTCTCTCATTTGTACACAGTGGTGGGATCAAGTACTTGTATTTGTGCAGTGCCACTCAGTGATTTTGTGTAACACTAAAAGCCTATATAAATAATCTGACATCAGATTTGACCTCTTTTTAAATTCTGTTTAATTGGCCTGTTTTGCTTTTTCCAAAATCACTTATATTCCACTTGAGCTTGTGCATCTGTGATTTTACGTGCAAGAATGGAGTTTGAGCTCAACAACCTGAAGTGCTAAACTCTGGCTGAGCTCAAGGCATTCTGAAGGGAGAGGGGGCTTCCAGCAGATAGAGCTTCAGAAGACGATCAGTGCCTGGGAGTTGGCCCAGCAGTTACAAGTTACATCTCAGGAGGAGGGTGAAGGAGTGGACTTTGAGGAGGAGCAAGAGGAGGGAATGAAAGGGGAGAATAACAACCCTGTGCTGGCAGGCAGCAGCATCTCTGTCATCAACCGGCTCCCTGAGGAGCTTCTGTCGTAGGGATTCTGCTGGTAAACAGAACTGTGCCTTGGGATGTCAGGACGTCAGAATGTAGGAACTGTCTCTCTCTACCACGTCAGTATTTTATTGAAACTATCGTAGTCTATTATGAAGCAGATGTGCTACGATTAGTAGATAAATACAACTAAGCAAAGTAATCAACATTACTAGCAGACTGTATACAATGAACAACTAAAGAATGGCAAATTATCTATCGGTCTAGGCCTATTCTCACTGTGTAAGCAAAGGGATATATTTGTGATCTCCGGGATTAGCCACAGACCCGCATACCTGGCGTGCGTTCGTTTAAGGACAGGTCTCTCTGCCGGATTTTCTCCTCTATGCCCACAAAGGCACAAAACACAGTTTATATGATAAAACTATTGTGTTGGAAAGCTGCAGCTGGGATTCCGTGTTATGGCTTAAACGTTAGGAGCTGTTGTTGACTGAGCAGAAAACAGTACAACATGGTGTTATGTATTCTAAACGTCCTTGTACAAAATGTGCAGATTAAATAAAGAGTCACTGAATACCAAAACAACATGTACAGCGTATTTCTAAAATAAGGTCACAAAAACAAATTGATATGTGCAGCTATGCTAGCAGAAGCAGCCTAAAGCAGCTAATACGCTACGCTAAGGTAAGGGCAAACCAAGGTGGGCCCAGAAGCGACATCACTACACCCCCTCTTTGGTTGGGAAAGTAACATAGCGACTAACAAAATAATTAATGTCACAAGCTAAGTAAATTCAATGCAATGTTAAGAAGCATAATAATTAAGTATTTATATGTATTATATTTAATGTTTCAGAAAATTTTGAAAGGGTGGCCAAAGTAGATTGAGGACGGGGCACCCAGAAGTTTTTCCACAAGATCAATGTTTAGCTAATCCAGAATGGATTCAGTCTCCGCAGATGATGATTCCTGAAGAGCTCCATTCAAAAGCTCCAAAGAGCAGACATGATTTTCATTATCAGCTGATGCTGAGGAAGTAGTCTGTAGTCCTTCATCCGTGTTATTACAGTCCATGAATCCTGGTGCAGAAGCACCTATGTCCCCAGTAGGGAGCAGCTCATACTATGTATCTTGAAGCAACGGCAAGCTCATGGGACAACTCGGAAAATAGCTCGTTATTGGACTCATCAACAGGTTCATGTCCGTAGGAACAGGCAACTGCAGCGCAAGGCAGGTGTCAAGTGCCCACTCGAAGGGACACTATAGGCAATGAAACACTAGCTGCAGGCAAGTAAACCAAGCAGGTTAGAATGATAATGACCAGTCAGTGTTCAGCTCCTGGAGCAGTGGGACTCCAAAGACTCATATCATGCACTCACTGCACAGCTGAACCGGTGGCAGTTTCATTACTTGTGGGCTTCAAAACGGAACATCCATTGCAGAGTAACAAAAATAGGACCAAAATGCTGCAAATGAGAATAACAACAATAGTATGTCCCCCAAAACACTCAAAAACAGAGACTATATAGAGCAGTATTACGTCGAAGATTTTCTGAATGGTACTGACTAGTATTGCCTTTAGAGTCTTTGAATCCATTTTGGTGCCAATAGTGCAAATTGTCATTAAAAGTCTGAACACAATAATACAAATCACACACTATGAGTGTGGGGGAATTCAGGATCTATATGTTCTAGTGCAAGATGTAAAACTTTCAGTTCAGCCAACCTCGCAGTTCAGTCCCTTAAGGACTGTATGCAAGTTTTTTGTGGTTGGAATTTTTCATCCAACATCACACCAAGAACGGTGGTGCATGGCGCCGAATATTGAGGCTTAGTACCAACCAATAGCAGTCTGGGTTGAACCATCAGTATAAATAACATATTTATGCTGCTCAAGAGGCAAAAGATTGCTGGGTATGGGGTAAACATGTTCATATTGAAGAAATTCTTGTGTCTGTAAAGACAAGATGAAGTCTACATCAACAGCTGTTAAGGATGTTGCCCACTGTATTCATTTAAGATGAAGAGTTTTAGCATTAGGAACGCTTGGTTTTTTGACAGCCTCTAAGGCTGGAATGGGAGTAACAACAATGCTGTGTTTCCCTTGTGCAAGTGACCTATCTTTTAGTACAGCCAACTGCACCACAGTCCGTATTTTTTCAGTGGATGCAAAACGCATCTCTGCATTGGAATATAAATGTGATTGATATGCAAGTGGCACCGTTTCACCTTCATTAAAGGTGATATATATAAAGCCAATGGCACCCGCCACTATACAGATGACTAGGTTTGTGGTATTTTCACTCGTATGTAAGTGGCGTGTTGCAAGCAAGTCAGATTGTAATGATCTGAGTATGTCTATATGTTTTGATGTCCTATTGGAACTGAAAACTCAGGATTCATAAATTTATAAATTCATATAATGATTTAATGCGTTGTGCATAATCAGGTATGTATGTTCTGACAAAATTAAGAAATCCCAATAAGGATTGTAGTTTCCTAAGGGTGTTCGGTGGTTGAAGTAAAGCAGACTTCACTAGGAAGTGTGGTGCAATGCTTTTTCCCCTCATGGGTAAGTTTGTATCCTAAAAAGAGGATACTTAGAAATGCTATATTAAATTTCTCAAAATTGAACTTTTAGCCAGATTTGATAAATCCTAATATAATGAGATCTACTCTGGCCAAATGTGTATTTAACTCATCGGCTGTCAGGTAGATATCCTTCACATAGGACAACACACCTGGGTCAATATCAATATCATGTAGAATTTGAAACAATGCGGGCAGCAAACAGTCCTGGACTGTTCTTATACCTCATGGGGAGTTAGGAAAAGCGACTATGAAAGACCAGTACCGAGAAGGCAGTCCAGGCTCCGCTTTCAAGCGCTATATTTTGGCAGAAAAATCATTGGAAATATCCAAGGTTGTTTTGTATTTTTTACGGACTATAATTTTTATAAGTGGCATACTGTGTGTATTTTGTATTGCAAATGTGCGTTTATGACTATTTAAATGTCTATAGTCTAAAATAATATAATATGAAAGATCCAGTTTTAAGACAGGAAAAATCAGATTATTCATTTGAGAGACACAGTGGTCAATTACTCCCTGGTACTCCAACTGAGAGAGCATGTCTCTGATAGGTGCCTTAGCATCCTGTTTATTGGGTATTGTGGTTGCACTTGTGGGCTGGACCTTATGATTATTATATGATAAGGAGAATTCATATCCCAGCTGACATAAATACGATATAAAGCTGGGGCTAGTGCAGGAGCCCATTCTGTGCCATATGCTTGTTTGACCTCATCAGGGACAAGCACAGAAAATGTGGGTAGTATAACATCTTCATCTTGTGGGGAAGTTCGTACAAACTCAGGGGGCCAATCGACCTTGGCAAAGAGAATGTCATATGATAATGTCACATTTTCCCAGAATATTACTTGAATAGTGCGCTGTGTGTCACCCTCAATTTGTATGCCCAAATCATATAATTTGTCTGGAGGAGCTATGCGTTTATCTGTGGTTTCAACTGTTACATATTGATCAGTTGCTTTCACTGCCAGAAACTCCTGGAGAGTCCAGTGCACTATAGTGACCTCTGCCTCATTGTTGAGGAGAGTCACCGCCCACATCCTGTTCAGGAGGAGAGTTCTCATTGTTTGTGGCATACTTTGCGATTAAAGCCGCAACTTTCTTCATCTGAAATTGGGGTTTAAATTGAGGAGGTTTCTCCTCCGTCTTTATCTTCACATCAGACAAGCGTTGCGAGTCATTTTTCAGTTTCACATGCTTTTCCTGTCTGCATTCAGAGTGCCCTCCTCTCTCGTATTATTTCTCAGATGAGTCCTGAAAGGAACGTGAAGGACGAGTATCAGAAAGCTGAAATCTATCAGGTGCTTTCAATTGTGTACAATCACGCAAATGGTAGTGTCTATCCGAGGGCCCGGTGGCAGAGAACCTCCTCTAGACCTAGCCTTTTCTTTAGGTTTGAGCTTGTCCTATCATTTTTTAACAAAGTCTGGATTCTGCTTGACAGCGTCCTTGTCGTAACTAGGTTTGCCAAGTTCAGATTTACTGGACCTGGTTCCCAAATTAATGTGTCCTAAAGAAGTATATACTTCAGCAATAATTATTGGTAGCTTACGTTCCTGGTTGGCTGGTGCAACCTGCGCAAGCTGCTGGCGTATAGCCAGAGAACCTGCTCCGCCTTTAATGTTAGACAGAATCATTTAGAAGACAATGGGAACGTTTCCCATTAATTTCATCTCCAAATCCAGGGCAGCAGCTGCCCCGTTTTTGTTCTGTATTTTTTCATTTCAACACCTGTGGCATCACCGACATGGATGGAGTACAAAGTGTGATGGTATACACAGCAGCAAAGACTGTGTCCCAAGTGTTACAGTCACCTATCTGGTGAACCATCCCATGGGGTAAGCACATAGTCAATATTCTGTGCTTCTCCTGTGGTCTTGTTAGGGAAAACACAGCTTCAAACTGATCTATTTTTTGAGCTACACAAAAAGGAATTTCTTCACGATCTGTGGGAATTTTACCCATAATTGAATGAATAATTACAGGACTTATTGTAGGTACTGCAGAACACTGCGGTTGCCCTGCTAGGCGTGCCCTCCCTGGGACAGCCATCAAGGTGCGCAAAACAAACTGAGTTAAATGTCTATATAGTGGAACTATACCATTGTATAGTTGCACTAGCTCATTAACATTGAGATTTTGTACATTAGGGAATGGTGTATAACCAGCTAATGCTGGCCAGGTAGCCCCTTCATTAGTATGGGGACCTGTGCGTACATGACTAAGTATGTGTATTAGGGCACCTCAGAACCAATTATGATGTTCCCAATGTGAAAGTGGAATTTCCAAGAGCTGATACGCTCTGTATTATTGTGGTGCTGCAACATTAGTGTATTCATGAAATGTTCCTGTGTTAGGATCCATAGCTGGAAAATTTACCTATGAACAGAAGACATCTAAGCAATAGGCATTGTAGGCTTCAACCTTGAAGATTATGTCACTGTCTACATTGCCAAGACCATGTAAATTTAAATGTGCATGGACTGCAGGTCTGCTATCATCAGTAATTTGTATAGGCAGTGGCTGCACCATGTATAAAACAGCAATGGAAACAAAGTGCAAACACTATAATAGGTAGTCCTTTTAAAGGTTCAAGCCTGAACAACCAACAGCAAAAATTAGGTGCTCCTAAAATACTGTGGAGGATAAATCCCCAATACCACGGACGTCTCCGGAGGCTCAGAAAACCTGTTAAATAAGTACCTGACCAATCGTTGGTGGCACCATGTCGCAGGGATTCTGCTGGTAAAGAGAACTGAGCCTTGGGATGTCAGGATGTCAGAATGTAGGTACTGTGTCTCTCTACCATGTCAGTACCTGGCAACCCAAATCTGGGCAAGCTCACAGTGAATCATCTGAACTCCTAACCTCACCAGAGTAGCAGGTGATTTTGGCAAACCTAGAACATGAACCTCTAGTCCACAAGGGAACCCTGGAAAGAGATCATCACCTTTTGTCTCTCACTTATGTATACTCTAAGTAAACAAAGGAAAGACACGATGGAAGTTTACACTACATTTATTAAAACTATTGTAGTCTATTATGAAGCAGATGTGCTAGGATTAGTAGACAAATACAACTAAGCAAAGTAATCAACATAACTAGCAGACTGTATACAATGAACAACCCAACCATGACAAAATATCCATCGGTCTAGGCCTATTCTTACTGTGTAAGCAAAGGGCTGTATTAGTGATCTCTGGGATTAGCAACAGACCCCATACCTGGCATACATTCGTTTCTGGACAGGTCTCTCCGCCAGAATTCTCCTCTCTGCCTACAAAGGGACAAAACACACTTTATATGATAAAACTATTGTGTTGGAAAGCTGCAGCTGGGCTACCGTGTTATATCTAAAACATTAGGAGCTGTTGCTGACTGAGCAGAAAACATGACAACATGATTTTATGTATTCTAAATGTCCTTGTATGAAATGTGTTGACGAAATCCCAAGAAGAGTCACTGAATAACAAAACAACATGTGCAGCGTATTTCTAAAATAAAGTCACAAAAACAAAGATGTTATGTACGGCTGTGCTGGCAGAAGCAGCCTAAAACAGCTAATGTGCTAAACTAAGTTAGAATCAAGGTGGGCCCAGAAGGAACATCACTACACTGGCAGACAGGAAAGCGGAAAGGGAGTTAAGGCTGCAGATGGCCATACTCAATATGGAGGAGGAAGACACAAAAAGGGGAGCTGTCAAGGAAGAGGCAGCTGCCCAGAGGGCTGCAGAGGAAAGAAAGGCAGAGAGTGCCTTGGCAAGGGAGAAGACAGAAGCAGTCAGGGCCCTAGAAGAAAAGAAAATGGCCCTGGAGGAATGAAAAAGTTTGCTGGCTCACGAAATGAGTAAACAAGAGCTGGACCTGAAAGCCAAAAAAAAGCACAGGGTCCAGCAACAATGGAGGCAGTGAAAACACAGTGTCTCATGAGGAAAGGAGAGTCCACATACCTAAAGACCTGGTGCCTAGCTTTATAGTGGGGGATGGCATAGATAAGTGGTCTCAGTCCTATGAAGTAGCCTTAAAAATGCACAGGTCCCCGAGGGAGATTGTGGAGCCAGTCTGTGGAGGAACATCCATACAGAGGGTAGGGATTCTTTGTTGGCCCTTGGGAAAGGTGACAGGATAAAATACCCCTCCCCATGAAGGCCTCCCTTATCCGAAAGTATGGACTCACCTCTGAAAAGTACAGGCTGAAGTTCAGGGAAAGCCAGAAACTGCCCCACCAGTCTTGGGTAGATTCTGTGGAGTATTTTAGCAAGGCACTGTGTGGTTGGATGAAGGGAAGTGAAGTAAAGACTTATGAGCAGGCGTACAATCTGTTTTTCAGAGAGCATATGTGCAGTTATTGTTTTCCAGAGCTACACCAACACCTCATAGACAGCAAGCTCAGAAGTCCTAGGGAGCTTGCCAAGGAGGCGGACCGCTGGCTCAGCACCAGGGTCTGTGGATGGGGGTGGGGGTAAGGTAAAAGGTCATCTAAAGTGTGGACAGAGTACCCACCAGAAAAGAGAGTGGGAGACAAAAGTAAAACAGCTGAGTTCTCAAAAGGCCCCCAAAAGAGTTTTCAGGGAAAGGATTCCCAGACCAATCCTTATCAGAAGAAGGGCTGGTTCTATGAGAAGAACCCTTCAGGTCACTTTACCCCTAAGTGCTTTGAATGTTATTGGTACAGGCACTCAAAGGAAGACCCGAAAAGGCAGAAGCCCCCATTGGTTGGCATACCTTGGGAGTGACTAGTATAGTGCTCTAGGAGCAGTTCAGGGCTAGTGCAGAGGCTACCTTAGTTTCCCTGTGAGACAGTGAGGTGGTACTCAAGACTCATGTGCCTAGTATTACTAAGAAATATAGGCAGTGGCCCAGCATCAATGAGCAGAGGGTGGAGGCTCTTAGAGACATAGGGCAGTAGTTCTACTGTCAGGTGGCATCTGGTGTCTTCAGAGCAGGTACACCCCAATCCAATCCATCAAGTGGTTACTGCTGACAACCATGACAACCATGAGAGGCACTACCCAGTGGCTGTGGTTTCCTTTGAATGGGGGGTTCTTAGGTTCCTTGAAGGTAGCTGTAGGAATGCCTGTAGATTGTCTGTTGGGTAATGATGTTGAACACACCATCTTGAAGGAGTTGGAGCCCCGGTCACACTTGGAGATGCTAGGGTTGCCTACGTGGGTGTGTCTAACCAGACGGCACATGGCCTCCTGAGAGGAAAATCCCATTGTCCTGGAGCCTGGAATGATGGCCCAGGCACCAGCCTAGAAGAGGAGGGGGCAAGAGGTGCAGAAAACATGCCCCAGTGATTCTCACGGTCCTGGAGGAAACAGAACCTGAGGGAGGGGCTCCGGAACCTACAGGGGAAGGCATTTCTGCACTGGGAGACCTCATGAACTGGCCAGGTTTGCAAGCTGAAGGAGGCCCCTCGCAGGCAGAATTTAGCCAAGTGCAGAAGAAGTGCCCCCAGTCCAAAGCCCAGGCAATTCAATACATCTCTAGCGATCATCTTATCTGCTAGGTGAATGATCTCCTCTATAGTGAGCTTAAGGTTCCTGAGCCTGGGGCAACCCTTGTGTTAGTGGCTCCCCAGTGCTACAGGGCCTTTCTACTGGGATTGCCTCAGGATGTACCCCTGGTGAGACATCTTGAGTAGACCAAGACTTTTGAAAGGCTGGTTACTCACTTTCAATGGCCCCAGATGAGAATGGCCTCAGATGCATTCTGAAAGTCCTGTCCTACCTACCAGGCCAGAGGGAAGAACGAAAGAAAACTGAAGGCTTTCCTGGCTCCCCTTTCTGTTGTTGACACCCCCTTTGAAAGCATGGTTATTTTGATTGTGGAGCCTCTGGATCCCAAGACAGACTTGGGCAACTGGTTCATCCTGGTCTTGGTGGACCATGCTACCGGCACCCAGAAGTCATCCTTCTGAGGACAGTGACTGCACCAGCTATAGCCAAGGCAGTGATGGGGATCTTTACCCGAGTGCTTTTCCCCAAGGAGGTGGTATATGACCAAGGCACCAACTTCATGTCTGCGTACATGAAGTCAATGTGGGACGAGTGGAGTAACCTACAAGTTCTCCATACCCTTTCATCCCCAAAACAATGGGCTTGTTGAGAGGTTCGACAAGACCCTGAAAAGCATGATAATGGGCCTGTAAGAGCCCTTGAGGCTGAAGTGGGACATCCTCTTGCCATGCCTGCTGTTTGCTTATAGAGAAGTGCCCATAAGGGAGTTGGGTTCAGCCCCTTCGAGCATCTGTATAGTCACCCTGTCAGAGAGCCTCTCAGCCTTGTAAAGTAGCTCCCAAGAAACCCCCTCAGGATGTAGTCATCTACATGAAGGCCCTAAGATCCCAGATGAAGCAGTTCTGAAAGACTGCTGCTGAGAACTTAGCAGCCAGCTAGAAGTCATGAAGCTTCGGTGTGACCAGAAGGCTATTCTGGTTGAGTTTCAACCTGCTCAAGGGGGAGGTCACCTACCTGGTAGACCTCCAGACCACCAGGAACCTTCCAAGTATCCTGCATGTTAACCGCCTCAAGCCACACTTTGAGAGATCCAAGGTCACTTTGCTCCTGGTGACAGATGGAGGTGAGGCGGAAGAAAGTGAACCTCTCTCGGATCTTCTCTTCTCAAAGGAGCTCAATGGATCAGCAGAGGGAATGAGCCTTTCCCCATCTTTGCCCCCTAAAAGGATAGAGACTGTGGCCTACTGTTGGAGCAGATCTCTTCCCTGTTCACACTTACCCCTGAGCTCAACCACTGGTGTACCCACAAGAATTGACACAGGGGACAGTTGGCCTGCGAAGAATATGATCTATAGGCTATCTGACAAAGTGAGGGGAGAATCAAGGAAGAGGTGTCCAGGATACTGGAGCTAGTGGTGATTAAGCACTCCAACAGCCCTTGGTCCAGCCCAGTGGTACTGGTAGCCAGGACCACCCCATAACTCTGGTTCGGTGTGGATTATAGAGGGCTCAATTCCGTCACCAAGACTGAAGTTTACCCCATACCCTAAGCTGATGAGCTCATTGATCGGTTGGGAACTGCCAAGTTCCTGAGTGCCTTCGATCTGACATCAGGGAACTGACAGATTGTCTTAACTGAGGGGGGCAATGAGAGGTCTGCTTTCTCCACCCCAGAAGGCCACTATCAGTTCTGGGTGATGCCTTTTTGATTAAAGAATGTCACTTCCACATTCCAGAGGCTGGTCAACAGGGTTCAACTGGGTTGAAGGACTTCAGTTCCACCTACTTGGATGGCATTGCAGTCTTCAGCTTTGTCTGGGAGGACCACCTGAACCACCCCTGGGCAGTGCTTCAGGCCTTGCTGAAGGTAGGCCTGATTATCAAGGCCAGTAAGTGCCAGATAGGGCAGGGTACTGTGGTCTACCTGGGTCGCTAAGTCGGTGGAGGCAAGGTTCAGCCCCTGCAACCCAAAATTCAGGCCAGCCTGGCTTGTGAACCCTCCAAGACCCAGGCACAGGTGAGCGCCTTCCTGGCCTCACCAGCTACTACAGGAGATTTGTCAAGGGCTATGACATCATTCTGACCCCATTGACTGAGCACTGCCAACCAGTGCTCTCTTTCTAAAACATGGTACAATTGACTTACACCTGATTCGCACATATAATTTAGCTGTATGTCCCTAGTACAGAGGTACTCCGTGTACACAGGGCCTATAAAATAAATACTACTAGTGGGCCTGCATCACTCATTGTACCACCCACTACAGTAGCCTTCTAAAATATGTCTCAGGCTGGCTACTGCAGCCTGTAGTACAGTTATCAACTGCCATTTTAGCCTGGCAAAATAAATGTTTGCCAGACCTAAACCATCCTTTTTAATACATATAAAAGAGGTAGGCCATAACGTTTCCTAGGGCAGGGTGCATTGTATTTAAAAAGTAGGACATGTGGATTTAAATTTTACAAGTCCAAGGTTGTGAAAGACTCCTAAAGCTGTTTTTCACTATTACAAGGCCTTTCTCTCCCATAGGATTACATTGGGTTACCTTATTACACCTAATAAGTGATAACCTAAGTTTGGGAGTAGATAGGAAAATGTTGTTTACACTCAAATGAATTGTAATTTAAAACCCTCTTTAATAGTAAAGTTAGATTTTAAGTCACAGTTCTGAAAATACTACTTTTAGAAAGTTGCATTCTCTTGTCCAACCATTTGACGCCTGCTGCCTGGGTCACATGACAATGTGTAGTTGGCAACTGACCTTTGTGTATTCCACACATGGTGACAAGATGGTTTCGGGCGAAGTTGTCACCTACCACACTTGCACTTCAATAGGGTCTCCCTCCTGCACTCACAAAGGACTTCACACTAGCCTTTTGTCAACCCAGACATCTTGAGACCACTGAGGGGAAGGAGGGAAATTCGAGAACCAGATGTGTGGGGAAGTCTAGAAGCTTCTCCCACTTCATATAAATATTGGGCCCCTTGAACCTCTCATCAGATCACTTCTGGACCTTTGGAAGACTCAGAAGAAGGGCTGAGCTGCTGGAAGAAGGACTGCCCTGCTGCCTTAGGAAGGAAGACTGGGCCTGCTCCTTGACCCTAGAACCACCAGAGTGACTCCAAGGGTTAGCTGACTGACATCCTGTTCTGAGCTACAGGGACATATCAAGCTCCAGAGACCTGTCCTGCATCTGTTCAGCTGCCCAGACTCAACTGGACCTGCCTGTGCCCTGCTGCTGGAGTGAGTCCTGATCCCTAAGAGGTGCCCCCCAGGTCCTGGACCAATGGCTAGCAGCGGAGTGTAACTCTCCTGGCCCAACTGTGGATTCCCTCAGAGCTGATGCAGCTCAACTAAACTCGAAGCAGCGCAATGCAGGACCTTGCATCAGAGCTCCTGATCGCCGGCCTCAACTGAACCAACAGATCACAACGCAGGAACTCGTATTCTTCATCGGAACTGACGCAGTGCGGCATATCTCGGCGTAGGACCTCGTATTGCAGCACGTCTGAGCTTCTGATGGGCGGCCCCATCGGAACCAATGCAGCTCAACGCAGTGTAGCACAGGACCCCGCATCTCAGTCCAAGTACAGCCAGGTACACTTTCCAGCAGGCCGAACTCGGTCGTGTACCCAGCTCGTGCTCCATAGTTTGAACTTGTGACTTTCTCATGGTGTGGTGCAACCAGATAACGCTAGTTGGCGCTTTATGCTTTTAGGCACTAGTTTCACTTAAGACTTTGAAATTGCATATTTGCAGTTCCACTGATTGGATTGTTGTTGTTCTGTTATCATTTTATTTATTAAACTTTACTTTATTTTTCTAGATTGGTGTGGGATTTTTCTTGTGTTGTGTTTGCACTTTATTACTGTTTCAGTGCTGCATAAATACTTTACACATTGCCTCTACATTAATCCTGACTACTTTTTTGCCAAGCAACCAGAGGGTTAGGCACAGGTTAATTTAATGACTTTTTGTGTTTTACCCTGATGAGGATTGTAGTTATTGCTTGAGAAGTGTTTCACCCCCCCTCAACCAGCAGCCCAATTTCTCACAGAAGGTGCAAGACTTTCAGTAGGGTAAGCTCCAAGGCTGAAGTCTGTGAGGGTCCCTCAAAATCAGATACATAGTCTTTCAGCTCCTGCGGAAACTGTTGGTTTTGACACAGAAAATACTGCCGGACTGTCACAGTCACCAAGATCACAAGTGTACCAGTTTCCCAGCAAGCCCGAATATCTCCAAGAGATAACTCATTCGCTCTAAGAGGTGAGAATTGGACGCTGAGGGTGTGCGCATGGAGTTGCAAGATGTGGCTATCTACACCATAAGTGATGTGAATTGGTGCTAAACTGATGACAAATGTTGTGGTATTCATAGCGATGTTACCAACTGAGATCAAGTACAGTCATCATACAGTAGCCAAATGTTATGTTTATTAAATGTTGTGCCCAAAAGAGAGCATGGAGTACCGATGTGAATGTGGCCATGAGGTGCATGAACAGGTGTTTATAGTGTGATACAATGCAAGTCTGGAAGGCTCTGAAAGCTTCCAAGATGGTTTCGGGTGATTAGCAAACCTCGACTGCCATCTTGGAAGAGAGAGGCTATAAAAGCCATACTCAAGCACCTCGCCCTTTGCTAGACAATTGGTGCACCAAGAGGATCATCCCCAGTGAAGCTCTTACCTGTTGAAAACGTCGCAGGCCATCATCTGGTCTCCTTGCTGCGGCAGCATCATCCGATCCAATAGCAGCATCTGGTTTTCGTTGCAGCACCCGGTCTATTCAGCAACTGCTCCTGAAAGAATCTAAGACAGTAAGTGCATACTTACCCTGCAGACAAGTGTGCGCGTGCACAGCAAAGAAAGCGATTAACCAACTAAAAACAAACTGCATTTAGAAAATCTGCATTTGAAACTAACACATTGGTGTGATGCAAATTAATATGTATCTGTTCCTCTGCAGCAAATATGGAACACAATAGTGAAAATCTCCTCAGACACAAAAGGAGAAGTCCAGAGAGAGAGAGAAAGTACAGGTGTGATGACACGTGGCCAGTTTTTTTATTTTGTCCCTACCCTCATTCCCTCTGTATTTCTCTAGAGTGAGCGATCATATTTGATCACCTCATTGAACATTGAGGGGCGTGGTCTGATATTCATCGTGCATCGCTCCTCCTGGGCTAGAATCACAGGTTAGTGCTTTTGATCAGACGATACTTAGTTCTGACACAGACCAAGCTGGATTTTGTAGCTGCCGTGGTCACTTCTCAACTAAACCAGAATTGCTGCCACACCCTGTCCAAAGTTGTACCTTCAGACTTGGGGCCTGATTTAGATCTTGGCGGTTGGGTAACTCCATCACAACAGTGACAGATATCCCATCCGCCGAAATATAAATCCCTTTATATCCTATGGGATTTATATTCCGGTGGACGGGATATCCGTCTCCATTGTGAAGGAGTAACCCGTCCGTCAAGATTTAAATCAGGCCCTTAGTAAAGTTCTCAGGTCAGTCTTCTAAGCACCAGGTCCCGCTCCAACTGTAGTCCCTTTCAGGGCCCAGTCCACAGTGACCAGTTGGGGCTTGTTAGGGTCAGGAGTCCTTCTCCTTTTTGATCCCAGGAGCAGGCAAACAGGAGGCCAACCTTGTGGCCTGTGGAAAGCAGTTATAGGCCCTGGATGCTAGCTGAAGGCCCCTTGTTTCTTGAAGACTTCAGGCAGAGTTAGCTTCTTTAAGATATTTCATTCCGAGGTCCAGTAGACTTCTGAGGCAGTGGTAGTGATATGCCAGACATCCTGTGCACTAGTCAGTGAGTGTAGAACTTCCTATAACAAATCCTCACTAATTCCCACCAATGTTGATTGTGAGTGTATGTGTGCCTATGAGTGGTACAATACATACAGGATGTAGTGCTGTGCAGTGTGTGCATGGTAAATGCATGTGCTGGATGTATGTGTGCCTATGAGTGGTACAGTACACGAAGGTCCGGTGGGGAGCCCTGTCGAGTAGACTCCCTATGTGTGAGGAGAAATATCTTAATTTCTCCTTGTTACTTCCTCTTTCTATGTGGGCTGCATTCCGCAGCACACATAGAAAGAGGAAAATACCTCACAGGATTCTTTTTGTGAAGGAAAACAAATCCTGCTTACAACGCTGTCACCCTTGCACCATGGTGCAAGGGTGACAGCTTTGGCGCTAGGCAGCACATTGTGCGCCAGCGCAGGGAAAAGACAGGAATGCACCGTATAATGTTAACTACGGCACATTCCTGCATTTCCCTATAACGCAGCGCAGCAAGGTGACTTGCTGCGTGATTTTTGAATAAATATGCCCCTTAGCGCTTTGGGAGTTTGTCTTTGAAAAACAAAAAGGTTTGGGGCACTGCAGTCACACACGTATCACAGTGAGAAGATCAGTTTGTACGTCTAACTCCGATGCACTACTTTGTCACCTCTCCAAAATTCCCTGATTAAAAGATTTTGATCTCTATAAATGACTGTGTGCCTTGCTGACAAATATGAGTTGCTCTGAATGGGGATGTTTATTTGCAGAAATCACATAGCAACACTAAATGAAATATGTTAAAATGCTTCTGAAGAGTCAGCATTTACACATTTTTCATACATGTTATATAAAGAAACAATTGGCCTTTTTGTGCATTCGAAAAGGTTTTAGCCGTTTTTATTTTAGGTTTAAAGTTGTTTATTATCAGAATAACAGAATAAAGTTACAATCGAGGGATATACAACTGGAAAATCTAACACGTGTAATGCATATTATCTTGCAGCGTCAATCTTGGACATGCTAAGCAGTCTGAGACACAAGAGTGTGCCTAACCTGAGGTGTCACCTTATTTGTTAAACCTTGAACAGAAAAAGTTGAAAGCAATACACTTGAAGTAGTTAGTAAATGCCATTATTGAAAACAGGCCCCATACCGAAATTGTCTTCGGCGGACAGATTTCTCCCAAAAATTATATTTTAACCCATAGTTCACCGTCTGAGCCGAGCAAAATCGAAGTTTCAAACCTAGGAGTCAGTTGCCGGATCTGGCCAGTTCAAACCTGCTCTCCAGGAATCAAAGGAGCCGAACATTATAAAAATGCTAAAACATGAAGAATAATGTACAGAATGAAGGGAATGTGCATTATGTCATGCACCAGGTGTTTGAAATCTAACAGAGAGCTCTTTCTCTCTCATCCATCCTAATAGGCTTTTGTGTAAGGCCAGGTGTTTCAAAGAGGAATCTGTGGCATTTATTCATAGATTGAGAAATGAATTATCGTGAACAAATTTGAGTATGTGCTTCGAAAAGTGTCCGCTCAGATCTAAGGGAAAGCAGTATTAATACTCGTAATGTACATTTAGAGTCGAAAATGCATGGTTTGACGCCTGCTCACTAAATATAACTAAAAGACATACATTAATCATCTTCTTGTTGGAGCTTGTAAGGATTCACAATTTCTCTCCCATTCTTTTCCACTCTGGTAAAAGTCACAGATTTACATCAGTCAGAAGTTGAAGTAGATCCCTTTCCAGGATACGAAAGAAACAAGCCACCCCCACAATTCAATGTTCTACAGAAGAAAGGGTTTCCCCTTTTGGGGGATCAGCGAGGGATAAAAAATTGTGCAATTGCACCGCAGACTGCCTTTTCTTAATGTTTAATTGTGCTGTAAGTACATGTGTATCCCAGGACTAGGTGGGAAAATATGCGAGTGGCACTTTTCAGTAACACCCTTCGAACATTTTATGAATACTAAAAAAATAGAAACGTACGTTTAGGTGAGAGAGGAAACCTCAGAACACGATTTTACAGATATTGTTTTTGTTTGGTTAAAACATCATAACATCAAACAGGAGCATCTACCAATGGCAGGGTGCAGTGTATTTGAAAAGCTGGACATGTACTTTCAAGTTTGACATGCTCTGGTAATGAAAAACTCTTAAATTCGTTGTTCACTTCTGTAAGGTCTACCTCTCCCATTGGATAACACTGGGTTAACTTATTAAATTTAAAAAGCGATTAGTTTTTTTGCAAAGTCATCCTGTGCCCTGGGCACCCTCCAAGTTTGTGCTGACTGGTACTGATGGTAACTGACTCTGACTGACCCTGGGCTCTGCCTAACCAGGCCCAGGCCCTCTGCTATGCTGAAAGAGACACTTAGAATACAGTGAAAACACCTACATACACTAGGATACACTATGGGTTGGGGTGCCCCTGTGATTGGCATGACCTACCCTATAAGGCCCTAGTAGATAATAGGGCAGGGGGATTGAAACTACCTCTCAGTCCCTAGTATATAACAGGGCATAGCAGTTTAGAGGCCAGCAGCCCTTTCTGCACTTGCATGTGTGCACCAATGAAGCCTGAGGTCAGTTTCAAAGTAGCTCTGTGTTGCAAGACTGCTTTTAAAAAGTTCATTGTGCCCAAACTCGACTTTGGTGTTTTGGCCACTTAAAAACGGATAACCTACAATGTTTGAGCATATTAGGTACCCCCCAGGGTCTCCCCTAGGTGTCCCTGGGGAGGGGGGTCAGGTATTTATAAGGAGCACCCTTATAAAATGAGTTTTATATGCCCTTGGTTAAGTGAAATTGCACATTTCACTCACCACATTGTTATAAAGTGCAGCCCAAAATCGACTTTGGTGCTGGGAGCACTGTGGAGGGAGGATCTGCAATATTTTTACATATTCAGAACCCCTAAAGTCTCCCCTATGTGTTCCAGGGGTGTAGGTCCTGCGGATGTAGGCGGAGTACTTATAAAATCTGTTTTATAAGCCCTGGCGCTGGAAAAATTGTCCAAGTCATTTTTCCCATTGCAAATACCCTGCCACATAGGTTAACATGGCAAGAAGTTATTAACTAATAAATCCTGATAGGAGAATGATAAAAATAGCATTCAAAGACTTCTCAGAATGGTATTAATAAATCCATCAATATGATACTGTTGAATTTCTCCTAAAATGTACAGACAAGAAGTTATAAGACTTTCTTGCCTGTAAGCCCAGATTCAGCCTTCCAGTGGTGTGTCCTGATTGGTCCGAGTTAAGTGGATTAAGCCAGGCTCCTTTGAAGGTCTGCTGGGAGGGCAGTGTTCTGTTACACAGGAATGCCAGAGCAGGGGGAGGAGTTGTAAACAATGGACTTCAAGGGAAGGGGAAGACCCTAGTGTCATTTACAACTCTACTCTTTTGAACCCATCCAGATGCTAGGCTTAAGGAAGGAATGAGCAGATGCAAGGGGGAGAGACTATGGAGATTAGCCATCCTAGGGGTGTGTTTAGCCAGTTCTTCTCTCCCTGCTGGAAATTCAGCCATGATGAATTTTGAAGAATTTGTGCACTCTGGGACAAACTAGTGCCACACTTTGCAGGATGTGGTCATAACTTTGGGTGGTACCCTGCACCCCATTGGACAGGAGTGAGCTCCTGCTTGACCCAGAGAACTTGGAATAAGTATCTGTGAGGGGCAGAGCCTCTCAGATCTGCTGCTTGAAACCTAAGAAAGCAAGAAGGGCCATGCTGAGAAGTTTGATGTGCAATCACTAAGGCCTGCACTCTGAAGATTGCGCCTTCTGCAACATCTGGAACTACAGCCCGTGGACTACCTTGCTGTAAAAGGACTAAAGAGTGGACTCCCTGCAAGCTACAGGTTAACAGAGCTCACCTGGAACATCACCACCAAGAATCCTCAACCTGAAGCACTACAAGCGGATTTGTAAGGGTTTTGTCCAAGTGGATTGTGGGAACTGAAGTCCTCAACTTTCAAGGACCATATTGGAGCTTCCAGACCCTTGGAGTAGGTTTGAGACACTTTGGGACCTTTTGAGGAACTTCAGGAAGAAGTTCCAGAAGTTTGGAGCAACTTTGGGAAAAAGCTCCATAAGTGGACCAACTCAATCTGGCCAGCCAAGCCACCTGCCTTCAACCGCGAGTCGGCCTGCCGTCCAGGTTCGTCCCGCTGAAAAGCTCCGTAGGTCCGACTTCCAGAGTTTGACCGGGAGTAGGCAAAATCCGAGGCCGGCGAACCCTCACCGAATCCGGCCTGGTGAAGAGCAACAAGGGACCCCGCAAGAAAAAGCTCCATAAACGTTTCTAAGTCCAAACGAAAAAAAAAGGTGACCGGGAGCAATTGCAAAAGCCAAGCTGCCTGCCTTCAATCGCGCGTCGGCTTAGTTCCTTGGTTCGTCCCGCTGGAACGCTCCGGAGGTCGGACTTCCGTAAGTTTGACCGAGAGCTCGTCGCAAGGCAATCCGGCGAATCCTCACCGAATCCAGACTGGCTGAGAGCTTCGAGAGACCCCGGGAAGAAAAGCTCCAGAAAAGTCAGAAGGTAAAAACTTTGACCGAGACCTACCGCGAGGGGTAGCCGAGCAGGGCTCCATCACGGTCGGCCTGAAACTTTGACTTTGACCCGGTCTATCGCGACCAGATGTCCCGATAAGGCGCTATAGGTTTCTGTGTGCTATATAGTGTTACATCTTTAAAAATTCATATCTCAGGTTCCCTACATTGGATGTTTGTAGTTTTGGTGTCATTTTAAAGATAAAAATATTTCCGATTTTCATAAATTGGTGTTGGATTTTTATTGTGCATTGTGTCTTAATTATGTACTGAATTGATGTTTTTAAATGCTTTACATACCTGTCTTTGAAGTTAAACCTGCCTGCTCGCAGCCAAGCTACCAAGGGTTGAGCATGGGAATTATTTTCTAAGACCTATTCTAAGCCCTATACTGTGTTAGTGACCTTATTGCTAGCGGCAGATATACATTTGCCCCTACTAATAATCCACTTTCCAACAAGTTTCAATTGGGAGCAGGTAGAAATGTCAAGTTTGGTGGCTAAAGAATTGTAATTAAAAGCCCTCTTTAATGGTAAAGTCGGATTTTTAGTCACAATTCTAAAAGTGCCACTTTTAGAAAGTTGGCATTTTCTTGCCCCAACCATTTGGTGCCTGCAGCCTGATCCTGGATCACATAACTAGATGTAGCTGGCAGTTGGTCTTTGCATATTGCTCTCCGTCAGTGAGACAAAGGGAAGGTAGGTGTTGGCAGGATGGGCCACTCTCAGTTTACGAGAGGGAGGAGCTGCCACTCACCTACCACACTTGCACATCACAAAAGCTCTGCCTGAGCACTCTCACAAAGATTTTACACTGGTCTTTTGTGACCCCAGGCCAGCTGGGGCCAGGACAGTGAGGAAGGGGATGCCTGTCACCTCAGGGGGTGGAAACCTCTAGAAGCTTCATCCACTGCAAAGTGGGCACTGGGTATACATATTTAACCCTATTAGAAATGGGGTCTCTAGTTGGCAGTGGTTTGCACCCTGTCCAAGTAGGGACCCTCACTCTAGTCAGGGTAAGGGAGTCACACAGCTAAGATAACCCCTGCTCACTCCCTTGGTAGCTTGGCACAAGCAGTCAGGCTTGTCCCAGAGGCATTGTGTAAAGTATTTGTACACACACACACAGTATAACAGCGAAAACACTACAAAAGTACTCCACACCAGTTTAGAAAAATAGCCAATATTTATCTGAGTACCTCAAGACCACAATGACAAAAATCCAACATACACAAGTTAAAATATCCCTTTGAAAGGGTTAAGCAAGTTTAGTCCATAGAATTCAATGGATGCGTTCATTGTAGCACAAAGTACCTCAGAAGTGTCAAAAATCAAAGCCGGTACAAAGGCGCAGAGGAGGTGAGGTGCAGGAAAAGCAAAGCAATGCATCGGTTCCTTACTCAACAGGGGAGGTGATGCGTCGGATCTTTAATGGCTGAGGATGTCAATCAACAGCATTTGTAAAGCGTAACACTATCACCCCTAGGGCTATCTGGGCGGTGTGTCTCTGTCGAAGAGCCTGGGAAGGTGATGCGATGGTTCCTTATTGACAGGGGAGGTGATGCGTCGAGTTCTGGACATGTGGCACGGTGTTGATGAAGAGTGGGCATCGAGGGACAGTGCATCAAATATCCAGATGCACTGGGTTGATGCGACAGCAGCGATGCAGGTGCTACGTCGATTTCACAGACACAAAGCAGGCGCTGCGTTGATTCTTCAGCCACAAAGCAGGTGCTGCGTTGGAGTCAGAGCGGGTGCCATGGACGTCGGTGACATGGTGCTCGGGACTCAAGCTGCAGCACTTTTTCAGCTGCTAAGCAGGTTCTGCATTGAGAAAACAGGTGCTGAGAGTCGATGCATCGATTTTCTCCTTTGGATCACCAGGTTAAACTTCCAAGGGCCCAGGAACTGGATTTGGCACCACTTGGCAAGTCATGACTCTCAGCAGAAGAGCCCTGTCTCTGGTAGGTGAAGTCTTTGATGGCCCTGAGACTTCCTAACAGGAGGCAAGCATGCACAAGCCCATGGAGAACCTTGGGAGCAGGATGTAGAAAGCAAAGTCCAGTCATTTCACTCCCAGGACAGAAGCAGCAAGCAGCAGGCCAGCACAACAAAGCAGCAAGCAGAGTGGCAGACCCTTCTACAGCATCCAGCTCTTCTTCCTGGCAGAATGTCCTCAGTTGAGGTGTCATAGGTCCAATACTTATACCCCTTTAGGCCTTTGAAGTAGGCAAACTTCAAAAGAAAGTCTTTGTAGTGCACAAGACCCTGCCTTTCCCTGACCTGGCTCCAGACACACTACAGGGCGGTGGGGACAGCTTTGTATGAGGACAGGCATAGCCCTATTCAGGTGTCAGTGACAACTCCTGCGGGGGTGTCCGGAACCATTCTTGACACCAAGCCCTTAGTTTATGTTGTCCATAACAGGTGATTTAACCTACAGCCAATACATAGGGTATACCTACTCAGCTGAGGCGGATTTGATTCCCTTCCCACTACGGATGTCTCCGGTAAAAATGTGAGTAGGTGTCTCCTGAAAAAGCACGACTAAACTACTCAGATTTGACCGTTAAATAAGTGCCTAACCAACGTTGGCGGCGCCATGTTGTGTAGTTCCTACTAATCCATAGGATCTGCGCATTGTTTGGACAATATAAACTAAGGGCTTGGTGTCAAGACTGGTTCCAGACACCCCTGCAGGATATGTTGGCCTATAGACAAGCTATCTCACAGTGCCACTACAAGTCCCCTACCTTACCAAGGAGCGAACAGTTTCTGGTAACCACTGAACATGACAACTCTGATTCCTCAGGTATCGTGGAAAGAGTACAGAACCTTTCGCTCAGTCACTCGTGCTTACTTGTTCTTAGAGAATTACACAGAGAATACACATTGGGACTTTTTCAATAATATTTATTGAACCAACGTTATTCTTGTATAAAATACGTGTCCTGCAATGATTAGGAGACAGAAGCAAATAAAGGAGATTACAAGCACCAAAAGAGTGAACAGTAGACACATTTCTACCATGGTGCTGAAACAATAAATATATGCACGCATATATGTAATATGGTAATCTAATGTACTCCTACGATGCGGACCCTACTCTCAGTGTACTTAGAGTGTGTGTAGGTGTAGAGCCAAGAATCCCCCTAGGGACGATCCAACCCCATTGCCTGATGGGAGAGAGTGAAGGACCCAGTCTTGGTCTCGAGATGAACACCCTTCACGGAATGTCAGACCGTTGCGTGGTGATTTCTCAGCAGGCTGGGACCTTCGGTATGAGCAGAAGTGCCTCCTCTACCAATCTATCGGGATGCCTATTATTTATAATAAAAAGCAGCCTTCACAATGTGCGCGCTAGATTAGTGATGTTATAGATATGTGGGTAGTGCTGTCGACCCGCAGATGAAGATAGAACGACTTTTGTACCTAATGCATAGATAGGCCTCGTACATGATGTTCAGGGCATAGTGACAATGTTGTGCATTGCTGGATGTATAAAAAAAGTGGTTTCAGAGAAACGAATCCAACTTTGTCGTGCATGCAAATGTGAGCAAAAGGTCACTGCTGAAACTTTATTTTCTAGGACAACGTAAGGAATAAGCTGCCTTGCTACAATGGCCTAACTCTGCAATATAACAGTTTGGGCCAGGCAAGTGGGTGCACTTGCTAGGTCGAAATGGAAGTTTAAAACTGCACAGACAGACACTGCATGTAGGAGAGTAGGATCTGCTTCTTATACTTACCCCCACTTTTTGCTGATGTTTCACTGTTTTTTGACTTAGCCAGACTGTGGCCCTGCTAATCAGGACCCCAGTCTATCTGCTTTCTACTCTAAATTGACTGTATGTACTTTAGGTACACTCCAGATTGGATTCTGGGGTACCCTTGTGAGTCCCTAGTATATGGTATACTATGTACCCAGGGCATAGGTACCCCAGAGGCCTACCAGGGACTGCAGCATGTATTATGCCACCCCTGGGAAGCTTTGTAAAATGACACAACAGGTCTGCTACAGCAGCCTGTGTAAGGTGGTGTATCCACCCCTTACTGAGGTATAGGTTCCCTATATCTCTCCATATCACTGCACATGTAAACCTATCAGTCACCCCTATGGCAGGCCTTAACAATCCTGAAGGCAGGGTGCTGGGTTTCATGTGAGAGAATGCCAATGCATGAGCAGAGCCCCTCTGCAGCTTTCGGAATCTTTATTCCGGGGTTGTTTGTGATGCAGCCAGACCATATACTCTTAAGTGCATTATAACTAGGGCTCCCGGTTTTATGGTATTTATTTTTTGGCCATTTCCGTCTGTATTTATCCATATTTATTTTTTGGCCATTTTATCTGTATTTATTTTGTGTTTTGCGTATAAATGAAGTTGTAAAACTGTACATTTCCATATCTATTTAACTGATAGACGCGCACTCATACTTTGACGTCTGTCGTGTTTTTGCTATTTAAGCTGCCAAATATTATATGATAATACATCCACTGGTAAATACTAGCATTATACCATAAATGTATGTTGATGTATGCCGTTATTTAAAGAAATTTCATCCTGTTTTTTAATTTCCCATGCTGTCCATCTGCTCAGCTGCTGGCCTATAATTCATGAAAAACAGCAAGGAGAGTCCCTTAAAAGAAGCACCATTTTCTGTATTTATCCACTTTTAAAAATAAATGCAGACAGAAAACGCATTGTTTTCTGTCTGTATTTATCTGTAAAATCTGTAAAAACGGAAAACAGGGAGCCTTAATTATAACCAAACGGTAAATGCTAACTTTGGAGTGGCTGCATGGAAAACTGTCGTGTTTGGTGTCAAACACCTTGGAATCATACCCCCACACCAGTAACTGGTGTGGGAGTATGATCCCACCCTTCTAGAGGGCGAGACATGACAGCACCGGTATACCCGGTACCAGCTAACAGAGCCCTGGCATCACAAAATGGATGCTGCAGCCACAGACACGAGTCTGCCCTCCTGCTGCTGGACGAAACTCCGGCAGGGGAGGCCTGGACAATAGGTTTCCTGTCACAGGGAGGTGTGACCACCTCCCAGACAGGCTTTAGTGTATTGGGGCTGGGTGGGTGCACTCTCAGAGTGCTTTGAAGTCTGCACTGGGGGCACATTTGGTGTCCCTGTGCATAGTCGAGCTCAAACCGGTTGCAGGGGCACACAGCCCCTGCTCTGGCATGAAACTGGACAAAGGAAATGGGTGTAGCCACCCCTCTTTCCTGACCCTCCCATAGGTGGGTCCCTAGAGTTTGTCCCACCCCTTCCTTGGGTATAAAGTAGGAAACCCTGACTACAGGACTTTAGATTACACCTGGACTAAACTCTGATCCCAGAAACCAAGTACTTTGACGATCTACACTACGCTGGATAACTGAAGAATCTCCCTTGGAGTAAAGGAGTTACTCCCCTGCAAGGCAGGCACCTTTAACGCAACTGACTGGTTGGCATCTCCGAGCTCCGATGGACTCCGAAGAATATTGCCACACAGGAGGTGGGTTTTCCGAGGTCTCGGAGGTCGATCTGTGCCCACATCAAGTCTGAGGCCTGTATCCCTCGTGGAGACCGTGAAACCCGAACCCCTGGACACCGCAACCATTTGCAGAAGCATCAGCTTTCCGGCAACCCCTGAAGCTGAGCTTTGGGTTACTTGTAGCCCTGACCCCGAGCAGTAATTGCACCGAAGATTACAGGCCTACACTCAACGAGTGTTCTGTGGGCCGCCATTTTGTGATTCCTCTCGAGGTCCCTTTGCGATCCCTGGTCCGTTGACTTGTGGGTCCCCAAGAAGGCAACTCTAACTTTTGTTGGGCTTCCGTCGTTGCTCCAGACGTGCCCTGACTCTCCATGGCTTGGGGAGTCCCCAGGACCTTGCTGGTCCGCACAGAAGCATCTTTTCTCTTCCTGCGTGGGTTGCTGTTGCCAAGGCTTGTTGTGGTCAATCCCATCACCGACACCCCAGCACTCGACATCCTTTGTGGGACAGCTCTAATCCGGCTCCTGGTTGTCGTCGACATCTCCGGGACTCCGTGGCTGCAGAGTCAAACTTCCCCTCTTCGCACCTGAAGCACCCGACATCGGTGGGCATTCGATTGCTCTGCTCCTGGTCACTGGCTAGTGACCCAGACTCTGTCCCCTCTGCTTTCAGGTTCTTCACATCTTCAATCCAGGCTTGGATCACACCGGACACTTTTCTCCTTCACGGCAGCAGCACTTTGCAGCAGATCGCCATTGAAAACGACGACGATTCCCGACACCTTTTGACACCTATGCACCCGGCTTCCCTGGGTGAGGTAACTCGAGTACTCTGGTGCTCCCATGGGTGTTGGCCCTACAACCCCTTAAGTCTAAAGGGGTTTTCTCAAAGTCCTCTCCAAAGTGTCCTTTAACTTTAAAATTCCAACCGCGACTTTCCGCATTGAATCCTACGGCGCTCGCGGCTGTGTTCTCACACTGCACACGTCCCCCGTGGGTCTCCTGTGTCACTACCTTGGGTGGTTCCTTGGGGTCCCAGCGATTCTTCGTGCTCTAGGCACTGTGTCTAGTCAAGTCGTGGTTCTTATACCACTTTCTTAGTTTATGGTTTGGTCTCCCCCTGGAGCCCACTGTGTATTGTGCTATTTACTGTCGTTTTAATACTGTGATACTGTGTATCTTGAACTCTAATCTCATAAAGGGATTAGTAGTTAGTGTTTAGAAATAAATACATATATTTTATATATATCTTGTGTGTTTCTCCTTTCATTTAGTTATTCAAGAGGTTATAATCTGGTAAACCAAGCTGCTTTACACTCCTTCAAGACTTAGCCTGAAGGCTGCTCTCAATAGCTACCACTAGGATAGCTTTCAATAAAGGTTGTCTTTAAACCTGTCATCAATAAGGGTTGTTTGGACTGGTGCAAGGTGCCCACTATAACTAGTGGACAGCATATGCCAGGCCAACTTCTCACATTGGTGTGCAGCGGTTGGATTCAAGCTTGCTATTGCTTTACCAGATAATCTCTTTGAAGTAACAAACTGAAAACCACTATAGGTACATAGGTACATATAAATCAAGTTTAGAATACAGTAAGTTCTACTGAACTTAGAGTTGTGTGTCAAGTGATGATGAAGATAATGACCGCCATGAGCATAATATCGAGGACCTTAATGGAAATGCAAAGTTATGTATTTTATTTGTTTTAACATTTTGCCTTTTTTCCACTATAACGTTGGCCGCACTTAATTGGTATCTGTTTTATATTGTAACTTTTAAGCCACATCTCTCTGCTAATATTACTGCACCATTCTCAAAACAACCAGTTGTGCCAGAAATTACAGAAATTACAACTGCACAAGAACACTCCCCGCACCACACTGAAGATCCATCACTTCCACAGTATACCACTGGTAGCGCACACACTAGTACACACCCCACACGCATAGCTACTGCCTCAGACCCAAGTATTACTACTACTCCGTGGGATAGGCTCCTAGAGATTACAGTAGGTCCCCCAGTGAACCGCAGTCCCAACTCCCGCAACATTCGCAGATTTAGAAGAGGTAGACCAAGGTTCTGGAGGAGTCATAGACCAACAAGAGATAATGACAAACAAGATTTGGCCACCGCTCTCCAGGACACGATGGTCCACGTTGCACGCCAACATCCCAGACCTGATTTCCACTCCATACGTCCTGACACACTTAATAAAGACCATGAAGCCCATAGTGCCCTGCTAGATAACATGTGGTACCGGCACATGTCTCAAATAGGGAAAAAGGTAACAAAAGAAGCATGCTTTGTGTGCTCACACATCCCGCATGCAGTTGGCGCAGACAAAATGGTGTTCCCACAAGAAATACCACCCCCAACGGCCAAATGCCTCCTCCATTTGTTTCTTTGCCGTATCTATGGCCAAATACAGCTTTTCTCAGCAGAGATAGACACTGTGTTTGTAAACACCACCGCGTGGGATTCTAACTATCTAACACACATGGTTGTCACTGATGCATTGCAATTCGAGACAGAAAATAAGAATTTGTATAGATGGGAATCACCTAGATGGGAGACACCGCTCACAACTCATGAGCATGAATTCAAAGCATCAGGGTTTTTATGTTCACATCCCCCCGGCACTATGTAAGGAGACAATAAACAAACAACTCCAAAACAAACCCCGATACACGAAAATAACAGTTCACACGTTGCCAACTGTCCATGTCAATATAGGTCTGTGCTGCTCTTGCAGGCCCATGTGTATTTTGATAACAAATGGCACGGCCCAGACGCCCTGGTATGTAAGGCAGCTTCCTTGGGAGAACCCTTTGCAAAAACAGAATATCAACAGAATATTGATTGGGATGTTGAGACTCAGTGTGAGGAGGTGTGGGCAGAGGAAACTAGACGGTACACCTTTGGGAAGGGAACAGCTTACAAATGGAAGAGAGCATATAAACTAAAACATCCTCTTCTTTGCTTCCTAGGTAACGGTACTCGCCCTGTGGGCAGCAACACAAACTGTAACACAACAATTTTTAATTTGGACCTCCAAGACGGCACCGCCAGCCTCATGGACATCTTTTGGGCATGTGGAGAACGCATCTACCCCCAGTTGCCTCCTCGATGGAAGGGCCTATGCACCATGGTTACCATGCACGAGCTGCATCTCGTTGTCCCGGCATCCAACATCTCTCAAGTATTTGAGCACCCCATGACAAATGACGTCACCCTGCTTCACCGGCACCGGCGGAAGGCTCAATACTTCGCTAATGATGCCTTCGCCGAAATTCCTGAAGAATTTCGCCTGTTCAATGGTGCCCAGGAATTCTTTGGAGGCCTGTGGCCCCTTTGGCAAACATCAGCTAATGCCCGGTGGCTACAGGTCACACAATACGAACTAATGACTCTGATAAATAACACCCGAGATGGGTTCAACGCCATACAGGAAGAGTTAAGGCCTTTAAGGCTTATGGTTCTAGAGCATAGATATGTTCTAGATCAACTCACAGCTATGCAGGGTGGTGTATGCAGTGCCATCGGAAAGAGCTGCTGCACTTTCATACCGGCTAATGATGCCGCAAACGGGTCGCTCGCTAAGGCCATTGAGGACTTGGGCAATCTGGGAAAAAAGATGCGTGACGAAAGCGGTGCCGCTGCAGATCCTATTACGGACTGGTTCAACTTGAACTGGATGCCTTCATGGCTATCTGCTATCTTGAAAATTGTGCTACCTATTTGTTGTGTTGTCCTGTTAATGTGTTGCGGTGCACAGCTAGTAATTAAATGTGTCAACAGATGCAGCACCAAAGCAGTAGGAATGAATTACGTTCACACTGGAATTAATAACAATGCACAGTATCAGGACATGGACCGTGCTCCCGGGGATGGGAATGGGCAGATCCATGTGCAACTCTTAGAACAACCTGCCCCTCATGCCTCTTCAAACACACCTACAGCTCCACCGGTTCCACCACCTAGATACGCCTTAAGGGAGGAGCATGATATTAACGGGTATGAGGAGTTAGCTCCCGAGGATGGGGGAGAATACGTTACTATAACACCAGAATTGCCACCACAGACAGCATGCATGTATATTAGTGACCCACTCAGTATGCACCAAGCCCCTGAGGGTCCAGCAAAGTACTGTGTCACAGACGTGTTCAATAATGAACAAGAGAAGGGATGTGTAGGAGGGTCCCGTTTTACCATCTAACAGACACCCACACCCCATTCTGCAATACCCTTCAAACCTGGCATCCCTAGATAAGCCCCACCACTGAGGCCTAGATAAAGGGTCTTCAAGTTGTTCACGGTCCTTCACTTTCTTACAAATCCACACATAGGCCCAAGTTCACCTTCTCACAGTCCTACATACAAGACCATCCATACCTTTGTAAGAGATATGTATAGGCCCAATAAATTAAGAACTGGTCTCATAGACTTCACTAACCTGACAGCAGAGGCCTGCGCCATCCTCCGCGACAAACTCTCCCCCCCTTGTAAATTTCCACAGTTACGAAAATTAGATTAGCCCACACACGTAGGACATTTTTGGTACATCTGGCGGTTTCACAAGTACATTTGCAATATTTTTAGTTATGAAACTTTCCGCGCTTGCTTAATCGAAGCGGTGAAAGACGGCTACGTGACAAAGAATTAATGTATTAAAATGTTAACTCTGAGCTTTCTTATGGTAAAAATTATCCTTTGTTTACTTTTTGCGGTCAGGAGCACTGACCACCTGTCAAAAGCCCCTAATTTCACCATGATACCACTTCACAGTTCTAAGTGTGGAATTTTCCATAGTTACTGTAAGAGGGCGGTCAAGGGCTGCGTCAGGACCTACGTCAGAGATGATAAAACTTCTGCATTCAAGCATATAAAACAGCTGCACCCAGGGTGTGGCTTCGAATTCTCTTCAAACCAGCACCCAGGTGCCGTGTGAGGGTTCCCGACTGATCACTCGCTCCTGACTGGGCCCAGAGCTCCTATTGCCAAGGTGATAATGCTCCTACTTAATAATTTTGCCTATTGGCTTTGTCAGATTTTGCCTATTGACTTTGTCAGTCTATCTGACTTAATAATTTTGCCTATTGGCTTTGTCAGATTTTGCCTATTGACTTTGTCAGTCTATCTGACTTAATAATTTTGCCTATTGCCTTTGTCAGATTTTGCCTATTGACTTTGTCAGTCTATCTGACTCAATAATTCTGCCTTTTGGCTTTGTCAGATTATTTACTTCAGGTCATCTGTACCCAAGCAATTGCATTTATTTCAGTTTAAATGTGTAGTCTTGAATATTGTTATTTTATCTCAATAAGAAATTTGTCCTCTGAATGCTATCATTTGTATCACTCTTGAATTCAGGGCTGCCCCTTGATCGCCTGCTCATGGATTAATTTATAGATATACATTTCTGTTTGAATTGAACCAATTGATCTTTAACATTGTTGATGCAGTTATTTCTGATCTTACCCATATGTTGATGGGCAACACTTAAATTGAAGTATTTTCTTTTATGCTTTTGAATTGTTTAATAAACTATGATATTTTAACACATGGTTCTTTCTTGCCAAGTGACCGAGCAAAGTGTGAAAGAGACTCTGAGAGGGGAGAGGTACGCAGAAGAGTGTGACCAACCATAACGTACCCTCTAACATTAGTACACCCTTTCTACAACTCAAGAGAGTTTCAGTTCCCACTAGAGTAGGTAGGTGCATACACCACACTAGAATGTCTGCAAGGCCTGAGGTAAGTGACTCCTTGCCCACTAGGTATGACAATCTCACATTCCAGGAATTGAGAAATATGTGTACCTCTAGGAGACTGAAAACAGGGAGACATGCATGCACTCAACGCCTCATAGAGGCTTTGCTGTTAGATTACCTCAGAAAGACACCAGGGTCTGATGAGGCAGGCAAGTTGGGTTGGGCAGTAGAAGAGGAAAGGCCAGGTAGTGAAATCTACTATGTCCCAGACTCTGATGCTGGCCAGGGGGATCAACATGATTCCCACCTGGAAAATCCAATTCTTCCTGAAGGAGAGGAAGGCCTCAGTGGCCCCCTCTTCACTCCCCCAGGAAGGGTTAATAGTCTACCAAGAAGATCAAGATCTCCTTCTCAGGAGTCTAATCATTCTGGTACTTCTATAGGGTCCTCTGCTTCTCATAAAAGGGCATCCTCTTATGAGAAGAAGTGCCAACTGCTTGAGTTTGAGAGAGCTAAGCTCAGAATCAAGAGAGAGCAATTGGCCTTAGACAGGGCATCCCTGGAGCTTCAGAAAGCTTAACAAAAGTTGGGGCTAGAGCCCCATGGTGGCAGCAACAGTGTCCCTAGAGGTAGAGATCATACTCATGGCCATAGGAACCTGAACAAGATTGTCCCTCCCAGAGTGGGGATGACATCCACAAATGGATAACTGCACTGGAAAGGGCCTGTAAGGTACAGAGGGTCCCTCAGGAGCAGTGGGCAGCAATCTTGTGGCTCTCCTTTGCAGACAAAGGTAGAGACAAGCTCCTCACTGTAAGAGAAGAGGATGCTGACAATTACAAAGTCCTGAAGAGTGCTCTGATTGATGGGTTTGGCCTAACCACTGAACAATACAGGTTAAAGTTCAGAGATACCCAAAAGGCACAGACTCAGGACTGGGTTGACTTTGTTTATTGTGCTACTAAGGCTCTGGAACTCTGGTTACTTGGCAGTAAGGTGTGTGATTTCAAAGGATTGTATAATTTGATCATGAGAGAGCCGATCCTTGGGGGCGTGGCTTGACGCCGATGTAGGGAGCAGCGGACCTTGGAGCTCCTCCGTGGCCTCCCTCCACAGCAATTACTCCTGAGACGCTAGGGTGGCCCCTGGCGACATAACTGGCGGCGGAGGTCCTGGTGCCCATCTGGGTACGATATCAAGGCACGGGGGTGTCGAGAAACGGAGAAACCGGCGATTTCTCTCCCTGTTCGCGCTCCGGCTGGGTCGCGAACAAAATGGCGGCCGCGCCTCGCTGCAACAGGCTCCGCTGGTAAGAGAGCCCAAGGTGTTGGGCGACACTGCTGAGCGGAGGAGTGAATCAGGAGGGCAACGAGCGTGCGCTTGTGAGGGGGGCAGGCGGACCGAAAACGGAGGCGAGGTGAGGCTCGAGGAGAGCGCAGAGGGCAACGCCTGACCTTAAAATGGCGGCGCAAGACACCCCAGGCGAGACGCGCTGGTGATTGCGGCCGGTGATTGTGGTGGCCTGCCCCCCCGCGCGGGCAGCCGTGGCCAGCTCCTGGCACCTGGACTTGGACATAACTCATTGGTGGCAGGGAGCGGAGTAGGTGAGGAGCCTTCCAGGTGGAGTGTGTATGGGACAGGGAGAACACGAGCCTGCGGTGAATCCCAGAGGGAGTACCACGTGGAGCCCAACATTCGCAGCTGCAGGTGTGGGAGCCAGCACTTAAATGGACCTGGGAGGCACGTCGGACTGACTGGGGTGCAAGCTCTGTGACGCCTCGTGAGCAGGGGACTGCTGTTCTGGATGCGGGGGGCGGATGTGTACTTCCAGGGCCGGGCGCTGACATAAAGTGAAGTGAGGAGAGTGGGGCTGCGCTACTGCCCGGTTGCTAAATCCTGAGGGGAGCTGGAACTATGCTGCCGCCTTGGACGGAACCACAGACTCACTGAATGTCTTCTGGTTGACCCGGTGGGGACTGTGATGACCGCCTGAAGCCCCTGCAAAACGGAGTCATCCGACTGGCCCGTATATGAGAGGTTTCCCCACCGCCTACTGCGTGAGAGAGTGCCCGCATTCGCTATAGGGCGACCACGAGCACCGGAAAACCCACGGCATTCTACCAACCGATTATTGCACCATACTGAAACCTAGTTCGACAGGGCACGAGATGGGCAGAACGTCCAGGAGAAAAGGATTTGAGGTCCTGCGGCTGGACGAGCAGGAACATCACACCGATGAGGATGAGGGGGCACCTGCTGGACGTGTGGAAAGTGTGCCTGCAGCTCCTACCCTGGCTGACATTATGCAGGCCATCACTCCTCGAGGGAGGCTCTGGAGACAAAGATGGACGCCATAGGGACGGATCTCACCCTGCTCAAAGACGATCACCGTAAACTTAAGGAGAGAGTGGCTGCCAATGAGACCACCATGAGGGATATCCCGGACACAGTAGACACACTGAAGCAGGCCCTGAAAGCGGTGGAAACCAGGGTCAAAGTGTTGGAGGTGAGAGCTGAGGACAGTGAGGGGCGCTCACGCAGAAACAACCTGCGCATCGTAGGGGTTCCAGAACGGGAAGAGGGGATGGATGCGGTCCAGTTCCTGGAGGCTTGGTTAAAAACAGAGGTGGCCCCGGAGGGCCTCTCCCCCTTCTATGCCCTGGAGCGGGCCCATAGAGTCCCGGCCAGACCTCCTAACCCTGGTGCTCCACCCCGCCCACTGGTGGTGCGATTACTCCATTACCGAGACCGGGATTTCCTCCTGCAGCGAGCTCGCGAAAAGCAGTCCTTACAAATCGGGAACAGTAGGGTGATGATCTTCCCGGACTATACTAGGGAGATGCAGCGACAAAGAACCTCCTTCCTAGCTGTTAAGCGAAAGATACGACAACTGCAGCTCCCTTATGCCATGCTGTTTCCGGCTCGCCTGAGAGTGACGGCGGATGCGGCGACACATTTCTTTAATACTCCGCAAGAAGCTTGGGACTGGTTAGAAGCTCGACGCGGTAGGGAAACGCGATCGCCGTGCCTGGAATCGCCCCGACAGCAATCAACCTCTTCTTCGCCGCCCAAGGGGGCCCCCTTGCCTGATGGGAGACGCCAAGAACGAGACAGGGTGGTGCGAGCAGTGGCGGAGATCAGTCAAGGAGCAGCGAGTCCGACCAGCAATATCACAGACCCTGATCGGGACAGATCTGGGAGCTCGAGCTCAAGCAGTGCCCATGGGCTCTCGGACACTGAACTGCCGGACATTACACCACAAACAGCAGATGGCGTGTTTGGCTGACCAGGCAACAGGTCGTATATCCAGGGGGTTGCTTGTTGGGGAATGTTGACCCTTGGTACTAGCGGTTTAGATTGAGAACTGCCGATGGACACACTTGCACTATTGGGGCTTGCCGAGTGTTCTTTATCTGTGGGGGGGCGGGGTCGGGGGGGTTCTGGGTCCAGTGATATCGGATACGTGCTGCCACTTCCATGATTCACTGTTTGAGTGATATAGTTTGGATGGGGACCTGGTTGGGTAGGCCTGTCCTGGGGGAAGGGAGTTGGGGTGTTTTTATTGTTGGGGGAATTTGGTTTGGGACCAGGCATGTCGCTAGGAGAGGGGTACGTCGAGAAGCATTGGAGATTGTACTATGGATTCCACCGTAGGTTTTAAATGCATAACCTGGAATGTTAGGGGGATGCACACCATGAGCAGAAGACACAAAATACACGCCTATCTGATTAGAAGAGGAGTGCAAATTGCATTATTACAAGAGACACACCTCACACAGAAGGAAGGGACGGCACTGCAGCGCCGTTGGAGAGGGCAGATCTTCCACACCACGTATTCAGCCTTTGCTAGGGGACCCTAGTATGGGTGAGGGCGGGAGTCCCCTTTCAGTGCGTCAGACAGATAATAGACCCAGAGGGTAGGTTTGTGGTGGTGCTGGGGCGCCTGGATGGCCGAGACATCACTATAGGGAGCATATATGCCCCCAATGTTGATCAACCCGCATTCTTAGCGCAGCTATCACAGACGTTAACGCAGGTCCTGACCGGACCAGTACTTTTGGGGGTGACTTCAATAGCATTGCTGACGTGAACCTAGACCGATCTCACCCACCACTCCCTACCGCCCCTACACACAGGGTCGCTGAAGCTCGACGGAACTGGCAACGACATTGGGGACTGACAGATGTTTGGAGGGCCCATCACCCGAGGGAAAGAGACTACTCTTATTTCTCTGCTCTACACGAGCTGCATGTTAGGTTGGACTACATTCTCTGCTCACCAGACGTACATGCAGGGATCACCTCGAGCGAGTACTTGACTAGGACGCTGTCTGACCATAACCCCCTACTGATATCCTTGAGCTGGGCGCGGACTAGGCCCACAATTCCCAGTTGGCGCCTCAGACCGGAGGTACTAGAGGACCAGGTATTCCGAGCTACGATAGGCACCGCAGTAGAGGAATATTTCCAGAATAATGCTGGCACAGCTGCCAACCCCCACATTGAATGGGATGCCTTTAAAGTAGTCATAAGGGGTCGTTGTATTGGTGAAGCGGTAGGCGTATGGAGGGTTCTTTTAAACGATGTACAGACAGCCGAAGACCGGCTCCGAGATGTTGAAAAGGATAGACCAGAAAGGGTAGACAAACAAGCGGAGCTACTAGAGGCAAGGGAAACACTAGCATTACAGGTGGAACGGTTGAGATGCTTTGACTATAGGGCCTATGCATCCCGGGCCCACGCTGAGAGGGATAAGTCTGGGGCGTTACTGGCTTGGCTGGCCAATCCAGCGAGAAGAGGGACGACGATCCTAGAATTAAGGGGGAGGGGTGACGTGACTCATTACGGACAGCAAGACATCAACGCACAGTTCTTGGAATACTATACTACTTTATACCAGAGCCAATTGGACCCTATGGTGTTGGAGGATGAGGGATTTTTGGAGGATATTGAACTTCCCCAAATTGATGCAGACGCTGCGGAGGCCCTGGGCCATGACGTAGAGTTGGGTGAGGTCAGGGGGCCATTAAATGCATGGCCAGAAATAAAACACCTGGCACGGACGGGCTCCCGGTCGAGTTCTATGCCACATATGTGGAGGCATTGGCTCCTCGCTTGGTGGCCCTGTACAATAGGTCGAGGCGGGACGGGTGTTTGCCCGTGTCAACGAGGGAAGTGGTAATTATACCGCTCTTAAAACCAGGTAAGCCGCCCTGGGATCGCACTGCGTACCGGCCACTCGCCATGCTCAACCTTGATTTTAAGATCTTGAGCCGAATTTTAGCTAGCCGTTTGATGACTCACATGACGGCGCTTGTGCACGCAGACCAGGCGGGTTTCATTCCATCCCGGAATACGGCCATGAATATCAGGCGGTTACTTCGAGTGCTGGACGCCCCCATCCAAGACAACAGAGAGGCGTGCATCCTATTGATTGATATTGAAAAAGCATTCGACAGCCTTGAATGGCCATATCTTTTCAGAGTCTTGAGGGCCTTTGGCCTCGGGGAGGGTTTTGTGGCCTGGACGGCAATACTGTATAAGAGCTCCACTGCCAGGGTGCGCACGGGAGGTGTGATATCAGAGGCCTGCGTAGTGGGCAGGGGAACGAGACAGGGGTGCCTGTTGTCTCCCCTCTTGTTCGCGCTGGCGATGGAACCTCTAGCTGTACATGCGCGTTCGGGGCGGTATTACCGGGGGCTGGACGAGGTGGGTCAGTCCCAATTTATTGCATTATATGCTGATGATCTTCTAATGTTCCTCGCCAACACTACGGAAGAGCTACAAGGGGCCAAAAACCTATTGGCCAGACTGGGAAGGGTGGCGGGCCTTAAGGTCAATTGGAGCAAGACGTGCCTGTTCCCTGTTTTAAGTGGAAGGAATGACCCTCCGGATGGGCTAGATGTTGAATGGGAAAGCAGCTGTTTGACTTATCTGGGAGTACGTATTTATCATACGGCTGCCGATTTACTGGAAGGTAATGTCGGACGGGCGATACGGGCCACCAAGAATAATTTTGAATTTTGGGGGACTCTCCCGCTTTCAATGGCGGGACGGGTGGCGCTTCTAAAAATGGTCACGCTACCGCGATTACTCTATTATTTTGGGACGCTACCGCTATGGATTCCGCGAAGATTCTTTACCCAGCTTAATACCATGATCACGGGCTTTTTATGGGGTTCCGGGAGACGCAGAGTAGCGCTCGCCACCATGATGAGGCCTAGACGAGATGGGGGCTTTGCAGTGCCGGATTTTGAGGCCTACTACCATGCAGCACAGCTGCAGTGGTTCACGAAATGGATGGCGGGAAGACTTCGCACTGGGGAAGAACGGGGGGGCTCCGATCCGGATCTGAGACAGCTCTCTCAAGTGTTACTAGGGCTCCCAGTGAGCGAAAGGGACGTTACGAGAGACCTGTGGGCGATGCGTCAATGCTGGAACCGGGTTAGTAGGAGAACCCAGCAGATACCCCCATTTGCCCCTGAGATCCCGCTGCTGCTGTGCGAGGCACTACCCCATGGGGGAGACTGGCAGGGATTGCGGACCTGGGAGGGGGCGGGGGTCTCCACTATTGGAGACCTCTACGAAAACAATACCCTGTTACCCTTTAATGACCTAATGGAGCGGCACGGGCTTCCCAGGAGAGGCTTCTTGTTACATGCCTCCCTGACGATGGCTATCCGTAAACATTGGAAGAAAGGAATGGTGGAACCGCCGATCTCGACACCATGCCAATATGTAGTATCAGCGGCTGGGACGATCAAAGCAGTCACTTGCCTCTATGGGCGGCTCACCCAGGAGATGCGGCGGCCCTTAGAGAACCTGCGGCTCAAATGCGAAACAGACCTTGGGATGCCCATAGCTGAGAAGCCGTGGGAGGCATTAGTAGAGAGGGCATGGAAAAGTTCTAGAAATGCACGATTCCAGCTAATCCAGTTTTTTGTCCTCCACAGAGCATACCTCACCCCGCACAAGATTAATGAGTATTTTGGGGCCCGATCAGTTTGTCCGCGATGTAAATTAGAAAACGCCGCATTTTTACATATGTTTTGGGAGTGCCCACTACTAGAGGGGTTCTGGAGGGAGATACTGACTATACTGGGCGACATAACGGAAAGAGATACTACACTGACCCCGGGATATTGCCTGCTGCATTGGTTTCCCCACACTGCCCGGAATAAGGTTACCAGCAAATTTATAGACCTGGGGTTAGTCCTGGCTAAACGAGAAATCACCAGCCACTGGAAGGCGACCAGTGCTCCTAGTGGCTCAAGGTGGCGGAGGGAATTTATAAAATGGGCAGATTGCGAGGGGATTCTTAGGCTGCAAATGGCCCGGAGAATGGATAATGGACAAATGCTGGATGCGGCGAGGGCATGGGAGGCATTAGTTGAGTTGCTCAGGCACCCGGCGGACGATCCCGAACCCCCCCCTGAGTGAGTGGATCTGTGAGAGAGAGCTGCAGTGCTGTCCTATTGGGTTGTGATCTATGGGGGAATGAAACCATATAATACGTAGCGGCATCCCCTTGATAGTTGCCTCTCTATTGGAATTACTGTATCTGTTGTCTTATATGACTGGGTACGATTCTTCGCAGAGCTATTGATGACCGAGCGACATGCCTGGAGGGTGGGGGAAGTTGTATAGGGGGGAGGGGAAGGGAAGGGTACGTTATGGCTAACGGAAGGGGTGGTAGGGAGGGTGGGGTTGTTCCTAAAGTTGAGGAGGGGGGGGGATTATTTGTTTGTAATTTGTATGACATATCAATGAGGGCTTTGAATTTGATTATAATTGAACCTAATAGGAACCTGATGCCTGGATATAAAGAACTGCACAGCAGGGCCCATTTACATAACTGCTACAAATGACTAAAGATTGCCCTACATGCCTAGATCAAGAGAATATGCCATAGTGATTGTTGTATTATAAATGCCTAATAAAATTTGTTTACAAAAAAAATGAGAGAGCCGATCCTTAACAACTGTCAAAATCAACTGTTGCATCAGTACCTGGTGGACTCTGATCTGACCTCTCCCCAAGAATTGGGTCAGAAGGCAGACAAGTGGGTCAGAACCAGGGTGAGGCAGAAGGTTCAGAACCAAGGTGGTGACTCTAAGAAGCAAGATTCTAAGAACTCTGATAAGGGTGGGGACAAGGGTAAAGACCAGAAGTCTTCTCAAGGGCCCCAAAAATCTGCATCTGGTGGGAGTCCCAATCTAACAAAGGAAAAGGCCAAAAGAAACCATGGTGTAAAATCTGTAAGCAGAAAACCCATTGGACTAGTGATTGTACAAAGACCAAAGACTCAACTCCAGCCACCATTGCCCCTAAGGCAACTGTTCCCCCTAGTTCAGCTACAAGTGGTGGTGTTCCTAATAAGGGTGTAGTAGGGTTAACCCTGGGATCTGAGATGGACTCTGGCCTAGTCAGAGTTCCAACTCAGGCTGTACGGATCTGTGATGGAGACATAGATATGTCCTCCTATGTGAGTCCCAGTAATCTGGGCAAATACAGACAGCAGACCTTAATTAATGGAAGAGAGGCTTTGGCATACAGGGACACAGGAGCAAGTGTCACAATGGTGACAAAAGATCTTGTAGCCCCTGAGCAGATCATACTTGGTGAAATGTACCAAGTGACCAATGCTAGCAATGTCAGGACAGACCATTCCCTGGCAGTTGTTAATTTCTCCTGGGGAGGGGTAACTGGCCCTAAGAAGGTTCTGGTAAGTGCAGACCTCCCTGTTGAATGCTTGCTTGGAAATGATTTGGAAAGTTCAGCTTGGGCTGAAGTTGAACTCAGGACCCATGCAGAAATGTTGGGCATCCCTGCAGATGTGTTTGCTATGACCAGGTCACAGGCAAAAATGTCTAAAACTGAACAGGCCCTGGATTCTGGAATAATGGACCAGGTGCCTCCCAAGAGGAGGAGCAGTAGGGTAAAGGCAGTGTCTCCCCCCCTGCCTCAGAAAGCAGATCAGTCTCTTGAGGGAGATGATCTCAGTCGTGAAGAAGGAACTGTCCCAGAGAAGCTTGAGCCTGATCAGGTTGAGTTCTTGGGGACAGGGGGCCCTTCCAGGGCAGATCTGAGCCAGGAGCAGCTGAGCTGCCCCTCTCTTGAACCCCTCAGACAGCAAGCTGCTACTGAGGCTGCTGGGAGTACTAGTGGTACCCATAGGATCTATTGGGATGATGGACTCCTTTACTCAGAGTGTAGAGACCCCAAGCCTGGAGCCACCAGGAGGTTGGTTATACCTCTGAAGTTTAGGAGCTTCCTATTGACCCTAGCACATGATATCCCATTGGCAGGTCACCTAGGCCAAAACAAGACTTGGGACAGAATTGTCCCTCACTTTCATTGAGCTCATATGTCTGAAGACACCAAGGAGTTTTGTCGCTCCTGTGTTACCTGTCAAGCCAGTGGTAAGGCAGGTAGCACCACAAAGGCCCCCTGATACCACTACCTGTGGTGGGGGTTCCCTTTGAGAGGGTAGGGATTGACATTGTTGGTCCCCTAGACCCCCAAACAGCATCTGGGCACAGGTTTATCCTAGTGGTGGTGGACCATGCCACTAGGTACCCAGAAGCAATTCCCCTCAGGACCATCACAGCTCCTGTGGTGGCAAGGGCCCTCCTGGGAATCTTTTCCAGGGTGGGTTTTCCTAAGGCGGTAGTATCAGACAGAGGTGCAAACTTCATGTCTAGTTACTTGACTGCTATGTGGAAGGAGTGTGGAGTAAATTATAAATTTACCACCCCTTATCACCCACAATGCAATGGTTTAGTTGAAAGGTTCAACAAAACCTTGAAGGGTATGATTAAAGGCCTCCCAGAAAAGCTTAAGCGCAGATGGGAAATACTTTTGCCCTGCCTTCTCTTTGCCTACAGAGAGGTTCCACAGAAGGGGGTTGGTTACAGCCCATTTGAGCTTATGTTTGGACATCCAGTTAGGGGTCCATTGTGTCTCGTGAAGGAGGGATGGGAGTTACCTCTCAAACCCCCTAAACAGGATATTGTGGACTATGTACTTGGTCTCCGCTCCCGGATGGCTGAGTACATGAAGAAGGCAACTAAAAACCTTGAGGCTAGCCAGGAATTACAAAAGGCCTGGCATGACCAAAAGGCTGTGTTGACTGTTTATCAGCCAGGACAGAAAGTATGGGTGTTGGAGCTGTGGCCCCAGCAGCCCTCCAAGATAAATGGAGTGGCCCCCATACCATTGTTGAACAGAAGGGAGAGGTTACCTATCTGGTGGACCTTGGATCTCCCAGGAGCCCCCATAGGGAGCTCCATGTCAACAGACTGAAACCATATGTTGACAGGGCAGACATGGGCTTGCTAATGGCTACTGATGAGGGACAGGAGGAAGAGAGTGATCCACTCCCTGACCTGCTCTCTCAGAACCCTGATGATGGATCAGTAGATGGTGTAGCCTTGGCAGGCAGCCTCACTGACCAGCAGCAAACTGATTGCAGAAGAGTTCTCAATCAGTTCAGACATATGTTCTCTCTGACTCCAAGTCAGACTACCTGGTGCACTCATGAAGTGGACACTGGGGACAGTCTGCCTGTTAAAAATAAGATTTACAGGCAACCTGACCATGTCAGGGACTGCATCAGGACTGAAGTCCAGAAGATGTTGGATTTGGGTGTGATTGAACCCTCAGATAGCCCTTGGGCTAGTCCAGTAGTCTTAGTGCCTGAACCTCACACCCAGGGTGGTAAGAGAGAGATGAGGTTTTGTGTAGACTACAGAGGTCTCAATGCAGTCACTAGGACTGATGCCCATCCCATACCAAGGGCAGATGAGCTCATAGACACTTTGGCCTCAGCCAAGTTTCTCAGCACATTTGACCTGACAGCTGGCTACTGGCAAATCAGATTAGCTGAGGATGCAAAAGCCAAAACAGCATTTTCTACCCCTAGTGGGCACTACCAATTTGTGGTGATGCCCTTTGGTTTGAAAAATGCACCTGCCACTTTTCAAAGGTTGGTGAACAAAGTCCTTACAGGCCTGGAAGCCTATAGTGCAGCATATCTAGATGATATTGCTGTCTTTAGCTCCACCTGGGAGGATCACCTGGGAGGATCACCTGGTCCACCTGCGAAATGTTTTGGAGGCCCTGCAGAAAGCAGGCCTAACTATCAAGGCCACCAAGTGCCAGATAGGGCAGAGTCAGGTTGTGTACCTGGGCCACCTTGTGGGTGGAGGCCAGGTTCAACCATTGCAGAGCAAAATCCAGACCATCATGGACTGGGTTGCTCCAACCACCCAGACTCAGGTCAGAGCTTTCTTGGGCCTGACTGGGTACTATAGAAGATTTGTCAAAGGGTATGGATCCATAGTGACCCCTTTGAATGACTTAACTTCTAAAAGAATGCCAAAGAAAGTTCAGTGGACGGTTAGCTGTCAAAAGGCATTTGATGACCTGAAGCAGGCCATGTGCACTGCTCCCATTCTGCAAAGTCCTGATTACTCCAAGCAATTCATTGTCCAAACAGATGCCTCTGAGTTGGGGGTAGGGGCTGTGTTATCACAATTGAATGATGAAGGTCAGGATCAGCCAGTAGCTTTTATTAGCAGAAGGTTGACCCCCAGAGAGAAACGTTGGTCAGCCATTGAGAGGGAGGCCTTTGCTGTGGTTTGGGCCTTGAAGAAGCTGAGGCCATACTTGTTTGGCACTCACTTCATTGTTCAGACAGACCACAAGCCCCTCTTATGGCTAAAACAGATGAAGGGTGAAAACCCCAAACTTTTGAGGTGGTCCATTTCCTTACAGGGGATGGACTATACAGTGGAACATAGACCTGGGAGTAACCATGCCAACGCAGATGGACTCTCCAGATATTTCCACTTAGAACATGAAGACTCAACTGGTCAAGGTTAGTTTAATGTTCTGACGTTTGGGGGGGGTTGTGTAGGAGAGTAGGATCTGCTTCTTATAGTTACCCCCACTTTTGCTGATGTTTCACTGTTTTTCGACTTAGCCAGACTGTGGCCCTGCTAATCAGGACCCCAGTCTATCTGCTTTCTACTCTAAATTGACTGTATGTACTTTAGGTACACTCCAGATTGGATTCTGGGGTACCCTTGTGAGTCCCTAGTATATGATATACTATGTACCCAGGCCATAGATACCCTAGAGGCCTACCAGGGGCTGCAGCATGTATTATGCCACCCCTGGGAAGCTTTGTAAAATGACACAACAGGTCTGCTACAGCAGCCTGTGTAAGGTGGTGTATCCACCCCTTACTGAGGTATAGGTTCCCTATATCTCTCCATATCACTGCACATGTAAACCTATCAGTCACCCCTATGGCAGGCCTTAACAATCCTGAAGGCAGGGTGCTGGGTTTCATGTGAGAGGGTGCCCATGCATGAGCAGAGCCCTCTGCAGCTTTCGGAATCTTTATTCCGGGGTTGTTTGTGATGCAGCCAGACCATATACTCTTAAGTGCATTATAACCAAACGGTAAATGCTAACTTTGGAGTGGCTGCATGGAAAACTGTCGTGTTTGGTGTCAAACACCTTGGAATCATACCCCCACACCAGTAACTGGTGTGGGAGTATGATCCCACCCTTCTAGAGGGAGAGACATGACAGCACCGGTATACCCGGTACCAGCTAACAGAGCCCTGGCATCATAAAATGGATGCTGCAGCCACAGACACGAGTCTGCCCTCCTGCTGCTGGACGAAACTCCAGCAGGGGAGGCCTGGACAATAGGTTTCCTGTCACAGGGAAGTATGACCACCTCCCAGACAGGCTTTAGTGTATTGGGGCTGGGTGGGTGCACTCTCAGAGTGCTTTGAAGTCTGCACTGGGGGCACATTTGGTGTCCCTGTGCATAGTCCAGCTCAAACCGGTTGCAGGGGCACACAGCCCCTGCTCTGGCGTGAAACTGGACAAAGGAAATGGGTGTAGCCACCTCTCTTTCCTGACCCTCCCATAGGTGGGTCCCCAGAGTTTGTCCCACCCCTTCCTTGGGTATAAAGTAGGAAACCCTGACTACAGTACTTTAGATTACACCTGGACTAAACTCTGATCCCAGAAACCAAGTACTTAGACGATCTACACTACGCTGGATGACTGAAGAATCTCCCTTGGAGTAAAGGAGTTACTCCCCTGCAAGGCAGTCACCTTTAACGCAACTGACCGATTGGCATCTCCGAGCTCCGACGGACTCCGAAGAATATTGTCACACAGGAGGTAGGTTTTCCGAGGTCTCTGAGGTCGATCTGTGCCCACAGCAAGTCTGAGGCCTGTATCCCTTGTGGAGACCGTGCAACCCGAACCCCTGGACACCGCAACCATTTGCAGAAGCATCAGCTTTCCGGCAACCCCTGAGGCTGAGCTTTGGGTTACTTGTAGCCCTGACCCCAAGCAGTAATTGCACCGAAGATTGCAGGCCTACACTCGAGTGTTCCGTGGGATGCCATTTTGTGATTCCTCTCGAGGTCTCTTCGCGATCCCTGGTCCGTTGACCTGTGGGTCCCCAAGAAGGCAACTCTAACTTTTGTTGGGCTTCCCTGGTTGCTCCAGACGTGCCCTGACTCTCCATCACTTGGGGAGTCCCCAGGACCTTGCTGGTCCGCACAGAAGCATCTTTTCTCTTCCTGCGTGGGTTGCTGTTGCCAAGGCTTGTTGTGGTCAATCCGATCACCGACACCCAGCACTCGACATCCTTTGTGGGACAGCTAGAATCCGGCTCCTGGTTGTCGTCAACATCTCCGGGACTCCGTGGCTGCAGAGTCAAACTTCCCCTCTTCGCACCTGAAGCACCCGACATCGGTGGGCATTCGATTGCTCTGCTCCTGGTCACTGGCTAGTGACCCAGACTCTGTCCCCTCTGCTTTCAGGTTCTTCACATCTTCAATCCAGGCTTGGATCACACCGGACACTTTTCTCCTTCACGGCAGCAGCACTTTGCAGCAGATCGCCATTGAAAACGACGACGATTCCCGACACCTTTTGACACCTATGCACCCGGCTTCCCTGGGTAAGGTAACTCAAGTACTCCGGTGCTCCCGTGGGTGTTGGCCCTAGAACCCCTTAAGTCTAAAGGGGTTTGCTCAAAGTCCTCTCCTAAGTGTCCTTTAACTTTAAAATTCCAACCGCGACTTTCCGCATTGAATCCTACGGCGCTCGCGGCTGTGTTCTCACACTGCACACGTCCCCCGTGGGTCTCCTGTGTCACTACCTTGGGGTCCCAGCGATTCTACGTGCTCTAGGCACTGTGTCTAGTCAAGTCGTGGTTCTTATACCACTTTCTTAGTATATGGTTTGGTCTCCCCTGGAGCCCACTGTGTATTGTGCTATTTACTGTCGTTTTAATACTGTGATACTGTGTATCTTGAACTCTAATCTCATAAAGGGATTAGTAGTTAGTGTTTAGAAATAAATACATATATTTTATATATATCTTGTGTGGTTCTCCTTTCATTTAGTTATTCAAGAGGTTATAATCTGGTAAACCAAGCTGCCTTACACTCCTTCAAGACTTAGCCTGAAGCCTGCTCTCCATAGCTACCACTAGGATAGCTTTCAATAAAGGTTGTCTTTAAACCTATCATCAATAAGGGTCATTTGGACTGGTGCAAGGTGCCCACTATAACTAGTGGACAGCATATGCCAGGCCAACTTCTCACACTGTGGAGAAGTGTGGCTCAATGGTTAGAGCGGCAGACCCTGATGCAGAGATCTGGCCCGGGACCAGGGTTCAATTCCCGCCTCGGCGGGTCTTGGGCTCAATTTCCTCGGACCTTATAATTCTCGCCTCGGTGCCTATTCTAATCATGGGTCCCAGTCTGCAACTCTGGGCAATAGCTTGCTTAATCTCCACAACGGCCCCAACAGCGCTGGGATGCCTGGCTTCACCCTGGGGGTGCCCAGGAGTGGACATTTCACAGGGAAAAGCCAGGAAGGGTTCCACAGCGGTATGCGTACAGCGCCAGGACACCCCTTTGGGGGTATAAGTGCGCTTTACAAGTACAAATTTCATTTCATTTCACACTGCAGTGGCAGTTCTGAGACATGTTTGCAGGGCTACTCATGTGGGTGGCACAATCAGTGCTGTAGACCCACTAGTAGTGTTTGATTTACAGGCCCCGGGCACACCTGGTGGACTTTACTAGGAACTTATCAGTAAATCAAATATGCCAATCATGGATAAACCAATCACCAATACAATTTACACAGGGAGGGCTTGCAGTGGTAAAGTGCCCAGAGTCCTAAAACCAGCAAAACCGAAGTAAGAAAACTATGGGAGGAAGGCACAAACTTTGGGGATAACCCTGCAAAAAGGGCCAGGTCCAACAGACCCTTAGACCTAGCTCTTCAGTACTCTTCTGGACCTGTGGACTCAGCCAAGAATAAGGACTACTGTGCTGCTGAAAGTACTGCCATTCTGCTTTGACTGCTGCTATGAAGGACTACTGCCCTGCTGCCCTTTTTTCCTGGGTGAGAAGGACTGGACCTGCATCTCTAAACCCAAGACCCCACAATCACTCCAATGGCTAGTTGACTGGCCTCCTGATCAGAAGCTTCAGGGTTCGTAACAGGCTTCCAACAACCTTTAACCCAACACCTGGACTCTGCCATCTATAAGTCCTACCCTCCCAAGTGGTGCTATCCCAGTCCTGGACCCTTGGAGATGGGCCTTAAAGTGCTCTGCCAGCCCATCTGTGGATTCAGCAGAACCAACGCATCTCCTCCACGCCATCTCCTTGCCCACCACCGGCCATCAGAACCAACGCAGCATGACGCATCGCCTCACCCGGATCTCGCATTGCCTCGTATGTGTGGCGCATTTTCGACGCGTGACCCCACATCTCTTCGCAACCAGGATTAAGATACTGTGTTCATCTGACCTAAGTGGGTCCCTGTAGCTGGCCCACACTCCATTGCGGTTGGCCTGAACTTGTTACTTTGTCCTGGTCTAGAGCGATCAGATAACCACAGTTGGCACTTGATGCTTTTTGGTGCTATTTTTAAGTAACTCTTTAAAGTTGCATATCTCCGATTCGACTGATTGGATTTTTGTCATTTTGGTCATGATTTATTTACTGAAATGTACTGTTTTTATAAATTGGTGTGGGAATTTTCTTGTTCTGTGTTTTCACTTTATTACTGTTTGAGGTGTAGCACAAATACATTACACATTGCCTCAAAGTTAAGCCTGACCACTCTGTGCCAAGCTACCAGAGAGTTGAGCACAGGTTAATTTGGGCTTTGCTTGTTACTTCACCATGACAAGGATTGTGTTAGTGCTTGAGTAGGGTTTCAACCTCTCAACCAGTCTTAGAGCCTCCATCTTGCTCTCAACTTATGGTACCTTCTCTTCAGCGCTGTGCCACGTGCCCTGCTACTCAATAACTACACATGTGAGCGCATTGGGGCAGTTGCTCCAGCAGCAACATTTTTGTCTCTGCTCCTGGTAGAGGAGAGAGTGTTAAATATTCCCCTTGTCATACCTATCCAATATTGGCAGTCAGCCATCTCCTGGAGCAGATGCACTTTCCCAAACAACAGGTTATTAATTTCCAAAGCATTTAATCATCACTTAGCTGGCACTGGCGGAGAGGTACCAGACGAGAACCCCAGGTCAGGTGCCAGAACTCTCTGATCCATTCACCTCTGTTCCTCTCCTCAAGTATTCAAGGGGTGCACAGCTTCTTACCCGGGTCCTGTCTCAGTCTTGGTATAGCCCATCGCCTCATCTTCCATGCCACTTCAGCCCCAGCACAAACATTCTGGGCATCCGAAGTATTTGGAGAATTGTAGGAGAAGATGCAGCCACTACACTCTTGAACTTGAGTCTAATAGGGTACTTTGGAGTATCCCCATTCCACTGCTTCCACCTGCTGTAACTGACAGTCAGCATCTCCTGCACCAGATGCAATTACCCAAACAGGATATTGAGAAACCAAAGCATTCAGCCACCAGTCAGCTTGCACTCGATGAGAGGTATAAGAAGAGTACCAAACGTCAGGTGCATAAGTTTCCTAGGTCCTTCTATCCAGCCACCTTTTTAGCCGTCCTCAAGACCTCCATGGGTGCACAACCCCCTTACCAGTGCCTGCCTCAGTCTGGTTATAACGTATGGTATGGTTAAAAACGGCAACATTTAGGAGAGAAACCTGCGCAAGTTTTAACTTCTCAATGAATTGTTGCCCAACAGACGTGGATACAGTGGTTTTCTGGTGAAACTGCCTTATATAAAAGGTGTAGGTTGGGGAAATCTGCCGAAGGTGCAACATCGCTATACTGGCTGGTCGGTTGCTCTTCTCATGTCAGTTTGAATTAAGTTTCTCAATGCAGGGACTGAAGATGAGGTTCTCCAACGAAAATGCAAACTCCTCTGAACTCTTCAGTATTTATTCACGTGTGAGCTTTGACCTTGGCACAGGAATAGACCAATCGATTAACATTCAGAGCCAGATTTATCAATCTTTCATGCAACGCAGCAAGACAGATTGCTGCGCTGCATGAAAGGGAGAGGGGAGAAGTGCGCCATATTTACATTATATGGTGTATTCCTGTTCTCTTCTGCGCTTGTGCATAATCTGCTGCCTAGTGCCAACGCAGGCACTCTTGCGCCAAGGGACACTTTTCTGCACAAAACAATCCTCTGAGGCTTGTTTCTCTTTTAAAGTGTGCTGCAGAATGCAGAAAGAGGAAATAAAAGAAGAAATACAAATATTTGTCCTCGTTGCAACTCTCCTGGAAGGCGTAGCATTTTGAAGCATTTCCAGATTTACAAGTCTTTGTAAATCTATGAATGCACCAAAATCCATGGGAGGATTCATGGGAACACCCACACTCCACCCATGGAATGCCTTCCCAGGCAGAGTAACACAAGGCAGCGGCTTACGCTGCTTGAGCTACTCCAGATTTACCAAGCAACGCAGGGCCATGCAAGGTGGCCTTGTGCTGCTTGGTAAATCTGATTTAGTATTGCATTGCTCTTGTGACATCATGAGTGATGCAAGGGCAACACAATACTATGATAAATCTGGCCCTTAATGTGTTATTTGAGAGGCCACTTTCCACCATAATTGCAGGCATAAGCTGAGGCTTACACGACGAATGGATTTATTTATTTATTTATAACATTTATAGAGCGCATGAATCACCCCAGCCGGGGTATCTCCGCGCTGTAGCCGCCTTAGACAACCAAAATGGGAAAGATCAGAACAGTGAGGTTTTTAGCAATTTTCTGAAGGATAGGTAGTTGGTGCAGAGATAAAATGCCCTCAAAGTCTAAATGCTATGCACTTGTGCTTCACAGGTCACCGGTGCAGTGAAAGTTGTGTAATCATGTGTCTGCATCATGGGATATTATGCAACTGTTGGTTGACACAATTTAACTTTCACAATGTTCTATTCATTGATGATATATTTTGTGCATCTACTTGTTTGCTACACCAGATGTTTGTGCAAGAAATTCACCACTGACTTCAAGACACCGGAGTGTGTGGCATGCATAGTATGCAAATGCGAATATGTGCAATAGCAATTTTAGCTAAACCACAAGTACACGTAATGTGCATCTTTCGAAATCAAAATATTAATTAAAGGATAGATCATCTATATTTCTACCTACCTCAATATATAATTACGATTTCTCAAGCTTAGAACATGTGGTGGGTATTTCTCTGAGTTTAATCTATGGACATTCCACCTTAATGTAGACTCCAGAATATTGTGGAAAATATATTGCAGTCCATAATATCAGCAAGGTAAGTATATGCACTATAGGTAAGTAGACATTTACTTTACTAAACTACAGATACATGTACCTGACAATATAGATCTACAAGGTACCTAGATGTGGAGTTAAAAATAGCAATTCTACACAGACCTATATGCACTTACCAGCTCAATATTTTTATCCTCAATATTTTGACCACAATAATTTGGTAGCACAATGTATCTGTGGTTTATATTTCAACATAAAACTTATTCTATGTGTCGGCTAGGAGTCTACCAACAACAACCACCACCAACACCTGATAGTCAACAGTATCAAGAGGCCAGGGTGAATAAAGTTAGTGATCTGGCCCTTATGTATGGCTGTTGTAAAATGCAAGTAGATTGTGCACATCGTTACCTGCTAGCCATGACTAGCTTTAATGTTTAAAGAGATAGCGAAAGGATTCAACATAGAATACACACAGTCTGGGCTGGTGTAGTCTTGTCATCCCCTGACACTAGAGTGTTTGGTGGCAAAGTTAATGACACCCACTTTTAGGTCTCGCTTGACAGTGGAGCTGTCAGTATGACATATTGTTACCAATTCTTTAAAATACACAGAGTGGGATTTGTATCCACCCAGAGCAGGATTGCAGGCTTACCTCATGCTATTGGTTATTTGACATATCATTTCTTCTTCCTGGAACTGCGGTTCCGTTGGAAGGCATTGGGAATATTTTACACCTGAAAAAGTACACCGACTCATCATGCTGTTTAGCACAATCAACCTTTGATCTCCTATATGCATTCTAAACAGAAAGCACTCAGTGTTGCCACTTTACCCAGCATTGGTAAGGTAATTAGAGCAGGCTTTTATGCGGTAAACATTATTTGTGACTGTAACACATGTCAAATGAATCCCTTTGTTTCTGTGTTGAATCATTAAAATAAGACCTATAGCTTTTTCCAGTGCTTGTTCACTTTGAGATGGCCCTTGATAAAAAGTGTAAAACCTTGCACTGGGTTCAAGTTAAACTGTCCTGGATTAAAATCCATCTTTCGACCTTGCCAGTAAATGGTATTCTTCCGTCTTAAATCATCTTAATACCTATTGACAAGCACATTTTAATCATGAAAGAATCATTTGATTTCAGAAATTGAAAGCTCCTAAGTGAACTTACTAGGAATCTCACAGAAGTATGCATTCATGAATATGATATTTTTATAGCTCAAACCTAGCCAAAAGACAGAAGAGTGCTGTACACGAGCATAGACAAGTGTAAATTCATCCAGTAATTGGAGAGCAAGCTGGGTTGTGGACGGTTAATGCATTGTGATGCAGTGTTCTTTAAGGAGATGAGTCTTCAACTCTTTCCTAATTTGCAGCAGCATTACATTTACGCTTGTCTTTGCTCGTGTACAGCACTCTGCTGCCTTTAGCTAGGTTTGAGCAATAAAAATATATTCATGCATGCATACTGGTGTGAGATTCCTAATAGGTTCACTTTACCACATTGCAGTTTCAGCTAAAAGACACCTTGCTACATGTAAAGATCTCAGGAGTACTTTAACTGACTGATGATATGATTAGGGTTTGATTTTGCATGGGGCTTCCTGTCACTTCACCCATGTAGAATTCCCACCAGCCCAATGTTGGTTTAAACCTATTTCTAATGGCACCCCAGAAAATCTCTTTACCTACACTGTGCTTACTTGTTTGTGAGTTCAGGGTACATTTGCCATACCATATTCTTTGCTTTGCTGGAAAAGACCTCAAAGGATCCGGGTCAACACTGTGAACACAGCCACTGCTGCCAATAAGAGCTCCCCTCTCCCCAGTGTTTAGGGGTTAGTTGGGCCTTCTGGAGTTCATGTGCTGAACATGCTCCTGATCTTGACAGCTGGCAACAAGATGTATTATAAACATGGCTCAATGATATGAACCTTGACAGATTTGAACTCCAATTTTCACTGAATGCCAACTCACTTAGATTCACCCTGGACACCAACCTCACCCTCAAAGAACATATTGCCAAAAACATCAAAGGCAATCTTGTACCAACTCTCTCCTGAAGAAAGTACAACCATTTCGTCCAGAAGGTGACTCCTAGTACTCCTGCATCTGGATGATGGTAATGTCCTACCGCATGGCCTCCCCAACTCCACACAGCAGTACCACAACCAGCAACGACCCACAAGGAACAACAGCCAACTGCTCAGTCAGACAATAAACGTATGTAAGACATTACCTATTAGCGACATGAACCATTAACGTTTGCTTAATATTATCTATGGCACTAGGATGTCTTGCAGTGCACCATCATTCTACAAAACATACTAAATGCATTGTTAATGAAAAAGAAATCCAACTAAGGCACAAACTCCCTTAGCCATCTTCCAAAGAAACACTCCAAAATAAGTATAAACAATTGGCTATTCACTTAAGTGGTCACATGTACTCGTGCTTTCCTAGCCATATGCTCATGTTGCTACCTTTCCATAATTACAGACAACCAGCAAGACTCAGATGCAGTATTAACAATAATCCAGGCTGATTTGAGGAGCTACAATGCTGTATTTCAATCTTTCAGGACAATATCAGGGCAAACACAGGTTAACTAACATTATTAGGCCAAAATGTCTTGTATTTCTACACTGAAATCTTAGGGAAGAGGAAGGTGAGTGTGTTTAATAGATCTCATTCATACTCAAAGCAATCCCCTGTCAGAACAGACGTGGAGTAAACTTATTCTAGAGTACATAGCTGTGGCAGCTAGAGATGCATCTACTTTCCTTGAGGGTTTCAATTCTTTCCTTCTGTAATAGAAAATATCATTTGTGAATAGGCCTATTTATCTCTATGATAGTGCCTTGTAGTGTTCCTCAAGGTTGTCTCTCTCATTTTCATGCTGACCCTCACAGGACTGATCTGTAGGAATAGTCTTGTTCCAATCATGTGCAGACGACACTCATATCTACTTTCGTGCTTTTCAGTCTGTGAGACTTCTTTAGGGAATTCTTCTAGGATTTTTATCTATTGAAGTACGGGATGGATTACAGTGGACTAAAACTTTATAGCTTAAAAAAAGGAAGTGATGATTCGTGGCCTTAATCATTTTCTCTCTATGTACCTACTCCTCCTCACCTTTCATACAAACCATAATATTCCCTAAATTTGTAAAAGCTCTAGATATCCATCTGGTTGTTGAAGTAAGCATGAAGGCTGACACCAGCTCGATCACCAAAAGTTTCTTTCTTCTTGTTTTTGCTAGCTGCAAAACACTGTCCCGTTCATTGCCAAAAGCTTACATCAAGGTATAGTGTTACCTGAGCAAGGTCATAGCTTTGGGGGAGTGGGGGGTTGTTTGGGGTGTTACACCTCCCTAATAAGTGTATTTTATAGTAAACAGTTGGGTACAGGTGCTTTAAGTCGGGTATGGTGAGAGGTTTGATTTCACTTGGGATTTTTACATACTCACACAGTCAAAAACACACACACTTGTCTCTGTTTCACTGGTCTTAAAAGCGGTTATTTTACAAAATATTGAGCTTGAAGTACCCCTAAGAGTCCACACTCCTCATTTTCTACTGTTCCTTAAACCCCTCTCATGCCCTGTTTCTGATATACTATATTTTAACCAGCATGATGGTTGGAAAATCTGAAATGTACATCTCTCAATCTTACTGGTCAAGCTACGCCCCTGTCCGCGGGTCAACTGAAAGCTGAATTTTTACAAATGTTGTCCCAAAAGATTGCTCAAATATGAATTGAACCACATCCACAGTGTCCAAAATACTGTCAGAAGACTAATTGCTGGTCTCAAAATAAAGTGATCCCATTTCCCACTTAATAACATTCACTGGATGCCTGTTGTCACCAGGATGAGATTCAAACTCCTACATTTACCTATAAAATGTTTGGCCAAAATTGCACCCTCTTGCAACAACATTAAGATCTACCTCCACCTCAATATTGGTCAGAAGACAAGTCCTTTGTTTCTCAGTTGAACCAACCCCCATCACTTAAAAGCTCCTCCTTCCCTACTGGCACTCAGAAAAGCCATGGAAAATTCGTACTTTACTCAACAGTCCTTCCTGCTTTACACATGCACATCATGTTTCTCCGAAGGACAATTTTGTTGCTACATTAAGTAATAAAAGTGCTATAATCAATAATTAGAACATTGAAATGTTGAGAGCTTCACTGAAAACAATGGTGTAGCTCCGGGCTTATAATGGATGGTATAAGCCCAGAGCACCAACATTCTAATGTTTGTCTTCATGTTTCTTACTTTTTAATTTAGAACATTCTACCATCAGTGGGTGGAATGTTCTAATAGCCTTATAGCCCTTCTGCCTCAGGCTATATTTGTTCTTACAGGTCCTCTCCCTCGTTATAGGCCATCCTCTGTGGCTTGGGCCTATAACTTGGGTTCAGGGTCTTCAACAACCAGTATAGCCCTCAGCAGAAGGCTATAAGGCTATAATAGCCTACTTCGGGTCATGAGAGGGCAAAGCAGAATTTGGCTAAAAAGTGACTCTTACAGATAAGTGGGTTGCCTTAGCTGACCTCCTACCCTATTTGCAGATCCACAGAGCAATATGCTATGTATTGCCGTTATTGTGGAACTAGAGGGGCAGCATGGCCCAGTTGAGGGCTTCTACTTTACTGAATCATAGCCACTGCCCACACTCAATGGTGTTTGAACAAAATATTGATTAAAAAATATCAGGAGACAGAAATACCCTAAATTAAATATCGTGACGCACAAATATCGTGGACACGAATGTCATTTTTTAAGGTAAGTAATATAGTTTTAAAACTAATGGTTAAAAATATAATTTTTAAATATTTTAATGTGCTTCAGGTGATATATTAATTGTATGTGTTACTTTTGTTTATATAAATGTTATTCATTGTTTTTAAAATATATTTTGTAACTTAAGGTGATTTGGGATTTTTAAAAATTAATTTTTAATAGTAATTTATAGTGTCATTGTGGGTTTTGGGTTTGTAGGTGGATAGGGTGGGAAGCTAATTAGGTTATAATTAATTAATTATTTAAATATTTTACTTAATTATATGATTGATACTTATTATGTCATATACTTAATATATATAGTTATATGTTATTTGTGGGCTGTTAGGTTTGTAAGGGTATAGGGTGGGAAGTTAATTAAGTAATAATTGGCGCTAGAGGGCGCGCAGCGTAATGGCCGCACACTAGTGCAGCTCCGCTGGCCCGGAACCATCAGCAGCTGCAAATCCTTGGTAGATGACATCGGAAATATGCCATCCCTGTAAAAATGGACATTGGAAGCCTGGCGCACTTGTATAATGCCGGTCAGCAGTCTCTATCAGCAACGTGGGGGCTGTAAATTAACCTTGTAGCTGGCGCACGCGAAAACTGGAGCGCTCAACAAAATGGCGGCCACCTTTCTCACCGGACGGCGGAATGACACCCCGATGGTAACCAGCTCACAGATTACCCGCTAAGCAAACGGTGAGTGTGGTGTTTCCTGCGAAGGGACGCGGTGCATATGGGGAGCACAGAATAGCGTAAGCACACTGCCGGGATACTCAGATGCGACTCAACCCGCAGTAAAATGGCGGATACCGGCAGACGAAATGCGGCGGAGCCGCAATAGATTAGCCGAGACCCTGCGCATCACTGTAATGCACAGAAATAGCCTCAGCAGACCAACAATTGAATTGTCAAAGCGAAATATTCAGGCAACGGGCGGTGCGGCACTGTACTCTGCCATAGTGGACGTGGAGGACCAATACGCTGCTACATACCCTCACATAGCCACACACAAGTGCCTGTAGACATACTCTGAGGCCCATTGCATTGTGCTGACACCAGGCATTGTGGGGGAAAAACCACCACTGCGCTGCTGAACTGGCGGATTACACCCCATACCTGACAACGCTGCAGCACCACTGGATGCGGAGCGGAGGCGATTGACCTACATACAGGGCAATAACTGGGGAATCGCTGCCGCATCACCGTTCGAAATCCCAGGGATCCCCTCCTCGATCACCAGTGCGTCTTTCTGAGGCAAGCCCTCCAAGTCCCCATGTGACAAACTGTGTATCTACGACCACCATACAGATCCTAAGGGACGGCGACATTGGCTAGCAGCTCGAAGAAATCGTGTAGATCGCAGTGCGGTGTCGCACTCTCATACACATCTCCTGCGCGACGCCATCACAGTTAAAAACCTCAAAGCCATGGGCAAACCTGATAGACAACAACCTAAATTGTCGTTTGATACACGACGCACGCACAAAACAACGCAGGCACATTCAGATACCGAATTAGATACAGAAGGCGCCAGAGGATCCAATATGGAAGCTACCTTAGCCGCCATCCAGCAAAGTCTGCAGGCAATCGACGGGAAAATCGATACTCTAACGCGGAGAGTAGATCATATGGCCGCCAAACTGGACAAACAAGGCGAACGCCCAGATGCAGCGGAATTGCGGATTTCAGCAGTGAAGGACGAATCCAACGACACCGCCACGAAATGCGCCGCCATGGAGAAACTACTAGTGACTATACAAAATAAGAACGAGGATGGAGGCGAGGTCCCGCCGCAATAATGTACGCGTAATGGGAATACCACAGAGTGTGAATACTGGGAAGCTGGAAACGTACATAGAGAAAATGCTAAAAGACTGTTTTGGAGAGGAAAACTTCTCACCACTACTCATTATAGAAAGGGCGCACTGATCCCTGGCTCCCCCACCACCTCCAGGAGCTCCGCCACGACCGATAATAGCACGTGTGTTGAATTATAGGGACAGAGACAGCATACTACGGTTGGCGCGCGAAAAACAACAAGCCAAGTATCAAAATTATGATGTCTCATTCTAACCGGATTTCACACAAACTGTACAACTAGCGCGCAGAGAATTTACAGAAGTAAAAAAGAAGCTCCGGGACCTGGAGATTCCATATGCTATGCTCTACCCCTCAAGGCTGCGAGTCACGCACGATGGCCGAACAACGATTCTGCACACACCGCGAGCTGCTCAGGATTTTCTAAAGCACGTCGCAACCAAGCGAAAGCCTAAGGTACACACTGCATCCACTTTGCAATCCGACGGAGGCAGCGGCTAGTGAGATATAAGATGACCACTGTAAGGTAAGACTATACTATGGGGTAAGACGACCAATATTGCAAACTTCACATCAACGTTACAAACTGAACCTAGCCGGAGGCGCGACATGACATACTGCACGAACTAAATTCGCAGCATACATGAACATTGAGACATTGCATATGCCCGCGTGTATGACTTGTGCAGCCGGCGGTAAACCTCCATCAGGGAATAAAAAGGTGATGAGGGGGAAGTCTGCCCATGCAACGGACAGAGAAGTAGACAGATAAGAAACTGCGCCAGCATAAACGCATAATTACACATCACTGATACCTGGATTTATAGATGTAACACAAACAGGTCTGAGGGCGAGAATGTACCAATCTATACTCTTGAGGAGGACTACCGTTTCAGTACTAATCTATATTGTGTCAAATGGAAAATAGTTATATACCAGGGTTGAAGTGTAATATAACTCAGTCTACCAATATGCCCAGATTGTGTAATGAACATTGCAAAATGCACTAACATGAGCTTATGATGTCGATTCATGCCTGTATGGATACTGATGGCGCAAAATTGTAAATAGGTCTATATCTACAACAGAATGACCTGTTGAGCATGGTAGGGTAACCTCCAACGAAGGGTGTCTCAGGGGAGGCGGGTATACACATTCACAAACTGTATGTCCTCTACGCATATACTGCTGGGATGTATTGGCTCAACTGCCACCCCACAAGACTGTAATATCTCCTTTACGAGGTTTATATTTTTATGGAACCTACACTGTAGTACTATTAGTTCTATGCACGATGTCCGCATAAACAGACTGTTCCGGCCACATCCGCTACACGGATGTTAATGCGTGTGCTTAGCGGGCCCCAAGTGGGAATTCCCCGACAAAGTTGTAATGTTTCTATTTTGGGTTATAGGGGTATGTCTTTGGCATAATTGGGATTCTAAAGTGGGTGGGGGTAGCGGGGTTGTTATAGTTTTCCCAGACACAGACATAAAATGCATAAGTCGCCCTCTGTACACCAATGGTACTCTGGGCCACCGTACATGATCACAACACTCGTCACAGACAGTATATACTGCGTTACGCATACTAGAATATATGTTAGTCAGGTACAGGACCTACAATGGAGAATAGAAAAGATACACCACCCATACGCATATTAACATGGAATGTTCGGGGGCTGAATAACCCCCGGAAGATACGGCAAGTATTTGCATATTTAGACAGGCATCACATTGCAATTGCACTGCTCCAAGAGACTCATTTGGCAAAAGACGCACCGTGCTCCATAGGTAACAGATGGGCCGAGGCGGCACTAACATCTTCATACTCCTCATACGCGAGAGGTGTCCTTATACTTATAAAGAAAGGCACACAATTTGTTTTAGACCAGACGATCACAGACAGTCAGGGGAGATATTTAATAATCACAGGTCACTTACGAGGCACACGGGTAGGCCTGATCAATACGTACGGCCCCAACATAGATGATCCGGACTTTTATCAGGACATATGGAATAAACTGCGACAGTTGCCGCCACTGCATATACTTTGGGGAGGGGATCTGAACCTCACACTAAATGACGAACAAGATAGATCGGGCACCACTAAAGAACCGCATGAACAAGCTGTGAGAATGATGAAGGATGGCATGTCTGAATTTGGAATGCTGGATGTCTGGAGGCTACACAACCCTAGTAAACTAGAGGGCACACATGCATCTGTGTATCATAAAAGTTGGGCGCGTATAGATTACTGGTTAGCCACAGAAACTGCTACTACATGGATTTGTGATATACAGCACCTTCCCCAGACTCTATCGGACCACAAACCGATAGTCTCATTGGAACTCCCTCATTATGTGCCACCTCCATTTATATGGCGTTTCAATGCTAAGGCACTACTGGATCCCTTGTATAAATCCACCATACATGACGCCATTGTGGAATACTTTGACAATAACAAGAGCTCAGTGGATGATGCTGGCATCTTATGGGAGGCCTTCAAATCCACGATACGTGGAGTCTGCATTGGCACCAACGCAGGCATCCTACGCGACATACGCACCCAATTAGAAAACTGCGAAACCAACTTGAAACGGAGTTTGAGACTACGCAAAACGCAGCCAAACTGGGGGACATAAAAGAACTATTAACAGAATACCAGAAGCTGGCAGACAGTGAGGTTAAATACATATCACGCCGCCAAGTAGCTCGTGTATATGGGGAGGGCGGCAGGCCAGGGCGTAACCTAGCGCAGAAAATATGTAACCCGCGCACTACACATATTGTTACGACAGTCAGGGATGCACAAGGTACACAGCACTATGCCACTCCGAATATACTGAAAGCCTTCATGAACACATACGAGGAACTGTATGCCACACGTAACACTGCTAACACTCAGGAAATCCTTGTATATTTAGAAGATATAGCCATCGCATGGCTCTCTGATAACCAACGAGAATATCTAGCACAACCAATCACTATTGAAGAAGTCACAGAGGCCATCAAAACACTTCCCAATGGTAAAGCACCAGGACCGGACGGATTTACTGGGGAGTTTTACAAGGCATATGCAGAACTCATCTGTCCGTATTTAGTGGAGATGTATGGTAACGCACATGAGAAACAGATCCTCCCACCTACACTACGGGAAGCACTAATTATAGCACTTCTAAAACCAGATAAAGATCCCACTAACTGTGAATCATACCGTCCGCTATCATTAATAAATACAGATGCTAAAATTTTAGCGAAAATCATAGCTACAAGACTACAACCACTGATGCAAAACATAATTCTGCCAGATCAATCGGGGTTTATCCCCAACCGCTCCACCTCCCATAATATACGTTCGTTGTTCGCACTATCTCACCAAATCAATCCAGAGTTGGAGGCGGCGGCGGTGCTACTGGACGCCGCCAAGGCGTTTGATTCAGTAGAGTGGGAATATTTATTTACTGTAATGCAGAAAATGGGGCTGCCGCCCACATTAATGATATGGATAAAAATTCTATACACTAGACCAGTGGCGCGTATAAAAGTCAATCAATATGTCTCAGACTTAATACAAATACAACGTGGCACGCGGCAGGGGTGCCCATTATCACCTTTGCTATTCGCTATAGCATTAGAACCTTTGGCATGTAAGATACATCAAAACCACGCTGACACAGCATTACGGTTTATACAGCGCCCTATAGGAATATCCATGTACGCAGATGACATGGTGCTATATGTCAGGGAACCCCGAACACATTTATCCCCACTTCTGCGTGAGTATATTAAATTTAGCAGACACTCTGGCTTACAAATAAACTGGGGCAAGTCCACCATTATACCCCTCACAGCTAAAACTACACCACACCAAGTAGAGTTCCCATTGGAGTGGAGAACAGACCCGGTTAAATACCTCGGTATCTGGTACCATAGGGAACCTGATGTAGTAATTAGAGAAAATTATGGCACCACAATCACTAAAACAGAAGACAAAATAGATAGATGGATCCGCCTACCGTTATCAATAGCGGATAGAATATCAATTGTAAAAATGGTGATACTCCCAAAACTCCTCTATTTATTTAACAATATACCAATCCCGCCGCCTAAAGCGGTGTTTCAGAGACTCACCGCAAACATCACCAGACTCATTTGGGCTGGGAAAATAGCTCGTATAGAAATAAGAACATTGACATTGCCATACAACAAAGGTGGATTTGCGGTACCAGACCTATTGCTATATTACTTATGTGCACAAGCACAATACGCGCATTATTGGTTCCATCCGGTGAAATACCTACCCCACACCGCAGTCGAAGATGGGGACGCATCTCCCATCCCACTACGCTGTATACTGCCTTATCAACGCCCCCATGTGGCCAGAAATGAAATTAACACAATAAAAACCACAAACTCTGCATGGCAGCACATGGGGAAGATGTCACAGAGATTGCCGCTCTATGCCCCAGCATTACCCCTACAACAACATCCTGCGCTGACTGACACACACTGGCAATGGTATGGCGATGCTGCAACAAATTGGCATCACTAATATGGGAGATCTATATACCGAAGGCAGATTCATCGATGAGGCAGACCTAAGCTACATAAGTAACCAATCACTCCTCTTTAAATTTACCTATCATAGACTGCGGGGGGCCATAAAGGATCTATATCCCAATTACCCGCTGGAACCACCGACACTGGCGGCACTACAGATGATCATTACTACTCCGAATAATGCACATATGGTCTCCAAATTATATAGGTCACTGCAAGAGGATATGGCGAGGGATACCAATAAAGCTCGTGAACGATGGGAGGTTCAGTTGGGGATACCGTTAAGTGAGGAGGAATGGCAAAATAGCTGCACACTAATATCCATATTGACACCAAATGGTAACTTGAGAATAATCCACTACAAGTATATTCACCAAACATACCACACTCCACTCAAGTTAAAAAAATGTGGACTGCCGACAGATGCTAGATGCCGCAGATGCGGAATAGATAATGCTGATTTCATGCACTTAGCATGGCAATGTGCAAAAATAAGCCAATACTGGGAGGATATAACGGAAATCTTAAGCAACATGTTAGATATAAAAATAGACTGCATGGCGAAAATATGCCTATTGGGCATAGTGGAAACAGTAAAATCTATGAAACGCAAACTATGTGTTATTGCATTGTTGATGGCCAAGAGAAGGATATCCATGTATTGGGACAGTAAGAAATCACCCAATAAGAAACAATGGCTAACTGATTTGGTATATTGCAGAGACACTTTGAAAACGTATGAGGAGGAACTACCGATAGCCTCTAGACCCAAAGAATATTGGACACCGCTGACAGAATATCTGAGATCTCATCCAGACATATTGTTGCGGTCGCTGTATAGATTGTAAGATGTAGCGTGCCAAAATTGATAATCAATTTTTATTGTAATGTAATTTTGTGGTTAACTATGCTGTGTCGAGAGTGAGTATAATGTCGGATATGTACATGCTGACCATAGAGAACTGATGTGTACTGGGATGGTTTGTAATTTCGTGTTTTGTTCTGAAGCAATAAAAACCTAATAAAATAAAAAAATAAAAATTAAGTAATAATTAATTAAGAATTTCTAATTCATTGTTAATTATTTAATTGATTTTTAATTAGGTAAAATATTCAAATACGGATTAATTGTACTTATAGTTTAGTTGTGGGGTGCTAGGTTTGTAGGAGTATAGGACATGAAGTTAATTAAGTAATAGTTAACTATTAGTTATAATTTGTAAATTATTTCTTTAATTGAATTTTAAATTTGTAAATTGCAGAATACTTATTTATTTTCATTTTATTTTAGTTGTGGGATGCTAGGTTTGTAGGTGTGTAGGGTGATAAGTTAATTTAGTAATAATTAACAATTAATTATTGTTTTTTTTAAATTTATTTTAAATATGTAAGTTGTGGAATAGTTAGTTTTTTAGTTATATTTTAGGGGCGGACTGCCTTGTTTGCAGGGGCACAGGGTGGGAAGATAACTACTAATTAAATAATTATTTTATTAATTGAAAATTGATTTTTGTATAGTATATATGTAAATGGATTAATTGTTTTTAGTTATTTGTTAATACATATATTTTTATGTTAATTTTTTTTATTAAGAGTATAATATTTTTTCTACATTCATAGGCTTACTCATATATGTAATGTGTTTGAAGTGAAGTACTTTCCCTACTCTTGCTTAGACTGTAGTAAGAATGGTAAAATGAACCTCTTCACAGTTCAACACTTTCCCTACTGTTGCACTGTTTGGAATGGAAATAGTAAATTTCACCCATCCGAAATTCAACACTTTCTCTACTGTTGTTGCACAGACTGAAGTGGGAATAGTAAATTTTACCCCTCCAAAGTCCAACATTTTCCCTACTGTTGTGCTGACTGGAATGGGAATAGTAAATCTCACCCCTCTGAAATCCAATGCTTTCCCTATTGTTGCATAGACTGGAGCGGGAATAGTAAATTTCACCCCTCCAAACTCAAACACTTTCCCTACTGTTGCGCTATTTGGTGTGGAAGTAGTATATTTTACCCCTCCTAAATCCAATGCTTTCCGTACCTTTGCCCTATTTGGATTGAGAACAGTAAATAACTCTCATCAGAAATCCAACTCTTTCTCTACTGTGTAGGCACAGACTGGAGTGGGAATAGTAAATTTTACCCCTCCAAAATGCAAGCTTTCCCTACTGTTGCCCTGTGTGGTGTGAGAATAAAAGTTTTAGCCCCTCCAAAGTTGAACACTTTCCCTACTGTTCTGTTGTTTGGAGTGGAAATAGTGGATTTCGTCCCTCCAAAGTCCAACACTTTCCCTACGGTTGCACTGTTTTGAGTGGGAATAGTAAATTTTGCCCATCCGAAATCCAACGCTTTCCCTATTGTTGCACTGACTGGAGTAGGAATAGTAAGTAAATCTAACTCTTCCGAAGTTCAACACTTTCCTTATTATTGCAGTAACTTGAGTAGGAATAGTAAATGTAACCCAGGGGTCTCCAACCATTCCTTTAGTGAGAGCTACTTCTGATCAGTGAAAATCATCGTGGGTTACTGAAGGCTAAGCAACTCGCGCATTGCTACCAGACATCTTCATGCCCAGCTTCATTGACTTTAAGCCTAATGGGCATAGAGCCAGATGTTATGGTTTGAACAAAATACTTTGACTGGGGGCACTATGACAGAACTGCCGTGTGTGTCAGTGAGAGCATGGTCTTTGGGTATGGATGAACATGAGTACGTATGAATGGGATATATTTGTATGGGTGACTGAGTGCCTGTGTCATATGTACTCGCAGCACAGGACATATCTTTCACCATATATGGCACTGTTACATGTATAACACAAACATACAATCCAGAAGAAGTACTTTATTTGATTAAAAATATAATCATAAAAGCAGGACATACATACCATACATATACAGAATAAGTAGTTAAAATGACCAAGATGATGTAAAAATACAAGTTTTAAAACTAAGAAGCAGCAAAATATTTTTAAAAGGGGTTGATAATGTAACAAAAGAGTAAGTGTTACTATCAGAGTCTATAAAGAAGACCCAGAATTACGAAGAAACCCAGAAAGTGTAAACATTTCATTAAAACAGCTTCAAATGTCGATATCGATGAAGAATCATCGTGTTCACATACCCTAATATTGCAGGCCCAAAAAGCACAGAGGAGACTAAAGTAAAGCTTTGTGGGTATACAGTTTTGTTTTAGTCACCTGTAGCCCTCTTTAAAATTCTACCGGGCCTACAATTTACTGGTTAAATTTACGATATACATAGTAAATAAAAATTGTAAAACTTATGTTTAAGGCTGTGTTCTCTGGGTTCAAAGCCGCAATAATTTCCTGCCTACAGGACCGAACTCCCAGTCTATTCCATTCTGGCCTCAATTTTAGTCTGCGCTGAATCAACAGTGCAGGGCAGAGGCATACAACATGCTCCATAGATTCCACCGAGGCCCCGCAGCCCCTGCACTGTTGGTTGTCTGACGTACGACGCCAAATAGGTAAATGTTTCAGCAGGTGCCATTCCCCCAGTCTAAGCGCCATAAATCGCATTTTTAGATACAAAGGATATGTGCAGGGCAGATATGATGACGGTGAAGCCAACCGATAAGAATTAATTACCGCCCATGCATGCTTGCGTTCGGCAAGAAGAGCTTTGTCGTGGTATGGGACAGCATGCGAATGCGCTTCTTGATGCTAGTTTTAAAGGCTGTTTGACTGGGATTTAGGTTCCAGAGGTCGCTTGCTGAGAATTGCTGTACACATTCATAGAAGAACTTACTGTAGGTCCCACTTGGGTTATTAAGGCTAATGTCCAACCACAACATTGACTCAAGAGACCCAGCTTCAGCCTGCCTTAGCTTATGGCACAGATTTAAATAGGCACCTAAGCTGGAGATTCCATAATTAAAAAGGCCCAATTCTAATCGAATCTGCGCGGTGGAGGCAGATTTTGGCATGTGAAAAACACTAGATCTTGGTCACATGTTGATTTAATCATTTTTTTTAAATGGGAGAAATTAAAAGTGCAGAAAAATGTTCTGCAAAAGTATTCATAATATGGAACATTTTACAGCACTTTAAATTTCTCTCCTTTAAAACAATGGCTGTATATTTCACTTATAATTATGTCACATTGTTTACTGACCATAGAGAGCAAGAGGCCTGCTGTTTGTAAATTCAATACTTTGAAATGGGAGAATATTTAAATGAAGAGTTAACTTAATCATTAATGTAACTTTTCATTTCAATGTTCTCCCATTTCAAAGCATTCAGAAACATAATTTTGTTCACAGCTCCAATACTGAGTTGACAAGGACTTTTATTTAAGAGTTAAATACCTCAGTGCTTCAGTTGTTCACCTCTGTGCCCCAGCCAGAGTCACAAATCTGGCTCAGCACTGCTCATTATCAGGCCCTGTTATCTGCAGCCTGATGGTAATAATGTAAAATATTCACAGCCTTTCCTTAACATCATAAGGAAAATATGATCTTGTGCTTATTTAAAAATGAACTCAAGGCTGTAAGCTACTCTGAAGGTGCCTGAAAGCTCAACTGTTGGAGACACCTGCTCTGACCCCTCCGAAGTCCAACACTTTCCCTACTGTTGCATAAACTAGAGTGGGAACAGTATGTGTAATAATCTTAGACTCTAATATTTTTCATAATATTGGTTAAATAGATTTTATAGCATTATTTTTTTTATTATTATTATTTGTTTTTTATTGTTACATTTATTTTAATGTTTATAATATTGTTATTTAATGTTTACAGTTTATGTAACACAATTAATACAAATATTTATTTTACATTATATTATTTGTATTAATGTTTTTAAATTATTACTATGAGTGTGTGTGCGTGTATATATATATTCCACAGCAGGATCCCAGGGGTACCACCATCCAAAGAAAGGCGCAACACCAGGAAACAGACTCCAAAGGCAAAGTTAGAAAGTCAATGATGGTTTATTTGAGCATCAAATGTCCAAATGACGCGTTTCGGCCGCCAGACATGCGGCCTTGATCACATAGCGCTCTACTGGTGAAAGGGTGATATTTATACAAATGTGTAAGTGGCAGTGTTTCTACTATGTTCATGGTGGTGACTGAGGAGTTTTGCAGCGTATGACTGTGGGCAAAATGCAGTAAAGCACATGTGTGACATCATGTTTTACTACAGTGAGTACCGCAAGTGTAAGCAGACTATAAAATAGCTACCTGTCTGCTGAAGCCAGTGATTGCCCCAGTCCTCCTGCATATGTGTCCTGGATGCTGAAATCGGTGCCAGTGGCGACCACAGATGCAGTCATCCGAGCATGTAAGTACACAAAGTAGCGGAAAGAATGCCATATAGTGAGCAGTATGAGAAGAAATTACTGTGTGCTAATACATCTTAAACACGAGTTGAAATCCCCACATTAAGCGAGTCAGTAAATCACTGCTCTCGGCGCGTTTCTAAAAACAAATAAAAACGCCTGTGGAACAACTAACGTGTCTAGACGCGGTGCACATTGAGATGGAAAGCAGGTCTCTATTAAGAGAACATGCTGAAGTTTCCCAACAACTCGTAGTACGAGGTTAAGTCATGCCCCAAACAATGTATTTGTTAGAGGAATTATGTTCATGGTGCGCCACAAGCAGCATAAAACCAAGGCTCATGTGGAAATGTCCAAATAAAGCTTTGGTGCAAATAAAGATACATATGAAATAACTGCAAAATGCAATGTATCTCGAAACTGCCACTAAATATAACTGAAAGTTAAAAAATGTTAGTGAGGGTGAACTGTGCTCATGAGCGTGTATATACATATTGAGGAAAGCGTGAGTGCAAAAATAAGTAAAGTTACTAAAGTGTGGTGTTCGTGCCTCCTCAAGAGCATTAAAGTTACATAAAAATGCATAGAATGTACTGAGGAAAAGATGTGTGCGCTAGCGCTAGAAATATTCCAATGCCTGTCCGTGCTTGAACAAAATATGACTAAAGCAGCAATGGGTGTATAACACAGCGTATTGAGAAACAGTAACAATCTAATTCATGTTCATACGCAGTCATGCTATATGTACGTTAGTTGTTGATCAGCATAGGTTACAAGCCTGCAGTGCCTATGTTTAAAAAACAAAATTAAGACAAATGACATGACAGTATGAATACTGGGAAATGTCTTTGTGGTCGCACATAGCAAAAAATAACGGGAAACCCAGCTACATGTAAATACAATGGGTGCACGGGCAGAGCCTAATATATACAGTGGAATATAAACAGTAGATGTAAAAAGTGAAATATATACAGGTAATAACATAAATATACAGCTGTAAAGCGATGGTATGCTCACTAAGGATGTGAAAGCCATGTTACGCTAAAGGAAGTGGTGCAGATCCTCCGTGGTGTTGAGCCCGGCGGGCGACTTGGTATTGAATTGCAGAATGTATCTACTTTCCAACTGCCTCAAAAGCTTCTCCCTGTTGCCACCCCGTCTAAGTGGCGGAACACAATCAATGACTGAATAACGGAGGTGCTCTAGATTGTTATTATTCACGTCCTTGAAATGCCTGGCTACGGGGTAGGCTGGGTCATTGTTAACTATTGCTCTGAGGTGCTGGAGAATGCGCAGGTGCACTTGCAGTTTAGTGCTCCCGATGTAGCGCAGCCCGCAGTTACATTCTAACATGTAAACCGCAAAGTCAGTTCTGCAAGTGAGTCTGTGCCTGATAGTAAGTGGCGCGTGTCTAAAGGCTGAGTCTACCTTTGTAATGTTCTTACCAAATTTACATGCCCTGCAACTCTGGCATTTGACAAAACCCTTTCTGTCCGCTAGCCAATTCTGAGATGTTGCGATCTCTGGGCTGTTTCTGACTAGTGCATCCCTCATGGAAAAAGCTCTTCTGTAAGTGATGTCAGGTTTGTGGGCTACTACAGGTCCTAATGTGGGGTCTGATCTAATAATCCCCCAGTTCTTGTTAATTACAGCCCTGATAGCTTTTTCCTCAGTGTTGTGCATTATGATCAACCTCGGGGTGACTGGGCTGTTAGGTTCACTGAGTATGTTGGCTGCACTAGTAACCTCCGGTGTGGATGGGACCACTAGCAGTTCCTCCCTAGGGATGGCATTGGCTCTGTCAATGGCTTTCCGTATGACAGCCGCTGAATAACCCCTTGCCCTAAATCTCTTGGCTGCTTCCCCTGGCACTCAAAGCGATCTTCATGGGTGCTGCAAATTTTGGCTAAGCGTAACATTTCCCCATATGGAATGCTGGTTATGAGGTGCCTAGGGTGAAAGCTCGAGGCGTGCAGTGTAGAGTTTCCTGCGGTAAGCTTGCGATGGAGCTTAGAATGCAAAGAGCCATTGGCGATGTACAGTTTGACATCTAAGAATTCAGTAGAGGTGGCACTAATGTTAGCATTGAATTCCAAATTGAGATCATTGTCATTGATCTCATTGATGAAAATTCCAGCACTGTTAACATCACCTCGCCAAATCAAAAAGACATCGTCTATGTAGCGTAGCCAAGACACAATGTTGTTGTTGAAGGCTGTCAGGTGTTTGACCATGAGAACCCGCTCCTCCCACCAGCCAACATGTAAACATGCGTAGCTGGGCGAGAAGCAGGCTCCCATGGCCACACCCCTGAGTTGCTGGTATACCTTCTTGTTGAACATGAAAAATTGTGTGTGAGACACCAATCAATTAGAAACAAAATGAGTTTGTTATGTAAGTGACAATTGATGGGTCTTTTACCCAGGAAGTATTTACATGCAGCTAGCCCATCGTGGTGGCGTATGCTGGTATACAGCGATGTAATGTCCATGGAGATTAGCAAATAGTCCTCCTGCCATGGAATGTCTTTTACTTTGAGCAGGAAATCACTGGTGTCCCTGAGGTAGGTTGTTTGGCTGGTAACCAGATCTTGCAGGAAAAAATCCACATACTTGGAAATGTTTTCACAGATGCTTTTTCTGGCCGAGATGATGGGTCGACCAGGAATGGGGGTCACATTTTTGTGCACTTTCGGCAGAAAGTAAAGGATAGGTAGGACTAGAGTCTCAATGTTAAGGAATGCACATTCTTCTTTACTCAACTGGCCCTTAGATTTGAACTCATTCAGGTGTATCCTGAGTTCCTTGTTACTGTTGGCCATGTCATTGTGGCTCGAGAGTCTGTAGCAAAGATTGTCGCTCAGATGTCTGTTAGCTTCTTCCAGATATATATTGCGTGGGCACAGCACAATGTTCCCTCCTTTATCCGCCTTGTTGATGATGACTTCATTGTTGTTTTGGAGTTTGGTCATGAGTTCACTGTATTTGAGACTCTGTATACGTTTAGCATTCGTGCGCCTCCTGGTTTTGAGATGTAGCGCCTTGAGCTCATCAATGATAACATCACTGTATATGTCAATCGCATCCCTCGGCATCATGGGGGTAAAGGTGGAGTGCGGCTTGAATGGGTTAGGGATTCTGCTTGAACTTTCAATACCCTCTTCAAGTAGAAGTTGTTGAATAGGCCTCGGGGTACACGGCATTGTTAACTCCCCCAAGATGCGCAATGTCGGGATATCCGCCACCGTGAGTGGTTGCTCAGTTGTTTGGCCGGCTGGTACAGTGTCGGTAGCGGTGACATTACTCTGTTTGAGTTTGAAGAATTTAATCAATTTAAGTTTCCTAATGAATTTGAAAACGTCAATTCGGGTGTTGCTGTAATCAAATGAGCTTTCCGGGCAAAAGGTGAGGCCCAACGTGAGGAGCTGTTTTTCGGCTTCAGTGAGGACCATATTGCTCAAGTTGATAATAGTCTTGGTATCATTCTTCATTTCTTTCTCCAATTGCCTCTTCTTTTGTTCATTTGCTTTGGTTTTTCTGAGTTTCCGCCTTTCCCGCCTCCTTCGGTTGCGTCGGTGTTTGTTTTCCTTTGCGGTCTTGGCCTGAGGGTCTGGCGCCGGTCGAAGACTAAAAATCCATCTCTTCTCCTGGGCTGGGGTTCACTCTGCCAGGCATGTTGTTAGCTCTCCAACTGCCTCCGTCATCAGAATCCGCTCCACTCTCTGCCAAGGAACTCATATCAGATAAGGAGGCAGACTCAGCACCTTCGGTGTTGCCTACTGGTGGTTTAGGCTGCACCTGTTGATTTTGTTTGCTCATACGCTGTGTTCTGATGGAGTCGTATTTTCTAGCGAACGTAAAAATTTGCCCACATTCATAATCTGTTTTGTCCCGGGCAAATTTGAACACTTTGCGTGCTTTAATAGTGTCCTCATGTTTTCTGAGGCGTATCTTGATCTCATCCCTGCCCTTAGAGATGGCATCCTTTGGGCTCATGGCATCCAACTCTTCAATCAAAGCATCAATCTCTCTTTGCAAGTTGGCCCTGTCAATTTCAGCATATTTAATTAATATGATCACCAAACGCATTGAGGCCTCTAGGTTGCTTGTGGCCCATTCCTTTGGCATGTCAGGGTTAGGTTGCTCAAAGCTAGGCGCCAACATTATTCTCAGACCTCGTGGGACCCGATCTGCCTCTCGGTATTTCTGCAAAGATTTAGCCTCCCACCACTTGGTGATTTCTGTGCGCATAAGCTTTTCAAGTGTTTTTAGTTTGGCTTTGTAGCTGTCATCAGTTGTACCTGTATTAGCTTCTGCACTTCTAGCAAGACTCGGTACATTCGGTAAATTATCAAAAAGTGCTTCTGCGGCTGCTTCCCTCTCCCGCAGCGCTTCGTTGGACATGATGATTTAGTATATGTATCACTCCCCTAAAAAATAACAGGCCTGTTAAATTAGGGGCTTAAACTTGCTCCTCTTCTGACCTGACTTAAGCTGTGCTGCTGCTCGTACCCACCACCGGATGTGTGGAGACGTCTGGCCGGGTCCTCCGACTCGTCCTTCACCTCCTACTCGATGGGTATTTGAGGCATGTCAGTATAAAGCTGTCAGGGGGCCGTGGTCAGTTGCTTCTCCTCCCGGAGCTCATATCGAATTCGGCTTTGTATTAACCACGTTGGCCCAGTAGTTCTTTGTGAAGAGGGGGTCTGTGAATCAGAGACAGCCGTGCTCTGCAAATTATTCCACAGCAGGATCCCAGGGGTACCACCATCCAAAGAAAGGCGCAACACCAGGAAACAGACTCCAAAGGCAAAGTTAGAAAGTCAATGATGGTTTATTTGAGCATCAAATGTCCAAATGACGCGTTTCGGCCGCCAGACATGCGGCCTTGATCACATAGCGCTCTACTGGTGAAAGGGTGATATTTATACAAATGTGTAAGTGGCAGTGTTTCTACTATGTTCATGGTGGTGACTGAGGAGTTTTGCAGCGTATGACTGTGGGCAAAATGCAGTAAAGCACATGTGTGACATCATGTTTTACTACAGTGAGTACCGCAAGTGTAAGCAGACTATAAAATAGCTACCTGTCTGCTGAAGTCAGTGATTGCCCCAGTCCTCCTGCATATGTGTCCTGGATGCTGAAATCGGTGCCAGTGGCGACCACAGATGCAGTCATCCGAGCATGTAAGTACACAAAGTAGCGGAAAGAATGCCATATAGTGAGCAGTATGAGAAGAAATTACCGTGTGCTAATACATCTTAAACACGAGTTGAAATCCCCACATTAAGCGAGTCAGTAAATCACTGCTCTCGGCGCGTTTCTAAAAACAAATAAAAACGCCTGTGGAACAACTAACGTGTCTAGACGCGGTGCACATTGAGATGGAAAGCATGTCTCTATTAAGAGAACATGCTGAAGTTTCCCAACAACTCGTAGTACGAGGTTAAGTCATGCCCCAAACAATGTATTTGTTAGAGGAATTATGTTCATGGTGCGCCTCAAGCAGCATAAAACCAAGGCTCATGTGGAAATGTCCAATTAAAGCTTTGGTGCAAATAAAGATACATATGAAATAACTGCAAAATGCAATGTATCTCGAAACTGCCACTAAATATAACTGAAAGTTAAAAAATGTTAGTGAGGGTGAACTGTGCTCATGAGCGTGTATATACATATTGAGGAAAGCGTGAGTGCAAAAATAAGTAAAGTTACTAAAGTGTGGTGTTCGTGCCTCCTCAAGAGCATTAAAGTTACATAAAAATGAATAGAATGTACTGAGGAAAAGATGTGTGCGCTAGCGCTAGAAATATTCCAATGCCTGTCCGTGCTTGAACAAAATATGACTAAAGCAGCAATGGGTGTATAACACAGCGTATTGAGAAACAGTAACAATCTAATTCATGTTCATACACAGTCATGCTATATGTACGTTAGTTGTTGATCATCATAGGTTACAAGCCTGCAGTGCCTATGTTTAAAAAACAAAATTAAGACACATGACATGACAGTATGAATACTGGGAAATGTCTTTGTGGTCGCACATAGCAAAAAATAACGGGAAACACGTTTTCCTTTCCAAAACCGGACTCCAACACAGCAGGCTGGTATAATTTTCGCACTCTTTATTTCTCGCTGTAACCCGCTTCAGCAGTGTCTCCTGTATATATCCCACTAAAGTTCCAAGATATCACGCACACTCAGGACATCGTCGTGAAGATCAAAGTTTATTTCATTCAAGTTCCCTTTACGTGTTTCGACCGTAGGACGGTCTTGATCACATGAGAAATGTCAGGAAGTGTTACAAGTTATGTACGTCCCTCCCATGGACACAAACAAAGGACCAAAGTGTACGCGACAGTGGAAATGAGGTGGCCATAATGGATAGTCACAGTTCAATTACAAAACAGTGTAGAGCAGTCAAAAACACACACTGCCAGCGTAGGATCCGTGGTGTCATACATAATAAATACAAAATGTTATAAAATAAAAAACATCACTGCATAGTGCTCCATTCGTATGATATTACCATGTGTGTTGGAGACAGTCTTGCCTCAGACTGAACATACATCATTGCATAGTGCTCAATTCGTATGATATTACCCCGGGTGTTGGAGACAGTCGTGCCTCAGACGGAACACACATCACTGCATAGCTCTCAATTCATATGATATTTCCCCGTGTATTGGGGACAGTCTTGCCTCAGACTGAACACACATCACTGCATAAGTTAGCAAATAGTGCTCAATTCATGTGGGGGGACAGTCTTGCCTCAGACTGAACAGCTGTGAATACCTGAAGAGATAACACATAATAAACACAATGATAAAGAAAATGAAGGCACATGCCACAGAAGTTGGCTGCATGTGTTCAAATACAAAACAAGTATATACATGAACATGACTCGAGTGACTGGCATACAAGTGAGCAACATGGTCGAGCCAATGCAATAACATTTTCAAGACACAAAGTACGCGGACAGTGAAAGGCAGACCAATGGTCTGGAGCCCTCTCGACAATGCCTTCGGAAAATCACTGTCGGCTCCAGCAGGGCGTACAAGGTGATACCTCAGCCAACATGCTAAGAGAACTACCCAAGGAAACGTAGCACAAGTGTGCGAGTCTTCCACTGTGCTGCGTCCTCCTGCAAGTGCTGCGGAACAGTCCGAAGCAAGGATGAAAAAATAAAACAACCACAAAATATACGTGCAAGGATCTATAGCAAGAGATGTGCAAAAAGGTGCTCACATCCTTTACTGTGCAGCGTGTAACACCCAACCAGTGTCGGCAAAGAAAGGGTAGGGGAGCCCATCCAGGTGCCTACGAGCGTCATGTGCAAAGACCTGTTCCTTTCCTCCTGTAACAAAGCAGAAATACTCTAGGATTAAAAAACATAAGAATAGGATAAAATCCAATCATCTTGAATAGACCCAGAGGGAGGCCTGATGCAGAGTAGGGCCAGAGATTAAAGATCAATAGGGAGGCGAAAACAAGACAGAATAGAGGGTGAAAGAAACGGGCAACATGCCACTGCCTCAAATACTGGGTCACCTGAGGGAGAGGGTAGAGAAAGAAGGAAGCGTAGAGAGAATATACCAGAGTAATACCGAGAAGTACAGGCTCTGGGAGCTCAGAGGAGCACCCAGGCAGCCTATTCGTCATAGAGGTGTACCACAAGCTCCTCATCACGATTGAGCCCTCCCGGTATTCTTGGTCTCGAGGTCCAATATGTACTTGGATTCTCTATTTCTGAACCTCAGCATTCTATCACCACCCCTAGGGGTGTGGGAGATTTGTTCAATGGCAAAAAAGGTAAGGAGAGAGCTGTCAGAGTAGTGTGTCTCCTGAAAATGCCTTTCCACAGGGTCGTTGGGGTCTTTGTTGTTGATGGCCCTCAAATGTTCCATTATTCTTTTGTTAACCATGTGAGTTGTGCTCCCCACGTATCTAAGGTGACAGAGACACTCTAGTATGTATGTCACAAAAGAGGAACTACATGTGAGAAACTGTGTGATTCTTCTGGTTTGTCCTGGCCTGGGTGTGGAGTACTCCTTGCACATAACATTTTTTCTACAGGCTTTACAGTGGCCGCAAGGGAAGAAACCTTGGAGATTGTGTTCACTACACTGGTACTTTGTAGTAATGTCACTGTGGACCAACATGTCCCTGAGACTGCTTCCCTTCCTGTTTGTGAACCTGGGTCTATACTGTATAGTATGCTCTATAATAGGGTCACTCTCGAGTATGTCCCAGTTATTTGTCAGGATTTTGTAAATATCCTTGGAATTGTTATTAAAGGTTTGTGATGACTCTGGGTTCTATCATACTGTCCAATTCAGTGCCAGGGAGATTGGCAAAAAGAGTTTCCTCTCCAGTGACATGTTTGGCTTTGTCCATGGCTCTGTTGAGGACCCATTCGGGGTAACCTCTCTCCCTGAATCTCTCGATCATGATCATGTGTTCTGCTAGGAAAGATTCCTCAGTGAAGCAGTTCCTTTTAGCCCTCAGCAACTCCCCATAGGTTATACTCCACTTAAGGGTATTAGTGTGGCTGCTGAGGGCATGCAACAAGCTATTGCCTCCAGGGGATTTCTGGGAAGATTTGGTATTCATCCTGTCCTCCACAATCTCTATCTTGACATCAAGCTATTCAACTGAGGTTCTACTCATGGTATAGGACAAACTGAGGTTGAGGGTATTGTTGTTGAGTTTATCAACCAACCGTGCTTCTTCTACCTTCCAGATAATTAACAGGTCGTCGATATATCTCAACCAAATAATGACCTGCTCACATTCAGGAAAGCTTTCAGGGTTGTTGAAGATTTCCTCCTCCCACCATCCAAGCAAGAGGTTGGCAAAAGTCCCGAGGATTTGTTTATTCAGGGAACCATTAAACAGGAAGATGTTGTTGGAGAGGCAGTGTCTTATCTCTAGGATCATGTCAGTATGGTCAAGATATCTGAACGATCTGGCCAGCAAAACAATTTGCAGGCCTGGATACCCTCCTTGTGGACGCTGATGGTAAACAATTAGTTGACATCAAGTGTCAGGAGCAAATAGTCCCTCTCCCAATTGTTACCATCTAGTTTGCCCAGAAAGTCTTTGGTGTCCCTTACATGGTAGGGCAAGTCCATGACAAACTCCCTAAGGAAATGGTCTACCTATTTAGACACATTCTCTGGGGCGCTACCCTTGGAGGATATAATGGGTCTCCTAGGGATTTAAGGTTGTTCTTGTGTACCTTGGGGAGGAGGTACAGCACGAGTAGTTTGGGGTAATCTTTTTTTCAGGAAGCAGTATTCTTCCAACTCTAGGTATCCCTTATCTTTCCAATCAGTGAGTTTGCTCCAAATGTCGGTTATGCTATTGGCATATGACTCCCTGCTGATGGTGAAGTAGAACCCAGTGTCATTGATTTGGCGTGTGCCCTCCTCAATGTACATATTCCTACTGAGGAGCACCAAATCCCCCCTTATAGGCAGGGTGTATGATAATGTTAGTGTCTGTCGCCAGGGATTCCAGAGCCTGTTTATAGGATTATGAGAGATTGTGTTGAGAGATGCCACTTCTCCATGTTTTGTGTCTGAAGTTAATAAGGCTTTTGGTTATGGTATCGTGGAAGGAAAGTATCGATGTTATCATGTGGCAAAGTGAGAACAATTGTGGAGTGGGGTTTAAATTCAGTCGATGTGGCATGATCCTATGTAATACCTAACTCATCCAGTAAGTATGTTCAGTCTGAGGCAAGACTAGCCCCAACACATGGGGTAATATCATATGAATTGAGCACTATACAGTGATGTGTGTTTATTTTACAACATTTTGTATTTATTATGTATGACACCATGGATGCTACGCTGGCAGCATATGTTTTTGGTTACTCCACACTGTTTTGTAATTTAACTGTAGCTATCCATCATGGTCACCGCATTTTCCACTATTCTGTTCACTTTGGTCCTTTGTTTGTGTCCATGTGAGGGAAGTACATAACTTGTAACACTTCCTGACATTTTCTCATGTGATCAAGACCGTCCTACGGTAGAAACACATAACGGGAATGTGAATGAAATAAACTTTGAGCTTCACGACGATGACCTGAGTGTGCGTGATAACTTGGAACTTTTGTGGGATATTGAAGCTGACACACTCCACCGGCAACATGCACCGCCCCTCATGGGTCTTGGGTCCTGGAAGGAGCCTTTTGTTTGTGGATATATATATATATGTTTGTGGATATACATATGTATTCACTGAAAAAACCAAAGGTTACAAGGACGTTCTAGTTAGGAAATAGAATTTGAAGACATAAAACCATAGACATTCAGCAGTTATAGTTAAAGTTATCTCAAGAAACCGTAACTCGCGCCCTAATGTAACTATAACTCGCTCCCCAGCCATGTACAGTTTTTTCCTAAATAACTTTACAGCAATTTTTGCACTGATATTATCAATGATGTCATAGAAGATGTCATGAGTGATGTAATAAGTGGGGTAATTAGCAGTGCATGGCATGGGAGCAAGGTATAGTTACCTTAGGGCATGTGTAATAGTTTCTTGAGATAATTCTGACTATAAGTGCTAAATTTCTATGGTTTTGTGTGTGTAAATTCTGAACCCAACTATAACATCCCTGTAACCCTTGGTTTTTTCAGTGAATTTCAATGTTTTTTTAATGCAAGGGGGGTTTGCCATCCCCCCGCATGCAGCCAACTCCATGGCCTTGGGTGAGGAGCTGCGTGTGCCCCCTTAATATAAAACATATTCCCCCCTCCCCAGGACCTGGCCCACCAGGGGGCAAATAAAAAGCAAGCATGGGCAACCACACATTTTTTTTTTCAGTTTTGCCAGGATCCGCGGATCCTTCGTAGTTACCTGCCAAAATTTGAAAAAAATGTTTTGGTCCCTGGCGGGGTCCCTGTGGGACCCCACCACCAGGCCAAGGAAATCAGGGTATTCCTAACCTGCCCCCTTCTTTTTTCTTCACCTTTTCTCTTGGAACTCGGAGGACGAGGACATTTCCACCAAACAAAGAAGTTAAGAGGAAGCGCGGTTGTTTGGTGCAGATTCACCTCTTTGCAGTCTTGTCATCTTCTCTATAGGAGAATTCATATTATCACAGATGCCTGGAAGAACACACTTGAGGAACAATCACATATCCAAAATTAAATGCACAGAAGGCCACTGGAGACATTTCCTCCTTGTCCATTACGCAGCTGTTGTGTAGAATATGCAATAGATATTTACCTAACGAGTTAGCGCTTAGTAATTAACCAGTAGAAAGTACTCCAGTTGGGTAGATACTTTGTTTAAAACTATGGACTCTTGTTGGATAAAGGGGCAGGTGAAGTTCCGTTCTGGCCCAATCACTCACTCAGCTACTGACAAACCCACACAGATACTCAGACACCCAATCACACACCCATTCTGCCACTATCACATTTACTCACAAACCCACAAAGGTACCCACACACCCGAACAGTTACTCATACATGCACTCACAAACCCACTCGCAAACCTACTTACAGACCCATACAGCCACTCACACACCCACTTATCCACCTACATAACCACTCACACACCCACTCACAGACCCTTAGAGCCACCCACATACCCACAAAACCACTCACACACCCACTTACAGACCCATACAGCCACTCACACACCCACTCATACCCCCATACAGCCACTCATAAACCCACTCACACCTACACAGCCACTCACAAATCCACTCACACACCCATGCAACTACTCACACACCCACTCACAAACCTATATTGCCACTCACACACCCACTCACTGCCTCACAAATCCACTCACACACCCTCAAAACTATTTACACACCCACTCATAAACCCAGACAATCACACACCCAGGCACTGACCCATACAACCACTCACACACCAACTCACAGACCTATACAGCTACTCACACACCCACTCATAGATCCATACAGCCACTCACATACCCACTCACATACCCACAAACCCACTCACACATCTACTCACAGACCCATACAGCCACTCACAAACCCACTCACACACCTACATAGCCACCCACAAACCCACTCACACACCCACACAGCTACTCACACACCCACTCAGAAACCCATACTGCCACTCACACACCCACTCACTGACTCACAAATCTACTCACACACCCAGTCACCAATCTATACAGCCACTCACATACCCACTCTCAAAGGTTCCAAGTTAGTTAGGAAATAATATTTTTTTAAAGTTTGAAATTCCCCCCAAAAAACCCAAAGGTTACAGGGTTGTTATTGTTAGGAAATAGAATGTAAAAAAACCTTGGAAATTCACTTAAAAAACAAAGGCTACAGGGATGTTATAGTTAGGCTTAGATTTCACACGTACAAAACCATAGAAATTGAGCAGTTATAGTTACCTGAGCTAACTATAAATTAGGCCCCTGAAATGCACTGCTTATTACCTCACATATTATATCACTCATGACATGGTCGATGACATCACTCATGACATCATCCACAAAACCACTCACACACCAACACAACCTCTCAAATACCCTCTCACACACCAAAGGAACCACTCCCACTCACACACCCACACAATCATTCACGCACCGATGCACATATCCATACAACCCCTCACACAGCCATACAGCCATTCACACACCCACTTTCAGACCCATTTAACCACTCAAACACCCATGAAACCACTCACACAACCACTCACACATCCACTCATAGACCCATACAACCACTCACACACCCACTTACACACCCATAAAACTACTCACATACCTGCACAAACACTCACATGCACTCACACACCCATAAACCACACCCAAACAACCATTCACGTACCCACTCACACACCAAACAGCCATTCAGACACCTACTCATACACACATACAACCTCTCGCAGACCCATACAGCTACTCACGCACCCAGTTACCGACCCATACAGCCACTCACACACCCACTCACCAACCTATACTGCCACTCACATACCCACTCTCAAAGGTTACAGGTTACAGTTAGGAAATAAAATTTTAAAAAACTTTGAAATTCACAAAAAAAACAAAGGTTACAGGGATGTTATAGATAGGAAATAGAACTAAAAGAACTTTGGAAATTCACTGAAAAAACAAAGATTACAGGGATGTTATAGTTGGGCTCAGATTTCACATGTACAAAGCTATAGAAATTCAGCAGTTATAGTTACCTGAGCTAACTATACCTTAGGCCCCTGCAATGCACTGTCTATTACATCACATATTACATCACTCATGACATGGTCTGTGACATCACTGATGACATCTCAAATGACATCACTGATGACATCATCCACAAAACCACTCAAACACCAATACAATCACTCATAAACCCTCTCACATACCCAAAGAACCACTCCCACTCACACACCCACACAATCACTCCCACTCATACACCCACGCACACATCCATACAACCACTCACACACCCACTCAGAGACCCATACAACTACTCACACACCCACATGCATACCCATAAAACCACTCACACCTGCACAAACACTCACATCCACTCACACACCCATAAACCTCTCACATACCCAAAAACCACTCACACACCCACTCACACACCAAACAGCTACTAAGACACCTACTCACACACGTATACAACCTCTCATACACCCATACAACCACTCACAAACCCACTCACGCACCCATACGACTACTCATACACCCATACAACCATCCAAACAACCACTCACACAGCCACTCACATACCCAGAAAACCACTCACATACCCATTCACAGACCCATACAACTACTCACATACCCACTGACAGACCTATACATCTACTTTTACACACACTGAGAGTGTCATAAGTTTTCTGCAAGGCTCATTGTAGTTTTCCCTATGTTAGCCTAATTATGCATGTTGTAGGCCGCATTTTCTTTTGCACACATTACTGTATAAACACGCTTGCTTTTGTGCCACACTGTACTTTCACACAGAACCTGCATATGTTTTCGTTTCGTGTTCTGTTCTTTTCCTGGGATTTAGTCTGAACACCACAGGGAAGGTCAAACAACAATGCCCCTTGTTATTCTCTCTGGTCGGACACTAACACCTAGACACAACAGGAGAACGCAGCTGCTGTTTGCGAGAACTCATGTCTTATCATATAACGGAGCGCAAGAGTTTAAGCAAACACACTGCTACGTCAGCTGAGATGTAGAAAATCCATCTATGAATGCTAAGGTACAGGGTCCGCCAGTAATCCCAGAGATCTTTGATATATAAGAGATTAATTTATCAGATTTTCTTTTAGGTCCCAAATCCCCACATTCTAAAAGATTTATATATGCTACTTAAAATGAAATTTGGAAATTGTCCCAAATAGAAGCTGCTGCGCGTTTAAGACAAATTGACCAAGATAAAGTGCTTGCAGTTGTTGATAATAGTATTAATACGTTGTCATCTCGTATTTATAATTTAAACAACATTGTATCATCTGTAATTGATATTGTGCAGAATGACATGTCAACACTGTATCCTGTTCAAAGTCAGCTTAGATCTGTTTTGCAGTTTGGCTGGCGCTTCAAAAACTCTGGAATGGCATGTTTGAATTACAGTGATTTGTTTCTGCCTTTTAATTTAGCACGCAGGCAGTGGCCGATTGTCATGGGAGATGCAACCTTAGCAGTGCATGCATTTGGAAAGGTTGGAGCAGCTCCCATTCACAATAGTTGAAGCGCCTTTGGCGGTGTGGTTAATACAGTGTTATTTCACTGCCTGTCTCGACATTTCAATTCACAGCTTGCATGAAACATTTCCCTGTACTTAGATATGAACCCCTTGGAAGCAGCTTCATTCATGAATTATGGTCACTTCCCTTTACATATTGTTGTGAATGTACTAATAAAGAAGTTTTTATTACTGGAGAAGAATGGGACTCTACTGTTGGACATTCACTTGTTTGTAAGCAGGTTAAAATTCACGGCACATATAATACTTTAGCTCCTAATTTAGCTTGTTATTTGAAAGGAATTCCGGCACCCGCAATTCTCCCTTTCATTACAGTACTCTCTAACTGGAGTTATGTAATGCTTAGTGATCAAGACTGTTGCAGAATAGGGCTGGAGTCCCATATATTTTGTCCATTTCCCAGTTAGTCACTTGTTGCAACAATGTCTTGTTTCGCTCTCTGCATGGGATTGTAGATAGCTCATTGTGACCTTCCATTCCAACTTTAAAGGCAGATTTCAATAAGCTAAGCAGATGCAAAGCATTATTCTTCCAACAAGAAGTAGCTCTCACATCTGCTCGTGAGACCTTCGAATTGCAGGTGGCTAGAACTTCTAGTGAGATACAGTTATTGTTAAATACAAATCATCCCCTGCACTTACAGAGAATTAGTGCATCAAGTCTTGAATGCCTCTAGTACAGTCGGCCATGCCCACTTTTTTAAGGTTGTAGGCTCCGGCCTCGTTAGTTTTTTCATACCATCTTTGGAGTAATCCCGGCCTTTATCCACTCCATTTTCTCTAGTGTATTCGGAGGATTCCAGTTCCTGTTATTCCTCATTTGAGGCATTCTCATCCTAATCCTGCTTCTCCGCAATGGATGCCCCTTTTGCAAGTGCTCTGGAGCTCGCACCGCTCCATCACTACCGTGAACGTATGCTTCAGATCTTTGGAATGTCTCTACTACAGGAGCTGGATCTTGATTGGTCCCTAACATTTCGGCCTGCCCGGTTTTCCTGCGTACAACCCGTGTTCCACTGTATCTGGTGCTCCTTCGAATGGGCATTGGACATTTGCCTGGCTTCGCAAATGCCCACCACCTTGGACATTGCACTGCTAATGAGTCCCTTTGCGACCCATTTTTAGAACTGTCCTTTGGGTTTGCGACTTCTTCACAATGCAAGGTTTGAGCCACTAGCTACAATGAAACATGTGCATTGGCACATGGATCACAGGATACAGGATTTGCCAACACTGAAGCAGGTTGATGGTAACTGTCTCAGCATTGGCGTGTGACTGGAGAGCATGTCTATTCTTTGGAGCTCGTGACTTGGGCAGTTGACCAATCATCTTGTTGAGAATCAGACTCCTTTATGGAGTCTTTAGCCTTTGAGGTGGTGAGTGATGCAATAGATTCATCTAAAGCGCCATAATTTGATTATTTTTCCAAATTGACATTCTCTTCCATTCATATTCAGTTAATCTCAAGTCTGAACTATGCTTTGAGTTTGTTTACCTTCTGATTACATTTCTTACATTTACTATTCTCTTTTGTGCTATTATCCTGACCAAAGGGTGGGTGTCATGTGTTTCCTGCATGGCCCATTGTAGTTTTCCCTATGTTAGCCTAATTGTGCACGTTGTAGACCGCATATCCTTTTGCACACGTTGCTACATAAACACACTTGCTTTTGTGCCACACTGTACTTTCACACAGAACCTGCATATGTTTTTGTTTCGTGTTCTGTTCTTTTCCTGTCTTTAGTCTGAACACCACAGACATGGTTAAACAACAATGCCCCTTGTTATTCTCTCTGGTCAGGCACTAGCACCCAGACACAACACAAGAACGCAGTTGCTGTTTGTGAGCACACGTCTTGTCATATAATGGGGCACAAGAGTTCAAGCAAACACACTGAGCAAATGTCCTGAGGCAAAACTGCTACGTCAGCTGAGATGTAGAAAATCCATCTATGAATGCTAAGGTATGGGGTCTGCCAGTAATCCCAGAGATCTTTGATATATAATCATTCAGCTTCACTAGAAGGGGTGGAGGGTTTAGGCTAATCTGTCTAATGACATGACAGGGCTTTTTTTGGTATATGGTTTGTTAACCATGCTAGCGGTATTTTTGCTATCCATTGTTTTCTAATTGTGGTGCAAATACTGCATCTTAGAGCACAATAGTTTAAATAAATATTCTAAACTTCCTTTGTGTCTCTTGTTTATCTTACTGTAGACAAGTACTAGCGAGAGAACAAAAGGGTGTGTCCTGCTACCGCAATACCTCAGAGGGTCGAGAGTGTTGTGTTCTGGGATGCCAATTCACTTGTCTCTCTGGAAGGTTAGGAGTGCAAGTGAGACACTATAGCTAGTCGGACTCGGGCTCATAGATACTGAGGTAGTATGGTGACTGTCTACATGCCGATGTTCTGTGGTCCCAAGCATAGTTCTGTTCCCGAGCAGAATCCCTGCAACAACAGATCCATAGAGCTGCTCAAACACTCACTCAGACACCCACTCACACACTGATATAGACAGTCATACAGCCACTCAGATGACATATGTTAGAAATAGTATCACTCAGTAGTACATAAAGAATAGTAATTTAACTTATGCAGTAGCTTAGTATCTATCTTTAAGTCTCAGAAACGTTTATGAAAGACACTCACTGCATGATGTCATTTGAGATGTCATGACTGATGTCACTGGCCATGTCATGAGTAATGTAATAGTTGTGGTAATAAGCAGTGCATTGAAGGGGCGTAAGCTATAGATAGATCAGGTAGCTATAACTGCAGAATTTCTATGGATGTCCCTCTGGGACCCCACCACCATATCTGGATGGTCAGGGTATTCCTTCCCTGCCCCTTTTTCTTTATTTTTTACATTTGTTGTGGGACTCTGCTTCAAGCTGAGTCCCAAGATGGCGGCCAACACTTCCTGGTTGAAGTGGTGTCAGCCAATCAAATTTCAGTAGGATCCGCAAGTCCACTGCAAGGAACCACGTCCCAAGATATCTATATTCTTTAAACTTAAATTTCTCTAAAACTACTGAATGGATTTACACCAAATCACAAAAAGCATGATTTCTGGACCAACATCTAGCTTTTGACCAAATTTGATTTAATTCCGTTAAGCGGTTTAGGCTGTAGTCGTGTTCAAAATCCCTATGGGAAAATATATGGGGGGGAAATGTTTTGGAACCCCCTTTTTTCTTGGCCCCTGCTTGACGGATCACCCAAAAACTTTCAACACAGCATCTGAACTGACCGTAGCAGAAGTTCTGAAAATGTCGTGAAGATTCGTCAAGCAGCACCAAAGTTACTCGCATAACAAGCACACAAGCATCATCTGCTGGCGTGGATCACCACCGTGAGGCTCTAGCCTAACTGTCTGTGATGCCTGGCCTGCACTTCACTCCCCACTGACCATCACCAGCAAAGCTCTCCTTGCTCCCGAAGAACTTATCCCCCATGAACGGGACTCTTGGCACAAAACTTGAGAAGGTAAAACTTCAATGGGACTAATCTGGGACTGTATCCGACCTGTACTCCATCGCAGTCGGCCTGGATTTGGCCTGGTCCAGCACGACCAGATATCTCTGGTTTGCACTTTATGCTTCTAAGCACTATTTTACAGTTTCTTCTTTGAAAAACCATAACTCAGGTTCTACTTGTTGGATTTTTGTTTTGGTCTTGTTTTATTTATAAAATTAATCTCTATTTGTCTAACCTGGTGTGGAGGCTTTTGTGTGGTATTTTCACTGTTTTACTGTCTGGAGTGTTACACAAATACTTTACACATTGCCTCCAAAGTTAAGCCTGACTGCTCTGTGTCAAGCTACCAGAGGGTAAGCACAGGTTAATTTAGAGTGCGCTTGTGCCTTAACCTGACTAGGATTTGTGGTTACTGCTTGACCAGGGCTTAAGCGCTACTAGGCCTTAGGGTAGTAACGCGCTATAGAAATCCAATTTCATTCATTCATTATACCTCAGTCAGGAACCCAATTTCGAACAGTGCATATATGTTTTCATATTCATATATTTAAAATATTTAAAAAATTAATATAGTGTAAAAGAAATATTTTTATCAATTATATATATATATATATATATATATATATAATATATATATATAAATATATATATAAATATATATAGTGGTAGGTAGTTATAGTTAGGTCTGCTTTTCCATGAAGGGAGCGTTTTTTGGCCCCATTTGACGAATCTCCTTAAAACTTTCCGCAAAAAAGTTCACCCACCTCAGCTTTTTCCTGAAAAGTTTCAGAGTGATCCGTCAAGCTGGGGTCGGAGAAAAAAGGGGGGTCCTGAAACATAAAATCTCCATGCATTTTTCATTGCCTTCTTTAGACACAGCTACAGCAAAAACTGCTGAACGGAATTACACCAAATTCAGCAGGAAGGTAGGTCTTGGCCCACAGATTGTGCTTTTTGTGATTTGGTGTAAATCCATTAGGCAGTTCTTGAGATATTAAGGTTTAAAAATAGTTGTATATTTTGGCAGTTGGGCTCGCGAGTCCCGAAGGCGTCACACAAGAGCACAAAATCAAAAATGGAGACCTGTGATTGGTCAGGAGGGCAATTTTTCTTGCGAGCCTTCATGCTCTCGTGGGAGCGAGAGGCTTCCACGAATCTAGCGAGAGCAAGCGTTCTGATTGGCTGACTGTTAGAAATAAAGTGACCACCATTACTGTTTATTGTGAAAAATTGGAGGTGTTGTGAAAATAAAATAAAAAATTTTTATATAAGGGGGCAGCAGAAAGGCATGCTGTCCCCCTAAGTTTAGAAAGGAGGTGTCTAAGGAATAACTACTGTGAAGAAAATAAATGTATAGTGTTTTTAACAAAAGTTTACAATCTCACGGGACTCTCGGGGGATCGTGAATAGTAAGGAGTAGACGAGTTCTCAATACACCATTAGTAGGAATGCATATTGTGGTCCTTGTTTTTGAGAGGAAGTGTGTAAGAGATAAGTACTGTGATGATTAAAAGGTTAATTCTTTTCTAAAAAAAAGTTATGATCTTGAGTGACTCCTGCGGGATCGTGAAAAGTAGGAAGGAGTAGGTGATGTTTGAATACGCTCTGGTATGCACGCTTGCAACTGTAGGAAGGAGTCCTTCCCAATGGAGATAGTGTTTATCAGACCCTACTATTTATGCATATTGGTTTGAGAAGAGTTAAGGCTCATCCAAACACCCTACTACGCACACCCATCATCTGAGATAGAGATCTGAATGAAGAGCCCAGTCCCCCCCACACTCTACTATGCACACCCATCATTATAGAGAGAGGTCTCACCAGAGAGGTCAGTCCTTCAACACACCCTACTATGAACACTCGTCATCTGAGAGAGGTGTCTGAAAGGAGAGGCCAGTCCCTCCCACACTCTACTATGCACACATATCATTACTGAGAGAGATCTCACCAGAGAAGCCAGTCCCTCCACACACCCTACTATGCACACCTGCCATCTGACAGGCCTGAAAGGAGAGGCCAGTCCCTTCCCACACCCTACTACGCACACTTATCTTCACACAGAGAGCTGTTGGCAGAGAGGCCAGTCCCTGTACACACCCTTCATCTGAGAGAGAGGCCTAGAAGGAGTGGGCACTTCCTCCACACACCCTACTATGCAAAGCCATCTTCTGAGAGAGAGGTCTGAAAGGAGAGGCCAATCCCTCTACATGGCCTACTATGCACACCCATCATCTGAGAGAGGGGTCTAAAAGGAGAGGGCAGCCCCTCCCCACACCATACTATGCACATCTGTCATCTGAGAGAGAGGTCTCAAAGGAGACGCTAGTCACTTCCCATACACTCTATGACGCACAACCATCATCAGACAGAGAGGTCTCAAAGGAGAGGCCAGTCCATGCATGAATCCTATTATTATGCACACCAGTCATGTGAGAGAGAGGTTCAAAGGAGAGAACATTCCATATACACACCCTACTAATCACACCCTTCGTTTGAAAGAGAGATCTGAAAGGAGACGCCAGTCTATCCACTCAACCTAATATATACACCTGTCATTTTATGTTATGTTATGTTAAAAATATTTATAGAGCGCACTAACACCAAGCGGTTTCATGGCGCTGAGAGCAGAGGAGCGACAATGTTATAATGAACAGAAGCTTTACTCGTAGGTCTGAGAGAACAAAAGAGTCTTAAGAAGTGTTCTGAACTGGGCGTAGGAGGTAGCTAACCTCAGTCCAATGGGGAGAGCATTCCAAAATTGAGGGGCCAAAAAAGAAAATCCAAGGACACCATGTTTTTTGCGTTTGAAAGTGGGGATGGTGAGCAAATTCAAATGAGAGGAGCGTAGTTCACGGTGGGGGACATAACGATGGATCCTAGATGAGATGAATACTGGGCCAAGACCGGCAAGGGCTTTAAAGATGGTACAGCCCAGTTTAAATACACACCGTTTAGCCACCGGGAGCCAATGCAGGCTCTTCATCAGGGGGCGGACATGTTGGTATCTGGATTGACGAAAGATGAGCCTGGCTGCTTGATTTTGTACCAGTTGCAAACGGTGGAGTTGGTATGCCGGAATGCCAACATAAAGTGAATTGGCATAATCAATACGAGAGATAACCAAGGCCAGGATGACTAAGGTCAAGGCCTCGGTGGTCAGAAATCTACAGATCTTCCGAATTCTGCGTAGGTGGAAGAAGCAGGTAGAGACCACTGCACTAATCTGAGATTTCATGGACAAATCATTACTGATTATGACCCCTAGACTTTTACAGATTCTGCTGGGCGAGGCGGGCTACCTAAGAGAGGGGGCCAAAAATTAGAATTCCAAGGGTTGGCAGTACCTCCTGTCAGGGCCAGCTCAGTTTTATCAGGGTTAAGTTTTAGTTGATTAGCGTACATCCATTCGCTAACATAACTCATGGTGGACTGGAAATTGGATACTGAGGTGTTAGAAGAATCAATTTCAAACACCAGCTGGAGGTCATCAGCATAATTAAAAGTGACAACTCTCTTTTTGCGTAAGGACCGAATCAGAGGAAGCATGTACAGATTAAACAGGAGGGGTGAAAGGGAGGAACCCTGGGGGACCCCACAAGTCAGCCTAGCTTTCTTGGCTGAGAAATTAGCGAGATGGACTGCCTGAGATCGGTTGTGTAGGAAAGAGGAGATCCACTTCAGGGCCAGACCCTGGATGCCAGCATTACTGACACGATCGATCAGGAGGTCATGGTCGACCGTGTCAAAAGCGGCTGATAAATCCAAGAGCACCAGGGCCTGGGTGATGTTTTTATCGGCCCCTCTCCTAAGTTCGTCCATAACTGCAAGAATGACTGACTCCGTAGAGTGTGCAGGTCTAAATCCTGCTTGATGGGGGTCAAGAAACTGAGAGTGTTCAATAAAAGAGCTCAAACAATTTTCTACGTGAGCTTCTAAGATCTTACTGAGGTAAGGAAGTAAAGAGATTGGGCGGAAGTTACTCAGAACCAAGGGGTCAGCGTTGGGTTTCTTCAAAATAGGGACGATTTCCGCATGTTTAAAGGTGTCTGGGACAATACCTTGTTTAAGAGAGTTATTGAGGAGTGAGAGGGGCGGATCTGGGCAGGTAAGGAAAGCCTCTTGTAGGATATGAGAGGGACAGCAGTCGGTGGGGGAGCCTGATCCAATTTTTTTTAGAAGGACAGAAAACTCTTCCCTGGAAATCAGGGGGATTAAATCCAACACCAGGGGATTATTACATGTGATAGAGAGAGCAGTTGAAAGTGTGGAAGACGGAATATTGCTTTTAATGGTGGCAATTTTCTCGATAAAATACGAGTTCAGGGAGTCACATAATGATTGTGAGGGGACAGGTTTAGCTGAGAGGTCTCAAAGGAGAGGCCATTCCCTCCCCACTCACTACTACACACACCCGTCATTTGAGAGAGAAGTTTCATAGGAGAGGCCAGTCAGTCCCCATGCACCCTACTATGCACGTCTGTCATCTGAGAGAGAGGTCTTGAAGGAGAGGCATGTCCACCCACACACCCTACTATTAACACTTGTCATCTGAGAGAGAGGTCTCAAAGGAAAGACCTGACCCTCCACACACCTTCATACATACACCCGTCGTCAGAGACAGCGGTCTCAAAGGAGAGGGCAGTCCATCCACACACCTTACTATGCACACATCATTACAGAGAGAGGACTCAGCAAGGAGGCCAGTCCCTCCACACACCCTACTACGCACACCCTTTATATGAGAGAGAGGTCTAAAAGGAGAGGCAAGACCCTCCCCACACCCTACTATGCACCCCTATCATTATGGAGAAGGGTCCTAGCAGAGAGGCCATTCCCTCCACGCACCTTACTATGCACACCCATCATCTGAAAGAGAGATCTAAAAGGAGAAGGTAGTCCCTCACCACATCCTACGTACACCTGTCATCTGAGACAGAAGTCTGTGTGGAGACGACAGTCTCTCCCCACACCCTACTACACACACCTGTGATATAAGAGATGGGTCTCAGTGGAGAGGATACTCTGTCCCACATACTACTATTTCCGTACAATTTAGTTGCGATTCTGCAAGACTCTAGCGAGAGTAGCTCACAAGCTTCAGGGAGTAAAACTTGCTGTGTGGACACATGCAATCTGGCGAGAGGCTTGCAAGACCCGAGGGAAAATTACTGAGCCTACGAAGAGGTGTTTTGTGATCTTGCGAGCATCTGGCAAGACTCACATTGAAAATTACTCTGCCTGCCACAAGGAGTTTTATGATCACGTGAGAGTCTCACAAGATCATATGGGGGGGGGGGGAGTAAAAAAAAAAAGGGCCAAGGCTTAACCAGTATTTACCACTCTTATTGCATGGTTGAAGAAATGCTGTGATGTGATTGGGTGTGGAACCAGAGATAGCTCAGACTGTGATTTGGAGGAGAAGGAAGCCTGTTGAAGTTGTGCTTAGCAGAAGTGACTGAATTTGAAGCTGAGACAGACTGGTGTCTTCATCTGTATATAAGAAACTGCTCTAACTTCAGGTAATTAGAAATAAACTTTATGAACTTTGTTGAGAACTGTCAGTAAGTGCACTACTGTTGGTAAACTTATTCAATACAAGGTTTAGTGAGTCAAAAGCTGTTTGTAGAGGTGCATGTTTATTAATATAGGTTTTGAGAGGTAGACTTTAGAATGTGGAAAGATATCACCAAGTATGTTGTGTCAACAAATGAAATGTTCAATCTGTATGTAGTTGTAAGTAAAATAGGCAGTGTTTCTGAAATTATGAAACAAGGCATTTGCAATCTGTTAATACAAGGCCTAGTGTTTTATGAGCCTTGCTGTGCACATATTTGACCCCTATGAGATGCTTGAGTGGAGATATTGCCAAAGAGTAATGTGTTACTTTAAAAATTGTTATGGAACCAAGTTTGATAGCATGTTATAATTTAATTGTGAAACAATGCACTGGTTGAGGGTGTCGAGTTTGTCAAGAGAAATTAATATGAAGATAGTGTTACAGTACATATAACTAGGGTATGTAGTGGTGTATCACTATTATCAATTATTGATCAGTATGTAACTTTACATTTTTTGGTTTTCTTTTTTTTTAGGGGGAAAATGGAAAATAGCAGTTTTTAAAAACAGAAGTATCATATCCCAAAATGTATCTGGAGGAGAAAAACAAAAACTGTTCACTTTGGTAGAAGTACATTAAAATCCAGTAGGCAAATGAAGCAAAAGGGGAGGAGATGTAGATTAGTTAAGTTTGTTGTTTTGTTTGTTTTACAGTTCTTGTTGTAGTTTGTTAATGTAGTTGTTGTTGTTTGTAATATTGTTAAATTGTTTTTGTAATAAAAAGTTTTCAAGTTACTACTGATTTCTTTCCTTAATATCTTTTAAAGATTTTAATATTATTACAGTCTTGCAATGTTGACTCAAATTGGCAGTTCCAGCTTCAAGAACTGTAACTGTGCTTCTTGATGTATATGTATGTATAAGGTACTATAGGGAGATTGGCGCTTCTTCCCACTGTAGTATAAATATTTTGGGGCAGATTTACAAGCCCCTTGCAACACTTTTGCGCTGCTGTTGCATCACTTTTTGTGACGCATTGGCGGCGTAAACAATGCATCAAGTTGCGGCCAATTTACAACGTGACACATCTAGGGAGACGAGTCAACTTTTAAAGCCCTGCACCACATTATACCTGCGTCAGGTATAATGTATGCAGGGTGGGCGTTCCCACACAGGAGAGCCTCATAGAAGTGATGCAGTGAAATCTACAATATTTCACTGCGCCACTTCTAGGACGCCACTGCGTCAAAACCTTATGCCTGTTTGGAGCAGGCGTAAGGAGTAATGCAGTGTATTAAGTATAGGCCTCCCCCAAGCATTGCTGGAGTTGCGTCATGCTTGCGACACAACTCCAGCAATGCGTGACTTTTGCGCCGACAGATGCGTCAGAATTTCTGACGCATTTGTCAATCCTTGCGCAATGGTGCGCCGTATTGTAAATACAACGCACTCATGGTGGCGCAAGGGTTTCTTTGCTCGGCGCAAGGAAATTGATGCATCTCTGCTCTAACGCAGAGATGCATCCGTTTCTTGTAAATAAGCCCCCAAGTATACAAGTGAGATGTTTTGGCATAGAGGCGAATGCACCCTCATACTATAGTATGAACTGCTGTCAGCTGGTGGAGATGGCAGTTCTTTTGCACATCTTAGTATATATGCTTGTCACTCTGGAAAGAAGTTTCAGTGCAGAGGTCTGTCTCTGTGTGCACCTGTCCCATAAGGAGGTGTCTGAGAGAGAGGTGAGTGTCCGTACATTCAAATATGCACACCTGTTGTCCAATGCACAGCTGTCAACAGAGGGGATACTCTACTAGTGACATTAATTATCATAAAGAGTGGTATGGGCAGAGAGAGCAGTCTCTATCCACAGTCTATTTTGCACATGGGTTACTCCTGGGAGATGTATGAGCTGACCCGGCAGTCTGTCTTTACCTTAGTCTGTCTGCTTGTCATCCAAGCGCAACGTCTCTGTATAGAGCTTAATTTCTCTCCACACCATAGCTGTACATCTGTCATTCAACAGAGCTGTTTCAGAAGAGAGGCCAGTCCATACCAACACACTACTACTATGCATATACATCATCCGGAGAGAGATTTAAGGATAGGGGCCAGTCCCTCACCACACCCTAATACATGCATCTGTCATCTCAGAGAGAGGTCTCAGCGCAGAGGCCAGTACTCCCCACACCTTACAATGCATGCCTGTGATCTGAGAGCGGTCTCAGTGTAGAGGACAGTTTCTTCCTACACCCTAGTACACACACTCTTTATCCAAGAGAGAGTTCTCAGTGTTGAGGGCAGTCCTTCCCCACACTGAATTGTGCATCCTTATTGTCCTGGGGAGAAGTCTTAGTGGAATGGCCAGTCTCTATTATAACCTACTATATATAGAGTGGTTATCCAGTGGTGAGGTATTTTCGAGGAGTCCAGTCTCTCCTCACTCCCTACTATATACTCCTGCCATACTGTGGAAAGATCAGACTGGATGGAGTGGTCCCTTTTCCTAAAATCCTAGGAGAAGGAAATAAAAGTTGCAAGTACTGTAATGAAGGAGTGTGTATATTAAGTGAGTTACAAAACTTTACGATTTCGCGAGAGTCTCACAAGATTGAAAATGAAGGTCTCGCAAGATGCCCACAACCGTGACTCTGGCAAGAATCACCGATGCTATATATGGGAGCCTCATGGCTCTCGTGAGTGTCTCGCAAGAGTCATCAAGAAGGAAAAAAGGGGTACATAGTAGAAACATATTAGAAACAACATACATAATGGATGTATGGGGTAGCTCTGAAAAGAGCTTTTCCAAGTAACATTTTAAACAAGTGTTTTTTACAATTTTTTACTTTTTGTATTTTTTTTTATAAAAAGGGATAAAAAGAGATGGAACTAAACAAGAAACTGGAAGTAAAAAATCACCATCTCCTTCAAAACATAGAGGAGAAAATGTACAAAAACAAAATGTCAAAAAAAACTACTGCCTAGGTGGACGTTTATGATCCTGTACAAGCCTGTCATGTGCAGCCCTGCTTGTCTTAGAAGAATAAATAATCTGCTTGCATAGCAGCAAAAAAGGGCTTTGTTCAGATAAGCAGAGTTGTTATCTGCTTGAGCGGTGAGTCCCTGGGCAGGCACAGTATCACCAGTTTGAAAAGATGTGGATGCCCCTAATGAGTTATCAACCACCAAAGCACCGGCTAACTCAGTCCGAGCACGGCGTTCAGAGTGCATAACTTTCAAATGTCACCACATCCCAGTGGTACCTATGGAATATTGCTTGTTCCAGCTGCCACTGCTGATCTCTTTTATGCATATGTTACAAATTACATATTTGCAAGACACTTTCTTCCCACCAGGCCTCATCTGAAAAAGTGCCAGACCAAGGACTCCCTGGGTGGGCAAGGTGGCTTACTTGCAGGAACAGGAGTAGGTTTCTCATCTGATTCAGATGATGACATTCTGATCAAAGATAATCAGCAAAGTCAGAGAGGTGGCCAGCAACACTGAAGGTATCTTTATTTTCTAAATAAAGACATCCATATGAACCAATCACAGTCTTTCCTTGGGATGTCTTTCCTGTACCAGGCATCTTGGGGGTTTCTCGCAAGAGGCCACAGATTAGAAAAACTGGAAAGTTTCTTAACATCTCAAATGCAATAATACATCAACTGTTTTCTACTTGAAGCAACACTTTTCATGTCTTACTTTCTTCAAAACAACAAAAATTTACTGTTATGAACTTAATTCCAAATGTATGATATTAAAAGCGGATCACGAGAGCCGGACAGGAAGTACAGCCCCCTCGTAGTCCATGCAGGGGGTTCTGTGTTCGACTCCCACGATCGTCTCACAAGAGCCATACGTTTGTAAACAAAATAATTAATACAATATACATACTGTACTGACTTTATAATTAAACATTAGCATTCAATAATAACTGACCAGGTAAAAAAGAACTCTGTACAACAGATTTGAATAATATGTATGAGCCACTCGCGAGCCTCCCGTAAGAGTGATCACACAGCTTAAAAAAATTACTGTACATAGTGAAAACACAGTTTACAGTATAGGAAAAACTGATCAGTGTCTTTTTGAAATATAAATACGAAGTTTATGTAAAGATACATACAACGGTTATGAAAACTATATTGGGAATATTTCTGGATATGTGAGTTACAAAAACTAATAAGTTGAACATTCTCAGCACAAACATTGTTAGGTTAGTTAGTTTCTATGTATTTATATATATATTTTTTAAAACCCTAGAAATTCACTGAAAAATCCAAAGGTTAAAGTAACGTTATAGTTAGGTGTAGTAAAAATATGTGTTTTCCATTAAAAAAAAAACCTTAGAAATTCACTGCAAAAACCAAAGGTTAAAGTAACGTTATAGTTAGGTGTAGTAAAAATATGTGTTTTCCATTTAAAAAAAACCTTAGAAATTCACTGCAAAAACCAAAGGTTAAAGTAATGTTTTGGTTAAGTGAATTTTTCAGTGAAAACGTTAATATTTTGAACTAAATAAAACATACAAAATTCAGCAGTTATAGTTAGTAGCACTAACTGCAACTTACACCCCACCATGCACTGCTTATAACCTCATATATGACATCACTCATGACATGTTCTATGACATCATTTATGACATCACTCATGACATCTCAAATGACAATTTATGACATTACTGATGACATCATCCAAGTTTCATTTTCACACATATTGATGTATAAATTGCTTTGGCTTTACACATAGCGTCGTTCACATTAATAATCAGCCACAGATATATGGCAAACGCTCATTGAGTACCGGTGTACAAACTGTATACAAATGAGAAAGCCAAAATAGTGAATGCCAATTCCAAAACAAATGCCCTACTACGGACAGCTTTTATCTGTATCAAACCCCTGACACACCGAAATTACATTTAGAAATGAGGTTGATATCAGTGGAAAACTGAGTACTGTAAACAGTGTTTACTCTATGCAGAGAGTTCATTCTATACCACGCTGTTTAAAAACAGTGAAACTCTTATGAGAAATACATCACAGAGTATTCAAAAGGAACTACTAAGAACAGTGTTTCATCCATGCAACAGTTGTGAAAAAAATCTATTTGCTAAAAATACCCAAGATCTGAAAGTGCTAAAGATCGTGTTACCTGCACCCTTCATACTGTGGTGAAAACTTTACAGCTAGCCCTTCTTCTGAAGCAAAACAAACACGCGTACATAGCTTAGTACCTGGTGCACACACTCTTTCATCTTAAGTACAAATTTTCATGCTGACGCAATTCTCTGTAAACTCTCAAGGCCGCTTACAAAAGCCAGTATCTACTATGTTGAATCCTTCTTCTGTTGAAAACTTTTTCTGCAGAACCTAAAAGTTCTGTGGAGCATAATTAATTCAACTCAACTGTCACTTGCGCACAGAGTTACTCTTGAATGCAAACATTTATAGCATGTTCAATGCCTCTACACAGCTATGGTGCATTAGGAGTACATACGTTTTGTAAACACTTACACCCATTAGCTGCACCCAAGCTGTACAAAATTATGTAGAATTAATATGGTAGTTACTCGCCACTGTGTAAACTATGAAACAAGCTTACACACTCGTTGGATGATGTCATCAATGATGTCATAGAACATGTCATAAGTAATGTCATATGTGAGGTCATACGCAGTACATGGCAAGGGCGCAATTTATAGTCAGTGCTACTAATTATAACTGCTGAATTTCTATGATTTTCAGTTCAAAACATTAACGTTGTCACTGAGAAATACACCTAACTATAATGTTACTTAAACTTTTGTTTTTTTTCCAACAAATATAAATATATATATATGTATATGTATTTACAGCAATCGCGCCTCCAGACATCCAAAGGACAGCACAGAACCGCACACAGTACTCTTCAATCGAGAACATTTATTGCGGCAACGCGTTTCGACCTGAGAAGGTCTTCGTCTCGGCCAGTTTACAAATTGTGCACAATCAACCATAGAAATAACCAACAGGGTGATAGACATAGAAAACACACTGTCGACAGATTCTGAGGAAATACAAAAACAGACTGTGTACATAATAATTCATAATATGCATAGAAAATATACAATCTTTTAATTCAGTCTGAGAATAATAAAATCAATTGATCAAAAAATATGTAAACTGCGATAAGGTTGAAAACAGTTATACTATGGTCTCCAGTGTGAGATGGAATCCACATGCAGTTCATGTGTAGCTCCTTGTAATAGACATTTCAGACATAAAAGTGGTATCACCTATTGGGTCATGTCCTAGCAAAGATATGAAATAAATGTCATTCATGTGAAACAAACATGTAATGGTCATATCACTCATAGCCCAGTGGCTCCAGAAGTAAAACTCAGCAAAGCAGAGTCAAAACATATAATGGCCAGGTGACCAGTTTAAACTATATAAGGTGACACGTTCTGCAACTAGACAAGGGCAAAATTGACAGCACAGTAGATGGCCAAGTGGCCTATTGCGTGGATCAAAAATTCAAAAAACATAATGCAAAATAAAATAAAGAGACAGTCTCATTCATATGCAAAGTCATATCCCCTTCTCTGTACGACATGAATCTAAAAGTGGTGATCCCCAGCTCGATCCAAGCAATTCATGAAAGTGCAAAAAATAAATAAAAGACACAAAATAACTGTATTGAAGGGTTCTCTAGGGAGGGGAGGTGGTTAAATGGTAAATGAAAGACATGATATAATATGTCCATGGAACCAGAAATAAGAAGTGCACGGAGGAGTTTGAAATGGGCATTTGACCTCAAGTCCTTAAACGAGAAATACAGGCAAAACATCAGCTCTAGATTTAAAATAGACACCAAATTCCACCTATTGGAAAATGAGGAGAGAAGGAATGAGAGAAACATCAGTAAAGTACCACATCAGCCGATGTGTATATGAAGCTCCTCACTCTCATTCTGGACTCCATAGTACTTGCTGCCGAGCAGAATGATGTATTCCAACTCCTTCTGCCGCAAACGCCTTTCCCTGTTACCACCTCTAACTGTTTTCTCAATCCTGTCAATTGCAAACAAAACAAGAAGGTCAGCCTTTTGTTGATGTAAACTGGTCAGTGTCTTGCAACATGGTATGCCTGCCCCCTGTCAACATTGTTATTCGCTATAGCAATAGAACTCCTGGCAGCATAGGTAGGGGTTGACGCCCTGGTCTGCGGGCTAGAGTGGAAACTGAGTGTTGAGGACAGGATAACACTATATGCAGAGGTTCTCCTATTCTTGGACCAAACATAGGACTCTGGGTCATCCAAATACTCTGGATTTTGACTGATGTTCGGGGCTTGTATTCAATAAAGCTAAATCCTCCCTGTACCCCATAGGAGACCCAGAGGTGGCCCGAGAATGGGCAGAGAACCTGCAGGCCCTCTCAGGACACCTGGGGTTCTACATAACAGATAACAGATAACAGATAACCCGTTAAGGGTGTGGGACAGAAACATACAGCCCCGGCTGGACTGCCTGGCTCACAACCTGGGGCACTAAACAACTCTCTCTCTCTATCATGGGCAGGTCAGTGATCGACAAGATGGTGGTCCTACCTTGCCTCCTTTATCAACTACAAAACTAACCCTTCCTTCTGCCAACAAATGGCCAGACGGTGGTTAGCTTTAACTAACTGCTTCAAGTCAACATACGAGGGGGGCATAGCAGCACCAGACCTCTAGTCATACTACAGAGCCTCCCAGCTGACTATCATTAACGAGTGCTGGTTCGATACCATAGAAGGCCAACTATTCACAGTCAAAAGATGTGCAATTTGGGCATGCCACTCTTGCAACTCCTCTATGGGGGAGCAACCCCAGAGTCTTTCCGTGCAGCCATGAAAGTGGTGCTCCAGACATGGAGAGAAACCATCCTAGAGTGGTGGGGGCAGTTGATGGGGGAAAACCCCACTGTGGTCTGGGACACTCCTGAAACAAATGGCTACACTACAGTGCTTCAGACTATGGGACACCATATACATTTCAAAATTGGGTGATGTGATGGCTGGAGGAGATCCTAAGTCAGTCACAGACTAGTTAAGTGAACACAAATTACACCTCAGCCAGTTCTACAGATACCTGAGACTGAGTCATGTACTTACACTGCACAGAAAAGACCTGGAGGAGATACCCGAATAAAGATCTATGGAGGCAAAGATCCTCCCAGATGAATTAACCACACACAAAGTATTGACCTTATACCGTTCCTCAGTAAACAATTCAACAGACATGCTTGAGCGAGTGAGGGAGCGCCTGGGTCGGTGACCTTGGTTCCATTGATGGACGATGACTGGAGCCTCCAACTAAGGACGCCGCTATCACCTCTCAATTCCGACTCATCCAATGGAAATGTTTACACAGATCATACTACACTCAAAAGAAACTATGGAAGATGGGTAGGCCAGAAACCCCAAATTGCGTAAGGTCTGGAAAGCAGGAAGGTAATTGGCTGCATAATGTATGGGCCTGTGAATGACTGATGCCTTGTTGAGAGGGCGTCCTGACATGCCTGGGGCATGTGCTGAGATGGGGGCTCCCTAGAGATCCCAAACTGGCCTTTTTGGATGTGACAACCAACATGAACTGAACCAGATATTACGCCACACTGTTATGGCTCAGCCTAGTAGCAAAAAGAGGCATTGCCAAAGCATGGAAGACTATAGACACTCCATTGTTAAAAGTCTTGAAGAAAGGGGTAGATCGTTGCATGAGATTCCGATATATGTCGCTAGAGGCTGCCCACAGAAGAACCATCAAATTTGTTTAGACTGGTGTCAATACAGATGGGATCTTCCTAGATCCATAAGAAACCATGACAAATAGCCTGGATGCAGAAATCAGAAATTATGATGGATTTCGGCCACCCTGAGAGGGGGCGAGAGATGGGAGATCAAGAGAGGGTTCTACACTGTAAATGCACAACTACTTTCTCTTGCTTCTTCCAACCAATTGTGGTCTGGTCAGGATAAATCATTGTGTTACCTGTGTATCACTGTCTTGGTAATTGACATGTCTGCAATGCAAAAAAACCATAGAAAGTGTTGTAAAAGAAAAATGACAGTTCTGTTGACATAAAAAATAGGGCCAAGGGGGGCGTGGCCTGGCACCGGCCGTGATGGCGGCTTAATCTCCAAGCTCAGTCAGGGCCTGCAACGAAGCCCGCGATATCCGTGCTTTCTCCGGCAGCCCACGGGGGAAAAGTACCGGTGCTGTGCCTTGGAGGTGCCCTGGGGCGAGGGAGGTGCTGTTCTGACCTGGCGGCACAGGTTAGCCGCCACAGCGAGGCAAGGCACGGCCCGCCGGCGAAGCAGACTCTCCGGAGCTTAGGGGGCGGAGTCGCGTGATGCGCCGGCCCGCATTGGGAACCAGCGGCCGGGGCTCTCTGCTACGCGAGATCCGAGGCGCTTGCCCTCTACCAGACGCGGACCCGGTGATACTCCTCAGTGCGGCGGGAGTGCGCCTTGGCGCTCCCCAAGAAGAGAGACCAGTGCGGAGGACTCCGGCCGGGGCCCCCCTCTCCCCCCAAAAGTGAAGTCGAGAGATCTGGTTTGCACCTGCTTTGGAGGTGAGGGGGTGGAGGATTATACTGTTGTGGGAGACCGAGGTACTGGCTGAAGCTGCAGGCCCCTGCCTGTCCCCACGGTGCCATCGAGGCTGGTGCGCACGGGGTGACCGCCCTAACGGAGGGCAGCTGACGGACACGCCCACGTTGGGTAGGTCTGGGCCCTTGACCGGTGGCCCCTGGGGGCTGATGTGAGCGAGTGCCAGAGAGTAACTGAGAGCACATAAGACAGCAAGCCCAGGCCTGCCGTGAAGGACCGGAGAAGGGCACATGCACATCCCTAGCGCCCCCTCCTTACTGTACGCTCATTGACACGGTCGACACGTCCGGTGGGGTTGAAAATAGCCCTGTGGAAGATTGTCTGCGCCATAGTCGCGCACCGACGAATTGCCCCGCGGTGCCGAGAGAGTGGGACCCCTCGGGTGAGAGTGGGCGCTGGATGGTGCTTCTCTGGGGACTCAGGAAGAGGTGAGCGCCATCATCCCAATACTGCACGCTACCTATTTCCGGAGGCAGGAAGAGGAACAGGGGGTGCCCCGCAAAGGCCGGGTGACGTCGATCCCCGCCGGAGACATCCCTCGCCATGACGAAACCGAAGGGGGCTGCGGCCGCTATACAGGCTAACAAAATGGACAAATATGCGGTTCCACGACAACTGCACTCTGAAGAGGGAACGCAGGGCAATGACTCGCTCGCAGAAGAACCGTCCCTTAGCTCAATCATGGCAGCGATACAGACGGTGGGGACGAACCTGGAAACCAAAATTGACAAGGTCACCATCGAGATGAACCTCATGAGAGCAGGCATGCGGAAAACATCCGACAGAGTCACAGCGACGGAGGAACACATAGGGGAGCTAAAGTCGACGAGGCGCAAACTAGAGGAGCGGGTGCAAAAGCTGGTACACCAACACAAGGCCTTGGCGTTGCAGCTGGACGATCAAGAAGGGAGGGCACGCCAAAACAACATTCGGGTGGTGGGAGTGCCTGAGGGGGCGGAGGGCCCCAGTGTGGACCTCTTTCTTGAAGACCTCGTCCTACATCACCTCAAGCCCAAGAGACTGTCACCATTGTTCTCCGTGGAGAGGGCACACAGAGCCCCGATCCCCAAACCAAAACCCGGGGCCCCTCCTCGAACCATTATCGCGCATATTCTGAACTTTCGGGACCGCAACGCAATTTTGCAAGCTTCCAGAGTCAGAGGTGATCTCCCCTATGAGAACGCGACGATTTGATTCTTTCCGGACTTCACCTTGAAAGTACAGCGGGAGAGACGTTCCTTTGAAGGGGTGAAACGAGCCCTTAGGGACAAGGGACTTAAATATATGATGTTTTTTCCTGCCAAGCTTAAGGTTGTGGATGGCGACAAGTCCTGGTTCTTCATGACACCCGAGGAGGCCCAACAATGGCTGGAGGAGGGCCCTTCCCGGGTTAATCGCCGGCGAGATGTAGCAGGCTGGAGGGACAACGGTCATCGTTCCTTGGAATCCTCGAACTGATGCGGAGAGAGGGTACAATCCGTGTCTAGATTCAGAAGTTCCCGATCTGCAAGCCCGGTCAGTGATGCAGCGCCTGCTGGAAAGTGAAAGACTTGATATACTTTTCTGGTCTGTTGTTATTTTACTGCCATAATTCAAGGTATAGTTTTTCTTTGCTGTCATAATTTGATCCTCTCTGATGATTAATACAATGGACTGGCCTAGGGCCTGGTGGACTATGGACTTCCTCGTTTTAAAATAATCCCTCAATGGTGGTAGGGCAGAGTTGCGGGTTCGGAGGGAGGATGCTGCTGGGTGGTGGTGCCAGGCAACCCTACATTTGACATTCAGTTATTGGGAAGGCAGGCGCTCTGCTATTGGGGATGTGGGTAGTTCTAGACCTACAAGGCAGGGTTGCAGGGTGGGGGGTAATGTTATGGGGGTTTGTGTTGTTTTTTGATTTTTTGGGTTGTGGTTGCTTCAGAACAATTGTTGCGCTCTAGAAGGGATGAGATCTGTGACTTTATGTTCGCTCTGACTATCCGTAGGAGAGGGGATCGGGCCGAGGGTGGGGGTGGAGGGAGGGAGGGAGGGATCACATAGGATAGCCTGTATGGCGACACGACATATGAGGAACTTAACAATTCTCTCTTGGAATGTAAACTGTCTGGGGGATAGGATAAAACGCACCATGGTGCTCCAGTACCTGCATCGACACTCCCCGGATTTGGTACTCCTCCAGGAGACTCACCTCAAAGGCACCCATTATTTGGCACTGAATCGCTACGGCTACACTCTTAGGGCACATGCCGGATTTACGACTGGCTCCAGGGGCACTGCTATACTCGCCAAAAATTCACTCCCCCTCATTATCAAACGGACGTGGCACGATCATCTGGGTCGCTATGTAGCCCTCTCGGGGACGTGGGAGGAACAGGCGCTAAATGTTTACTCGGTCTATATTCCTCCGAGGTTACACGACACTACATTTCCTGAGCTTAGTAGACTGCTCCTTGACTTACCACAGGGGACCTTGATCCTTGGGGGGGACATGAATGATACTATGTCTGCGGATGTGGACAGGGAGACACATTCATCCAGGGCTAGGGACTCCCGGTCTCTGTCTTCGTTTGCACATACACTGGGCCTGACGGACCTCTGGAGGAGTCATAATCCTGACCTGAGACAATACACATATATCTGCGGCTCACAGGAGCAGCTCGCGCATAGACTACATTTTCACACACTCAACATCGGTGGGACTCTTCCGGGGAGGATGCCACAGGGCGCGCAGTATCTCTGACCACTCGCTGGTCGAGGTTCAGATGGGCGGGCCGTGGCGAGAGCGCTCACTCCTGCCGAGGCTGGACCCCACCCTGTTTAGGGATCAGGACTTTAAGGAACAGTTTGCGGATCGCACGGACCAATATTTTGCTGAGAATGTTGGCTCGGTATGGTCAGACTGCATACTTTGGGAGGCATACAAAGTTGTGGCTAGGGACTTTGTACAAGCGGCCAGTGGTGTCAGACGCAAAGAAATGCGAGCACAATGTGATGCCCTTGAGCAGGAGATCCTAACTCTTGAACGAACGCTAGATTAGAGTCCTGGGAACATTGCCAAACGCACACACAAACTCAAACTCAAACAGAAAGAGCTAAGGGACCTAGAGGAAAACGCTGCTCGCGCGCACGCGCTGGCAACGCAGAGGAAAGTTTATGATCTGGGGGACAAGGCCAACAAGCTTATCGCGTGGCTTGAATGACGGGATAGGAGCCGCAACTGGGTCTCCGAAATTAGAACTGGGGAGGGAGTGCGCGGCGGTACCGGAGCCGAGTTGGCGGAGGTGTTTGCAGATTATTACGAAACGGTCTATCACTCGCAGACCACGCGGGAGGAGGGAGAATCCTCTGAATTTTTGAAAGATTTGCACATGCGAGTAATTGGGGATGACGATAGAGCAATGCTAGACTCCGACATAACGGTAGAGGAAGTTGAAAATGCCATACGCGATTTGCAATCCGGTAAGGCACCAGGCCCCAACGGGTTCCCGACGGAAATGTTTAAATATGTAGCAAGCAAACTTGCCCCGCACATGCTTGCTATGTTTCAGGGAGCGAGAGATGAAGGTGTGCTTCCGGAAGATTTACGCATGGCAATCATAGTGGTCATTCTTAAAAAAGGGAAGCCCCACGATCTCTGCAGTTCCTATTTGCCCATCTCCCTTTTGAACTTTGAGGCCAAAGTTTTAGCTAAAGTCGTAGCTATCCGTCTAAGCTCGGTCATTCAATCCCTAATACATCCGGATCAATCCGGATTCATGCCACACAGGAGCACTAGGCTCAATCTGCGCCGCCTATATGGAGTGATGCAGATGACTCAGAAACACACGGACACACCGGCTGCACTTCTGTCGCTCGACGCGAAGATGGCGTTCGACAGTATTGAATGGGCATACCTATTCGCGGTCCTGGAGAAGATTGGTCTCGGCCTTAATATTCAACAATGGATACGACTCTTGTATACTGACCAGATGGCGCGAGTTAGTGTTAATGGCAATATTTCTAGATCCTTCACGCTTCACCGGGGCACTCGGCAGGGATGTCCTCTATTGTCGATGCTGTTCGCCCTGGCGCTGGAACCATTGGCTGTTTGGATACGGGGGGACCCAGTGGTGAGAGGTATCGATCTAGGGGGCGGTTGGGAAGAACGTATCTCTTTATACGCAGATGACATTTTGCTGTACGCCCAAGACAAACGTTTCATCGTCTCATCCATATGATACAGTCCTTTGGTACCTACTCAGGATATTGCGTTAACTGGGATAAATCCCTGGTGTTCTCACTGGCGGGAGTGCTGCCGCCCTTAACGTCGGCATGTTCAGAGTTGGTCCCTAGGGAAACGTTTAAGTACTTGGGTCTCTGGATCACCAAGAGTGAGGATGATTTTATGCGGCTCAATGTACAGGCACAATTGGTACGCTTGAGAGAGAACGTTGCGCACTGGAGACGGCTCCCAGTCTCCTTGATGGGTAGGGCGGTCCTTTTTAAAATGATGGCCCTCCCACGGCTATTGTACGTAGTCCAGAATACTCCGTACCAGATCACGGAGTCGTTTTTTCGATCCATTGAGTCTGAGCAGCGTCTATTGCTATGGGTGGGGGGTAGCCCCAAGATTGCACTGAAGAAACTCGTGAAAGGTGTATATGACGGGGGCCTCGCTGTTCCTGACACTAGGAAATACTACTGGGCATCTCAGCTAGTCAACATTAATGGGTGGGCTTTTTCCCCATTAGAGGAACCGGAGTATAGGGTGGATCATTTAGCCTTCGGCAACAACAGTTACCTCACGGAACTGTACCGGAGGGGGAGAGGTAACTCGCTCCTCCCGGTGCATACCCGAACGGTCACTGACGTCTGGCATAGAGCAACCAAAATGACCAGGTGGGCAAACAAACTTACAGCACAAACTCCTCTCTGGGAGGGTGCCAATTGGGAGAGTTGACGCGGCTAGCGGGCTTCCGGAAATGGAGCCTTATAGGGATTGACCACTTGGGGGATGTCTGGAAGAATGGGAAAATGTTGGACTTCGACACACTGCAGAGACAGTTCCAAATGGGAAGGGGGGAGTATCTACGATACCGACAGATGCGCCATGCGCTCCATTGTCATTTGCAAGAGGGGTCCCCATTACCAGAATATTCGCCACTCGAGGACCGCCTGCTCCTGGATCCCATGATCGATAAGGCCATCTCTCTGACTTATCGGAAATTGATTATTAACACCCCAGACTGTTTGGGCCCACTGAGGGAGGCCTGGGAGTCGGATGTGGGCCTCTTAGAGGACGATGACTGGGCTGAAGCACTACAGACACCCCGGGAAATAGCCATAAGAGCACGGTTCCGACTGATTCAGCTCCGTATCCTTCATAGATCCTATGCTTCCCGAATAGCTTATGTTCGAATGGGCACCTGTGAGACCGATGAATGCGTACGGGGGTGTGACGAGGCAGGATCCTTCTTCCACATACTTTGGTCATGCCCCAGGATTCAATCGTACTGGGCAAGTATAACTCGTGTGATGGCACAGGTGGTGGGTGAGTGTGTCCCGCTTGACCCAAGGTGGCTCATCCTGGGAGTGACTGGTGAAACGACGTGGCCGCAATGGGCCAAGACTTGGCTGGCCCTTGCAGGTGGGGTGGCCAAGAGAGACATTGCCCGAGCATGGGGAGCAGGGGCAGCCCCCACACTTACAGCCTGGAAGAAAGACCTGGACTGGTGCTATGGGGCAGAGCGGGTTATATACCAGAGCCGGGGATGCCCACGTAAAGGGGAAAAGGTATGGAGTGCCTGGGCCGAGTATGAAATGTTATGTGCTGATGTGGGAGACATGAGGCCATGCTTTACGGCGAGAGAATGTGGGTATTCATAGCAGGAATTGCCGACGGGGTACATTTTAAGAACTGTGAAATTTGTCTCAGATGTCTCTCCTAAAATGTAATTTGTATGTGGGTATTGAACTGAAGCTTGTTTATGTTTAATAAAAAGACTTTTTAAAAATAAATAAATAAATAAGGCCAAATGCTGAGTGGATTGTTACTCATTAGGTATCATTCATTTTGGTGCAATTAATTTGAAAATAATGCTTTTCACAAACAGGTATGGTTTATTTAAAACCGTTAGCGAAATATTGGACTATATTGTTTGATTGTCTTTAGTAAAAAGAAAGGAAGAGTGTTTAATTGTGTAGTTGAAGAAAAAAGACTTTCTGGTAAATTAGTCATAGTTTTCCTTATCTTAAAATAAACATTCTTAGCTTTAGATAGAATAGTTAGTTGAAGCTATTGCCAGCAAGGTAGACCTACCAATGGGCCCAATTGCAATTAGAAGTTTCAGCATTCATGAATAGGTGCTGCTTCGCCAATACCCATCGGTTTTTAAAACTGTTCCTGCAATATTTAGTTAAAAATGGACCCTGATGGAGCCAACAATGAGCCCTGATGGAGCCAACAATGAGCCCTAATTGAATTTTCTGGTGTTGGTTTAGCTTTCATGAAGAGGCCACTAATAAAACAATAGGCCATGGTGACTCTCTGCAGAGGCTGTTATTATTGTGAACATACTATCATATACTTCTATGTACTGCAGTATATATATATATATATATATATATATATATGCACACGCAATCCGCCACAAAATCCAAACTCTTTGAAAGGACGGTACGGACCCAAATTCAGTGCAAAAAGATTTATTTTCCTTGACCATGCACTGCTGCCATGACGCGTTTCGGCCTCTGAAAGGCCTTGATCACATGACGCCATGAGGAGTGATCATACATTTTAAAGTGACAGTGCAATAACCATGTGACCACGGGCTCATAATAGACATAGAAGAAACATTTGATTGCAAAGTGCAATGTAGCATTAAATAAAGCATATATTGTTAATATTAATGTGCAAATACTGCAAATAAATACAATTTTAAATAAATGCATATTAAAAATCATATACACTTTAAAACAGATTTTTGGAAAAGAGTTTAGTTGCAAATGCAATGTACCCCTCAGCAAGGCCTATATCGTTAAAATTTATGTGCAAAGCTCAGCAATTTGATACGTTTTTAAAAAATGCATATTAAAAATCATACACACTTTAAAAACACTTTTTCAAAGGCAACGTGGCTATTTCACCTAGACCAATCACAGATAATGCCCTCGGCTAGGTGACAGTGCCATATGGTGTTTATGCATAATATGATTGACTAGACCATGGGCCAAGAAGTACTAATGCCCATGTCCCGCAAGGTCCATTGTGCCCAAGTGGGCCACATTTATTAGGGTAAAATCCTGATAATTGGACTAATCCTGCAGGTAAGACACCATCTCTTACTAATGCATTTCTGCCTCTTACCCGATTGCATCACTACTCGGTAATAAACAATAACAAAAATATTTGGCCTTACCATACTTCCAATAATTTAATCTGTAGACTGTATCCACATCATAATGTCTTATACATGAAAACCGTGTGCTACATAAAAACCATGTATGTGCAAATGTGCATAAAAATATGTATAGTGAATCCATGTGAATTATCATTAAAATTACGGTTGGGGGAAGAATATTAAATATAAAATGTAAAAAGATCTAAAAAATCTGAGGAGGAGTTTGACTTATGGAGATACAGAAATTGCTGCTCAACAATCTACATGTTGGCTCACAGACATGTATAGAGGTCATCACTGGAATTAAGCCCGTTGGGCACCTTAGTATCTAATTCCAGTATATATTTTGTCTCTAATTTTCTCAATAGAGATTCACGGTTACCTCCTCTTCTTAATGGTGGCACAGTGTCAATCACAAAATAACTAAAATGGTCGAGACAGTTATCATGGGTATCTTTAAAGTGTCGCGCAACAGGATATGCTGCATCACTATTTTTGATTGCTCTAATGTGCTGGAGTATTCGTTTGTGGACCTGCAACTTGGTACTACCCACATATTGCAGGCCACACGAACACTCCAGCACATATACAGCATATTCAGTTTTGCATGTCAACCTCCTAGGTATAGAGATGGGCATTTCTTTAAATGGACTGATTATGGTGGTTTTATTCTTGCCATATTTACATGCTTTGCATGTGGCACACCGAAAGAAGCCTTTGACATTTTGAAGCCAAGATTTGGTGGTTAAAATCTCAGGACTACTCTTGACCAGCATATCACTCATTGATCGAGCTTTGCCAAATGTGATTGCAGGTGTTTTTGGAAGGGAATCACCTATTGTTGGATCACTACGAACCACAGCCCAATTCTTGTTAATTAACTTGCGTATCGTGCGGTGCTGCCTATTGTATGTTAGAATCAGGCGTGGTGGTTCATTCATTTGTTTAACACTATCAGACAACTGATTCAACCTCCTAGGTTCAAGAGCCTGTGATCTAGTGATTATACCAGTTTTGTTGATGGCTTTGTCCACCATCTCAGCAGTATAACCCCTGGATACAAAACGTTTTTTGCTCTCCAATTGTGCTGTAATACATTCTGATTCTATGCTACAGATCCTTCTGATTCGCAGCATCTCACCATAGGGAATGCTGCGAATCAGATGTTCAGGATGATGACTCGTAGCATGTAAGATAGTGTTGCCCGCAGTTGGCTTACGGTGCAAAGTGGTCTCTAATTTTCCATGTTTGATATAGACTTCTACATCCAAAAAATTGACTCTTTCTCTGCTGACATGAGAAACAAACTGCAAATTAAGCTCATTGTCATTGATTCGGTCAATAAAAGCAAGTGCTCCTTCCTCACTGCCCTGCCATACAAGGAACAAGTCATCAATGAAGCGGTACCATCTAATTACATTCTTGACCATGACATCTTTGAATTTGTTGCTGAGGACTTGCTCCTCCCAAAGGCCCATATGAAGGCAAGCATAACTTGGGGAGAAGCAAGCCCCCATCGCAACTCCTCTCATTTGTTGATACACCTGATGATTGAACATGAAATAATTGTTAGTTAAACATATTGAAATCATATTCAACAACATCTTATTGTGGTTCAGCATGCACAAAGGTCTTTTGTTTAGAAAATACTCCACTGCCTTGGTGCCGTCACGGTGGAATATACTCGTGTATAAGGAGTTGACATCCAGGGTAATGAGGAGATAATCATCTTGCCAAGTAACATCGTTCAACTTGCGGAGGAAATCACTCGTATCCTGGATGTATGAGGACAATTGTTTAACATGCTCTTGCAAGAAAAAGTCCACATATCTAGATGTATTTTCCAGGATACTGTTACGTGCTGAGATGATTGGTCGACCAGGCGGCTTAGTGGCATCCTTATGAATTTTCGGGATGAAGTAAATGACCGGTATTACTGGATGGTCATTTTTTAAAAACTTGAATTCATCTCCACTGAGCAGCCCCATTCCCTTCCATGCTACAAGTTTGAGATAGACCTCACTCCAAGCCTGTTTCATTGTTTTCATGTCGCTGTGCTTGTAACAGTTGCGATCATTAAGGTGCCCATGTGCTTCTTCCAAATACATTTCACGTGGCCATAAGACCACGTTGCCACCCTTATCTGACTGTCTGATGATTATATTGTCATTGGACTGTAATTTTTGAATTAGTTGACCATAACAATTATTATGTTTTGTGCATTTGCGGCGTGCTTTCGCCGTAGAAGTGTATAACTTTTTCAATTGATTAATCATCAGATCATTAAAGACATCCAAATTATCATGTAACATGATCGGATTGAATGTTGACTTTGGCTTAAAATGTGTTAGGCCCGCCCTGTTGGTATTTGGCATGTCAGGAACATCTATACCTGATAGATCCTGTGATATAGTACTTTCATCCCTCAATTCTTGTAAATTGCGCAAAAGTTCCATATCGTGAACAGTAAGGATGGAGGGGCTAGTTCCTGCATCAACGTGCTCAACTTCAGGCACCACTTGATTTTTCTTTTGTAGTTGGTGAAATTTACGTAACTTTAATTTCCTCGTGAATTTAAATAGATCTATGCGTGTCTGCACGTAACTGAAGTCGCTCGCTGGACTATGCGACAATCCTAATGAGAGAATGTTTCGTTCATTTTCATTTAATTTCATATCAGTCAAATTAATCACCGCCAGTCTGTTATTACTGATGGCTTCCATGGACCCATTCACTTGCGGTTCCATTTTTTGTAGGGTTTTCTGTTGCTTGACTTCCCTCCACTTTTTGATTCTGTGGCTTTGTCGTCGTTCTTTGCGTTTGTGGTTATGGTTTTGTCTCCTTTGGCGGTTTTTGAGGCTCTTGGTCTCAGGGTTTGTCGTCTGTCCTGGCGCAGGCAATCTACCTCCTGCGCCAGGGATCGTTTTATAAACCCCAAACTCGCAGATGCCATTGCCTGTTCGCCCTCAGATTCACTGCCAGGTACCGAGCTCAAGTCCGACATAGAGGTGGAGGACTGAGCTGCATCTGTAATTGTAATTGATGCCGCTTTACTTGACTGTGCTTCATTCGTATTTTTAAGGTTCTGAAATTTTTTGGCGAAAGTAAATACTTGACCGTTTTGATAGTCAAGCTTATCTCTTTGAAATTTAAATACTTTTCGTTTTTTAATAACATCTTCCTCCTTCTGTAGGCGAACAAGCATCTCTTCACGCAGCTTTTTCTCATTGTCAGAGGACCCTAGATTGCTTATTTCTTCATTTAATTCATCAATTTTGCTTTGTAAAGCAATGCGGTCACTCTCGGCGTACTTAACAAGAATCCTCACCAATTTACAGGAGGACTCTAAGTTACATTCCGCCCATTCAGACAACATATTGGGGTCAGGATTTTCGTAGCTGGGGGCCAGCATAATGCGAAGCCCCCGCGGAATACGACCGACCTCCAAATACCGGGACAGTGAACGATGTTCCCACCATTTTGACTGCTCGCTGCGCATCAGCTTCTCCAGCCTCTTAAACAAATCACGCAGACCGGTCTTTTCTGCCACTGGATTGACTACCTGTGCTCTTGCTGTTACCTCGCTCGCTGGCGAGTCATCAAACATTTCACATGCCGCCTCCTCGCGGCTCCTCATAGCGTCGACAGACATTGTGCAATTATGGCCGTGTAATTTTTAGAGCTGGCGCAAATTGTAAAAAGTTCCACTACCTGCGCCGCTAGCACACTCCTTAACCGGACTTTCAAGCACACACTTCAGCCTCAGCATATATTTTTTGGCTTTTACTCGCGTCTCTCGATGCGTGCTTACTTGCCGTCTTGAGCTTCAGCAGGAAACCATAGTGCTGTCCGGGGGCAACCGCGGCTGAACCTCACAGGAACCCAAAGTTTCTTCCGGTTCACGAAAGAATGCTTCCTGCCGCTCGGCCCAAAGTCTTAGGAGGGGTCCGTAAGATACTGATGAAGCTGATCAGTTTACAGATGCACACGCAATCCGCCACAAAATCCAAACTCTTTGAAAGGACGGTACGGACCCAAATTCAGTGCAAAAAGATTTATTTTCCTTGACCATGCACTGCTGCCATGACGCGTTTCGGCCTCTGAAAGGCCTTGATCACATGACGCCATGAGGAGTGATCATACATTTTAAAGTGACAGTGCAATAACCATGTGACCACGGGCTCATAATAGACATAGAAGAAACATTTGATTGCAAAGTGCAATGTAGCATTAAATAAAGCATATATTGTTAATATTAATGTGCAAATACTGCAAATAAATACAATTTTAAATAAATGCATATTAAAAATCATATACACTTTAAAACAGATTTTTGGAAAAGAGTTTAGTTGCAAATGCAATGTACCCCTCAGCAAGGCCTATATCGTTAAAATTTATGTGCAAAGCTCAGCAATTTGATACGTTTTTAAAAAATGCATATTAAAAATCATACACACTTTAAAAACACTTTTTCAAAGGCAACGTGGCTATTTCACCTAGACCAATCACAGATAATGCCCTCGGCTAGGTGACAGTGCCATATGGTGTTTATGCATAATATGATTGACTAGACCATGGGCCAAGAAGTACTAATGCCCATGTCCCGCAAGGTCCATTGTGCCCAAGTGGGCCACATTTATTAGGGTAAAATCCTGATAATTGGACTAATCCTGCAGGTAAGACACCATCTCTTACTAATGCATTTCTGCCTCTTACCCGATTGCATCACTACTCGGTAATAAACAATAACAAAAATATTTGGCCTTACCATACTTCCAATAATTTAATCTGTAGACTGTATCCACATCATAATGTCTTATACATGAAAATCGTGTGCTACATAAAAACCATGTATGTGCAAATGTGCATAAAAATATGTATAGTGAATCCATGTGAATTATCATTAAAATTACGGTTGGGCGAAGAATATTAAATATAAAATGTAAAAAGATCTAAAAAATCTGAGGAGGAGTTTGACTTATGGAGATACAGAAATTGCTGCTCAACAATCTACATGTTGGCTCACAGACATGTATAGAGGTCATCACTGGAATTAAGCCCGTTGGGCACCTTAGTATCTAATTCCAGTATATATTTTGTCTCTAATTTTCTCAATAGAGATTCACGGTTACCTCCTCTTCTTAATGGTGGCACAGTGTCAATCACAAAATAACTAAAATGGTCGAGACAGTTATCATGGGTATCTTTAAAGTGTCGCGCAACAGGATATGCTGCATCACTATTTTTGATTGCTCTAATGTGCTGGAGTATTCGTTTGTGGACCTGCAACTTGGTACTACCCACATATTGCAGGCCACACGAACACTCCAGCACATATACAGCATATTCAGTTTTGCATGTCAACCTCCTAGGTATAGAGATGGGCATTTCTTTAAATGGACTGATTATGGTGGTTTTATTCTTGCCATATTTACATGCTTTGCATGTGGCACACCGAAAGAAGCCTTTGACATTTTGAAGCCAAGATTTGGTGGTTAAACTCTCAGGACTACTCTTGACCAGCATATCACTCATTGATCGAGCTTTGCCAAATGTGATTGCAGGTGTTTTTGGAAGGGAATCACCTATTGTTGGATCACTACGAACCACAGCCCAATTCTTGTTAATTAACTTGCGTATCGTGCGGTGCTGCCTATTGTATGTTAGAATCAGGCGTGGTGGTTCATTCATTTGTTTAACACTATCAGACAACTGATTCAACCTCCTAGGTTCAAGAGCCTGTGATCTAGTGATTATACCAGTTTTGTTGATGGCTTTGTCCACCATCTCAGCAGTGTAACCCCTGGATACAAAACGTTTTTTGCTCTCCAATTGTGCTGTAATACATTCTGATTCTATGCTACAGATCCTTCTGATTTGCAGCATCTCACCATAGGGAATGCTGCGTATCAGATGTTCAGGATGATGACTCGTAGCATGTAAGATAGTGTTGCCCGCAGTTGGCTTACGGTGCAAAGTGGTCTCTAATTTTCCATGTTTGATATAGACTTCTACATCCAAAAAATTGACTCTTTCTCTGCTGACATGATATATTCCAAAACCACAATGCTCCTACTGGAAGCCGGAGTCCCATGTGAGGTGGCGCGACGATCGCGGAGCAGCTGACAATCAAATTCTTTCATGAAACAGCAATACCTCGCGCTCTCAGAAATGAAGACCAATTCAAGGGAAAGAAAACTGGTTTATTCCATCATAAACCAACGTGACGCGTTTCGCCTGACGGCTTGATCACACACAGTGCACAATAACACAAGCCTCATTACATACCCAGCTGACAAAACAAACAACGGACATAGTTATAACATTGGCTCAATAACGTTAAGTAACTTGGTCGCCATCTTGTGACATGCAAGTTGCATCAAATCGTTCATATGTTTGTGTCACAAATAGAAGAGAAATCATCATATGGTGTCTTGGTACTGGTCCCAAACAGCAAATTAATAACTTTTAACATGGTTCTTGCAAGTGAGGTGAAGAGCATAGTGCTAGTTAAGAAATAACATAAAACTGGCCGAAGTGCTCTTGCCCTACCTATTACGCGCTGTTGGGTTGGGAAAGGCAAGGCACGCATTCTCCCTCATGCGCTAATGAGTAATAAAAGTACGCGTCTGCCCTCAAGCGGCTAAGAGTGGGCGTGTCAAAAGGTGAAAACATGCGTGTAAGACTAAACTGGTTGTGAGGAAATAAACAAATAAACACTCACCACTCACGATAAATAAAAAATACAATGTTATCCACTCACAGCGTGTGTGGTGAGATAATGTCGCCATAATGGTACAGCTGACTACATGCGCTAGTCACCGGCCAAAATACTGGGAAATCCCCCCTGGCTGGTCTACCTCCCTTGGTGGGTAAGCATCACCATAATAATTCACCTGGAGGTGAGCGTTGTCCTCCCACAGTGGATACAGATTAAATCTTCAATCTAGGGCCAAGTATTACTGATAGGTAGAAGTCACCATAGTGGTATATTGCATTATGAGTAAAGAAATGTATATAGCTGGAGCCACACGCCAGCTAGATAACCCCCTGTTTTATACCTTGTCTAACAAAAATGAGTATAGTCAAAGTGTCATTAAGATATGGAGCAATCTCACCGAGTGGAGGGACAGGGGGTTATTAGAGTGGGAAGAATACTGCTTTTTGAAAAAAGATTTCCCCAAACTTCCTGTTCTGTACCTTCTTCCTAAGATCCACAAGGATGCTCAAAATCCCCCTGGGAGGCCCATAGTTTCCTCCAGAGGGAGTGCTCTGGAAAACGTATCTAGATACGTGGACCACTTTTTGAAAGACCAGGTGGTCCTTCTCCCTACTTTTGTGAAAGACACGAAGGATTTCCTCACCAAAATACAGGGGGTGATATGGCAAGAGGAGTATATACTCATAACCATGGACGTAAGCTCCCTATACACCATCATTGAACACGAGATAGGGATTGAAGCGTGTAAGAAATATCTCTCCAAAAGAGCCATAAAATATTTGGAACACACAGAAATTATCATTGCCATGATTAGATTCTGTTTAAACAACAATTATTTTCTTTTCAATGGCAATATATATAAACAAACCCTCGGGACGGCCATGGGAACTTGTTTCGCGCCTAGTTTTGCGAATTTGTTCCTAGGGGCCTGGGAGGAAGAGATCAGACAGGATGACATCCTCAAAAATGACTTTGAAAATGTAGTTGTATGGCTAAGGTACATTGACGACCTTTTCTTAATTTGGAAAGGCTCGATCACTGAAGCAGAAACCTTTGTACATAAACTCAATGGGAATTCACGTAATATAATCCTGACTAGTAATATCAGCAACAGTACGGTGGAATTCCTAGACATCAGAATAGAAATTGTCAACAACACCCTGCAGACCAGTCTTTTTAGGAAAGCGACTGCAGGCAACAGTCTGCTCCACACCCTTAGTAGTCATCCCGAGTGGTTGAAGTGGAGCATACCTTACGGGGAACTCCTCAGAGCAAAGCGCAATTGCAGCTCTGAGGAGTCCTTTTTGAAGGAACAGGACATCATGCTCACCAGATTTACTGAACGAGGCTATCCTAGGTGGGTGTTACGCAGGGCAGTGGAGAAAGTTAAAACCATCACCAGAACTACCATTCTCACCAACATGAACACTCTTGAGGTGACAGACGATGACACCACCAGGATCATCCTGACTTACAATGGTGGGTCCAAAGAAGTACAACGCATCTTAGCTAAGAACTGGGACATACTGAAAAAAGATCCCGTTGTTGGCACCTCCATGACTACTAGACCCAAGATCACATATAGAAAGGGACGAAGTATGAGGGACATCCTAGTACATAGCGATATTACCACCAAAGAGGATAGGGGTATAAACCTGCAAGGCTTCTTCCCATGCGGACACTGCAAAGCATGCCGCGGTAGCCGCATGCGGAAGGAGTTCACTAACACCAACAGCAGTAGGTCTATACCCATTACCCAATTTCTGACCTGCAGTTCCTCCTATGTGATTTATGTCCTAGAGTGCCCGTGCCAACTACGATATGTGGGGAGTACAACACATATGGCTAAAAAGCGTGTCTTGGAACACATGAGAGCCATTTCCAAGAGAGATCCACACTACCCTGTAGCCAGGCATTTTGAGACGCACCACTACTCAGACAACACTAAGTTACAGTACTTCATCATTGAGCAAATAGAAATCAATCACAGGGGTGGCAACCGTGAACTTCAGCTTATAAAAAGAGAATCCAGGTTTATTATTGATCTAGGAACGCGCCATCCGAGGGGACACAATATTGATGAGGAGATGGCAATACATCTACAACAAGAGTAGTGGTTGTAGTATCTGTAGTATCTGTTACTCTGTCTTATACAAGACAATTTTAGAATGTTGCACTGTTTGGTTTCTGTTCGGCTGTGCTATCTATTATCATGTCATAATGATGTAGCTGTCTGTACATTACCTACATTATCTGTGTTTTTAACACCTCATTGTCTATCTTTTCTCTCTTTACAGGAGGAAAGGAAGGGACATACCGGCTGGAATCGAAAAGTTTGGTCCCTACCCTTTTCTTCGTGGCATCATTCTCCAGTCATGCCTGAATGTCGCAGCTAAGATTAACTTTTAAGATCCATCTATCTACTATGTAGAATTTTCTCTACTTTTTCTTTTGTATTTTCTTTATCATTTTGGTACACTTCACATATATGCTGCGTTTTCTGGTGTTCCATGCCTCTTTCAAAACAGTTGACTGTCTTTTGGGTGTCAGTGTACACTTGGTCCCAGGTCCAATACACATATAGATTGTGATGGTCATTGTTTGCGTTTAGCAATATACCACTATGGTGACTTCTACCTATCAGTAATACTTGGCCCTAGATTGAAGATTTAATCTGTATCCACTGTGGGAGGACAACGCTCACGTCCAGGTGAATTATTATGGTGATGCTTACCCACCAAGGGAGGTAGACCAGCCAGGGGGGATTTCCCAGTATTTTGGCCGGTGACTAGAGCATGTAGTCAGCTGTACCATTATGGCGACATTATCTCACCACACACGCTGTGAGTAGATAACATTGTATTTTTTATTTATCGTGAGTGGTGAGTGTTTATTTGTTTATTTCCTCACAACCAGTTTTGTCTTACACGCATGTTTGCACCTTTTGACACGCCCACTCTTAGCCGCTTGAGGGCAGACGCGTACTTTTATTACTCATTAGCGCATGAGGGAGAATGCGTGCCTTGCCTTTCCCAACCCAACAGCGCGTAATAGGTAGGGCAAGAGCACTTCGGCCAGTTTTATGTTATTTCTAAACTAGCACTATGCTCTTCACCTCACTTGCAAGAACCATGTTAAAAGTTATTAATTTACTGTTTGGGACCAGTACCTGACACCATATGATGATTTCTCTTCTATTTGTGACACAAACATATGAACGATTTGATGCAACTTGCATGTTACAAGATGGCGACCAAGTTACTTAACGTTATTGAGCCAATGTTATAACTATGTCCGTTGTTTGTTTTGTCAGCTGGGTATGTAATGAGGCTTGTGTTATTGTGCACTGTGTGTGATCAAGCCGTCAGGCGAAACGCGTCACGTTGGTTTATGATGGAATAAACCAGTTTTCTTTCCTTTGAATTGGTCTTCATTTCTGAGAGCGCGAGGTATTGCTGTTTCATGAAAGTATATATATATATATATATATATATATTAAAAAAACAGTTTGCTCAGCAAATGAGGGCGCACTTGAGCCGCAGCAGAATTTAAAGAAAGTTTTTATTGTCCATCAAACAGCAACGCGCACTTTGACAATCATCACAGTCCGCCTGACGCGTTTCAGAATCTTCATTCCTTAGTCAAAGGCTTTGCTTGAATGATTTGCGCTGCTACTAGCACACCAAATTTGAATACTTGCCCTCCAATGGGCCCCTCGAATGTGTTGTCCCGTTGCCTGATGGGAATTGTAGTGTGCCCCATAGCCTGCATTTCAACCCAGATGGGATTGAAGCCGAAATAAATCATATAACGGCCCTCAAATGGGCCGCAAAGTGCACGTTCGTTTGACATCCATAGGAACTGTTGCTCCACTTCAGGCGTTGACATAATTCCGAGCCCCCTCTAGCATTTTTAGGGTGGTGCAGCCCTCCACGACCGGAGCCGTCGTGTATTAACATCAACAACAGTTTGCTCAGCAAATGAGGGCGCACTCGAGCCGCAGCTGACTTCAAAGAAAGTCCTTATTGTCCATCAAACAGCAACGCGCACTTTGACAATCATCACAGTCTGCCTGACGCGTTTCGGAATCTTCATTCCTTAGTCATAGGCTTTGCTTGAATGATTCGCGCTACTACTAGCACACCAAATTTTAATACTTGCCCTCCAATGGGCCCCTCAAATGAGTTGTCCTGTTGCCTGATGGGAATTGTAGTGTGCCCCATAGTCTGCATTTCAAACCAGATGGGATTGAAGCCGAAATAAATCATATAACGGCCCTCAAATGGGCCGCAAAGTGCACGTTTGTTTGACATCCATAGGAACTGTTGCTCCACTTCAGGCGTCGACATAATTCCGAACCCCGTGGCCCCTCAGGCATTTTTAGGGTGGTGCAGCCCTCCACGACCATAGCCGTTGTGTATTAACATCAAAAACAGTTTGCTCAGCAAATGAGGGCGCACACGAGCCACAGAAGACTTTAAAGAAAGTCTTTATTGTCCATCAAACAGCAACACGCACTTTGACAATCATCACAGTCCGCCTGACGCGTTTCGGAATCTTCATTCCTTAGTCATAGGCTTTGCTTGAATGATTCGCGCTGCTACTAGCACACCAAATTTGAATACTTGGCCTCCAATGGGCCCCTCGAATGAGTTGTTCCGTTGCCTGATGGGAATTGTAGTGTGCCCTATAGTCTGCATTTAAACCCAGATGGGATTCAAGCCGAAATAAATCATATAACGGCCCTCAAATGGGCCGCAAAGTGCACGTTCATTTGACATCTATAGGAACTGTTGCTCCACTTCAGGCGTCAATATAATTCCGAGCCCCGTGGCCCCTCTAGCATTTTTAGGGTGGTGCACCCCTCCACGACCGGAGCAGTCGTGTATTAACATCAAAAACAGTTTGCTCAGCAAATGAGGGCGCACTCGAGCCGCAGCAGACTTCAAAGAAAGTCTTTATTGTCCATCAAACTGCAACGCGCACTTTGACAATCATCACAGTCCGCCTGACGCGTTTCAGAATCTTCATTCCTTAGTCATAGGCTTTGCTTGAATGATTCGCGCTGCTACTAGCACACCAAATTTGAATACTTGGCCTCCAATGGGCCCCTCGAATGAGTTGTCCCGTTGCCTGATGGGAATTGTAGTGTGCCCCATAGCCTGCATTTCAACCCAGATGGGATTCAAGCCGAAATAAATCATATAACGGCCCTCAAATGGGCCGCAAAGTGCACGTTCGTTTGACATCCATAGGAACTGTTGCTCCACTTCAGGCGTCGACATAATTCCGAGCCCCGTGGCCCCTCTAGCATTTTTAGGGTGGTGCAGCCCTCCACGACCGGAGCCGTCGTGTATTAACATCAAAAACAGTTTACTCAGCAAATGAGGGCCCACTCGAGCCACAGCAGTACTTCAAAGAAAGTCTTTATTGTCTATCAAACAGCAACACGGACTTTGACAATCACAGTCCGCCTGACGCGTTTTGGAATCTTCATTCCTTAGTCATAGGCTTTGCTTGAATGACTCGCGCTGCTACTAGCACACCAAATTTGAATACTTGCCCTCCAATGGGCCCCTCGAATGAGTTGTCCTGTTGCCTGATGGGAATTCTAGTGTGCCCCTGTTGGAAAGTGGATTATTGGTAGGGGCAAATGTAGGTCTGCCACTGGCAATAAGGCCACTAATACCTGGTAGGACTCAGCATAGGTCTTAGAAAATTATTCCTATACTCAACCCTTGGTAACGTGGCTGCGAGCAGACAGGCTTAACTTCAAAGACAGGTATGTAAAGCATTTAAAAACACCAATTCAGTAAATAATTAAGACACAACACATAATAAAAATCCAACACCAATTTATACAAATAGGAAATATTTTTATCTTTAAAATTACACCAAAACGACAAAAATCCAATGTAGGGAACCGGAGATATGAATTTTCAAAGATTTAGCAAAATATAGCACTTAGAAACTTATAGCACCATATTGGGATACAGGCTCGCGATAGACCGACCCATAGTCAAAGTTTTAGGCCGACCGCGATGGAGCCCTGAGCGGCTACACCTCGCGGTAGGTCCCGGTCACAGTTTTTACCTTCGGACTTAGAAACTTTTCTGGAGCTTTTTTTCCCGGGGTCCCTCGAAGCTCTCAGCCCGTCCGGATTCGGTGAGGGTTCGCCGGATAGCCTTGCGATGAGCTCCCGGTCAAACTTATGGAAGTCCGGTTCCAGCGGGGCAAACCCAGGATCCAGGCCGACACGCGGTTGAAGACAGGCGGCTTGGCTTTCGCGGTTGCTCCTAGTCACCTTTTCTTCGAGCGGACTTAGAAACTTTTTCTCGCGGGGTCCCTCGATGCTCTTCACCAGGCCGTATTCGGTGAGGGTTCGCCGGCCTCGAATTTCTTCTACTCCCGGTCAAACTCTGAAAGTTGGACCGACTGAGCTTTTAGCGGGACGAACCTGGATGGCTTGGCCGGCTCGCGGTTGAAGGCAGGCGGCTTGGCTGACCAGGTTGAGTCGGTCCCTCTATGGAGCTTTTTTTTCAAAGTTCCTCCAAACTTCTCCAAACTTCTGGAACTTCTTCCTGAAGTTCCCCAAAGGGTCCCAAAGTGTCTCAAACTCACTCCAAGGGTCTGGAAGCTCCAAGATGGTCCTTGAAAGTTGAGGACTTCAGTTCCCACAATCCACTTGAACGTCACCCTTACAAATCCACTGTTAGTTCTTCCAGTTGATGATCCTTGGTGGTGATGGTCCAGGTGAGCTCTGTTAACCTGTAGCTTGCAGGGAGTCCACTCTTTAGTTCTTTTGCAGCAAGGTAATCCACAGGGCTGTAGTTTCAGCTGGTGCAGTCTTCAGAGGACAGGCCTTAGAGTTTGCACCCCCAACTTCTCAGCATGGCAACGTCTTGCTTCCTTAAGTTTCAAGCAGCAGATCTGGACGGCTCTGCCCCTCTCAGATACTTATTCCAAGTTCTCTGGGTCAGGCAGGAGGTCACACCTGACCAATGGGAGCAGGGTAACTCCTCAAAGATATGACAACATCCTGTAGAGTGTGGCATTATTTTGTCCCAGAGTGCATCAAATCTTCCAAATTCATAATGGCTGATTTTCCAGCAGGGAGGTAAGAGCTGGCTAAACACACCCCTAGGATGGCTAATTTACTTAGACTCTCCCCCTGCATCTGCTCATACCTTCCTTAATCCTACCATCTGCCTGAGGTGGAAAGTTCAGAGTTGTAAATGACACTGGTTTCTGCTCTCCTCTTTGAAGATCATGGTTTACGACTCCTCCCCCTGGCCTGGCATTCCTGTGGAACAGCACACTGACCTGCCAGCAGAGCTGGTTAACCCCAGGGGCTCTTTATCACCTCTTCAAGGCAGCCTGGCTAATCCACTTAACTCTGACCAATCAGGGCAGACCACTGGAAGGCTGAATCTGGACCTACAAACAAGAAAGTCTTATAATTTCTTGTATGTACACTTTAGGAGAAATTCAACAATATCATATTGTGGGATTTATTAATACTATTCAGGGAAGTCTTTGAATGGGACTTCTAGCCCTCTCCTATCAAGAGTTATTAGTTAATAACTTCCTACCATGTTAACCTATGTAGCAGGGGATTTGCAATGGGAAAAATGACTTGGGCCATTTTTCCAGCACCAGGACTCACAAAAACATATTTTATAAATACTTTGCTTATATCTACAGGACCCCCACCCCATGGGACACTTAGGTGAGACTTTAGGGGTTCTGAATCTGTAGAAATATTGCAGATCCTCACTTCACAGTGCTCCTAGCATCAAAGTCGAATTTGGGCAGCACTTTATCACAATGTGGGGAGTGAAATGTGAAATTTGACTTAACCCTGGGCATATAAAACTCATTTTATAAGGGTCTACCTTATAGATACCTGACCCCCCACCCCTGGGACACCTAGGGGAGACCCTGGGTGTTCCTAATATGCCATAACATTGTAGGTTATCCATTTTTAAGGGCCCCAAACACCAAAGTCGAGTTTGGACACAATTTACTTTTTAAAAGCAGTCATGGCACCCAGGGCTGCTTTTAAAACTGACCTCTGGGCTCAGCAGTGCACACATGCAAGTGCAGAAGGCTGCTGGCCTCTAAACTGCCATGCCCTACTATATACTATGGACTGATAGGTAGTTTCAATTCCCCTGCCCTATTATATACTAGGGGCTTATAGGGTAGGTCATGCCAATCACAGGGGTACCCCAACCCATAGTGTACCCTAGTGTATGTAGGTGTTTTCACTATATTCTAAGTGTTTTCAGCATAGCACTGGCCCTGGGCCTGGTTAGGCAAAGCCCAGGGTCAGTCAGAGTCAGTTACCACCAGTACCAGTCAGCAAAAAGTTGGGGGGTGCCCAGGGCACAGGACGACTTTGCAACATCGCCCCCCCCCCAAACGAAAGGTGATGGGTTACTAACCTACACCCTGGTAGTCCTCATCAGGTAAGTGGAAAAACCTGGAAAGTCCATCTGCATTTGCATGGGCAACCCCAGGTCTGTGTTCCACTGTAAAGTCCATTCCCTGTAGGGAAATGGACCACCTTAACAGCTTGGGATTCTCCCCTCATCTGCATGAGCCATCTGAGAGGCCTGTGGTCAGTTTGAACATGAAAGTGAGTCCCAAACAAATATGGTCTCAACTTTTTCAGGGACCAAACCACAGCAAAAGCTTCTCTCTCAATGGCACTCCACCTCTGCTCTCTGGGAAGAAGCCTCCTGCTAATAAAGGCAACTGGCTGATCAAGGCCTTCTTCATTTAGCTGTGACAACACTGCCCCAATCCCTTGCTCTGAAGCATCTGTCTGAACCACAAATTCTTTTGTGTAGTCAGGGGCCAGTAGCACTGGTGCTGAACACATAGCAGCTTTCAGAGTGTCAAAGGCCTTCTGACACTCTGGGGTCCAAGCCACCTTCTTGGGCCTCTTTTTAGAAGTGAGTTCTGTTAGGGGCCACACAATGGTCCCATAATTTTGAACAAACCTTCTATAGTACCGTCAGTCCAAGGAATGCCCTGACCTGAGTCTGGGTAACAGGAGCTGTCCAATCCAAAATAGTTTGGATTTTAGCTTGGAGAGGCTGTACATGGCCCCCACCTATCAGGTGGCCCAGGTACACCACAGAACTCTGCCCTATTTGGCACTTGCTGGCCTTAATAGTCAGGCCTGCCTGCTGCATGGCCTGAAGCACTTCCCTTAGGTGGCTTAAGTGATCCCCCCAGGTAGAACTGTATACAGCTATATTATCCTGGTAAGCTGCACTGAACTGTTCCAACCCAGACAAGACCCTGTTCACCAACCTTTGGAAGGTGGCAGGTGCATTCTTTAAGCCAAAGGGCATTACCTTGAACTGACAATGTCCCTCTGGTGTGGAGAATGCTGACCTCTCCTTTGCTCCATCAGTGAGGGCAATCTGCCAGTAACCTGAAGTCAAATCAAAAGTACTCAGGTACTTAGCAGCCCCTAACCTATCAATGAGCTCATCAGCTCTAGGTATAGGGTGAGGGTCAGTCTTTGTGACTGCATTCAATCCTCTGTAGTCCACACAGAACCTTAACTCCTTTGGTCCCCCCTGAGGATTAGGTTGAGGTACCAGCACCACTGGGCTGGCCCATGGACTCTCAGACAGTTCAATTACCCCCAATTCCCGCATCTTAGCAACCTCAGCTTTAATGCTGGCTCTGACATGGTCAGACAACCTGTACAGTTTATTTTTGACAGGTAGGCTGTCACCAGTGTCAATGTGGTGCACACACCACTCAGTGATGCCTGGGGTCAAAGAGAACAGGCCAGCAAACTGCTCCAGCACTTGCTTACAGTCTCTGTGCTGCTGGTCTGTCAACTTGGGAGAAAGTATCACCCCTCCACTGACCCATCTTGCACATTAGTGGAGAGGAGGTCGGGCACAGGCTCAGTTTCCTCCTCCACACCCTCATCAGTGACCAGTAACATGGTCATGTCTGCCCTGTCATGGTGGGGTTTCAATCTATTCACATGCAGGACCCTATGAGGGTTCCTGGGGGTGCCAAGGTCAACCAAATAGGTAACCTCACCCTTCTTTTCTAAGATTGGATAGGGCCAACTCCACTTGCCATGGAGGGCCCTGGGAGCCACAGGCTCCAACACCCACACCAATTGTCCTGGAGTATACTCAGGCATAGTAGCCTTTTGATCATACCAGTGCTTCATGAGCTCCTGGCTGGCCTCCAGTTTCCTGTTTGCCTTGTACATGTACTCTGCCATTCTAGATCTCAGGCCTAGCACATAGTCAAGCACATTGTCCTTTGCTTTTTTAAGAGGCTTCGCTAAAGACTCTCTCAGCAGGCTCAATGGCCCCCTCACAGGGTGTCCAAACAACAATTCAAAGGGACTGAAACCAACCCCTTTCTGTGGCACCTCCCTGTAGGCAAACAGTAAGCATGGGAGGAGAACATCCCATCTCCTCCTGAGTTTCTCTGACAACCCATTTATCATGCCCTTCAGGGTTTTGTTGAATCTCTCAACAAGACCATTTGCTTGTGGGTGATAGGGGTGGTGAACTTGTAGTTGACACCACACTCATCCCACATAGCAGTCAGATAGCTGGACAGGAAATTCGTGCCCCTATCTGACACCACCTCTTTTGGAAAACCGACTCTGGTGAACACACCAAGTAGTGCTCTAGCCACTGCAGGAGCATTAATGGTACTAAGAGGGATTGCTTCAGGGTACCTAGTGGCATGGTCCACTACCACTAAGATATACCTATTCCCTGATGCAGTAGGTGGGTCCAGGGGACCAACAATGTCCATCCCCACCCTTTAAAAAGGAACCCCAACCACTGGCAGTTGTATTAGGGGAGCCTTTGTCTTGTCCCCTGCCTTGCCACTGGCCTAACAGGTGACACAGGAGCTGCAAAACTCCTTTACCTTTTCAGACATATGGGGCCAGTAGAAATGGTTCACCAACCAGTTCCATGTCTTTGTCTGTCCCAAATGTCCTGCCAAGGGGATATCATGACCCAAAGTCAGGATGAACTCTCTGTACCTCTGGGGCACCACCAACCTCCTGGTGGCCCCCTCCTTGAGGTTTCTGGCCTTAGTATAAAGCAGTCCATCTTCCCAGTAGAGTTTGTGAAACCCACTGTCATCCCCCTCCTCTTGCTTAGAAGCAATCCGCCTCAAGTTCTCAAGGGTGGGACAGTCACGCTGTCCCTTACTGAACTCCTCTCTGGAGGGTCCACCTGCTCCTGTCAGTTCTGCCAAATCTGACAGGTCTGGCAGGGATGGAGTCTCTCCCTCAGAGGCCAGATCCTCCCCATCAGGGTTAGATTCTGCCTGCACCTCTGGAGTTCCCTGGGCTGGCTCACCAGGCCCAGTACCCTTGTCCTTGGATGCTTGGCCCTTTGTTCCAGGGTCCACGTGTCCAGCCCCTCCCTTCTGGCTAGTCTGTGACCTAGTCAGAGCACATACCCACTCAGGGAGCTCCAATATTTTCATATGGAGTCCTCTCTCCACCTCTGACCACACAGAGGCTTCAAGATCATTGCCCAGTAAACACTGGACTGGGAGCACCTTTGACACAGCTACCTTCATAGGGCCTGTCACACCTCCCCATTCCAAGTCCACCACAGCCATAGGATGGAGTTTGGTAGTGCTGTCTGCATAAGTCACCTGGTGAAACTCACCAGGTAACAACCTCTCTGGAGGCACCAGCTCATCCAGGACCATTGTTACACTAGCCCCAGTGTCTCTGATAGCCTCAACCTCAGTCCCATTCACTTTAGGCCTCTTCCTGTACTTGTCCATGTTTGGAAGTAAGGCAGCAAGGGTTGCAATATTCACCCCACCCAGGGACACTCAGGTTGCTTCCACCACCTGACTACCCCTCTCTGGGGCACCACTCTCCACCCCTATACTTACACTGGCAATCCCTGTGGATGGCCCCTTAGGGGGGAGCTTCTTGGCGCAGACAGCATCTCCCTGTTTGTGCCCTGGCTGGTTACAGTCAAAGCACTTACCCACTTTTGAGGGATCAAAGAACCTACCATTCTTTCCCTGATTCCACCTCCCTTTGGATTTGGGTTGGCTCGGGGCCCCCACTCCTTGTGCAGGTTTTTGTGGGTCTTTGGAGGACTCCTTCTGGTTTTGACCTTCTTTCCCTTGGGGAGGGACCTGTCCTCCTTTCTTCTGGTCACCCCGCTGGTGCTGAATGGAAACCCGGGTTCTCACCCACTCATCAGCTGCTTCACCCAGCTCTCTGGGGTCTGTCAGCTTAGAGTCCACTAGATACTGGCGTAACTTCTCTTCTGCACAATGAGTCAAAATATGTTCCTTCAAAAACAAATTATACAATCCCTCATATGTGTCAACAGTCCAGCCTTCCAGTGCCTTCACTGAAACGTCCACAAAGTCTACCCAAGACTTTGAACTCAATTTCTGGGTGCCTCTAAACTTCACCCTGTACTGCTCTGGAGTCAGACCAAATCGTTTGACTAAGCATGCCTTCATCTGCTGGTATGATTCTGCATCCTCTCCCTTCAGCGTCAGGAGCCTATCCCTCCCAGCTACTGGAATCAACTCCCACAGGAGTGCACCCCAATACTTAGAGTGGACCCTACTCATTCTAAGGGCCCTCTCAAAAGCTGCTAGCCATTTGTCAATGTCATCCCCCTCAGTGTACTTGGGTACTATACCCTTGGGAAGTTTGTGATCAAATGCACCACCCCTGGACATTTCAAAATCTTCATCATTTTCACTGCCACAATTTCTTTTCAACGCCTCCTCCCTCTCCAGTCTCTTCGGAGGCATGGGTTCGAATCCCACCGCTGCCACCAAATGCTGGAAAGTGGATTATTGGTAGGGGCAAATGTAGGTCTGCCACTGGCAATAAGGCCACTAACACCTGGTAGGACTCAGCATAGGTCTTAGAAAATTATTCCTATGCTCAACCCTTGGTAACGTGGCTGCGAGCAGACAGGCTTAACTTCAAAGACAGGTATGTAAAGCATTTAAAAACACAAATTCAGTAAATAATTAAGACACAACACATAATAAAAATCCAACACCAATGTATAAAAATAGGAAATATTTTTATCTTTAAAATGACACCAAAATGACAAAAATCCAATGTAGGGAACCGGAGATATGAATTTTCAAAGATTTAGCAAAATATAGCACTTAGAAACTTATAGCACCATATTGGGATACAGGCTCGCGATAGACCGACCCAAAGTCAAAGTTTCAGGCCGACCGCGATGGAACCCTGAGCGGCTACACCTCGCAGTAGGTCCCGGTCACAGTTTTTACCTTCAGACTTAGAAACATTTCTGGAGCTTTTCTTCCCGGGGTCCCTCGAAGCTCTCAGCCAGTCCGGATTCGGTGAGGGTTCGCCGGATAGCCTTGCGATTTGCTCCCGGTCAAACTTATGGAAGTCCGGTTCCAGCAGGGCAAATCCAGGCCGACACGCGGTTGAAGGCAGGTGGCTTGGCTTTCGCGGTTGCTCCCGGTCACCTTTTCTTTGAGCGGACTTAGACATTTTTCCGGAGCTTTTTCTCTTGGGGTCCCTCGATGCTCTTCACCAGGCCTGATCCGGTGAGGGTTCGCCGGCCTCGGATTTCTTTTACTCCCGGTCAAACTCTGGAAGTTGGACCGACGGAGCTTTTAGCGGGACGAACCTGGATGGCTTGGCCGGCTCGCGGTTGAAGGCAGGCGGCTTGGCTGGCCAGGTTAAGTCGGTCCCTCTATGGAGCTTTTTTTTCAAAGTTCCTCCAAAGTTCTCCAAACTTCTGGAACTTCTTCCTGAAGTTCCCCAAAGGGTCCCAACGTGTCTCAGACTCACTCCAAGGGTCTGGAAGCTCCAAGATGGTCCTTGAAAGTTGAGGACTTCAGTTCCCACAATCCACTTGAACGTCACCCTTACAAATCCACTGGTAGTTCTTCCAGTTGATGATCCTTGGTGGTGATGGTCCAGGTGAGCTCTGTTAACATGTAGCTTGCAGGGAGTCCACTCTTTAGTTCTTATGCAGCAAGGTAATCCACAGGGCTGTAGTTTCAGCTGGTGCAGTCTTCAGAGGACAGGCCTTAGAGTTTTGCACCCCCAACTTCTCAGCATGGCAACGTCTTGCTTCCTTAAGTTTCAAGCAGCAGATCTGGAGGGCTCTGCCCCTCTCAGATACTTATTCCAAGTTCTCTGGGTCAGGCAGGAGGTCACTCCTGACCAATGGGAGCAGGGTAACTCCTCAAAGATATCACCACATCCTGTAGAGTGTGGCATTATTTTGTCCCAGAGGGCATCAAATCTTCCAAATTCATAATGGCTGATTTTCCAGCAGGGAGGTAAGAGCTGGCTAAACACACCCCTAGGATGGCTAATTTACTTAGACTCTCCCCCTGCATCTGCTCATACCTTCCTTAATCCTACCATCTGCCTGAGGTGGAAAGTTCAGAGTTGTAAATGACACTGGTTTCTGCTCTCCTCTTTGAAGACCATGGTTTACGACTCCTCCCCCTGGCCTGGCATTCCTGTGGAACAGCACACTGCCCTGCCAGCAGAGCTGGTTAACCCCAGGTGCTCTTTATCACCTCTTCAAGGCAGCCTGGCTAATCCACTTAACTCTGACCAATCAGGGCAGACCACTGGAAGCCTGAATCTGGACCTACAAACAAGAACGTCTTATAACTTCTTGTATGTACACTTTAGGAGAAATTCAACAATATCATATTGTGGGATTTATTAATACCATTCGGGGAAGTCTTTGAATGGGACTTCTAGCCGTCTCCTATCAAGAGTTATTAGTTAATAACTTCCTACCATGTTAACCTATGTAGCAGGGGATTTGCAATGGGAAAAATGATTTGGGCCATTTTTCCAGCACCAGGACTTACAAAAACATTTTATAAGTACTTTGCTTATATCTACAGGACCCCCACCCCAAGTGACACTTAGGTGAGACTTTAGGGGTTCTGAATTGGTAGAAATATTGCAGATCCTCACTTCCCAGTGCTCCTAGCATCAAAGTCGAATTTGGGCAGCACTTTATCACAATGTGGGGAGTGAAATGTGAAATTTCACTTAACCCAGGGCATATAAAACTCATTTTATAAGGGTCTACCTTATAGATACATGACCCCCCACCCCTGGGACACCTGGGGGTTCCTAATATGCCATAACATTGTAGGTTATCCATTTTTAAGGGCCCCAAACACCAAAGTCGAGTTTGGGCACAATTTACTTTTTAAAAGCAGTCATGGCACCCATGGCTGCTTTTAAAACTGACCTCAGGCCTCAGCAGTGCACACATGCAAGTGCAGAAGGCTGCTGGCCTCTAAAATGCCATGCCCTACTATATACTAGGGACTGATAGGTAGTTTCAATTCCCCTTCCCTATTATATACTAGGGGCTTATAGGGTAGGTCATGCCAATCACAGGGGTACCCCAACCCATAGTGTACCCTAGTGTATGTAGGTGTTTTCACTGTATTCTAAGTGTTTTCAGCATAGCACTGGCCCTGGGCCTAGTTAGGCAAAGCCCAGGGTCAGTCAGTGTCAGTTACCACCAGTACCAGTCAGCAAAAAGTTGGGGGGTGCCCAGGGCACAGGATGACTTTGCAACATAGCCCCCCCCAAACGAAAGGTGATGGGTTACTAGCACACCAAATTTGAATACTTGCCCTCCAATGGGCCCCTCGAATGAGTTGTCCCATTGCCTGATGGGAATTGTAGTGTGCCCCATAGCCTGTATTTCAACCCAGATGGGATTCAAGCCGAAATAAATCATATAACGGCCCTCAAATGGGCCGCAAAGTGCACGTTCGTTTGACATCCATAGGAACTGTTGCTCCACTTCAGGCGTCGACATAATTCCGAGCCCCGTGGCCCCATTAGCATATTTAGGGTGGTGCAGCCCTCCACGACCGGAGCTGTTGTGTATTAACATCAAAAACAGTTTGCTCAGCAAATGAGGGCGCACTCGAGCCGCAGCAGACTTCAAAGAAAATCTTTATTGTCCATCAAACAGCAACACGCACTTTGACAATCACAGTCCGCCTGACGCGTTTCGGAATCTTTTTTTTTTTTATGTTGCAAATTCTTTTTAAAAAAAAATATTTTTATTAAGCAGCTTGTAAAACGAGATACACATCACCCCTACAGTGGGGCTCAGCAAGTCATATTTGCACAGACGATCAATACAAGCTAGTTTTCAGTTCAAAGAATCAACCCACAGTAAACAAGCCCCCCACCCACACCCCCCGTTCCCGGCACTGTGAACATAAATCAGAGAGACCTTGGTATAATACGGTGTGGCACCCAACAGTACACAATAACAGTCCCATCCCTCCCCCATTCATACCTCAACTCTATCGTACAAGAGGTCAGCACAAGTCTGGATTCCCAAGAAGGTATCCCGTAAGGGGAGCCCAGAACTCCTTGGGGCGGGAGGCCTCAGGCAATTCCTCCGCATAAGTTCCCAGTTGCTCCTTACAGTACAGCAAAGCACGAATCCACCGCTTAACTGTCGGGACAGATTTAGCCCCCCAACACTGCTCCACTGCTCTCTTAGCAAACAAAGTGGAAATAGCCACCAGTCGCCTATTGCAGGGTTTAAGTTTCTGTACCCAACCCAACAGACAAATTGCAGGCACACACCCAACAGGTTCTATTATAACAGCCGTGAGCACTTGCGTGACAAGTGACCAAAAGTTATGGATACCAGCGCAATGCCATGCTAGGTGTATAAAATCCGCGTCTGCTTGCCCACACCGCACACAGCACGCATTTTCTCTCAAGCCGAATCTGCGCAGCTGAAGCGGGGTATAGTAAAGCTGATACAGGTATTTGAAATGAATTATGCGGAAATTGCAGTTTGCCGTCAGCCGCCCAGTCAACGCACAACAGAATTTCCAGTCATCAAGCGACAGTGGGGTGCACAAGACAGCTTTCCACTTACTATACGAGGGGGACTCAATAAGATCCATTTCCCTAAGGGACGCATTGTACAATTTTGTGATTAAGCCCCTGCGCTCTGCCCCTGCGAGCACCGCCTGCAGTGCCCGCAGTGTGCGCGGTTCGGCCGGATAAGCAGGGTAAATGTCTTGGATGGCTTGCCGCACTCGCACGTAAGTGAACCCCAGCATGAAACCAGTATCATGGCCACTCTGCAGGTCTGATAATGACCGGAACTGACCCTGGCAGTATAAATCGCCAAGTCGGGAGATCCCCACATCCCCCAGTGCCTTCAGAGCGGCCTGTTCCCGTGCAGCAGAAATGCCCGGGTGCGCCACCAGCGGCAGCCTTGGGGCATATAGGTAATCCAAGTGCGCTCTTTTAGCAAGGGCGTTCCATGCCCAGGCCATGCAGTGAGCTGGACTTATTTCAGCCCTCGGCCCCCCTCCACCACCCATTAGTGCAGCGGCAATCAGCGGCATCGGGAGTATAGAGTCCGCCTCAACTGCCGTGTGCGGCTGGAACCTCTGAGGGTAGTACCAGAAATGCGCATAATGCGCCTGTGCGCACAAGTAGTACAAGCGCAGATCAGAGGCCTCAAAACCACCACGCTCAAATGGTTGCGTCAGTACATCCCAGCTGCAGCGGGGCTTCCTACCCCCCCAGACAAACATTAGCAGGACCGATTGCAGCGTGTTGAACAGTGCGACATTCAAACGGATAGGGATATTAACAAACAAATAAAGAAGTTTGGGTAGAAATTTCATTTTTATGATCGCAATGCGATCCACAAGAGAAAGAGACAGCTTAGTCCAGCGTGAAGCTTGATCCGTAATTGTGCTGACAGCTCGGCCGTAGTTAGCGGTGATCACTACCTCCGGGTCCCTGTGGAGCCATATACCCAAGTACTTCACCGGGTCGAACGACCATTGCAAGGGAAAGTCCAACTCGACCTCATTGGTGCCGGCTGTCAGAGGAAACACAGTGGACTTATCCCAATTGATGCTTAGACCAGAGAACCGTTCAAATCTGACATATTCACGCAGTAATTCCGATAAGTAGATGGCGGGCTTGCGTACGTAAAGCAGCATATCATCCGCATACAGTGACACCATTAACGGCCGCTGCCGAAACCGGAGCGCTGCCCGGGCATGCCGCTGCCGCAACTTACAGGCTAAGGGCTCCAATGCCAGCGCGAATAACATTGGCGACAGAGGGTAGCCTTGCCGCGTACCGCGTTTAATGGAAAAAGCGTCCGATACCCAGCCATTCACGCGGATCCGCGCCACTGGTGCGGCATATAAGAGATGGATCCACTTCAGGAAAAACGGAGGCAGGTCCATCCGCAGCAAGACGGTAAACATGTACCCCCATTGAAGTGAATCAAACGCCTTAGCAGCGTCTAGCAGCACAGCCACTGACTGAAAATCCCGCTCAAAATAATGTAATGTAGCAAAAATAGTGCAGAGGTTGTGCGCCGTAGATCTGGCAGGCACGAACCCCGACTGGTCTGGGAGTACCAAGTTGGGAACCAACGGCTGGAGCCTGGAGGCAAGCATCTTAGCCGAGATTTTGGCATCAATATTGATAATAGATAGGGGTCTGTAGGAGAAGCATTACAAGCAGAGCCTCCTTAAGGGAGGGGGGCAGCGTCCCCGAGTCGTATGCCTCTGCAAAGACTTCCAGGAGTCTCGGAGCCCGGGCATACGTATATGCCTTATAAAATTCACTGGGGAGGCCATCCAGACCTGCCGCCATGCAAGTAGGGAGAGACATAATAGCTAATTTAACGTCCGCGCCGTCGAATGGCTGCGTGAGGTATTCCCGTTGAGCAAGTGACAGCCAACCCAGCGCCACGTCGTCCAGGTACTCATTAAGTTCGGCTACAGACGGCTGATCACGTTCCCCATACAGGTCAGAGTAGAAATCCAGCACCACCTCGCTAATTTCTGAAGTGCTGAAGTGTGCCACTCCCTCACGGTCCCGCATTTCGGTAATGTAAGCCTCGCTGCGAGGAGCCGCCAGCTTCTGCGCCAACAAGCGGCTAGGCCGACCCCCCTCCCCATAATAGCGGGCTGTGCTCCGGCGAGATCTCTGTAACATCTCCACCGTCTCGTTATGTTCCGAGACAAGATCACGAATCGCTGACAGGGTTTCGGGGATAGGCTTCCGAGCGTAGTCCCGCTCCAACTCGGCTATTTCCTCGGCAAGCTTCATTATTCTACGGCGTAGATCTTTAAGAACTCCGGCCTGTGCCCCAATACACACCCCCCGAATTGTAACCTTAAACGCTTCCCAAAGGACCCCGGCATCATCCACAGAGCACGCATTCTCCCAAAAGTAATTATGAATTGCTTCGCCAACAGTATGTCTAAAAACCAGATCAATCAAAGAGGACGGCTGTAGCCGCCACGAGAAAGGGGGGCGCTCGAAACCAGTAACCCTCAGTTCAAGGAGCACAGGAGAGTGAGCCGACAGGGATTTGGCCAAATGTTGAACATCAACCACCCAGGAGCATACAGCCTCAGACAAAAGCCAATAGTCCAAACGGGACCATGTGCCGTGGACACTAGAGATAAAAGTACTTTCCCTGGCACCAGGGTGCCGCAGGCGCCAAATATCATGCAAATTCCCAGCATCCAGGAGACCCAGAAGTGCATCAGTGGATTGCTTGTGTCGCGGAGCCCCGCTCCCCAGCCTGTCCACATTCCTGTCCAAGCAGGTGTTGAAGTCCCCCCCCAGATAATCTCGGCAGTGGGGAACGCAGAGATACGGCGCCACACATCAGCAAAAAAAGAGGGATCGTCCACATTTAGACCATATACATTCACCAATAGAACACTCGTACCACCAATCGTCCCATGCACAATTGCCAGTCGGCCCTGCTCGTCTATCTCTGTGCCATGGACCCTGAATGGAATACCCTTCTTGACCAATATCATCACCACCCGGGAGTAAGAGGAATAAGAGGAGGCTACTTTCACCCCCGCCCACCGTGTGCCCACATTCTTCTCGGAGATTCGAGTGAGGTGCGTCTCCTGTAAAAAGGCCACTTGAACCTTCAGTCTGTCCAGGTGCGCTATCACAGTACGGATTTTCTTGGGACTATTGAGACCACGTACATTCCATGTAAGGAACCTTATGTTACTACCCATGTGCCATATGTACCAACAAATGCAGTCCTATGTGCAAACGATCTAGCAGTGCCTGCCACCAAGGTTCATGTAGAGTACAATAAAGAACTGCCAACTGTGCCCAGCTTACCGCCCCCCACCCACTTTGGCTTGCCCAACTTGCCAAAGCCATCCCAATCAAGGTCAAACAATCCCCAACAAGAACTACAAAAAGAATACATAATGTGGGGGTCTCCCATAAGGGGGGTGCCAGAGTGCTACTGTCCTCCCACCATGTAGGAGGTGGCTGATCAGGTCTGAGAGTCTGTGCGAGGATTACAGAGCACGAACACAATTCGCCCGCAACCAATCCAGCAAATATAAAAGGAAACAACCCCCCCAAAGCCATACACATGTGACAAAGCAGTAGGCCATGATTCAGGAAGTAGCAGGGAAGCCCCTTCAACAGGCTGGCCAACAAAGAGGTCTCATTGACAGCCCACTATTAACATCATTGTTCCCCTTCATCCTGGCCAGTCCCGTCCTCGTGCCGGCGACGCTTCATCTGCTTGGCGTGTTCCATCGCCGCCCTAGGGGTAGTGAAGATTTTAAAGTTCCCCTCCGGCCCCACTCGCAGACGCGCAGGATACAACATTGCGTATGGGACGCCCTCAGACTGCAGGAATTTTTTAACCGCACCAAACTCCCGGCGCGCGGCCTGGACCGCGACAGTGAAGTCCGGGAAAAAGGACAGTTTGTTCCCCTGGTGACAGATGGTGCCCTTGTCTCTGGCCAGCCTCAAAATAATATCGCGGTCCCAGTAATTCAGTAGGGGAGCAATTATAGGGCGAGGTGGAGCGCCCGGAACCGGTCGCGCTGCTAGGGAACGGTGGGCGCGTTCAATTATGAACATGGAGGACAAGTTCTCAGGGCCAAATATTTCCTTGATCAGATTTTCTATAAAGGTCTCCATCCTACCAGTATTCGTGGATTCGGGAAGACCCGTAATCCGGATGTTATTTCTACGGGACCGGGCCTCCAAATCCTCATTCTTGGCCTGTATGAGCGCCAGTACCTTTTCCATATTGAGCGTCTTGCTGGCAACCTCACTGAGGCCATCCTCCGCGGTAGAGACCCTCTGTTCCACCTCCCCCACGCGTGTGTTCTGTTTTTCCAATTGCGCAGCCATATGGTCCAGCCTATGATTAATGGTGGACATGGTACCTTCAATGGACTGGAGACTTCTCTGCATCGCCAGCAAGGTGGTTTCTAACTTGGTCGGACCCTCTCCCTGCACCTCAACCTCAGTGTCCGAAGCTGCCCTTTGCTGGGTTCTGCCTGATTTTCGCGCCTCAAACGTGAGGCGAGGTTGCGATTTATCCGGCTTCCCCATAATGAACGCTGGTAAACGCAGGTAGGAGGCAGTAAATACGGCAATGGGGCAACACCCGCAATGGCACCAGAGAAACGACTCAGGCACTGCCTCCCGAAGACACCTGTGACGTAAGTACCAAGCAGCAGGCAAGGGAAGACGATCTAGCAGTGCAGTGGGCTAGTAGCAATCGGCATTCCTTGCCACCCATCAGGCCCACGTGTCCCCTGTACCCCAACGCACAATATGTGAGCCTCTATAGTCCTCTATCAAATACGCTTGAATAAGCAGCGGCCTCACAACAGCAAATAGGCCCGGTACAGCAAAGGCCAGGTAGCAGTCTTCGAGTTCCCCAGGGGTAAAACGCTTTCAGTGCCGGCTCATGTCTCCCCATGCGGGCTCCATCCGCCACACAACCCCGCTCACAGGCCGCAGCTCGCAGGGCGCGGCCACATGCTCAGGCCCACTCCCGCCACCGCAGCCAGAGGCCCAAGCTAGGCAGCGCCCCACTCACCACCGCCTGCCGCAGGTGCCGATCTCTTCCCGCTGCTTTGACTCGCACACTCCGGGGGTCCGGCGGTCGCGAAGCCCAGCCGAGCCTCGACCAGTCCAGAGGGGCGAAGTCTGCACCGATAAGTGCAGCGAGTCGAACTGCGGCCACATCCAAGGCCCAGCAACCGGGTCCACTCATGCAGCCGCTGGCTCAGTCCAGGCTGCGCCGCATCCGCCAGCACCCGTCGAAGGTGCAGAGGGCGCTCCACTGCCGTAAATCAGGTGCTCCGGGGGCCAGGCAGCAGCGGAGCCTCGCACCGCTCCGAGTAGTCCCTCAGGGCGGAGACTGCACCGATATGTGCAGCGATGAAGACGGCGGCCGGCCCACAAGCCGGGATCCCAGAATCATCTCGGGGGGCAGTCCAGTGCAACTCACTAGTTGCGTCCCAGGCGTTTCAACTGCCCCGCTTTAATGAAGGCCACTCCCAATAACTACAGGCCGCCGCGCTCCGCACCAGGCCCGCTCCCGTAACGGAATGGCACGAGAGCTGGCCAGTACACCTCCACCGGCTCCCAGGCAGCGGAGATGGCCAGCCGCGGCAATGTCAATCAGGCAGGAGCCTATATGAGCCCTGAGCTACAGTCGCCCACTGCAGCACCCAGCACCGCAGTCTCTGGGGTCTATCAGCTCCAAGTGCCGGCGGCCGCCATGTTGACTCCGGCCCACGATGTCAGAAACGTCAGCCTCTGGCCCCAAAAATGCCTCCAGACAAACCAAAAGGTCCTCCCCAGCAGCGGAGGGGTTGCGCCTTGCCGGGTAGGCAGTGTACAGTCAATGAAGCGTCGATTTTTTGCGGATTCTTGACGGATAGGGGATCAGCCGGGCAGAGCTACACTAAAGTGTGGCCATCTTGCCTGGCGCCCTCTAGCGCCCCCGTTTCGGAATCTTAATTCCTTAGTCATAGGCTTTGCTTGAATGATTCGCGCTGCTACTAGCACACCAAATTTGAATACTTGCCCTCCAATGGGCCCCTCAAATGAGTTGTCCCATTGCATGATGGGAATTGTAGTGTGTCCCATAGCCTGCATTTCAACCCAGATGGGATTCAAGCCGAAATAAATCATATAATGGCCCTCAAATGGGCCGCAAAGTGCACATTCGTTTGACATCCATAAGAACTGTTGCTCCACTTCAGGCGTCAACATAATTCCGAGCCCCCTCTAGCATTTTTAGGGTGGTGCAGCCCTCCACGACCGGAGCCGTCGTGTATTAACATCAAAAACAGTTTGCTCAGCAAATGAGGGCGCACTCGAGCCGCAGCAGACTTCAAAGAAAGTCTTTATTGTCCATCAAACAGCAACGCGCACTTTGACAATCATCACAGTCCACCTGACGCGTTTCGGAATCTTCATTCCTTAGTCATAGGCTTTGCTTGAATGATTCGCGCCTGCTACTAGCACACCAAATTTGAATACTTGCCCTCCAATGGGCCCCTCGAATGAGTTGTCCCGTTGCCTGATGGGAATTGTAGTGTGCCCCATAGCCTGCATTTCAACCCAGATGGGATTCAAGCCGAAATAAATATAACAGCCCTCAAATGGGCCGCAAAGTGCATGTTCATTTGACATCGATAGGAACTGTTGCTCCACTTCAGGCGTCGACATAATTCTGAGCCCTGTGGCCCCTCTAGCATTTTTAGGGTGGTGCAGCCCTCCACGACCGGAGCCGTCGTGTATTAACATTAAAAACAGTTTGCTCATTTGAGGGCAGTTATATTATTTATTTTGGCTTGAATCCCATCTGGGTTGAAATGCAGGCTATGGGGCACACTACAATTCCCATCAGGCAACGGGACAACTCATTCGAGGGGCCCTTTGGAGGGCAAGTATTCAAATTTAGTGTGCTAGTAGCAGCGCGAATCATTCAAGCAAAGCCTATGACTAAGGAATGAAGATTCCGAAACGCGTCAGGCGGACTGTGAGGATTGTCAAAGTGCACGTTGCTGTTTGATGGACAATAAAGACTTTCTTTGAAGTCTGCTGCGGCTCGAGTGCACCCTCATTTGCTGAGCAAACTGTTTTTGATGTTAATACACGATGGCTCCGGTCGTGGAGGGGTGCACCACCCTAAAAATGCTAGAGGGGCCACGGGGCTCGGAATTATGTCGACACCTGAAGTGGAGCAACAGTTCCTACGGATGTCAAACGACCGTGCACTTTGCGGCCCATTTGAGGGCCGTTATATGATTTATTTTGGCTTGAATCCCAACTGGGTTGAAATGCAGGCTATGGGGCACACTACAATTCCCATCAGGCAACGGGACAACTCATTCGAGGGGCCTATTGGAGGGCAAGTATTCAAATTTGGTGTGCTAGTAGCAGCGCGAATCATTCAAGCAAAGCCTATGACTAAGGAATGAAGATTCCGAAACGCGTCAGGCGGACTGTGATGATTGTCAAAGTGCGCGTTGCTGTTTGATGGACAATAAAGTCTTTCTTTGAAGTCTGCTGCGGCTCGAGTGCGCCCTCATTTGTTTAGCAAACTGTTTTATATATATATATATATATATATATACATATATATATATATATATAAATAAATATATAAATATATATATAATATTATCTGCAGGATGCATTGTGGCAATATATTTTGTAATCAAATATGGATGTTGTTTCGTATTGATTTGACGTATCCTTTAGCCTCAAGTATGCTCTAGTATGCTCAGAAGCTTTTTTATTCAGGATAGTATATGTACACATTTCTGCAAAGCCTATCCTCGTTTCCAGTATTGGCAACTGAAAGCAGGATTTTGAGACAATAATGAGATCAGTATTGTACTCATGAATGATTTCTTCTCCTAAAGGACGTCTGCACTTGCCTTTTGAGAAGATCCTGCCATCTGCTCAGTAGATCATTTTTTGCTGAACTTAACACATTTCTTTCATGTGATTAGTTCCATAAACATGTATTGAGAGAAAACCTAAATAAATTGTCCTTAATGTTATGTATTTTAGCATTATGCTCCAACTGACCCTTTTCTAGTGAGAGCTCTGGTCAGTGGAAACGATTCTTATCTGTTACTTATTTGTTTTGCTGCTTACTATTTTTCATTAAACACAAGCTCAACTTTCGGGCATAGCCCCTCCAACAGTGATGGCTCAGGAAGCTGTAAGTGCTGCTTTTGCGCAGGGCCTATTACCAAACATTAGGAGTCAGTTAACGACAATCTGCATTGGATGGCACACTCAGAAGTTAGCTGAACTGGTGACTGTAACACACCATTGTGTGGCCTTGCAAGAGGAAAAGAAAGAAAATGCTAAATTAAAATGAATGTCCACAAATCTTCAAAACATACAGAGGCCGGTCAAGGGGATGGGACATAGAAAGGGAACAGATGGGGCAGACAGGCAGGTGGGAACGTTAGGAAAGAAAACAGAACAGGCTGGTCAGAGGCCCTGGGAACAGTAGGTTCTTGCTTCGCTTGTGGTCAACTTGCACAAGAAACAATATTTCCCCAATACTGCACTTAATGTGCCAGTTCTCTCCAATCAGTCTAGTTTCCACCAAGTTGCCCAAAACCCATACCCTGAATTTTAGGACAGCCCAAGAAGTTCCAGCCTTATGTGAATGAGTTATTGATGGTAAACATACTACTTACCTTATTGACACCGGTGCTAGTCACTTGGCTGTAAAAACCCCAGAATTCCCCACTTTACTTTTCTCAGGTATGTCCTTTGCTGCAGTTAGTATTTCCAACCAACATTCTCCATTACATTACTGATCCCATATCCATTTTTATTGAACATATTCAGTGGCAGCCGCTCAATTAGAGCAGAGGAGCGCCCCCCCCCCGCCACCACCAGCAAATAAAACGATAATAAAACGGGTTTTAAACCCATTTCATTATCATTTTATTTTAATCCCTCACCCGCCCCCAGGACTCTGACGAGTCCAGGGGATGACACTGCTGGTGGGGGAGTGGTGGGACCCTCATGCGCAGTGAAGCTTTCTCCAGCCCCAGCTGCGTTGCTGGGACTGGAGAGAGTAGGCACAGGCTCCCAGTCTGTCTGGAAGCGCAAGTTGCCGCCGCTCAGGCCAATCCTGAACGGTAAACATCGTTTACCACGCATGCGATACAACGCATGCCATTACAACGCGGTCATTACAACAACCACGTTGTTACATCGCATACCATTACAACACAAGTCGTTACAACGACTTGCTGTAGGGGGCAGAAGGTGTTGGATTTAAAATCCAACACCTTCCCTACTGTTGCACAGACTGGAGTTGGAATAGTAAATTATTCTATTCCAAAATCCGGAGCCCCCCCTACAGCAAGTCGTTGTAATGACTTGCGTTGTAATTGTATGCAATGTAACAACGTGGTCATTGTAATGACCGCATTGTAATAGCATGCGCTGTAAACGCATGCGATGTAACGTGGCCTATTCATCCTGAAGCTGCTCTGATGTGACAGCAGCTTCAGGATTGGCCACAGGGCAGGCTGGGAGCCCAGGGCCAGAAGCAGGAAGAACGCGATGTGGTGGGAGACGACAGGCGGCGGCATTAAGGTAAGTTTATTTTATTTATTTAATTATTTAGTCCCCGAACCCTCCCCCCCTCCGTTCTACTTCCACCGGCCCGCCCCACCCCCTATTGGCAGGGGACAGTCCGCTACTGAACATATTAGCAATAAGTATTCCTTGCGTAATGTGCTGTGGCATAATTACGCAAACTTACAGCAAAATTACACAGAATCACGTGAGGAGTGTAACCCTGCATTTAGCACTATTTTCTTAAAGCAAAATGCACCCTTACGTCCAAAATAGATGCAAGGATGCATTTTGCGCTACAAAATAGAGTATGCAACAGAACAGGAACAGCAGCAGCCAGCAGCTGCTCGCACTCTGTTCCTGTGCTCTTACGATAGACGTTTTTGCCCCAAATTACTCTAAATTACACACACAGGCATAATTGCGTAATTTTCGGTAATTTTGTGTACATTGAACTATGCCTCCTGTTATAAGCAGATACATTCATATAAGAAGAAAACTTTATATTACACCACAAGATACATGTGTATATCAATCAAAGTCATCATTTATGCCTGTTTGTACAAATAGGTGCCTACACAGAAGTGTTTATGCCTGCTGCTAAAACTTTAAGAAATGTCATGAAAATTTGCATACTTTAGCACAAGATAAATGCGTGCATCAGACATTTAAAGATTACTGCTTCTGTGCACATATGCGTATTCTCCAGCCAATACAACCTTTACAAGTGTCAGGTGCATACGTGTATAAATTAATTTCAGTTTTATCCATATAAAAACATATTAAAAATTAAAATATCCTCCTTTCAACCTTTACCCTATCTTTCCTCCCTCTGACTCATCTGTAACCTTTCTGACTACTAAGATTCCCAAACATCCTTCTCAAACTTTCCTCTCCTTTTTTAGCTATGTCACCCAACTAACAGGCACACATCACCACTTCTTACAAAAATAACTTAATACTTCCTCTTTCACATCCAGTCCCATCATTATATCCCTACTCTAAACGTTGCTAAACACACAAATAATCAGGAGCACAGACTTAACACAACTAATGCAGAAAGTAAAGAAAAAACATTACTAATCTACTAACTATTAACCTCTAATCTTGGGTTACGGAGTAGCGGGCTACTTGCCACAAAGTGCTTCAATGCCTCGTCGGGGATGGTAAACGCTATATAATACAAATTACAAATGCAAGAGTAATGCTAAATTACCCAAAGTACTGCGATTATTTCTGCATAATTAACATTTTGCCCAGGCATATCCCCAATGAATTTGTTAGGCAGTGAAATCTTATACAAGCTCAATTGCACTGTGTTTTAGACCCCAGAAGAGGTGTTTTTAAATATACCTCAACATCAAGAAAACCAGGCATTCCCTCTATTATGTGAGAGCTTATATTGCCAAAGTGAAATGGGCAACGTTGTTACATCCCCAGATTTACCTAAATTTCTTTGACAGGTACCATCCACTTTGTGGTCCAAGGAGGCCACTGATACAGGTTTCATCACCTCGATGGAACCCAAAAAGGTGACGGTCAAACATCAGAAAAAGGTATTCAGAGTACCTGCTAAACCTGAAGCAAAGGAAGGCATCCTTCTTGTAATAGCAGTTTTGACTAAGCAAGGGGTTTTTAGTACCTATTGTTAGTAAATGTAATACTCCGATTCTCCTGATACGCAAGACGGAGAAAGTCAACATGTACAGGTTCATACAGGACCTCAACGCCATTAATAATATGGTTATCCCATGCTTCCCGGTGGTCTCAAACCCTGCCACCATCCTTTATCCCCGCAAACGCCAAATGCTTCACCATGGTTGACCTTTGTTCCACTTTCTTCTCCATCCCCATACAGGATCTCTTCTTGATCACTTTCTGAGGGTCTCGACTTTTGTGGACTCGACTTCCTCAAGTATTTATGGAGTATTCCTCAATCTTTTCTCAGGTCCAGAGTAAGGATCTAGATATGTTGGTTTTCTCCTGAGATTCTACTTTAATACAATATGTAGATGACTTACTTCTCCCACCTATTACTCTAGATTAGTGCAAGGAGGACTCTGTGCATCTCCTCTCTGAACCGGTTAATAAAGGGCACAAAGCTACAAAAGACAAATGACAGATCAGCCTTCCCTAAGGAAGATATTACGGTCATGAAATCTCTGCTGGCAAGTGCCACCTGTCCTCTGAACAAGTTGAAACCATCCATAAGCTGCCTTGTCCTGGAACTGTTTCTCATTATGTACCTTTCCGGGAATGACTGGGTATTTTAGACAGTGGATTCTGGCCTACACCAGGTGGCGAAGCCCAAGCAAGATTATGTCCAAAACAATACCACTGAACACTTGCATTAAGCTAGTGAAGCTGAAAATGCATTTGTGAAAATTAAACTAACCAAGCATTGATGTCTGCATCTGCATTCGGACTTCCTGATTATGCCAAACCTTTTACTATGTATTTCCAAGAACATAATGGATTTGCATTTAGAGTGTTGGTACAAAGTCATGAAGATCACCAAATGCTCATAACTCATAGCTTATTACTCTCCAGTTCTGGACCCCTTTGTGGTTGGGCTCCCACCATGTTTATCGTCTGTGGCAGATGCTGCAAATCTTGTTCAAGCATCTGACAATGTTGTGTTGAGTTCCTCTTCAGCTGTTGCTGTACCCCCTTCTGTGGTTGCACTCCTCACTACACTCACACTCGTACACTATCATTCACCTCACCACAGACCAATTATCTGCCATCGGTGATGATGGAGAGCTCCACGACTGAATCCTGGTTATTGCCAACGTTAACAAACCCTTTATTAATCTGACTGATGTGCCAATTATTGACCGTGAATTATATATTGCGTTGATGGATCAGGTCTCAGAAATGATGAGGATGTCCTAGTTACCGGTTCTGTTGTATGCACTTTGTATTAAGTTGTAGGAGAGTTGTTATCTATGAAATCAGCTCAAATTGTAGAGCCTATTGCTCTCATTCGATCCTGCATGCTAGCCAAAGAAAAGATTGTCACTGTATACATGGATGCTTTTGGAGTGACGCACGGCACAACTTTGGGCTCATGTGGGTATAAATGGGTTTCTTAACCTCAGCCAGAACCATTATTAAAAATAGGCAATATGTCCAAAATCTTTTTAACGCTTTGAAATTACCAATAAAGGCGGCAATGATGAAGTGTGCTACGCACAAGCATCCTCACAATAATATTTCCTGCACTCATGCAGATGCCATTACAATAGCTGAGCGATTACTGAGAGGCTTTATCCTTGGTTCGGGGTACCGAACAACATCAGCAGTGTCAGCAGAACACACTTTCTTTATCAGTAGGGCAGGCACTTTGTAGGGCCCTAGGAGTAGATAAGCATATAACACTGAGTTGGCCGGCAAAGTAGAAAAGAGCAATGGTACCCTCAAGAACAAGCTAGAGAAGATATGTTCAAAAACACAGTTAAAATGGCCCAGTGCCATACCATTAGCATTATGGTCCATCAGAGCAATTATGCCCATCTTTTCGAATGGAGGAGAGGTGGCCATGCTGTTTCATCTACCACATACGGGAAAAGTTGCTTTTGATGAAAAAAGAAAATCGGAGATCTTAGATAGATAGCTAATTCTACAGCCATAGCTTCGGTATTAGTGACAGAACAACTAGATGCCCATGCCACAATGTTCATTCAAAATAGAATGACACTAGATTATCTCTTGGCGGCAAACGGGAGGGCGGAGGTGTGGCGTCTGTGCTACTGTAGGTTACGAATATTGCACACATCTTCCCAACACGTCTTAGTGTGGATGACTGGATAGATAACATTAAGGAAGTTGTCAGAAAACTGCATGAGAAACAGATTGGGCCAGACCTAAGCCCCAATTGCAACTGGATGTGACAGGAGGAGACTTTGGACTCTGGGAAATGAAAATATTTGAAACAATTATTGCAGTCATTTTAATTGTGGTTGTCTTATACATAGCAATGCAATTAATAAGCAGCATCATCCCACACTCATACAAAAATAAAGGCAGAGAATACTTTTCTGCATACTGTTCCTGAGGATAAGGAAAGTGACAAAGAAGGCATAAAAAAAGGAAGTGATGAGGTTTTTTCCTATTGAACTGTTGCAGAAAATGTTTCCTCCTTGAACGCAGTTGTGCCTAGTATTTAGACATGTTACCACAACTTTACACATTACCAAATAAATTGTTTGCATACTCTGCCATTCAGTGTTCCACATTTGCATGTGGCATGAAATAGGACAATGGTACAGGTGTGGCCTTAAAGGTCCAAAGCAAGAAGTACCCCAGAGGGGGCACCGTGTTTTAAGGATATGAAATTTTATTCAGGTAGGAGCAAAAAGAAAAGATCTACAGAGGGTCATGCTTGTCATTCCATGACCTACATTTATTTACAAATCTGTATAATATTCAGGTGCTCACATATAAAGTGAAAAAAAGCGTGACGTGATGGGTGATAGTGAAGTTTTTTAAAAAGGCATCGCATTGACAACAGTATTAGGAACTCCAGAAATGATTTATACATAGTGAAAGGAGTTCATGTTGTTGGGTGGTCGACGGCGTTTCGAACCCAATTATTGGGGTTCATCTTCAGGACAAAGTGAGCAAGCTGAATTGATGGAGGTGCGCTGAGGCATTCAGATGAAGTTTAAAAACCGGCAGCCGTTGAAATTGAAGTTTGCAATCGGCGGGCGTGAAAGGTGTAGAAGGCGCGTCACAGAATTACTTAGGTGAAGTATGCGGGGATACGATGCAACTCGTGTGTAACAACTAATCAGCCCGATTTGGAGGCAGCTTTGCGGTGCATGATGTCACGGTTGTGGATTTATTATTTCCGTCGGGCAACAGGGCATTAATTGGGAGCCTGGAGCCGTGCAGACGGGAGCGTCCTGCTGCTGCCGTGGCTGGCACTCAACATCTGTTATTCAGCGCCAAGATGCCCCGTTGCTGGGGTGAACGTGCGCTTTACAAATACACATGTTATGTTATGTTAAATAGGACAGCCCTCAGCAATTATTGGGGCCTCTACCTCCAATTAGGACAACACTAACAATAGCTGCTGCAAGTTCAGCACCTCTCTGTACAGACACAGGATTGTTGAAAAGTTACCTTTTATTTAGATTTGAATTTTACATTGGACTAATGTTTGTAGGAAGGTGGAATCTGACTATATGGTTGCCCCCACTTTTTTTCTGGTGTTTTGCTGGTTTATGACTTAGTTGGACTGGGATCCTGCTATTCAGGGCCCCAGTCTATCTGCTTTCTCTGTAAAATGGTTTCCATGTGCCTTAGGCACATCTCTGATTGGAATCTGGAGTGCCCTTATAAGTCCCTAGTATATGGTATACTATGTACCCAGGGCATAGGTACCTCAGAGGCCTACCAGGGGCTGCAGCATGTATTGTGCCACCCCTGGAAGGCCATCCAAACTGACACCACAGGTCTGCTACTGCAGCCTGGGTAAGGTGGTGCATGCACCCCTTACTGTGATATAGGCTACCTATATCACTATATACATACACACATATAAACCTATAAGTCACTCCTATGGCAGGCCTTATCAATCCTGAAGGCAGAGTGCGTGGTTCCTATGTGAGAGGGTGCCCCTGCATGAGCAGGGCCCCTCTGCAGCGTTCGGAGACCCTTCTCTGATGCTGTTTGTAGTGCAGCCTGACCATATACTCTTAAGCGCATTATAACCTCGCGTTAAATGCTAACTTTGGAATGGCTGCACCGAAACATGTCGTGTTTGGTGTCAAACATCTTGGAATACTACCCCCCCGCCAATTCTGGCGGCGGGGGTAGCATTCCACCCTTCTAGAGGGAGAGACATGTTAACCCTGGCCTGGCCGGTAACTTCTTTCTAAAGCCCTGGCATCACAAAATGGATGCTGCTGCCACAGACAGAAGTCTGGCCTCCTGCTGCTGGACGAAACTCCGGCAGGGAGGCCTGGACAATAGGTTTCCTGTCCCAGGGAGGTGTGACCACCTCCCAGACAGGATAGTGTGTATTGGGGCTGGGCGGGAGCACTTTTGGGTGCTTTGAAGTCCTGCACTGGGGGCACACTTGGTGTCCCTGTGCATACCCCAGTTCAAACCGGATCAGGGGCTTGCAGCCCCTGCTTTGGCGTGAACTGGACAAAGGAAAGGGGTGTAGCCACCCCTCTGCCCTGACCCACCCATAGGTGGGGCCACAGAGTAAGTCCAACCCCTAAACTTAGTATAAGTATAGGAACCCAGTCCTTAGGACTTTAGATTAACCTGGACGAAACTCTGACACAGAATCCTGGACCTTCGACGCTCTACTTTAAGATTAGAGGACTGAAGAATCTCCCTTGGGGTCAAGGAGTGACTCCCCTGCTTGGCAGGCACCAAAGAAGCAATTGTCCGGTCTGCATCGCTGAAGCTCCCGTCAGACGCCGAAGTCTTTGCATCACCAGAGGTGGATTTCCAGACTTCCCCGAGGCTGGCCTGAGTCCCCAGCAAAGCTGAGGTCCGTAGCTGTCGTGGGTAACGTGGAACCATGACCCCTGGACACCAAACGCATTTGCAAGTGCATCCTCTTCTGGGTCTCCCACGAAGTCGTGCTTTGGGCTCCGAGTAGCCCCAGCCTCCAGCACCAACTGCACTGAAGATCACTGGCCTCCACTCCACGAGTGTCCTGTGAGCCAGCTCCACGTGCACCGTCTCGAGGCTCCTTCGCGGTCGCTAGTCCGTTGGCTAGTAGGCCCTCCCGAAGGCCAATCTTTTTCTGCTTGGGCTCCCTGGTTGCTCCAGGTGTGCCCTGACTTATCCTCACTGGGTGAGTCCCCCAGACCTTGCTGGTCTGCAACATCGTCCTTCTCCGCTTTCCACGAGACTTGCCGTTGCCAAGGCTTGTTGGGTCCAATCCGGTCGCCGACACCCTTGCAATTGACAGACGTCATGGGACAGCTCGAATCCAGCTCCTGGTTGTCGTCGACGCCTCCTGGACCTCGTGGCTGAAGAGTCAAGACAACCGTCAACCTACCTGAAGCACTCAACATCGGTGGGCATCTGCTCATTGCCTTCCTGGTCACTGGCTAGTGACCCAGACTCTGTCCCCTCTGCTTTCAGGTTCTTCAGATCTTCGATCCACCTTTGGATCCACCCGAACACTTTCGACTTGGTCGCCAGCAGCACTTTGCAGCAGATCGCCATAGAAAGCGACGACGAAACCCGACCCCGAAAGACACCTATGCACCCGGCTTCCCTGGGTGAGGTAACTCGAGTACTCCGGTGCTCCCGTGGGTATAGACACTAGAACAGCCTAGTTCTCAAAGGGTTTGCTCCAAGTCCTCCTCTAAGTGTCCCTTTTCCTTTAAATTCTAATCGCGACTTTCCCCATAGAAGTTAACGGTGGTTCGCGGTTGTGTTCATACACTGCACGCGTCCCCCGTGGGTCCCCTGTGTCACTGCCTTGGGTGGTTCCTTGTGGTCCAAGCACTTCTACAGGCTCTAGGCCTTGTGTCTAGCTCAGTCGTGGTTCTTATACCACTTTATTGGTATATGGTTTGGTACGCCCCTGGGGCTCAAACGTGTATTTGTGCTATTACTGTGTTTAAATAACTTATAACTTGTGTACTTTGAACTCTAGCCTCATAAAGAGACTAGAGGGGTGTGTTTAGCAATAAATACATATATTTTGAATATATACCTGGTGTGGTGCTCTTTCATTTGATCACTCAAGAGATTATAGACTGGTAAAACAAGCTGCTTTACATTCCTTCAAGACTTAGCCTGAAGGCTGCTCTCCATAGCTACCACTAGGATAGCTTTCAATAAGGTTGTCTTTAACCTATCTCCAATAAGGGGTTGTTTGGGACTGGTGCAAGGTGCCCACTATAATTAGTGGACAGCATATGCCAGGCCAACTTCTCACATTGGTGTGCAGCGGTGGGATTCCAGCTTGCTATTGTTTTACCAGATAATCTCAATTGAATTGATCAACTGAAAACCACTAAAGGTACCTAAGGTACATATAAATTAAGCTTAGTATACAGTAAGTTCTACTGAACTTAGAGTTGTGTGTCAAGGGATAGCACACCCTTTCTACAACTCAAGAGAGTTTAGTAGGCCACACTAGAGTAGGTAGTGCATACACCACACCTCACTAGTGATGTCTTCAAAGCCAGGACCCAGTGAGTCCTTGCCAGAAGCCCCTGGGCTTCTTCCCTCCAAGTATGATACACTCCCATTCTTGGAATTGAGAGCATTATGCAATTTGAGGAAACTGAAGACAGGCCAAAGCCCCACCACCCAACATCTGAGAGAGATGTTAGAGGCTTATGATCTCAGCAGGCCCTTAGGGACTGAAGGGGTAGGAGCAGAGGGTGGGGCAGAAGATGAGGATGGGGCCAGGGGTAGCAACACCCCCAGCCCCCCTCTGGAACTGACCAGGAGGGTGACAATGACCCTGACCTGGAAAACCCAATTCCTCCTGTGGATGAGGAGGAGGATCAGAATGACCTCCACTTTGTCCCCCAGGAAGGATTGTGAGTGTGCCTAGAAGGTCTAGATCTCCTTCTCAGGAGTCTAACCACTCTAGCACCTCAGTAGGGACCTCTGTCTCCTCTCTTAGGAGGGAATCCTCTCATGAGAGGAGAAAAAGACTGATTCAGTATGAGCAAGCCCAGCTTGAACTCAGAAAACAGCAGTTGGCTATAGACAGGGAGTCCCTAGATCTCTACAAAGAGAGAAAAAGTTGGGACTAGAGTCCCATGGTGGCAGCAATATCCCTAAAGATAGGGAAAGGTCTTATGACCATAGAAACCTAAACAAGATTGTCCCTCCTTACCAGAGTGGGGATGACATCCACAAATGGATAACTGCACTGGAGAGGGCCTGTAAAGTTCAGAGGGTCCCCCAGAAGCAGTGGGCAGCAATCTTGTGGCTCTCCTTTGCAGACAAAGGTAGAGACAAGCTCCTCACTGTAAGAGAAGAGGATGCTGACAATTACACAGTCTTGAAGAGTGCTCTGATAGATGGGTTTGGCCTAACCACTGAACAGTATAGGTTGAAGTTCAGAGACACCCAAAAGCTCAGACTCAAGACTGGGTGGATTTTGTAGATTGTGCTACTAAGGCTCTGGAAGGTTGGATACATGGCAACAAAGTGCAGGACTTTTTAGGATTGTACAATTTGATTATGAGGGAGCAGATCCTTAATAATTGTCAAAACCAGCTTTTGCACCAGTATCTGGTGGACTCTGATCTGGCCTCTCCCCAAGAATTGGGAAAGAAGGCAGACAAATGGGTCAGAACCAGAGTAAAAACTAAAAATCAGGGTGGTGACCAGAAGAAAGATTCTACTAAGTCCCAAGAGAAAGGTGGGGATAAATCTAAGGATAAGTCCCCTACAGGGCCCCAAAATTCCTCTTCTGGGGGTGGGTCCCAAACTCCTTCTTCTCCTGAAAAGAAACCATATTGCCATGTCTGTAAAAGCCTGTGCACTGGAAAACTGATCCCAGTTGCCCCAGGATTGGCAATAAAGAAAATGTTCCTCCCACAACTACTACCACCCCTCCTGGTACTACCAGTAGTAATCCTCCAGTTGGGAGTAGTGCACCCAAAAAGTTAGGTGCTTGTGCAAGAGGAACAGAGGTGGGCCCTAGTTTAGACAGGGACCCCTCAACAGACTCCTCTGACTCTGATGGTGGTATAGGATTTGCCACCTTTACCATGGGTCCCACAGCATTGGGCAGGTACAGATTGGAGCCAATAATTAATGGTCAGAAAGCTGTGGCATTTAGGGACACAGGGGCTAGTGTCACCATGGTGGCAGGGAAACTAGTCCCCCTCACCAGCTTTTACCTGAGTTTAAATACCAGGTGACCAACATTGATGGTGTCAGAACAGATCACCCCATGGCCATAGTCAATCTCAGCTGGGAGGGGGTCACAGGCCCAAAAGAGTGGCAGTGTCCCCAACCTTACCTGTAGATTGCCTGATGGGCAATGATCTGGAAATTTCAGCCTGGGCTGAAGTTGAACACCAAACCCATCTCAGGATGTTGGGTGTCCCTGTAAAGGTTAGTGGGGCTGTGATGGCCACAGCCCCAGCCCAAGAATTTGGAGAGATGGAGCCTGAAAGAATGGCCCCCTCTCCCCCAACAGAGAGCACAAGGGTTGAAGAAAAGTCTTCTTCCCCCAGACAGTAGGTAAGAGTCAGCCTCCTCAGGGAACTGACCCTACCCCTAGTGAAGGAACTGCCACAGAGGTAGTCAGGCCTGGCCTGGCCACCCCCTGATGGCAGAGGACCCTTCCAAGGTGGTACCCAGTCTGGAGCAGGTAACCTGCCCCTCTCTACCCTGCCTCAGTCAGCCCAGGGCTGCAGAGGTCAGGGAGGTCAGTGGACCCCCAGGGCCCCCTGCCCAGAGGAACCCCCCATCAGCAGATTAGGGGCACCCAGGCTAGTAGCCCTAGCCAGGTGAAAACTCCTCTACACACTGAGGGATCCCCCATACCTTTATGTAGGGACCTCCCCAGAAGGACTGTGGTAGGCAAGGGCAAACCTGGGACCAGAAGGTTCCAAACCTGCCATGTCCCTCCAGTGTTCCATCCAAAGGGACCCAACCCCCAGCCCTAGGCAGCCAAAGGTTGACCCTTAGAGCAAAGTGCAACTCAGTCATGGAAAGACAGGCATACATGGTGACCAGTGATCTGAGGAAGCTGAGACCAACATTCCTAGGGCCTCACTTCCCTACTCAGACACCTCACCAGCCTTGTACTTTACCTAAGCACACCACAGGTAGTGATTCCCCATGGCGGAGACCCTCTCATACCCTTAGGGTGAGGGATTGCTTAGTGGACCATAAGACAGGGGGCAACCATGCTAGTGCAGGTGCTTCCTTATATGGCCACTTAGTCAATAAAGGCTCAACTGGCCAAGGTTAGCCTTATCTCCTTTCGTTTGGGGGGGTTATGTAGGAAGGTGGAATCTGACTATATGGTTGCCCCCACTTTTTTTCTGGTGTTTTGCTGGTTTATGACTTAGTTGGACTGGGATCCTGCTATTCAGGGCCCCAGTCTATCTGCTTTCTCTGTAAAATGGTTTCCATGTGCCTTAGGCACATCTCTGATTGGAATCTGGAGTGCCCTTATAAGTCCCTAGTATATGGTATACTATGTACCCAGGGCATAGGTACCTCAGAGGCCTACCAGGGGCTGCAGCATGTATTGTGCCACCCCTGGAAGGCCATCCAAACTGACACCACAGGTCTGCTACTGCAGCCTGGGTAAGGTGGTGCATGCACCCCTTACTGTGATATAGGCTACCTATATCACTATATACATACACACATATAAACCTATAAGTCATTCCTATGGCAGGCCTTATCAATCCTGAAGGCAGAGTGTGTGGTTCCTATGTGAGAGGGTGCCCCTGCATGAGCAGGGCCCCTCTGCAGCATTCGGAGACCCTTCTCTGATGCTGTTTGTAGTGCAGCCTGACCATATACTCTTAAGCGCATTATAACCTCGCGTTAAATGCTAACTTTGGAATGGCTGCACCGAAACATGTCGTGTTTGGTGTCAAACATCTTGGAATACTACCCCCCGCCAATTCTGGCGGCAGGGGTAGCATTCCACCATTCAAGAGGGAGAGACATGTTAACCCTGGCCTGGCCGGTAACTTCTTTCTAAAGCCCTGGCATCACAAAATGGATGCTGCTGCCACAGACACAAGTCTGGCCTCCTGCTGCTGGACGAAACTCCGGCAGGGGAGGCCTGGACAATAGGTTTCCTGTCCCAGGGAGGTGTGACCACCTCCCCAGACAGGATAGTGTGTATTGGGGCTGGGCGGGAGCACTTTCGGGTGCTTTGAAGTCCTGCACTGGGGGCACACTTGGTGTCCCTGTGCACACCCCAGTTCAAACCGGATCAGGGGCTTGCAGCCCCAGCTTTGGCACGAACTGGACAAAGGGAAAGGGTGTAGCCACCCCTCTGCCCTGACCCACCCATAGGTGGGGCCACAGAGTAAGTCCAACCCCTAAACTTAGTATAAGTATAGGAACCCAGTCCTTAGGACTTTAGATTAACCTGGACGAAACTCTGACACAGAATCCTGGACCTTCGACGCTCTACTTTAAGATTAGAGGACTGAAGAATCTCCCTTGGGGTCAAGGAGTGACTCCCTGCTTGGCAGGCACCAAAGAAGCAATTGTCCGGTCTGCATCGCTGAAGCTCCTGTCGGACGCCGAAGTCTTTGCATCACCAGAGGTGGATTTCCAGACTTCCCGAGGCTGCCCTGAGTCTCCAGCAAAGCTGAGGCCCGTAGCTGTCGTGGGTAATGTGGAACCGTGACCCCTGGACACTGAACGCATTTGCAAGTGCATCCTCTTCTGGGTCTCCCACGAAGTCGTGCTTTGGGCTCCGAGTAGCCCCAGCCTCCAGCACCAACTGCACCGAACATCACTGGCCTCCACTCCACGAGTGTCCTGTGAGCCAGCTCCACGTGCACTGTCTTGAGGCTCCTTCGCGGTCGCTAGTCCATTGGCTAGTAGGCCCTCCCGAAGGCCAATCTTTTTCTGCTTGGGCTCCCTGTTTGCTCCAGGTGTGCCCTGACTTATCCTCGCTGGGTGAGTCCCCCAGACCTTGCTGGTCTGCCACATCGTTCTTCTCCGCTTTCCACGAGACTTGCCGTTGCCAAGGCTTGTTGGGTCCAATCCGGTCGCCGACACCCCTGCAATCGACAGACGTCGTGGGCAGCTCGAATCCAGCTCCTGGTTGTCGTCGACATCTCCTGGACCTCGTGGCTGAAGAGTCAAGACAACCGTCAACCTACCTGAAGCACTCGACATCGGTGGGCATCTGCTCATTGCCTTCCTGGTCACTGGCTAGTGACCCAGACTCTGTCCCCTCTGCTTTCAGGTTCTTCAGATCTTTGATCCACCTTTGGATCCACCCGAACACTTTCGACTTGGTCGCCAGCAGCACTTTGCAGCAGATCGCCATAGAAAGCGACGACGAAACCCGACCCCGAAAGACACCTATGCACCCGGCTTCCCTGGGTGAGGTAACTCGAGTACTCCGGTGCTCCCGTGGGTATAGACACTAGAACAGCCTAGTTCTCAAAGGGTTTGCTCCAAGTCCTCCTCTAAGTGTCCCTTTTCCTTTAAATTCTAATCGCGACTTTCCCCATAGAAGTTAACGGTGGTTCGCGGTTGTGTTCATACACTGCACGCGTCCCCGTGGGTCCCCTGTGTCACTGCCTTGGGTGGTTCCTTGTGGTCCAAGCACTTCTACAGGCTCTAGGCCTTGTGTCTAGCTCAGTCGTGGTTCTTATACCACTTTATTGGTATATGGTTTGGTACGCCCCTGGGGCTCAAACGTGTATTTGTGCTATTACTGTGTTTAAATAACTTATAACTTGTGTATTTCGAACTCTAGCCTCATAAAGAGACTAGAGGGGTGTGTTTAGCAATAAATACATATATTTTGAATATATACCTGGTGTGGTGCTCTTTCATTTGATCACTCAAGAGATTATAGACTGGTAAAACAAGCTGCTTTACATTCCTTCAAGACTTAGCCTGAAGGCTGCTCTCCATAGCTACCACTAGGATAGCTTTCAATAAGGTAGTCTTTAACCTATCTCCATAAGGGGTTGTTTGGACTGGTGCAAGGTGCCCACTATAATTAGTGGACAGCATATGCCAGGCCAACTTCTCACAATGTTGATACAATTACACAAGAAAGGCAACCAGAAAAGGGTAAAATTGGTAATCCCCAGAACAACAAAGTACCCATCCTTATAGTTGCTGTTCTTCACTCTGAGCCACCTCATTTCAGAGTACGTGGTTAATTTAAACAACAAAGTTCTGGAGGCGCCAATACTTGAAGCAATAACTAGGTATCTGTGAGACTAGTGTTCAAAAGTATATTTTTTACCACACATTGATCTCAAAATTGAAGAACCACATGCAGGGCTCTCCTCAGATCCTGATAATGCCCGTTTGCTTTGATGGCCCCTGATATGACCTCGCAGTAAGATAGGTTAGTGTGTGGTGTTTTTCATGATTGGAAGGCCATGAGTAAGGGTATGCAACTACTTTGAACTCTTGGATGGTGCTGATCATAAGCATGTGGAAGGGATAATTCCACAATAATGTTGTGATGTCCTTTAAAATGGTAAACTTCTTCCTCAGTACGGTGTAAGCCCAATTACAACGATAAGACAACACCGCAGATCACACTACGACAACAGTCCTCAGTCTTCTGCATACTCTAGGTCGCATAAAACAACGTACTAAGACCAGTGATGTAGTTGTGTCACTTCAAGAGCAGCATGTGCTGGGTGAGAACTAAAATGGTAATCTCTTGAAATCAGTGAATCTACTTCAGAAATATCATGAGCAGCACAATCCTCAGAGACAGGTCCTTCCACTTCAATGACAACACAAACCGGAGATTTGAGCTATTGGCACTCTTATTCTCTTTGCTGTGATCACTGCGGCAGATACTACTGTGGACAAGCATTGAGAAATGGCATTTTGTCATTTGCAAAGATCATGCCATTTGCAAAGTTCATGCCATTTGCAAAGATCATGCATTTGCAAAGTTCATGCCATTTGCAAAGATCATGCCTTTGCAAAGTTCATGCCCTTTGCAAAGATCATGCTTCCGTTCATAAACATTAGTATGGTTGCAATCTCCTTAATTCTTTTTCACTCTTCTGTATTGCTATGTCATGTGAACTTTTCTTTACCTCACCCTTTTCTAACGTTCTGTTTTCGGCGGCAAAGTAGTTTAAAAATAGATGAGACATTTATTTAAAGTCTCAATACATTTTTATGCAGATTTTTCAAGCCATAATATTTACTAACTGAACAGTCACTCCCATCTCTGCAGAAATCCCTCCCCCCCAATTATCTGGATATCATCAGTTAAGAATTCGCATGGCCAATTTATGAAACAATGAGAATTTCAATTGTGTAATGTGTAATACCCTTAAAGTCTTTGGAAATGTAATCTCTCTCATGTCAGTACTAAAATATTACATAATTGGGGACCAAATCTTGGTAAAGGCTTGTTCAGGCCCTCAAATGTCATGAGTTATACTTTCCCTTCTTCAAACCGACCAGATTTTACTGAAGCAATCTTGTATATGGGCTGATCTCCTTTGAGACAACAGAGCATTTTTTGCAGCTGCCAACATCATATTGACCAGCAAAGAAGATGCCATTGTGTTTCCTCATTTTGCCTGTGGAAATCATCCCAATGTTATATTCATTGGGGTAATCAGAAGTTGTACCCTCGTTATCGTTTCTATCACCATTAGTACCTTTTCCAGTAGTATTTATTAAAGGCACATTCCCACAAGATGTGCAATGTCCTCTCTGTACCACCCCAAACCCACCACTGCAAGCCCAGTCTCTTCCTATTTATGGCATGCATTGGGGAATGGTGGGTCAGGTGACATTGCATTATTATCTTAGTTACTGCTTCCAATCCCTGAAAATGAGTAATTCCCTTCTGGTTGTACCTCAATATCCTATCCCACTGATCGTACACGAGGTCCTCCCATCTCCCCTTCCCAGGCTTCTTGTTTTCTGATGCAATTCGAGACCATCATGTGCTGATATCTTTCTAACGCTCCTATCCCATAATCTTGTCTGATGTACTTGAAGGGTTTTATTTTCCCTTTATCAAACATCTCCCCCAGGTTAATACATCTTGCTACTCGTCACTGTTAAAATGCTTCTGTATCTAAGTGTCTAAGCCTGGGCTAAAGCCGAGATTCCAAAACAACGATGTAACGGGTGAGGGTAAGTAGTTAAGCGTGTTTAGTGCCGGTCCTTGCCATACTCTTAGTGAAATCTGCACCTAATCTTTGTAAGCCGCTTTGGGCCATATGTGCTATTTACTGGTCTCAAAATACTGGTCACAATTTGCGACCAGTAAAGATTTTCAAGCACTGACCTATGATCTAATAGAATCGGTTCTTAAAAATCCAAATCTTTCTGGGTCTGAATCCGACCTACCTCTTGCATATTAATAAGATAGCTCACAAATTGCGGATCACAACAATTTGTTGCCATCACAGGGACATGTCTGTGAATGCTTTTAAATAAAGCAATCGTTAAAAAAAAAATGCAGCTTGTTTTCAGTAAAGGAAAAGGGGCTGTGTTAAAAAAAAAATGAAAATGTTGATTTTTTTTTATAGGAACAGGCAGTGGTCCATACTCCTAAAAAAAGTTTTTTTGACCATTCACCATTTGACCATTCACAAAAGAGAAGGGAGGCTCCTTACCTTCGCAAATGGGTTACCACTTTTCAGTAGTTGGTAAAATATTAATGTTTTGCGACCGGATCTCTGTCTCTTGCAAAACATTAATACATATCATACGGAATCGATGTTTCGAAGGGACACCCCAAACATGCTCCTTCCAAATACCAATTCGGTATGGTTTTCTAAACCCATTTAGTGATTCAGTAGCCTGTTACAAGATCACTAAATGGGTTTAGTACATCCAAAACATTTAATGATGCAAACCCTGCAGTTTACTGAATGGCAGGGTTTGCGACCAGTAAATTTGTTCTTACTTGTGCCCTAAGTGTTTTCTGTTCGACCAGCATAGGCATGTTATAAAAACAACTATTTGGTGCAAGATCATCATTTTAACAGTGGCTATTTGGTTCACCCAGGACTGTAACTGGTTATGTCAACACTGGAGGCCTGTCTCTATAGCTTTAATCATCATCAGAAACCTCGTTGAATATAATAACACTGTATCCTAAATATCTAATAAAGGATGAGCACCAGCTGAAAGGTATAGCAACCAAAAGTTGTTTCATATTTTTTTTCGCTATGTTTATGTCTAAGGACTCTGATTTATGCATGTTAGTTTTAAAGCCCATCAATGTACAAATGTCTCGAGCTCAGCTAGCAAAGGAGGCAGGCAGAGTATTGGATCCAACAGGGAGACCAAGATCTTATCAGCATGAAGTGAAAGCAGTGGCGGTGCGTCCATTAGGGCATTGCCCCACAAGCCACCCACGCCCGCAGCTCCCTCGGCGTCTCTGAACTTAAGTAAACTCTCAGTTTACTTAAGTTCAGAGACGCCGAGGGAGAACTGACAATCATGTCAGTCAGCATGACGTCGGACCGCCCACCCCCTTCAGAGTCTGAAGGGGGTGGGCGGTCCGGCGTCATGTTGACTGACAGGCATTGTCAGACCAGGGGCAGGCAGCAGCACAAGTGCGCATGACTTGTGAAGGTCGGCAAATTTTTCCGCCGTGCCCAGTCATGCGCACTAGTGTCTGCTCAGGCTGGCGCATGCCCATTAGGAGAGCGAGGGTTGAGCAAAGGCTCAAACCTCGGTCTCCTAATGGGCAGGCGGGCGGTGAGTAACCCTGCTCTAAGTCAATCCTGGCGCTGCGGCTGTTCCTGTAGGCGCCAACGGACCCGGGGCGGCGCGGACCTGGTCAGGTAAGATTTCTATTTTATTTTAAAACTCCCCCTCCCCCTGGCCCCCACCCCTGCGCGACACCCCCCCCCCCACAAGCCGCGACTGTCAGGACTGCATCAGGTTTTAGAATCACCTGCAAGCAATTCCGTTGTAAGCATGTGTCATGATGGAGAACATATTTATTCATTGATTCTGATGGTAGTAATTTAGTAATTGTGAGCTCCTTATGTTTCTAGTTTAGCTTCATGTTTTCAAAGCTTTGACCAGAGTCGGCTGCAGCTTGAGCCTTCGATTGGCATGCACGAGACTGTGGTGAAATAAAGGTGAATTTGCTATGCTACATGTGGTAGACTGCAGCCATGTTTTTTCTAGGTTAAGGTTTACTTTACTGGGCTGTCGACAAGGGAACAGGGCTGCAGTCGCTGTATTCAGTATGTTTACGGGGGCGCCGCGCCAGCCTCTTAAACGACAATGTGTTACCTTGTACATAACAGTGCTTTACAGTGTCTACAGCCTGTAGCCTACAGAAGTTAGAATTTTTTGTGTGTACCATTGTCTTGAGTGGGCATACTTTTCTTGGAGAAGGAAACCCGTATGCAAAAGTTGAACCAACTCCATGGAACACTTCACAAATGACACGTGAGAATACAGCTGATTGCCAACTGCATTAGGCTAAAAAAACTGTCTGATCAAGCCCGTATTAACGAAAACCTGGCACACTCTATATCGCTGTTACACTTACTGCAACCAGCAACCTCCCTTTTAGTCTTCAAACACGGACAAATCTTAAAAGACCAGGGAAGAGAATGTGGCGTAACGGCCAGAGCTGCCACCTTTGGAACTGGGGAGCCAGCTTCGACTAGTCTCGGGGTGGGCTCCACATCTTGTGATTCTGAGCAAATCATTTAGTCTCCAGTGCCTAAAAAAGAATGTAACCTCGTGTAATGTAACTAGCGCTCATGTATAACACTCCGATATTTTCCGGCTGATGTCACTTTATTTAAAACTTTAAAAAAGAAGCTTAAATTAGACCATCCCTTGCTCCTCAGAGTAGCATTTCCGGTCGACACCTGTTGGTCATTCCGTTTTTGCACAAAGGGAATGTGGAACAGTGATAACTTATCACTGATAAGATATGGGGAAAAACTGTAATCAGACTGGTATTGTAGTACATTGGCTACCCTCCTAAAAGTAGTATGCACTACCCCGCACAAAGGGGATCGGATGTTATTGATCGTGCACAAAAATAAATTATATTTGGGCACATTTTTAAATACTTTAATACTGTAAATATTATATTGTAAAATAAACACAAGAAAGTAAACGGACCATATTATGTAAAGACAGAGAAAGGAAACCAGATGAAAACAGTTTTTATTGTTTACATATCACCTTGAAATAATTATTTCGAGCTAATTAAACTGAAGAGAGCTTGTAACCTAGTACATGTTTTACTGTTATTTCCTGGACAGCCTGTTCTAATTGCATCAGAAAAAAGCATTATAAAGCTAAAAATACACAAACCTTGACCGAACTACCCTATGTTTAGAGATTTATGTATACAGACAAAAAGTCTTTCCTCAACGGGACACTTTGCACAAATTATACTCCCTCGCAGTGCGTTAGAGTTGAAACTAAAAGTCCCACAGCTCTGCTGAAGCACTTGTTTTTCCTAGCAAGATTGTTGAAAAGGCGAATAAAGTTAAAAAAAGCGTTGGGGTGGCCTTTCGTAGACTGACACTTTATGAGAGAAACCACGAATATTCGTGGGCGGGTTAATTAAAAGTTTTTATTGTGGGGCCACCAGGAAAAGAATATCGCTTCCTAGCAGAGCAGACACCTTTGATGAAAGGTGCACACTGTATTTCTGTGCCTGTCTGCATATCCCATTTTTGTTTTGGGGTTTCTTATACTTCATAGTGTCTCAATGCACCCCGAAGCAGCAGAAAGCCACCTTATAAACAATCAAATGCACTTTCAAGTGGTTTTTCAATATATTTTCTTTCAATGTCTTTACACAAGACCCTGTATGTTGATATTAATCCTCCCGTTTTTGTTAATTTTGAATAATTATTTGTTTTGTGTTTTATGACAGTAGGTTGCTTCGCTGCTCTCTACGTGTGCATTTGCGCGTGGCACTGTGTGCACTTCTGTGCTTATGAGGAGTGATGTTTGCTCTGGGTGGTACCTGTGCACGACGGAATCTTACCCTGCTGATTCTGGTTTTAAATGGAGGTGGCTATTCTCCTGCATTGCGTGTATGTGTGTGTGTGTGTGTGTGAAAGAACAAAGCTTGCACTGCTGTTCTGCGTTGTACTTGTGACCTCTTGCCTGACATTCTGTGTAGTTTCCATCACATGTGAGGTGCGGAAGCTTGCAATAGATGTCTCCATCCGCTGTGTAATAGAAGCTTGCGCTGTTGCACAGTGCGCATTATTTGTGTGTCGCGCGCCCGTTGGAGTTCGCTCTGGACTAAGCACGTCCGATCCGGTGCCTTGTTCTCGGTAATGGTAAGTGTTTGCAAGCTAATGCTGTGTTCTGTATATTGTGCTGATACCCCTCATCATGCTTACCTCCCCCACTGACACTCCAGGCCCTCGCTGCACATTGCTCGCTCCTTTAGAAGTGGAGCTGCGGTATTTGCTCCCTTGTGAAATGGATCCAAATATCCGAGTCAGGCCCAAAGCGAGAGATATGTGCTTACGGTGTAACATGTGCTTACAGTGGCCAGTCCTCTGATGTATGGCATTAAAACTGGCCCTGTGTACATGCCCCTAAGTTAACACTGATGCCAAAAACATGGATTGACTTGCAAACAATGAATGTTAAAAACGTCGAGGGAATGCATTTCAGCGATTTATTCCTCTCTTATTTTACATGTTTACTTGATCTTGCATTCCCCACGAGTTAGCTATTTTATAATGTTGTTGTTTATCTGTATTTTTTTCTGTGCATACTTTGAGGCTTGAGCCATGCCAGGTGTTTTTGAGGGGCTTTGATTGAGCGCTAAGGCTAAAGCCAAACAAAGTGCCTGTCAGTGGGTTGGCCTCTCTGCAGAGCACACAGAACAATATTTGTGTATTCCATTTGCAACTGAAATTCTGTGGAAATGTGTGTGAAGGTGGTACACTGATGTCAAAATCTTTGCAAGGCAAAAGTAAGAGAAATTAAAGTGCTTATATTTGAGGGAGTGCAGTGCATGTTGGGGGCGGTGAAGTGACAGATGTGAGGAAGGGCATTCGGTGAAGAGTGAAAAGAGGATGCTGAAGAGGAAAGAGAGGGGGTTGAAGATGTGCAGATGGACAAGATATGCTGAGAAAAAGAGGATAATTGAAGGCCAAAACTCCTTCCACAGGCCTCAATGCTATTTAATTCACAGACTCACTATTTCAGAATTTAAACATTTTCGATGTTAATTATTTATAAGAAATCATTGTTGTTACGCATTTATCTTAAACAGCTAACACCCAGTGACAAAGCCAATCATACTGACAGGCTTTAGGCGTATGTCAGTTGCTGTGCCATTTATCTGGATAAAATTACATCGCAGAAAGAAACCAAAACACCGGTCTGATGGCACACTATGGGAATCACAGAAATGTATTTGGCATGTTCCTTTATAGGGAGCACCCATTTTTTTCATCTCACTTAAAGACCTGTCTGCACATATTTCTATATGACTGGTTACAGCCAGCAGCTGTGGGTGCTTCCGAAGTCTGGTTAGAGCATATTTTTCCAAAGTTAATGCTGCATGCAGTGCAAGACACTGGGCAAGCATACATTTTAAAGGGCTAAAGTTGTCATGCAGAACAATTTACATATTACAGTAACTGTTGAACAAATTAATGCAAGAAGATACGGGGCAGTTTTTAATGTGTTTAATATTTCAAGACTGTACGTTCCCACTGCTTAATAAGCCTTGCTTTATCGCTGCATTCATTTGCTTTAAAATGCACCATTTGCCAATCTTTTTAAATTTCTTTCTCAGGAGAGGGACTCTCCCTAGACCCCAGATTTGTCCATTGAACTTGTTCACATCGCTAACTAGTGTTTTCTATTGGAAAGGGTAGAGCCAAAGCAGTCTTGCTTAGTACCCTAGCCCTCTTCAGAAGTCAGACTTGCTTGGCAACCCAGAAATTCTCTGAAATAATGTATGAGTTTTCTTTTATGAATGCCTAGAAGAACTGAATTTTTAGTCCATTTATCACAGAAATAGTGCTGAAAATCGCACCAAAAAGATGCCAATTTTTTAAAAATTCCTTCACGGGGGAGAACCCCCCCGAACCTCCCTTATTGCCGTCGGGCTCGCTCGCTGCGCTCACTCGCATACGTTGATTCGTTCTGCTTACGCCACACCAGTCTCAAATTCCACCAGCCGCCACTGAGTGAAAGTATAAATTCACCTATTCCTAGCATCACTTCCCGAATATCTTTCACCACCCACGCTCATTGTGAAAAGGTTTGAAAAGTAGGAGAAGCAGAAAGAGGCTAGCAGCAGAGATGTCTTATGTCTAGTTTTCTGTTCACCTTCATAGAATGCTTAGTATTGACTCGGCCGCATCAGTTAGGGGTGCTACAAGAAAGTCCCATTTCAACCTGGTGAATACATTTTCAGCATTTAACAAGAGCAGCATTTCGGATATCATGACCCAGTGGCCTATTGCAGCAGTGTTTGACTTTGGGGTTACAGTTTCAAATCCGGGAAGTGCCACTCAGTCTTTTATCCTTCCAAGGCTGATAAAATGAGTACCATTGAGTTGAGTAATAAATAAATGTTACTCAGCACTAAGATACCTCCAGGGGTAAAATGTGCTATACATATAGGCATGTTATTTTATAGGGGAAGTGCTGGAAATGGCCCTTTTTGCAGGGGTATCCCCAAACTTTTTGCTTCTTCCTCCTATGTTTTCCTGACCTATTGTTGTTGGCTTGAGGACTCTGGGCACTTTACCACTGCTGATCAGTGCTAAAGTGCATATGCTCACTGTGTAAATTGGTATTGTGATTGGTTCTCCAAGATTGGCATATTTGTTTTACCAGTAGGTCCCTAGTAAAGTGCACTGAGGGTGCCAGGGTTGATAAATTAAATGCTACTAGTGGGCTTGCGTGTTACAGCAGACAAATGATGGACGGAATGCTGACAATGCAAACATTCTCCCCCAGTCAAAAGATCTGGGTTAAATCCATCGTTCTTTCGCCCACTACGCCACCCCAGTTTGGACCCAGCCATATGCAAATCAGTCTTGACCATGTGCCCCATGGGAACAGTCCAGACCGAACTGCCAGGCCAGGTCCTCCCTGGACCGAAAACAAGCATCCTGGGACCAGTTTCAGGGTATGTCACCCTTCTTCAGCTAGGCTAGCTTGAATCCAGTGGCACAGTGAGCAAGGGACCCACGTCTGGGCATACCCATCCCACTTAGGGCGAAAAGTGTTACAGCAAACAAATGATGGACGGAATGCTGACAATGCAAACATTCTCCCCCAGTCAAAAGATCTGGGTTAAATCCATCGTTCTTTTGCCCACTACGCCACCCCAGTTTGGACCCAGCCATATGCAAATCAGTCTTGACCCTTTTCCCCATGGGAACAGTCCAGACCGAACTGCCAGGCCAGGTCCTCCCTGGACTGAAAAAAAGCATCCTGGGGCCGGTTTCAGGGTATGTCACCCTTCTTCAGCCAGGCTAGCTTGAATCCAGTAGCACAGTGAGCAAGGGACCCACGTCTGGGCATACCCATCCCACTTAGGGCGAAAAGTGTTACAGCAAACAAATGATGGACGGAATGCTGACAATGCAAACATTCTCCCCAGTCAAAAGATCTGGGTTAAATCCATCGTTCTTTTGCCCACTACGCCACCCCAGTTTGGACCCAGCCATATGCAAATCAGTCTTGACCCTGTGCCCCATGGGAACAGTCCAGACCGAACTGCCAGGCCAGGTCCTCCCTGGACCGAAAACAAGCATCCTGGGACCGGTTTCAGGGTATGTCACCCTTCTTCAGCCAGGCTAGCTTGAATCCAGTGCACAGTGAGCAAGGGACCCACATCTGGGCATACCCATCCCACTTAGGGCAAAAAGTGTTACAGCAAACAAATGATGGACGGAATGCTGACAATGCAAACATTCTCCCCCAGTCAAAAGATCTGGGTTAAATCCATCGTTCTTTTGCCCACTACGCCACCCCAGTTTGGACCCAGCCATATGCAAATCAGTCTTGACCCTGTGCCCCATGGGAACAGTCCAGACCGAACTGCCAGGCCAGGTCCTCCCTGGACCGAAAACAAGCATCCTGGGACCGGTTTCAGGGTATGTCACCCTTCTTCAGCCAGGCTAGCTTGAATCCAGTAGCACAGTGAGCAAGGGACCCACGTCTGGGCATACCCATCCCACTTAGGGCGAAAAGTGTTACAGCAAACAAATGATGGACGGAATGCTGACAATGCAAACATTCTCCCCCAGTCAAAAGATCTGGGTTAAATCCATCGTTCTTTTGCCCACTACGCCACCCCAGTTTGGACCCAGCCATATGCAAATCAGTCTTGACCCTGTGCCCCATGGGAACAGTCCAGACCGAACTTGCGGCACTTATTGTGCCACCCACATGAGTAGCCCTGAAAAGAGGTCTCAAGCCTGCCACCACAGTGCCTGTGTGCAGTTTGTTAACTGCCATGTCGACTTGGCAAGTGCACCCACTTCATTCACAAAGGTAGGGGATGCACACCTATTTAATGCAAATTCATCAACGTTAGTCCTCAACAAATAATCTATGATGCGTGCTCACTGGTATGATGCCTTGCCCTGGTGGCACCTGGGTACAAAATAATTGAGTTCTGGGGCGGCACTCCGCCCCAAATCCAATGGCACAGCGAAACTGCTTCTTGCAGATTTTCATGTATACAATTTTAGTCCTTGTTTTTTCTTCCTTTTGTCATTTGTAAAAAAAAATTTTTTTTTTTTTTTAGCGTGGAGGAGTGAGCAAGTGAGTGAGAGAGAGTGTATTGATAAAGTTTGGACAAAATAGAGGGGAAACGATACACTTGTAAAAACACATAATAAATCATGTGTGGGTTGCGCAACCAGTCCCGGGAGGAGAAAAAGGGTTGTGAGCATGCCGGTTGAGAATAGGAGGGTTAACATCAGAATGAAAGTAAGATGGTTAAAAAATTTTTTTTTTAAATGACAAATCCTGTATAGAGTTTAGCTGCATGTCTGAGGTATCACTGGTTGTTAAGAGAGGTATAAAACGTTGGTACCTAATAAGGTTTAGAACAATGGTAATAGCATATCGTATGGTATTGAACTGCATTTTTACGTAAAAATTGTGAAATATTTTGTCGGAATTTAAACTTGGGTGTCACTTTTATGCTATGAATTGTTACATTGGTTGGATTACATAGCTCTGTATGTAACAGTAACGCTTGTTCCATTAATCTTTTAGTTACCCCTGATGAAGGGCATGAATTGCCCGAAATGCATTGGGTTAATAAAACACTGCTTTTGATGAACCTTTGCGTCTGTACTTGTTCTTGGAGAAAGGTCTGGATGGACGAACTTGAACATGAGAAATCTTTGAAAATTGGCATGACACCGTACGTGTGGAATTAAGACAGAGGATTTTGAGAGTAAAAATGACAAAAGGAAGAAAAAACAAGGACTAAAATTGTATACATGAAAATCTGCAAGAAGCAGTTTCGCTGTGCCATTGGATTTGGGGCGGAGTGCCGCCCCAGAACTCAATTAAGTGCACCCACTTGCCAGGCCTTACCCTTCCCTTTTCTTACACATAGGACACCCCTATGGTAGGCCCAAGGTACCCCCCTGGGTAGGGTGTAGTGTATGTGAAAGGTAGGACATGTACTGGTGTGTGTAACATGTCCTGATAGTGAAATACTGCCAATTTCGTTTTTCACTATTGAAAGGCTATCTTGCCCATAGGACAGAATGGGGAAGGCTTTGTAACATTTTACAAGCATATCTTCCCATAGGGATAAGATAGAAAAATGGAGTTTGTTACCCCGGAACTCAGAATTAAATAACACATCTTTTAGTAAAGATGGTTTTTAAATTGTGTGTTTAAAAATACCACTTTTAGAAAGTGGCTATTTTCTTGTTCAACCTTCCTGCGTGCCTCTGCCTGTTTGTGGATTGACTGTCGGCTTTGGAGTGACAGGGGCTGGGGAGGGTGCAGTGGCTCCAGGAGTCTGGATGAGTCAGCACTAGGCGGAATAAGCCTAATCTGCATTTGGAGGGGTGGGAGGAGTAGCACCTGTACCTGAATAGGGCTGTGCCTGCCTTTCACAATGCTAGCTCCGCCCCCCTCTGGTGTGTCTGGAGCCAAGGCTCACACTGTCAAAGGATGTTGTTGTGCACTGGCAGAGTGCCCACAGAACTGGTTTGGACTGGGCTCAGAGCCCCTTGCACAAAGAGAACAAAGACATTTTGGGGTATAAGTATCAGACCCAAAACCCTAGACTTTTAGATCATTCCTAGAATTCAAGAGGAACCTTTGCCAAGGAGAAGAGCTGGAGAGACTGAGGAGAAGTACTGTCCTTGCTGTGTGTCTGCAAGTTGCTGTTTCTGCCAAAGAAAAGAGAAGGACTTTGCTGTGTGCTGTGTCCCGTGCTTGAAGGAGATCTCCAAGGGCCTGAAGTGTGCTGGCCTCCTGTTCTGAAGTCTCAGGGACACAAAAGACTTCCTGCAAATCCGCTAGTGCTGCTGGACTCTGCCATCTGTGAGTCCTACCCTTGCCTGGGGTGCCTCCTTCCAGTTACAGGACTCAGAGGTGGGTTTTGCAGCTAATCTCTGCAAGAACCGGCGCAAAGCATCGCAAAGCCGTGCAAAGTCTCTCGGAACCGGCACTGGACGACGCGAAGCCTCGCCGAGTCTCGTCGGGCGACGCGAAGTCTCGCCGCGCAGCCCCCAGCACCGACGCCGGACGGCGCGAAGCCTCGCAAAGCGATGCATCACCTCCAGTGTGTCACGCATCGTACCTGTGCACCAAGTTTTCCACGCATTACCCGCAGACCAGAACCGTCTTGGATTTTGATGCCTCACTTCCCCCTACAGTCCGGATTCGATGCATCACTTCTCCTCTGTGCAGCAGAACTGTCGCCTCGCCTCCTCAAGGACTCAGGAACTGACGCATCGCTGTGTTTTCCAATGCTTCCTTTCTCTGCGGCTGTTTGGCCTTGTGAATTTTGACGCATCTTCAGGTACTTTGTGTAAAAGTCAACCATCCATAGTTTTCTATGGTACAAGTTCTTGAAACCTTTTGAAAGTCATATTTTTAACTGTGTATGTTGGATTGTTGTCGTTTTGGTATTGTTTAGTTTAGAGAAAGATACTTTATTTTTCTAAACTGGTGTGGTGTCCATTTGTGGTGTTTTCACTGTGTTACTGTGAGTGTTGGTACAAATACTTTACACATTGCCTCTGGGATAAGCCTGTCTGCTCGTGCAAAGCTACCAAGGGGGTGAGCAGGGGTTATCTAAAGTGTGTATCCCCCTTACCCTGACTAGAAGCAAGGGTCCCTATTTGGACAAAGGTACCTACCTCTGCCAAATAGAGACCCCCAGTTCTAACATTGGTGGTCAGCGGTGAGGATTTGAACCTGTATTTGTACTTGACCCACAGTGGTTGATGTACATCACTAGTTTAGTGCAGACCACTACGCAACCACATACTGTGTTTTGTTTTTGGTTCTATTTTTGAGTAACCCTTAAAGTATCCACACATCATGTCTCAGAAGGGTAAACCAGCAAGTGATGTTGCAGAACTGGAGTTTGATATTGAAATGTTAAGTGGTTACAAAGTAGGTCAACTCAAGCAGTTCTGCAGGAACTTTGGATGTCCCATGAAGAGCAGCTCGAGAAAGGAGGAGCTACAGAAGGCCTTAAGGGCCTGGTGGGAGGCCAAAGAGGCTGGGGAGACAGATTGTGAAGAGGTGGATGAGGATGCACAAGGGGACGGTTTCAGATCACAGGATCTGCCTGTGGGAAGAGCAGCCTCCAGGGCTGGCAGCAACCATTCCGCTAGACGTTTTTCCCCAGAGGAGTTGGAGGAAAACCAAAGGGTTAGAGATCATGAGTTAGAAGTCATGAGGCTCTAGATGAAAATATTGGAAATGGAGAATCAAAGAGCTGCCATAGAGAGAGAAAAGATGGCAGAGGAGAGCAAGAAGGCGTATGCCTTGGAAGAAAAGAAATTGATCTTGGAATATGAGCTGAGAACGAGAGAGCTCGATGAGGAGTTCGCAAGGCTTGAGGCCCTGAGTGTCTCAACCAAGCAAAAAGAGATGTGTGTAGCTCAGAAAGTGAGCTTGGCTGGGTTGGAGGTGGAGTCCAGCTTAGATGGTGGCAGCAAAACGGTGTTATCTATTGCTGAGGGAGAAGTACACACACCCAGAGATGTGGCGCCTTACTTGAGGGAGGGGGTTAACATACACCAGGGGGTTCAGGTTTATGAGCTAGCTCCAGTGGTGTGCAGTGTCCCTGAAGTGGATTGGGGAGCTGACACAGGGGATCATATTCCTAGTGGTGGGAGGGACACTCTACTGACTCTAGATGAGAGGTGCAGGGAGAGGGGTTCCCCCCATGGTAGAAGTCCTGGTATGTAAGTGTGGAGACCGCCCAGAAGAGTGTGGGTTGAGTGACAGAGACTGTCAGACACTGTCTTGCCAATCTCAGGAGAGTGGTGTGGGGGTACTTGTGTGAGGCACTGGATGGTGGGACAAAGGGTAGCTTGGTTAACAACTGTGGGGGCTGTGTGATTCAATTGTTGGAGAGCATATTTTAAGTCCCTGTTTTCCAGAGCTAGGCCAACACCTGGTAGAGTGTGAGTTCTCTGATTCCAGGGAGCTTGCGCTGGAGGCAGACCTTTTGGTGGATTCCAGAGGGTCTGAAGAAGCTTTTGGGAGTGATCCTGAAGGGGGTGGCTCAGGTTTTCCCCAACCAAGTGAGGTAGGGGAGGTTTGTGGTAACCCAGATAGGTCCCAGTATAGTGGGAGGGGTGTAGGGTCCCACGTCCTGTCTCAGAGGAGAAGGAGTGGGAGTGGGCTGTGTTCCAAGGTACCCGAAACCCAATCCCAGGACCTGGTTGGTTCCATAAGGGAACACCAGGAGGGGGGGCCTAGTCTGTACTGGGAAGCCATTTCCTGAGGGGGAATCCCAAAGTGTCAGGTGGACCAGGGGGGACTGCTGTAACAAGCATCCCACTAGTTCTGGTGTCTGGCAGCACCGCTCCAGTGGGGAGGGTGCATGAGTCCAGAGAAAAGGGTGAGGGGGATGCAGTCCCCAGTAGAAGGACCAGTGGGTCAGGGGTTGCCAGCTCTGAGGTCAGAGCACCCCAGGACTGACCCTGGTGAGGCCACTTCTGGCCTGGGGGGTCTTCATGCTCTGTCCGGTGAACAGGAGGCTGGAGATCTGCGCCAGGCAGACTCTGGCACCACTCATGAGGAGTGTGTTTCCCTTGAGGGGGGTTGGTGTACTCCCATGGAAGTCCTGGGTTGCCAGGCACAGGTCCAGCCTAAGGGTACAGACCCTGGATTGGAGGACCAGGTTCAGGGAGTCCCTCCTGACCTAGAGGAAGGGACGACTGCTAACAGTGACCCTACCAAGTTGTCTTCTGGGGGTACTGCTCCAGGTGGGAGGGTGCAGAGCCCCAGGGAGGAAGACAGGGTGCGGGAGAGCCCACCCCAGTCTCTTGTCCAGCCGCAGGGTACAGACCATGGGCTGGTTGGCCAGTGTCAGGCTGCCATACCTGACTTAGCAGTAGGGAAAGTGGAGAAAAGGTGCCAGGCACCTGGGGCTACTGCCCTCCACTTTCTGACACCACAGAGGTTAGAGAGGCCTGAGAGGCATGAGGCCTGGCTCTCATCACTGACAGCTGTCAGTGGCCACTGTGGCTGGCTGTCCTGGTGGACAGAGTTGCCCCTGGGAGGGGGGCAGGAGTCACACCACAAGGATGAACAGGGCCACACCACTGTGTTGGCCATGTGGGTACTGGCTACCTGTTGGGACACCTCTGTGAGCAAAGTAAGTTTAGGCGCTGCACAGATGGGGTCCCCAGGTGAGGAGAAGGGTCCTCCATGGGTTAGCCTAATGGGCCCTGAGAGTATGGATAGAGGGATCCAACTGGGTTCAGAGAGCATAGAACAGGAATAGACCCCTGCTGTTCGGGCCAGGTTCCATGTTCTGTCGCCCCAAGCAGGGAAGCCCATCGAGGTATTGATTGGTCTACCCTGGCTTTAGGCTGGAAGGGGATTGTGTTGGAAATGGCCCTTTTTACAGGGTTATCCCCCACTTTTTGCTTCTTCCTCCTATTTATTCCTGACCTGTTGTTGGCTTTAGGACTCTGGGCACATTACCACTGCTGATCAGTGCTAAAGTGCATATGCTCTCTGTGTAAATTGGTATTGTGATTGGTTCTCCAAGATTGGCATATTTGTTTTACCAGTAGGTCCCTAGTAAAGTGCACTGAGTGTGCCAGGGCTGGTAAATCAAATGCTACTAGTGGGCTTGCAGCACTTTGTGCCACCCACATGAGTAGCCCTGAAAAGAGGTCTCAAGCCTGCCACCGCAGTGCCTGTGCGCAGTTTGTTAACTGCCATGTCGACTTGGCAAGTGCGCCCACTTGCCAGGCCTTACCCTTCCCTTTTCTTACACATAGGACACCCCTATGGTAGGCCCAAGGTACCCCCCTGGGCAGGGTGCAGTGTATGTGAAAGGTAGGACATGTACTGGTGTGTGTAACATGTCCTGATAGTGAAATACTGCCAATTTCGATTTTCACTATTGAAAGGCTATCTTGCCCATAGAACAGAATGGGGAATACTTTGTAACATTTTACAAGCATATCTTCCCATAGGGATAAGATAGAAAAATGGAGTTTGGTACCCCTGAACTCAGAATTAAATAACACATCTTTTAGTAAAGATGGTTTTTAAATTGTGTGTTTGAAAATACCACTTTTAGAAAGTGGCTATTTTCTGGTTCAAACTTCCCGTGTGCTTCTGCCTCTTTGTGGATTGACTGTCTGGCTTTGGAGTGACAGGGGCTGGGGAGGGTGCAGTGGCTCCAGGAGTCTGGATGAGTCAGCACTAGGCGGAATAGGCCTGATCTGCATTTGGAGGGGTGGGAGGAGTAGCACCTGTACCTGAATAGGGCTGTGCCTGCCTTCCACAATGCTGGCTCCGCCCCCTGGTGTGTCTGGAGCCAAGGCTCACACTGACAAAGGATGTTGTTGTGCACTGGCAGAGTGCCCCCAGAACTGGTTTGGATTGGGCTCAGAGCCCCTTGCACAAAGAGAACAAAGACATTTTGGGGTATAAGTATCAGACCCAAAACCTCAGACTTTTAGATCATTCCTGGAATTCAAGAGGAATCTTTGCCAAGGAGAAGAGCTGGAGAGACTGAGGAGAAGTACTGTCCTTGCTGTGTGTCTGGGGTTGGCCTGCAGTTGCTGTTTCTGCCAAGGAAAGGAGAAGGACTTTGCTGTGTGCTGTGTCCCCTGCTTGAAGGAGATCTCCATGGGCCTGAAGTGTGCTGGCCTCCTGTTCTGAAGTCTCAGGGACACAAAAGACTTCCTGCAAATCTGCTGGTGCTGCTGGACTCTGCCATCTGTGAGTCCTACCCTTGCCTGAGGTGCCTCCTTCCAGTTACAGGACCTCAGAGGTGGGTTTTGCAGCTAATCTCTGCAAGTACCGGCGCAAAGCATCGCAAAGCCGTGCAAAGTCTCTCGGAACCGGCGCCGGACAACGCGAAGCCTCACCGAGTCTCGCTGGGCGACGCAAAGTCTCGCCGCGCAGCCCCCAGCAGCGACGCCGGACGGCGCGAAGCCTCTCAAAGCGACGCATCACCTCCGGTGTGTCACGCATCGTACCTGTGCACCAAGTTTTCCACGCATCACCCACAGACCAGAACCGTCTTGGATTTCGACGTCTCACTTCCCCCTACAGTCCGGATTCGACGCATCACTTCTCCTGTGTGCAGCAGAACTGTCACCTCGCCTCCTCAAGGACTCAGGAACTGACGCATCGCTGTGTTTTCCAATGTTTCCTTTCTCTGCGGCTGTTTGGCCTTGTGAATTTTGACGCATCTTCAGGTACTTTGTGTAAAAGTCACGCATCCATAGTTTTCTATGGTACAAGTTCTTGAAACCTTTTGAAAGTCATATTTTCAACTGTGTATGTTGGATTGTTGTCGTTTTGGTCTTGTTTAGTTTAGAGAAAGATACTTTATTTTTCTAAACTGGTGTGGTGTCCATTTGTGGTGTTTTCACTGTGCTACTGTGAGTGTTGGTACAAATACTTTACACATTGCCTCTGGGATAAGCCTGTCTGCTTGTGCCAAGCTACCAAGGGGGTGAGCAGGGGTTATCTAAAGTGTGTATCCCCCTTACCCTGACTAGAAGCAAGGGTCCCTATTTTGAAAAAGGTACCTACCTCTGCCAACTAGAGACCCACATTTCTAACAGGAAGCATCACTCCTTTTCTTTTTGGCAATGTCTATCTGATTTGCCATCTTTTTAGCATTATTTCTCACTTACCTCTTGCAAATCCCTTCTGATGTGGATGTATAATGGTGAGTGTCTTGGTGTATCATGCAAGATGTGTTGACTTATGATGTGGGTTGCTTAGATATACGATGGAGTATATGTTAATGTGTGAAGATGTTTGTTGTGTGTACCTACTTTGGTGTGTGTGTTTAGGTATGAAGCATGTGGAATAGGATGTTGGATATGTTGCAATAAATTGGTGATTATGTTTGCATATAATGTTGGCTGTGTGAATGTATGCCTGTGGGTGTATTGGCGTATAATGTTGGCTGTGTGGAAGTGTGATAGGGTGTTGGTGTATGATTAAGCTATCCTGTTTTAGGTTTAAACCTATAATAACTGATAAAACCCCACCAAAAGGAAAATAGCCCTAACCAGTGTAAACATATAAACACTGAAAAAACACCTTTGCAACCACAAACTCAATGCCATTCAAAGAAAGGAAAAGGTGAGTGAAAGAGTCATTTTTATTTCTTCCTGAAGGGGCCAATACAATGCAACTTTGCTATACAAGGCAGCAGCAAGAAAGGCTGGGCTAACATTATTCTGCTTAAGTTTTGTTGTTTAGGGATGTCACTAAAATATTGTTTCTTCTTCCTTTTGCCTTTTTCAGTTTTGTGGTCTTTGGTCTGTCATGTGGTTTGTGGACTCATGGTCTGCGTTGCTATGTTAGTTTAGGCCTGGCTGCCATGATGCCTTTTTGCGCACGTTACTTTGTGCCTTTGTTTTTCCAGCCTCTGCTTGTGCCCAGCTATTTTATAACTGTCTGCATTTCAGCCTTTCACCTTTCCTCCTATCCCCTTTGGGTTTCGTCTGCACATCATGTACAAGGTCGAAAAACAATGTCCCTTGTTCTTGCTGATTTGGTCAGCCCCTCGCACTTAGACATAACACTGAATGCAGCTGCACTGGAGAAATTGGTGTGCTTTTAATATTGTGTTTTCACTGTTGGAGTCACTTGGAGAAAAACCTTTCCAGAGAGAAGAGCTGTGCTTGTCTGATGATGTAAACCTAGCATCTAGATATTGAGGTATGAGGGTCTGCCCGACAAAGCTCAGAGGTCTTCTGTTTTTATAATACACTAGCTACTAGCATGGGGAGGGTGGTATGGTCATTTAGCCCTATATCCACTGCTTTATGAAATGCTTTCCCCGTTTATATTCTATGGAATTGTAACTATGCTTATTGTTTTATTCTTATGCATTATGCTGATAGTACTGGCACGTGTACTGCATCTTAGAGCACGGTAGTTGAAATAAACCTTTTAAACTATACAGTGACTCTTATTACGCACGTTGTGGACAGGTGTGAGTGAGTTATGAAAGGGTGTTCTTGCTCCCGCGAGTCCTGAGAGAGAGAGACCGTGTTCTGGGTTGTCTAATCATTGGTAGCATCATTGCTAATGAGACGCTAATGCTAGTGGGGTTGGGATTGTGGGTACTAAGGTGTATGGTTGTCTCACCACTATACTCTGAGGTCCTATTATCCTGTGCATAGCTCTGTGTATGTGCAGAATCCCTACAACATGGCGCCCAACGTGGGGCTGTTTATCTGCGAGACGTTTGAGTAGTTCTTGTGCTTGTCCACAACACCCTTCACAGACGCTTCCGGAGGCGTGTGTGAGGGCGATACCTCCTATATTGACGTTTTTATAGGTTCTTTCAAGCTTGAAGTTGTTAAAAGGTGTTTAAACAAAACCCTATATTGTGCTGCCTCCTACTAGGTTGTCAAAAATCCTTGGCCCTAATGGCTGTCGCCATTGCGGCGCATAGCCGCGCAGCGCTCCGAGCTCACTTGACAGTGTATGGAGTGCCTGACGCGGGTGTCGATCTGATCTTTGTGGTACAAGCAGATCCAGCTTACCACTTTGAGGTGTTTTACTCTTGGATCACCTTTCCGGCGGTGGATGGGAATGATAATTTGTTCCATGAATATACAGCCACCGCTGTTCCTAATCTCTATAGACCGTATAGGAATCTTGAAGTACCGCTCACGGCATGGCAACACCGTGTTTGGTTTGATGGCGCCCTCCCCCAACCGATTACCTCGGTTCGTTTAGGCCCCTTATCGATTGAAGGGGCCACTTGGCCTGTTTTGGCCGGGTATACCCCACATCTGCGTTATATGACGCTGCCGGTCGCTGACCTGCGTAATTTACATTCGTCTTTGATACGTGTGCATAGAGCTTTAGTACAGTATGTTACAGGCAACATCCAGGCAGCCCCGCCTGGAGTTGCAGCGCATCCAGCTGGACCCGGCGGTGTAGCCATAAGTCCCGTTATGGTTAATTCGGTGATGGGCAAGCGCCCACAAAATAAGGACGATTTCCCTTATTGGCTTGCAGAGAAATTTGACCAGCTGGAGGCAGTTTTTCCAAATACTTCTCCTGTGGAAAAACACAGGATATTGACGATTAGTTTGCCAAAAGACCTAGTTCCCGAGTTGGCAGAATGCAACAACTGGGGTAAGGTATTCGCAGCAGTATATGCGAAGTGTTTCGGCACTCCTTCCATGACGGTTCTCCCCTCTGTAATTAAACGAGTGCAGGATGAGCATGGCCCTGAGGCGGCTGTGGAATTAGGGATGAGACTGGTGGGAGTGTTCGATGTAGTGGCTGATTTGATCCTTGCGAATGTCAAGGGCGATGCAGTTAACTTCCAAGTAGCTAATGCTTTGGCTTTGGTCCCAGAACCGGACAGGCCGCGCGAATTACCGAAAATTATTGCACAGGCTTACAAAACCATTGGCCATAATAGCCTTGGAGTCAAGCCTTTTGCTAAGACGCAAACACAATCGCAACCACAACCAAAAACTCAATCTGAGAAAGATGAGAAACCGTTCTTTACTAAAAAGAGCTGGAGGTTGAAAAAACAGGGTAAGCAACAGAAGAAGCCGGGGTCGCGAGGCGCTTCCCCAGTTTCCGTCTCTTCTGAACGCACATATGATTTGCACGATAGAGCGAGAATTAAATCTCCAGAGAGATTTCAAGTCCCTGATCCGCGTTCTCCTCGTTCTTCACAGGCACCGTCGACCTTCCAGACAGGTGGAGGAGAGCGCCAGGATAGAGGCTGGGGTCGAGAGGCTCCACAGGGACGAGACCAACCTCGACAACAAGTCAGAGGGAAACCAGAAGAATTTCAACGTTCTCGCCCACAGTTTCAGAAGAAAAAAGTTGCAGCTGTTAAAGCGAGGTATGCCACAGACGGTGAGAACGAGACTCCTGAATTGGACGTCGGCAGTGACGCTCCTAGACAGCGCCGCGGAAGTTACCATAGTGCGGGAGCCACTACGTTCTCATGTCGAGGCGACAGCAACTGATACATTCATTACTGTCGAGACAGCTGACACCAGAGTGGCGCCCCCTGACAGACTATATAATATTGGCATTCAAATTGAAGGTGACATACAGCGTGTTATTAAAGGGATTTTTTGGGAGAATCTGACCTTTTCTTACGACATTTTGTTGGCGGAGGCGGATTGGCCGCCCCCATTCGTACTTGCTGCGCGTAGAGGGGAGGAGGTAATCCTTCCGAGCTTTTCCCGTCATGTCCCCAAGTACAAAGCGGAGGCTCTCGCAGTTGAGTGGGCTGTGTCCATGGCTCCGGCGTTATACCGCAACCACGTGGGTTGGGATGAAGACTCTCCCCCCCATGATATTCCTTTGCGGTCGCTGCCACAGCCACAACCCCAATATGCCATCAAGCGGGAAGCTAAAGATCCCGTTTCCGAAATTCTGACACAGTTGGAATATCAAGGAGTAATTGAAACATGTGTTTCACCCATGAATAATCCCCTTTTCGCGGTTTCTAAACCCGATGGATCGTACCGCCTAGTATTGGATTACCGGCATTTGAACTCTCATTGTCGGACCTTTGCGGTGCAAAATACCCATAGTTCTGCGCTTGTAGACAGTCTTGTTCTTAAAAAATACAAAACGACACTTGACTTATCCAATGGATTTTACACGCACAACTTAGCCCCGGAGTGTAGCCAATGGAGCGCTTTTACCTCCGGTGGTAAACATTTCAAATTCCGGCGTTTACCCATGGCCTACAAAAACAGTCCTGGTGTATTCGCCGCCCGTGTTGTCTCTTTTTTGGACAGCATAGACCCAGATGCGTGTTCGTACGTCGACGATATCTATCTGACAGACGACGAATTATGGCCGCATCTTTCCCGCGTGGACCGCATTATTCTTGAGTTTGCGGTCTTAGGTTACAAATTTAACTTTGCCAAATCTCATATTGCTGAATTTACCGTTTTGTTTTTGGGCTATGAGCTCAATAATGAAGGTAAGGGCTTATCTCCCCATTTTCTGGAGAAATGCGCACTTTTGTGCCCTCCAACCACTCTGAAGAAGCTTCAGTCTTTACTGGGTTTTCTAAACTTCGGGTGTACTAACATTCCCGAATATGCCCAGCGTATCAAGCCGCTTTATGCCTTGATACAACCTAACTTTTCGAAGTCATGCTGGCTTCCTGAGCATTCCTCTAAACTGCATTCTTTGCAGTCAGATTTACTTGAATCAAAATTCTTGTTGACTCGTGACAACCACACAAACCTGGTGATTAGAATCTTTCCAGGGGCAGTGGGTTTCACGTACTTAACCTTTAACGAAGGTGACACAGTACCGATTGCATACAAGTCACATCTATACACCTCTGCAGAAATGCGCTTTTCCTCTGTGGAGAAAGTTTTGACTGCGGTGCAAATGGCGATTCTAAAAGAACGCGCACTGGCACAGGGAAAATGCATTTTGGTGGTAACACCATAACCTGCCCTTGAGGCAGTGACCAAAGCAAGTGTACCGAACTCTAAGGCTTTGCACCCCCGTTGGATACAATGGGCTACATCTCTGACGTCCCCGGATGTCACTTTTATCTTTGATTCTTCGCTTCAGACACAGGAGTTTTTACAGTATGAATTTGTTCATCCTCCTCCTCTGTCTTTGCTACCGCTTGAGGAGTACGAATGTATTATCTATACCGATGGTTCGGCACAACCGGCCACGGGTTCCAAGCATGCTTATTCCGCGGCATGTGCTATTGTTGCAGGTACTATGGTGAACGGTGAGTTCAGACAGACGGTAGTGCACACTCAGGCACTAGGAGACAGTACTGCACAATTGGCCGAGCTGCGCGCTTTGGTGCTCGCTCTTGAGTTCGCTAATCCAGACGTGACTACCTTAATTGTGTGCGATTCTTACTACTGTGTTCAGTCTTTCAATGACAATCTATTCTTTTGGCCACAAAATGACCATAGAGATGCAAAAGGCAGCACAATTAAGCATAAAATGCTTTGGGTTCGAGTGGCAGATCTGAAACAACGTCTGCCTCTCACACAGGTGATACACACTTGGCCACCAGCGTGTGGGCGCACACGCTGTCGGTAACGGTTTGGCAGATGAAGCTGCCAAATCAGCAGTAGCCACGTGCTCAGTAGCAGCAGTTACAAGATCCATGACTAAAATCGATAAAGATATTTTGGCAGCTATTGCTGCGACAAAAGAAGGTGCTAATTACCCACGGAGTTTCCCTTCCAAATACTCTTATCAATTAGGTCCCGAACAGGCTCCTTATGTAAGAATTCCAGACGTTGGTGATCGGCTGATTCCCAACGCGGACCGCAGACTTTCCTTGATAACGGCCGCGCACGAAGGCATGGCTTCGGCCCATGCTGGCGTGTGTGAGACGGTTTCCATCTTGCAGCAGCGTTACTGGTGGTGTGGTTTATATAAACAGACCCGTACTTATGTGCTTTCTTGTGAAGTTTGTCAGCAAATTAAGCCTTCCACGGTTACGCGGGCCACCACAGACACCGCTCTGCATTTCTAACAGACCTTTTGGGTGTGTTTACCTGGATCACTGCGGTCCATTTTCTTCTGACACTGCATATAAGTACATCTTGGTTGCAGTGGATTCGTGCACACGTTTCATCTGGGTCTGGCCACAACGGAGTGCTGACGCTCGAAATGTCATCAGGGATTTGCGTGTCTTTGTGGGAATTTTCGGCTGCGGCACCTTCCATTCTGACCAAGATCCAGCGTTCGCCTCTAAGGCCTACAAGGACGCTATGGGTTCACTGAGGGTGCAGGTGAAATTTTCGTCTCCATATCGGCCTGAGGGCAATTCGATTGTTGAACGAATGAACTGTGACTTAAAGCAATCCTTGACAGCTAGAGTATTAGGTACTGGCAGGAACTGGCTGGCCCACTTGTATACCGTACAACGTGCACTTAATAATCTCCCTAGAAGACCTCTGGGTGGGCGGACCCCATACGAAATGCTCTTTGGCATAAGAATGTTTGTGCCTGACCTTGATGGTCTAGACATGGCGGCGCAATCTGCAATCTTTGACGTAGATAACCATTCTACTATGTTACAGGACTTACAAGAAGCCCGAGACAAACTAGCAATCAAACATTTACCTTCAGCCACAGACGCTGCGCTGCAGATTCCGGTTGCCGGATGGCTTCCGAAAGTTGGAGACCTGGTCCGAGAGAAGGTGGAGAACAAAAAATAATTTGGCCCCTCTTTTCGTGCACAGGTTCCAGTCCTTGGCTTGAAGGGTACTCGTACAGTCATCTTACCACCGCTTCCTGGTCGCAAGGAAAACAGATACATCTCAGTGGAGAATGTCAAGCTACAACATCTGGCCGATCCTGAATAGTGTAACACCAGCGGTCTCTTGTCCAGTCATTTCCAGGACAAATGTTTGTGGTCTTCCAGCCCGAACGGTCACTGATGTTGCCATTGAGATGGTAGATTTGCCTGATCGTCTGCACGACTACCCGGATTCCCCCTGCAACGAGGAGACCGAGTATACCTACCCCGCCACCGAGTCCGTGGCTCATCTACCTACAATGCCACTGAGCCCAACGCGTTATTCCTTTGACTCGGATTCCACCTCAGCACTTATCCCGTCCAGATTCAGTATATTTGTATCCTGGTTCAGAGACAATTTTTTAATCCCACCATGGACATACATCTGGTTGGTACTATTCCAGATTTTTCTGTTCATGTCCATTGGCTTTATCACAGTATTTTTTCTACTCATTAATGGTCACTATTTACCAGAACGCTCTGCTGGAACTGTGTCGCTGGAACTTTGGCTCCGCATTCTTCATCCCACATCATGAAGCGTGACCACACATTTGTGAACATTTCAGCTTTTCCAGTCGCTGATGGCATTGTATGGGATGCGGTAAATTTCCAAATTCATGGACCAACCGAGATTATTAATGTTCCAAATGTCCTCCGTGTTTCAATGGGTGATGTCGTTAAAAGTAATATTCATTCTGACGATTGGGATGTACATGCAGTTGAATCGTTATTTACTGATTTGAAATATTATGCTGCTTTTAACGCTGAAGATTTGTACATGAATTCTGCAAGTTATGCCGATTTATATTGTTACCAGCATTGGGGCAACCATTTTCTCCATAAACCCAGTACCCTTCGGGGTCTTTTTAATTATACCCAATGGGAACATTGTCCGACCCCTTTGCCGGGTAGCTCCCAGACTCTTAGAAATAAGTTTACTTATTTTACAGACTTTGATAGGTCAAACCCTGGGTCCTATTATTTTAAATTAAACACAACGGCTACTCAGAAGATCATGTTGACCCACACCAAATTGCTGTATTCGGGTTCCTTTTTGAACGCCTTAGCTGTGGGTGGGTATGAACATTGGCGTGACACCATTGATTTAAAATCAATTTGGGGCTCCAAGGCATGGCAGGTGCAAGGCACAGAAGCCTTGCACCGTGCTTGCCTCATCCCGGCCCAAATTCTATTTTTAAATCAAACCATCTATCAAACGACATGTTGGGGTTTGGCTACGTCCAAACAATTAAATGCCCCATCCATTCCTGTCTTGTCTTCCACTCCCAACGAAAGCTTGTACTACAATATGTCCCTTACAAATTTGCAAGTTTTGTTTCAGAACAATTCGTTTAATGTCTCTACGTTTGTTCAGTCACCCTGGTTGGCTTGGCCCATTGCATCTAATGCCTGCCAACTGCGTTTTCATGACACGGATCCTGGCTACAAACAGGATAGGCCGGACCCCAGGTTTTCTGACTCTCGTACTGTTACAACATATTCTGTTCGTAAATTGTGTAAACAGTGGTTGCAGCACTCTTCCTTAGATTCTGTTAAACAACATTTGTCCCTCCTATGAGGCAACATTGATCTGTCCGACTTTGTTCTGGGGCCTCGTGGTCCTCGACCAAAGAGATTCATTTATGAGACTTACAATGAACTCTGGCAGCTTTCGCAAATTGAAGCTGCTTCCCGTCTTCGGGAAATTGATCAAGCAAATTTAGAAAAAGTGCTTGCTGTTGTTGACAATAGTATTAATACCCTGTCTTCCCGCATTTACACATTAGAGAATATTATTTCCTCTGTTGTTGATATTGTACAAGATTATGTTTCTGTGTTATATCATGGTCAAAATCAATTGCGTTCAGTAATGCAGTTTGCATGGACTTTGCAAACACTTAAAATGGGGAAAGTTCCTTGGCACTTTTTGAACACCTCTGCCTTATTCTTACCTTTTAATTTAACTGAGAAACAGCGGTTCATGTCCATGAAAGATGCAGCATACACTCTGTTACATATCAAAAAATAGAGCCCTTACCATTCTCTGTTGCAGAATTAGATTCTGCTGTGTGGCTAGTACATGGGGTTATCGCTTTGCCTTTTTCTTTGTTTGAGTTCAGTTCCTGCATGAAACATTATCCTGTTGGCCGCTTTCAGCCTTTAGGCAGTGCTTTCCTGCATGAACTTTGGTCCCTGCCTTTCATGTATAAATGTCTTAGGGACGGGAAGGAAGTTTTTCTCACGGGGAGTCATGCGATTCTACTGTGGGTCATTCCCTTGTTTGCAAACACATTAGAGTGCACGGGGCTTGTAATGTTTCGGCTCAGAATCTTGCTTGTGTTTTGAAAGGCATTCCTGCTCCTGCTATATCTCCTACCTTCACTGTGCTTGCAAATGGTAGCTATCTCCTTCTAAATAATCAGGATTGCTGTGGCATGCTTGCCGGCATATCCTATATTGTAACAGTTTCCCACAGGGTTGTCTGCTGCAAAAATGTGCTTTTTCCTCCCCCGCACGGCATCGTAGATAGTTCCATTTGGCCTTCCATTCCAACTTTGAAGGCGGATTTCAATAAATTGAACAGAATAAAGGCACTATTATTGAACCAGGAGGTTATGCTCACATCCGACCGGGAGACATTCATTCTCCAAGTGGCGAGTACCCACAGTGAAATACAGGCCCTGTTGAACACTAACCTCCCACAACATTTCGGTGAACTGATTCACCGTGTTTTCAATGCTTCACGCACCGAAGGTCTTGTGCACTTTTTTAAAGTTGTGGGCTCTGGCCTTGTTACCTCCTTTCAAACTATATTTGGTGTAATACCGGCTTTTATTCATTCCATTTTTTCCAGCGTCTTTGGCGGCTTTCCGTTGATCCTCGCCTTAGTGGCTGGTGTTTTGCTTTTGGTCTGTGTGCTACGCAATGGCTGCACTCCCTGGTCGACTCCGGATGCTCCGTGAGCGCATCCTCGCCGGCTTCGGCGTCCTGCCATTGGTGACACTCGGTGTGTCATATAGACTTTCTTTTCGCTTTGCGTATTTCACTTGCGTGCAACCTGTGATGTCTTGCACCTGATGTTCTTTCTCCTGGTCCTTGGATTACTGCCTCTCCAATACGTCTGTCTCGCCCGGATTTTGTCCAGTTGGTGGGTCCCTTAGAGGCCCATGAACGAGACTGTTCCGGTGCTGGCTACATGGCGCGTGCGGCTGCACTTGGGATTTTGGCACAATGGGATGTCTGGGCGGCTGCTCAGGCTCTCCTACAACAAAGTTATATTGAGTATCACGCAAGTTGTCCCGCAATGCTGTTCACTGCTCCCTATTATGAGGAACATGAATGCAGTTTTGATTTATTGGGCTGGATGGCATCTCTTTTTTCTGGCGATTCCAACGATGTCCTCTTGGAAGGTGTGGCGTTTTTCTGCACTTACACTCTTTTTGATTAGGGGGCCTCCACGTTCAGCGTCCTGCCTCACTGGATTTTTTATTCTGTGTTTTTATTTTTTCTGTCCCAATCGTTGTCCTTTATTGGGGACGATTCCGAAACAGACGTTGCCGTTCTGCTCCATCTATTTGAACTCTGTCTTCGTCCTCTGTCTTTGTCGATGGACTGACCAGGGGAGGGTGTCGTGTGGTTTGTGGACTCATGGTCTGCGTTGCTATGTTAGCTTAGGCCTGGCTGCCATGATGCCTTTTTGCGCACGTTACTTTGTGCCTTTGTTTTTCCAGCCTCTGCTTGTGCCCAGCTATTTTAGAACTGTCTGCATTTCTGCCTTTCACCTTTCCTCCTATCCCCTTTGGGTTTCGTCTGCACATTATGTACAAGGTCGAAAAACAATGTCCCTTGTTCTTGCTGATTTGGTCAGCCACTCGCACTTAGACATAACCCTGAATGCAGCTGCACTGGAGAAATTGGTGTGCTTTTAATATTGTGTTTTCACTGTTGGAGACACTTGGAGAAAAACCTTTCCAGAGAGAAGAGCTGTGCTTATCTGATGATGTAAACCTAGCATCTAGATATTGAGGTATGAGGGTCTGCCCGACAAAGCTCAGAGGTCTTCTATTTTTATAATACACTAGCTACTAGCACGGGGAGGGTGGTATGGTCATTTAGCCCTATATCCACTGCTTTATGAAATGCTTTCCCCGTTTATATTCTATGGAATTGTAACTATGCTTATTGTTTTATTCTTATGCATTATGCTGATAGTACTGGCACGTGTACTGCATCTTAGAGCACGGTAGTTGAAATAAACCTTTTAAACTATACAGTGACTCTTATTACGCACGTTGTGGACAGGTGTGAGTGAGTTATGAAAGGGTGTTCTTGCTCCCGCGAGTCCTGAGAGAGACCGTGTTCTGGGTTGTCTAATCATTGGTAGCATTGTTGCTAATGAGACGCTAATGCTAGTCGGGTTGGGATTGTGGGTACTAAGGTGTATGGTTGGCTCACCACTATACTCCGAGGTCCTATTATCCTGTGCATAGCTCTGTGTATGTGCAGAATCCCTACAACAGGTCTAAAGATGCAGAGTTTAGAAGCATGTTTTAGGTCTTATTTAATTATTTTATAAACTGTAGAGAATCCAGAAATATCAACATCATATTTGATATTTTTGCTACTTTTGATTCGCTTACTGATAGGTAAAATGCCTGGTTTCATAAGAATGTTTCCCAATATGTTTCATCACAATTGCCCACAGACAGAGAATGGGTAAAACCCTTTGATACATCACCCCCCTTTTCTAGCGAGTCAGTATTGATAGTAGGTGAATTGCCAAACATCCCAGGCTTTAAACATTCAATGCAAGGTGTAGTGACAGGTATATGTGGAAAGTGTGTTGTCACCAAGCATCTGAGATAGTGGTGAAAATATGACATCAGGGGGCATATTACCAAGGATTTGCGATAATTATCGCAAAACGCGCTTAGTGCTGTTTTTTTTATTGCCGGCTATCGCTGGATTTCATCGCGGAGATAACGCGTTATTATCAACGCTTATCTCCAAGGCGATAAAAAATCCAGCGATAGCGGCAAAACCCAGCAATAGCGCGAGAAATCCAGCGATAAATTCACTGCGCTAATGGAAAGCTTGCTAATAGGCAGGTGAGGACTTAACCTTACAATCCACCTCCCATTGACAAGATGGTTAAGTCAAGTTTTTATCCGGTGTTAAATTCCAGCGATAATCGCGGTTAGCGCGACTTTTTTTATCCCTTAGCGGGCATTGCTAATAGGGGGTAGTTGTGTTAGCGGCTGTTTCTGTTGACTTTTGGTTGGGAACGCCTACTTTGCATGTCATTAGCGATAAATATCGCTGACATGCAAAGCGGCAACAAGACGGCCGCTATCGCCATTAAGCTGTCGCTAACAGCTGTTAGCAACAGCTTGCTAATAGGGCGATAAAAATATCGCCGCTTTATCGGCAAAAAGTGCTGCTAAAGTGGCGATACTGCCCTTGATAATATGCCCCTAGAGGTTTGGAAAACATGGAATGCAGTGTCACTTGGAATGCTGCTGCAAAAGGTTCTTACCAAGTTCAACAAAGATTGGAGTGATATTGTTTGTATTTGCAGTAATTCAGCTATGTATATGAAAAGTTTGTGTGATGACCTGTCAAAATCCATGCCTGAACTGAAGTGCTTCCCTGTAAGAGATCCTTGCCACTTGCTAGATGTTATGCTAAACGCATCTTTACAATCTTCAGAGTTAATTAAGAATGCTATTGACTTTGTAGTCCATTCTGGTTCACTGTTTCGTTATGCGCAGGAACTAAAATGTAAATATTTCTCATTTTTTGCTTTGTGTGGCATCAAAGAAAGAGTCATCCCAACTGTGTCATTTAACCGGTGGTTCTCAGACCTAGAGGCCTTGAATGCTACATTATCCATGTGGCGATAGTTTACAGAATTTCTGCTTAGTGATGATTCCAAAGGCAAGAAATGTGAGGATATTTGATTGGATATTGATAGTGATGTGAAAAAAGTACACTCTGCTGCATTCTTAGATTTTTACAGGAAAACGTGACTGCTGTAGTAGACATAATCAAAAACTAGAGTCTGAAAACACCCTTGTCTACCAAGTGTTCAGCGTAATTGGAGAAAAGGCTGGGCTACACTTTTAGTTTTGTTGTTTTTGCATTTGTCACCCCGAGTGGGACGGGTATGCCCAGACGTGGGTCCAGTGCTCTCCATGCCACTGGAGTCAAGCTATCCTGGCTGATGAGGGGTGAAACCCCGAAACCGGTCCTAGGATGCTTGTTTCCAGTCCAGGGAGGACCTAACCTGGCAGTTCGGGCTGGACTGTTCCCATTGGGCGCAGGGTCAAGACTGATTTGCATATGGCTGGGTCCAAACTGGAATGGCATGGTGAGCAAAAAAACGATGGATTTAGGCCCAGATCTTTGTACTGGGGTGAATGTAGGACATTGTTCTGCATTCTGTCCATCAATTGTTGTTTTTGCATTTGTCACCCCGAGTGGGACGGGTATGCCCAGACGTGGGTCCCGTGCTCTCCATGCCACTGGAGTCAAGCTATCCTGGCTGATGAGGGCTGAAAGCCTGAAACCGGTCCTAGGATGCTTGTTTCCAGTCCAGGGAGGACCTAACCTGGCAGTTCGGGCTGGACTGTTCCCATTGGGCGCAGGGTCAAGACTGATTTGCATATGGCTGGGTCCAAACTGGAATGGCATGGTGAGCAAAAAAACGATGGATTTAGGCCCAGATATTTGTACTGGGGTGAATGTATGACATTGTTCTGCATTCTGTCCATCAATTGTTGTTTTTGCATTTGTCACCCCGAGTGGGACGGGTATGCCCAGACGTGGGTCCCGTCCTCTCCATGCCACTGGAGTCAAGCTATCCTGGCTGATGAGGGCTGAAAGCCCAAAACCGGTCCTAGGATGCTTGTTTCCAGTCCAGGGAGGATCTAACCTGGCAGTTCGGGCTGGACTGTTCCCATTGGGCGCAGGGTCAAGACTGATTTGCATATGGCTGGGTCCAAACTGGAATGGCATGGTGAGCAAAAAAACGATGGATTTAGGCCCAGATCTTTGTACTGGGGTGAATGTATGACATTGTTCTGCATTCTGTCCATCAATTGTTGTTTTTGCATTTGTCACCCCGAGTGGGACGGGTATGCCCAGACGTGGGTCCCATCCTCTCCATGCCACTGGAGTCAAGCTATCCTGGCTGATGAGGGCTGAAAGCCCGAAACCGGTCCTAGGATGCTTGTTTCCAGTCCAGGGAGGACCTAACCCGGCAGTTCGGGCTTGACTGTTCCCATTGGGCGCAGGGTCAAGACTGATTTGCATATGGCTGGGTCCAAACTGGAATGGCATGGTGAGCAAAAAAAACGATGGATTTAGGCCCAGATCTTTGTACTGGGGTGAATGTATGACATTGTTCTGCATTCTGTCCATCAATTGTTGTTTTTGCATTTGTCACCCCGAGTGGGACGGGTATGCCCAGACGTGGGTCCCGTGCTCTCCATGCCACTGGAGTCAAGCTATCCTGGCTGATGAGGGCTGAAAGCCCGAAACCGGTCCTAGGATGCTTGTTTCCAGTCCAGGGAGGACCTAACCTGGCAGTTCGGGCTGGACTGTTCCCATTGGGCGCAGGGTCAAGACTGATTTGCATATGGCTGGGTCCAAACTGGAATGGCATGGTGAGCAAAAAAACGATGGATTTAGGCCCAGATCTTTGTACTGGGGTGAATGTATGACATTGTTCTGCATTCTGTCCATCAATTGTTGTTTTTGCATTTGTCACCCCGAGTGGGACGGGTATGCCCAGATGTGGGTCCCGTGCTCTCCATGCCACTGGAGTCAAGCTATCCTGGCTGATGAGGGCTGAAAGCCCGAAACCGGTCCTAGGATGCTTGTTTCCAGTCCAGGGAGGACCTAACCTGGCAGTTCGGGCTGGACTGTTCCCATTGGGCGCAGGGTCAAGACTGATTTGCATATGGCTGGGTCCAAACTGGAATGGCATGGTGAGCAAAAACGATGGATTTAGGCCCAGATCTTTGTACTGGGGTGAATGTATGACATTGTTCTGCATTCTGTCCATCAATTGTTGTTTTTGCATTTGTCACCCCGAGTGGGACGGGTATGCCCAGACGTGGGTCCCGGGCTCTCCATGCCACTGGAGTCAAGCTATCCTGGCTGATGAGGGCTGAAAGCCCGAAACCAGTCCTAGGATGCTTGTTTCCAGTCCAGGGAGACCTAACCTGACAGTTCGGGCTGGACTGTTCCCATTGGGCGCAGGGTCAAGACTGATTTGCATATGGCTGGGTCCAAACTGGAATGGCATGGTGAGCAAAAAACGATGGATTTAGGCCCAGATCTTTGTACTGGGGTGAATGTATGACATTGTTCTGCATTCTGTCCATCAATTGTTGTTTTTGCATTTGTCACCCCGAGTGGGACGGGTATGCCCAGACGTGGGTCCCGTGCTCTCCATGCCACTGGAGTCAAGCTATCCTGGCTGATGAGGGCTGAAAGCCTGAAACCGGTCCTAGGATGCTTGTTTCCAGTCCAGGGAGGACCTAACCTGGCAGTTCGGGCTGACTGTTCCCATTGGGCGCAGGGTCAAGACTGATTTGCATATGGCTGGGTCCAAACTGAATGGCATGGTGAGCAAAAAACGATGGATTTAGGCCCAGATATTTGTACTGGGGTGAATGTATGACATTGTTCTGCATTCTGTCCATCAATTGTTGTTTTTGCATTTGTCACCCCGAGTGGGACGGGTATGCCCAGACGTGGGTCCCGTCCCTCTCCATGCCACTGGAGTCAAGCTTATCCTGGCTGATGAGGGCTGAAAGCCCAAAACCGGTCCTAGGATGCTTGTTTCCAGTCCAGGAGGATCTAACCTGGCAGTTCGGGCTGGACTGTTCCCATTGGGCGCAGGGTCAAGACTGATTTGCATATGGCTGGGTCCAAACTGGAATGGCATGGTGAGCAAAAACGATGGATTTAGGCCCAGATCTTTGTACTGGGGTGAATGTATGACATTGTTCTGCATTCTGTCCATCAATTGTTGTTTTTGCATTTGTCACCCCGAGTGGGACGGGTATGCCCAGACGTGGGTCCCATCCTCTCCATGCCACTGGAGTCAAGCTATCCTGGCTGATGAGGGCTGAAAGCCCGAAACCGGTCCTAGGATGCTTGTTTCCAGTCCAGGGAGGACCTAACCCGGCAGTTCGGGCTTGACTGTTCCCATTGGGCGCAGGGTCAAGACTGATTTGCATATGGCTGGGTCCAAACTGGAATGGCATGGTGAGCAAAAACGATGGATTTAGGCCCAGATCTTTGTACTGGGGTGAATGTATGACATTGTTCTGCATTCTGTCCATCAATTGTTGTTTTTGCATTTGTCACCCCGAGTGGGACGGGTATGCCCAGACGTGGGTCCCGTGCTCTCCATGCCACTGGAGTCAAGCTATCCTGGCTGATGAGGGCTGAAAGCCCGAAACCGGTCCTAGGATGCTTGTTTCCAGTCCAGGGAGGACCTAACCTGGCAGTTCGGGCTGGACTGTTCCCATTGGGCGCAGGGTCAAGACTGATTTGCATATGGCTGGGTCCAAACTGGAATGGCATGGTGAGCAAAAAACGATGGATTTAGGCCCAGATCTTTGTACTGGGGTGAATGTATGACATTGTTCTGCATTCTGTCCATCAATTGTTGTTTTTGCATTTGTCACCCCGAGTGGGACGGGTATGCCCAGATGTGGGTCCCGTGCTCTCCATGCCACTGGAGTCAAGCTATCCTGGCTGATGAGGGCTGAAAGCCCGAAACCGGTCCTAGGATGCTTGTTTCCTGTCCAGGGAGGACCTAACCTGGCAGTTCGGGCTGGACTGTTCCCATTGGGCGCAGGGTCAAGACTGATTTGCATATGGCTGGGTCCAAACTGGAATGGCATGGTGAGCAAAAAAACGATGGATTTAGGCCCAGATCTTTGTACTGGGGTGAATGTATGACATTGTTCTGCATTCTGTCCATCAATTGTTGTTTTTGCATTTGTCACCCCGAGTGGGACGGGTATGCCCAGACGTGGGTCCCGGGCTCTCCATGCCACTGGAGTCAAGCTATCCTGGCTGATGAGGGCTGAAAGCCCGAAACCAGTCCTAGGATGCTTGTTTCCAGTCCAGGGAGACCTAACCTGACAGTTCGGGCTGGACTGTTCCCATTGGGCGCAGGGTCAAGACTGATTTGCATATGGCTGGGTCCAAACTGGAATGGCATGGTGAGCAAAAAACGATGGATTTAGGCCCAGATCTTTGTACTGGGGTGAATGTATGACATTGTTCTGCATTCTGTCCATCAATTGTTGTTTTTGCATTTGTCACTCCGAGTGGGACGGGTATGCCCAGACGTGGGTCCCGTGCTCTCCATGCCACTGGAGTCAAGCTATCCTGGCTGATGAGGGCTGAAAGCCCGAAACCGGTCCTAGGATGCTTGTTTCCAGTCCAGGGAGGATCTAACCTGGCAGTTCGGGCTGGACTGTTCCCATTGGGCGCAGGGTCAAGACTGATTTGCATATGGCTGGGTCCAAACTGGAATGGCATGGTGAGCAAAAAAACGATGGATTTAGGCCCAGATCTTTGTACTGAGGTGAATGTATGACATTGTTCTGCATTCTGTCCATCAATTGTTGTTTTTGCATTTGTCACCCCGAGTGGGACGGGTATGCCCAGACGTGGGTCCCGTCCTCTCCATGCCACTGGAGTCAAGCTATCCTGGCTGATGAGGGCTGAAAGCCCGAAACCGGTCCTAGGATGCTTGTTTCCAGTCCAGGGAGGACCTAACCTGGCAGTTCGGGCTGGACTGTTCCCATTGGGCGCAGGGTCAAGACTGATTTGCATATGGCTGGGTCCAAACTGGAATGGCATGGTGAGCAAAAAAACGATGGATTTAGGCCCAGATCTTTGTACTGGGGTGAATGTATGACATTGTTCTGCATTCTGTCCATCAATTGTTGTTTTTTGCATTTGTCACCCCGAGTGGGACGGGTATGCCCAGACGTGGGTCCCGTGCTCTCCATGCCACTGGAGTCAAGCTATCCTGGCTGATGAGGGCTGAAAGCCCGAACCGGTCCTAGGATGCTTGTTTCCAGTCCAGGGAGGACGTAACCTGGCAGTTCGGGCTGGACTGTTCCCATTGGGCGCAGGGTCAAGACTGATTTGCATATGGCTGGGTCCAAACTGGAATGGCATGGTGAGCAAAAAAACGATGGATAGAGGCCCAGATCTTTGTACTGGGGTGAATGTATGACATTGTTCTGCATTCTGTCCATCAATTGTTGTTTTTGCATTTGTCACCCCGAGTGGGACGGGTATGCCCAGACGTGGGTCCCGTGCTCTCCATGCCACTGGAGTCAAGCTATCCTGGCTGATGAGGGCTGAAAGCCCGAAACTGGTCCTAGGATGCTTGTTTCCAGTCCAGGGAGGACCTAACCTGGCAGTTCGGGCTGGACTGTTCCCATTGGGCGCAGGGTCAAGACTGATTTGCATATGGCTGGGTCCAAACTGGAATGGCATGGTGAGCAAAAAAACGATGGATTTAGGCCCAGATCTTTGTACTGGGGTGAATGTATGACATTGTTCTGCATTCTGTCCATCAATTGTTGTTTTTGCATTTGTCACCCCGAGTGGGACGGGTATGCCCAGATGTGGTTCCCGTGCTCTCCATGCCACTGGAGTCAAGCTATCCTGGCTGTTGAGGGCTGAAAGCCCGAAACCAGTCCTAGGATGCTTGTTTCCAGTCCAGGGAGACCTAACCTGACAGTTCGGGCTGGACTGTTCCCATTGGGCGCAGGGTCAAGACTGATTTGCATATGGCTGGGTCCAAACTGGAATGGCATGGTGAGCAAAAAAACGATGGATTTAGGCCCAGATCTTTGTACTGAGGTGAATGTATGACATTGTTCTGCATTCTGTCCATCAATTGTTGTTTTTGCATTTGTCACCCCGAGTGGGACGGGTATGCCCAGACGTGGGTCCCGTGCTCTCCATGCCACTGGAGTCAAGCTATCCTGGCTGATGAGGGCTTAAAGCCCGAAACCGGTCCTAGGATGCTTGTTTCCAGTCCAGGGAGGACCTAACCTGGCAGTTTGGGCTGGACTGTTCCCATTGGGCGCAGGGTCAAGACTGATTTGCATATGGCTGGGTCCAAACTGGAATGGCATGGTGAGCAAAAAAAAGATGGATTTAGGCCCAGATCTTTGTACTGGGGTGAATGTATGACATTGTTCTGCATTCTGTCCATCAATTGTTGTTTTTGCATTTGTCACCACGAGTGGGACGGGTATGCCCAGACGTGGGTCCTGTGCTCTCCATGCCACTGGAGTCAAGCTATCCTGGCTGATGAGGGCTGAAAGCCCGAAACCAGTCCTAGGATGCTTGTTTCCAGTCCAGGGAGACCTAACCTGACAGTTCGGGCTGGACTGTTCCCATTGGGCGCAGGGTCAAGACTGATTTGCATATGGCTGGGTCCAAACTGGAATGGCATGGTGAGCAAAAAACGATGGATTTAGGCCCAGATCTTTGTACTGGGGTGAATGTATGACATTGTTCTGCATTCTGTCCATCAATTGTTGTTTTTGCATTTGTCAACCCGAGTGGGACGGGTATGCCCAGACGTGGGTTCCGTGCTCTCCATGCCACTGGAGTCAAGCTATCCTGGCTGATGAGGGCTGAAAGCCCGAAACCGGTCCTAGGATGCTTGTTTCCAGTCCAGGGAGGACCTAACCTGGCAGTTCGGGCTGGACTGTTCCCATTGGGCGCAGGGTCAAGACTGATTTGCATATGGCTGGGTCCAAACTGGAATGGCATGGTGAGCAAAAAACAATGGATTTAGGCCCAGATCTTTGTACTGGGGTGAATGTATGACATTGTTCTGCATTCTGTCCATCAATTGTTGTTTTTGCATTTGTCACTCCCGAGTGGGACGGGTATGCCCAGATATGGGTCCCGTGCTCTCCATGCCACTGGAGTCAAGCTATCCTGGCTGATGAGGGCTGAAAGCCCGAAACCGGTCCTAGGATGCTTGTTTCCAGTCCAGGGAGGACCTAACCTGGCAGTTCGGGCTGGACTGTTCCCATTGGGCGCAGGGTCAAGACTGATTTGCATATGGCTGGGTCCAAACTGGAATGGCATGGTGAGCAAAAAACGATGGATTTAGGCCCAGATCTTTGTACTGGGGTGAATGTATGACATTGTTCTGCATTCTGTCCATCAATTGTTGTTTTTGCATTTGTCACCCCGAGTGTGACGGGTATGCCCAGACGTGGGTCCCGTGCTCTCCATGCCACTGGAGTCAAGCTATCTTGGCTGATGAGGGCTGAAAGCCCGAAACCGGTCCTAGGATGCTTGTTTCCAGTCCAGGGAGGACCTAACCTGGCAGTTCGGGCTGGACTGTTCCCATTGGGCGCAGGGTCAAGACTGATTTGCATATGGCTGGGTCCAAACTGGAATGGCATGGTGAGCAAAAAAACGATGGATTTAGGCCCAGATCTTTGTACTGGGGTGAATGTATGCCATTGTTCTGCATTCTGTCCATCAATTGTTGTTTTTGCATCCTTCACAAACCATGGCATTTGAAGTCACTGAAGCCTCACTGAGGTACTCTGCACAAGTTCTAGATCCTTTACATAAAGGGGAATTTTCTCCAGACTTTGAAAAGTACTGCTTCATTTTTGAATGCTTCAATAACTGAGGGCATATGCGCCCAGTTCAATGCATATGTTGCAGAACCTGTACCAGAGAATCACAATGTTCAGGTGCACCAGTATTTGCATGGAAAGCTATGCCAGTGGCCAGAGTTAGCAAATTGTGTACTGGCTGTTTTGGCATTGCCCATTTCAAGTGTCAATGTTGAGAGGGCCTTTTCACAAATTAACGTTTACATGGGAAAGAAAAAGCGAGCGTGCATGACCAAAGACTCACTAAAGAAGTATTGTATGATGTACTACAATAAGTTTGATATGTAAAAATGTATTTGGACCTCATATACCCTGTAAGTACATTGTCTGTACACATGCACTATCAGTGCATAAAGCAAGCAATATTTAAAGCAAAACATTCCATGAACACCAGAAAAAACTCTGTTTCTGTTGTATTTAATGATGAGAAAATGTGTCACCACTGATAACCACTGTTTTTTAAGGTATTGAAAACACTCAAAAAACCCCACCAGAATTTACCAAAAATAGAAACTGAAAACAGGAAAGCCTATATGATATTGGCTGCATGGACGAATGCTGATGGGTTTGTTTGCGTACGGAAGTGAGTGTTGGCAGATTATGTGGGTACATGTAACGGTTGATATTTTGGGTGTGTTGTACATTAAAGGATGTGTTGCCTTATATGAATGCCACAGAAAAAGATTTAGGGGCTTATTTACAAGCCCCTTGCACCGCCGGTGCGTCACTTTTTGTGACGTACCGGGGCGCATATTGCTGCCCCATATTTACAAGGACAGGTAAAGCCACCCTGCGTGGCTTTTACTGTCCTTGTAAATACAGCCTCTTTACACGCAGCACCGCGTGAAAGGGGCATTCCATGGGTGTTACAGTGAGTGTTTCCACGCAACACCCATGGAACCTGACACATTTCCAGATTTACGAGAAATTCATTTCTCCAGTTTCTTTTCCTCTTTCTATGCGTACTGCATTCTGCAGCACACATAGAACGAGGAAATCACCTCTGGTGATTGTTTATGTGCAGGAAGGTGTCCCCAGACCCGCCATGCCTGCCCCAGCGCACCAAGGAGGCTCCGCTCACCTGCCGACACCAGCGTGTGTCAAAGAGGGCCCACCACGTGCCGGTGCAAGCTCCAAGCCCCAGTCCCGCGACCTTTGCAGCCACCGCAGACCATCTCTGGCCTCCACGACGCTGGCCCACAGTACTCCTTTTTCATTGACATACTCCACCGGCGTACTCTTCGGCCCAGTTGTTGGCACATGCGGAACTGTGTCCTGAGCCTTGAATGGCAGTGACCCCAAGTCCGTGGCAGTGTCCACATCACTGAACTCCCTCCGATCAGTGAGGCGAATGTCGGCATCGCAAGCCGGGGACACGTGGTGCCACTAACCCTGTTCAACGCAAGCCGGCGACACCTGGTGCCACTAACCCTGTTCAACGCAAGCCGGCGACACGTGGTGCCACTAACCCTGTTCAACGGAAGCCGGCGACACGCGGTGCCACTAACCCTGTTCAACGGAAGCCGGCGACACTTGGATGAGGGCTCAGGCCTACAGTGCGGCCCAGTAGGTCCCACATGTGGAACTGTGTCCTGAGTCTTGAATGGCAGTGACCCCACGTCCGTGGCAGCGGCCACATCACTATAGTCCCTCCGATCAGTGAAGCCAAAGTCTGCCACGCAAGCACACGACACGTGTCTGTGGGCCCGTGCTGACTACTGCCCCGGCCTACACTGCGGTCCAGTAGGTCCCACATCCAGCACTTAGTCGTGATTCATGAATGGCAGAGTCCATACCAGTGAACGCATGGAGAGGAGTAAGAGGAAGATGCGGTTCAGTCCGGATGGAAGCCGGATCCTCGTCACGGAGGTGACCGAACACTAGCAACAACTGACCTGGTGCCACTAACTCTGTGCGCAATGAGTCATGGGCACTTTCTGGTTGGACTTTGGTGGCATCTGAGTCCATGGCCTGGGGGTTGTCTGCATCATCATCTGGCTGGACCGGACTTGGTGTCCGACATGTGTCTGTTCCATTCATCTCCACCATAGTGACTGTTTCAGTGTGGTTCTGCCCTCTGCATCATGCCCTGGGGGTACACCTTCCACTGTCCACCGAGACACTCTGCGACAACCCCCATTGTCATCTACGTAAACCTGCTCTGCTCTCGTGACCCTGCCCCAGTGCACCACAAGTCAGCGGCCCGTGGCGGTAGGCCCGTGCAGGATGCTGTGCATCCGGGGCCACTAACTCTGTGCAGCTCAAGTCATGGGGCCTTTATGGTTGAATGGGTGTGTCCTTAACGATGTACACTGTTGTCGTTTTTTTGACTGCACCAGGCACTCCATGACGGCTGGTGTGCACACACCCCACACACATCCAACACAGGTGTCACTCGACATGTGAGCCTGCTAATAAAAGTGGCCTGGCGCACGTGCCCGTAGCCATTCCCACCATCTAAGCAAGTGTGTCCGTGTGGTCATTATGTCAGCATGATGGGCCCGATCCCTGCAACATCACAGTGTGCTGTCTTCAGCGGACGATACCATGTCACCTCAGCAGTGGCTGAGACCTTGGACATGTAGCTTCGCCCGCCCCCCCCCTGCATGCACAAGCGGCGTGTGCTGGTCCGGCGTACGTCAGGTCAGCGCAGGGGTGTGCTGATTCGGCAGGGGGATCAGGGCGTGGCTCTGGTCTGGCCTTGTGCAGGAAGTGCGGTAAGTGTGTCTCTGTGTTGGGGTGTTGTCACCACCAGGGCCACAGTAGTCGATGTTGTAATGTAGCATGCACCAGGAGGGCAGGCCCGCACGTATGGGGAAATGTAGGAGCGCAAGACCGCTCGGGGTCTTGGCACATGCATGCCAAGTGTTATGTGTATCATTCCTGCGGCTGCATAAGTCAGATGCCTAGCCTCAATCGCAGCGCGATCACAGCCAGCCATGGACTGTACACCTGTGTCCGGACCATTGGCCTACACTCACATGGCCGCACACCCTCAACGGCCAGCTTCGCGGTGTTGTTGGCATGCCGCTGGACATGCGCAGACAGGCATTACAATGGTGTGCCGTAGGAGTGCACGTGATACAACCGCGCAGCACACACAAGTGTGGGGGCTCGTGGGAGGGAGGAGCAGCTGTGAGGCAACGTAACACACAGTGAGGCCGCTCATGTGCCACGTGCTGGGCATATCATCCATGATTCCCTGGGTCACAGACATCCCACCCCACCCACGACAGGCCTCTGTACATCTCCTGTATGCATGCAGATGGTGAAGTTACTGTAGGGATGAAAGGTCCTTTGTCTGAACTATCAGGCAGTAGCACATCTGCAGCTCCGAGCTGGGACTTGCATGTGCCCAGCACCCCCTGACAGATACAATAGCATTTGCTTGCGACTCCCACACTACGCACTGCCCGACGTGAGACCAACGTGTACACATCCCACATGCAGAAGTCCTTGGTCGTTGTTAGCGTGCGTGAAATGGCCTTCACACGTACTCCCACCCCACCCCAGGCCTGCACCCGTTGCACACAGACACTGCTCATTGCTCCGAGCTGTGCCATTTCATCCACAGGACTGGCGCGGGGCAAGCCAGTGCCACTTGAAGCAGAGCCACTGACGCAATGGCAGACCATCCCGGACACATGCTCAACTCCAGTCACGTGGACCTGTACCGTGCACGTCTGCTGCATGTACTGGGGGCACTGCCATTGGCAGTGCTGTGGATCAGTTACCGGCTGAGCTTCCGCCTTGCCAACGTCACCTGCGTTCAGCCTGTGTTGCATTGTCGCTCGTGCATATTTGAGTGGACCATGGATGTCTGCCTCTCCAACGTAACGGTAGCTGACCTGGATTTCGACGTGTGTGGGCCCCCTGTTGGCCCACGACCAGGAGTGTCACCGTGATGCCCGTTTATGGCATGCCTGGATGTTTGGCATGCATGCTGGCAACTGGACCTGGGAGATTGCACGAGTCGTCGTGTGCGGTGACCAAATTGAGCCGCTCCCCGATTGGGCTTTGGTGCAAATTGGGGCCAGGGGTTGGATTCAGCACATCTGTCCGGGACAGCTGATGGGTTACGTCGCCGACATGTTAGATGTAGTGGACAACGATCTCTCATTGGAAATGTTGGCCTACACTGCTGCATTCACGTTCATGGACGAGTGACAAGGTACCTGCAGCCACAACTGAATGTGACCCATTGCACGTGTCCGGACACCTGGTTGCATGTTGGGGATCTGGTCACATGTCCCAAGACGACAGTGGACATGGCTGCATTGGCCTGGACTCCTGATCAATGCGCGGACAACCAACGCGGGTTGGCACTGGCTTGTGTTGGTGATGGACTCCCCCGGGGTGGACATGGGCGCTTTCCAATGTTCCTCATTCAGACATGCTGCTGCATTGGTCTGCATGTCGTGGCACTTCTCTTGGCCGTACTGACACGCACTTGTTGATAAAGTTTCCGCACTTTCACATGTCTCCAACTGTGTTGAGTGTTGATTTGTATGCCAATGTTTGTGTCACGCCCTATCTGGGTCCCTGCCATACATGCATTGCTACCCCATCAGGGCTGTGGGTTGGTACTTGTGCATGATCATGTCCCTGTTTCATGCTTTGCCAGATGCGTATGGCCATTTACCGGCCACAAGCGGGTGCACTTGTGTCCTGTGTTCGGTTGTGCAAATGTTGCTGTTTGTACCACATTGTGTTCAATGTTGGGGTGCTCTGCTTCCTATGTGTGTGTGCTGCATTGTGTGTGAGATGTCCCTTCAGCTCTGATTTGGCTCACCCTTCTCCCTTTCAGGCAGTGTGGTTTTCACTTCTGTGCTTGTTCAGTGGTGTGATATTGCCGGGTTGTGTGACTTGTGCTCTTGGTTGGTGTTGTTACTCTTGGGCATGGTTTGTCTGCAGTTGTGCTGTGCTTAATTGTGCATGTGTGCCATTGTGCCCATCTCCCCCGTCCCCCCAGTCCCTGGTCGTTCCTCTCCCTGTTGATGTTGTGTCTGTTGATTTTGAGCAGTTTCCGGTCCCCGACTCCTGCCACCATCTCCAGACTGATGTGGTGGACACCATTTCCTCCATGTCATCCAGCTCCTGGTGTGGCGCTAGACTCCCACCTCCGGTGTGCATTGCTGCCTTCTGGTTGTTGGCGTGTTTCTGCTTGTTTGTGCGTTTCGCATCACTCCAGCTGTTCTGGTTTTTTTCCATTGTCCTCCTCCGCTCTCCGGCTGCATTCACCTTGTCCACGATGGACTGCCATGAACAATGTTTTGTTGCCAATGGGGCTTGTGGGGTTGTGTACTAGCTCCGGCTGCCTCCATTGTGCTTCGCTGTTGTTTTCTGTTTGGTTTGTCTTCCTTTTTCCTGCTTTTGTTGTGCTTATTCCCGCCTGCCGTGTGTGTGTCGCGGGCCTGGCGCTGCTTATCGCTGCTTTCCTCATCGCGAATGGGCTCATCGCACGTTTTTGGTGTTGGGGTTTGTGTTTTTATCTCCATCGAGGTGGTGGTATCGCGGACATTGGCCGCGTTTTCGGCAGACTATCGCATGGTACCGCCGTGTTGTGAATTCCACGTTAACACGAGGTTATTTTCCCGCGATAGGCTGGGATGTGTAAAGTTGCGTTAACATTTTTTGGAGATGTTTAGTGCAAGTTCTTGTGAATATCCCCCTAAATGTTTTTCTCACTTCAGAGTAGAATATTGGACCCTGAGACCCACTCTTCAGTACACTCCTAGACCTGTGGATACTGCAGAAGAAGGACTTCCTTGCTGCCAGAGGATTGCCCTGATGCCTGAGGCCTACCCTGCTGTCTGAGAAGGAAGACTGGACCTGCTTCCTTCATCCTAGTCTACCTGAAGTTACTCCAAGGATCAGCTGACAGACCTCCTGTTCAGAGCTACGGGGACATGACAAGCTCCAGAGGCCTTCCTGCAACTGCCCAGCTGACATGCTGCAACTAGACCTGCCTGAACCTGCAACTGGACTCGCCTGAGCCCTGCTGCCCTCAGAATGCCATCGTCCTAACACAAAGAAGAAATCCTGAATTTTTGGTCTCTTTGTGACCGCAAATGGGTTTTTTCACACCGATATCTTGCCTTCCGTGCTGACTGCCAACACGCAGCTCTGGTGAACCGGACTCTTCATGCTACAGTAACCACTAGCGATAACCAGCAACGTGACATCTGCACTTTCTGCTACAGCATCGACAGCCCATGGCGATGCCTGACGCAGCGACTGTCTGTGATGCCCAGCCTGCTCTTCATGCCGTAGCGACGACCATCAGCTACACTCTGTCTGCTCCTGGTAGTCCCCTACACAGCACAAAAATGAAATTAGCAATCGCACTCCTGAGTATAAACAATCTGTGGACTTAGTTTTCTCGCTCCTTATGTTTTGGGTGCCAGTGGGTATCACCTCCTGATCTCGAGGTGTGTGAACTCGATGCAGTAAGTACGTTTTCCCACAAGGAAAATCGCACCCTCCCGGCACTCCTTTGATAATGTGCTAATGATGAGTCTTTCAATCAAAATTTTGGCAAATTCATGTTTATTCTTCTTAATTTTTCTATTAAATCATCTGTCTGTTGTACAGCGATAATGTTCACGTCACATTACGCTTTGCGTGCATCTCCACGTATTTTTAACACAAACCCCGATGCATTTCGGGCATTGCCCTGCCTCAGGGGGCATTTCTGTAATAGAACGAGGATACCACTCTTGATACCAATCCATGAGCTGCATCTCATGTGCAACCTAATGTCAAGTGATCACCAGAAACGGAATTGAACAGGGGTGCCACTATCATTATCCTGCGTACTGTGCTCTCAAAAAACCCTGTACTGGTGGTGAGAATGGAGCGTTCAATTTGAACGGTCCCGTAAGTGACTCAGCAAAGGCGACAAGTGCTCGGAACAATAATGTGCCGCGTCGAAAACGTGGACTGTTTAGAAAAACATATCAGATAGATAGTAATACAGTCAAGGTGCTTGTGAGGTGAAAGGTGTGTTTTATGCTGAAAATAACATTGTGAACAAAAGAATTGAGGGGCTACACGTTCAATGAGTAGAACGCATCCCTTTTGCAGCCTCGGTGCTTAGAGAGTGAGAGTAAAAAAACGTCCTGTTAATTGAAATGGCTTCGTGAGAAGGCCATGAAACAAACTCGTGCTCGGTAAAGTGACAACAAGAACCTTGGGTCGAGAAAATTTCTAGGTGGAGATCAGCGTACCTGTCGCTCCTCGGAGAGTGAAGCGTGGTGTAACCTGGAGTCCGTTGTTAGGATCCAAGTGGATGTGAACCCGAAATGACCCGGAAGTAAATATAGTGCCGATAGAAAGTTGAAATAGAAAACGCCCAGGGATTGCAACCGCGGTGTTGGTCAAATGTAAAACATGGAAGCGTGTTACATAGCGTGAATCCTAAAGTAAAGAAATATCAGATGGAATAGAACCATGTCAATGAACGTTAGTTGCTAATACTGCCTTAGTGTTCGAGAAGCATAGTGCTCGCGTGTCCGAGCGTAGAATGAGAGTCAGTCGTGTCAATGTGTGCTGCCTGGAACAAAAAAGTTGTGAAAAACTCAGAAATGAGAAAAAGTCAGAAATAAGAAACAAAGGAGGTAAACAAACCTAACTCAGCCCCTGTTTTTCAAAATAGTGTACAAAAACAATCATAACAATCCTGACGACATGTAAAAGCTACTGAATAGGCACTAAGTCCATTTACAAAAAACAAAGTATACAGAAACAATCATAACAGTCCTGATGACATGTAAAAGCTACAGAATAAGATCTAAGTCCATTTACAAAAAGCAACTGAATTCCATACGTTCATTGAGTCCCTTTGGGTTGGTGGAATTTAATCGATTTATAAATTACGTTGTTGGTATCACACGTGGCTGTAACTCTCAAGTTGATGGGTGTACCTTGAGTGGGGTGCATGATGGTAGTGCCCCTTATAATGTTGTTACAATTACTACAGTTTAAGCACGGAACTGTCCTCTGAATGTTGATCCCTGCTGGTTGCTCTTTTTGTTAAGTAGTTGTTTAAATTAATTTGAACCTCCAACTCATTGGAGTGATAGTTGGGAATGCTCTAACAATGGGAACTATTTCTGAACAAGACAAAAGATTTTTGATAAGGGAGAATCCAAGTACCCCATATCTATATATGATTCCGAAGATTCATAAATGTCTTGAAAAACCACCATTCAGACCTATAGTCTCAACTAGGAATTCTATCCATGAGCCCATTGGGAAATACATTGATCAACACCTACAACCCAGCATGCAAAAAATGTCCACATACCTTAGAGATACCACTGATTTTTTTATCAAACTCAATAATATTGCAATAGAGGAGTATTCTCAACCTATTTTATGCACATTGGACGTGAAATCACTATACACCTCTATTCCTCATGATCTAGGAATACAGGCTATCGAATCGTTTCTAATGGAGACTGAAATGGAGGGAGATTTGAAAGTGTTTACTGGAGTTATTACACTTTTCACTATACCACAGTTATTTCACGTGGAATGATGAATATTACATTCAACTGTCAGGCACTTCCATGGGAAACTGCGCAGCTCCAGCGTATGCAAAACTCTTTATGCATCGTTTTGAGCTTGATCATATTTTGTCACAAACCAGCTGGCAAGAAAACCTGATCACATTCTACAGGTACATTGATGATATTTTTTTAATTTGGAAGGGGGAACACTCAGTTGAATTCCATTGATGAAAGAATAGGATTTACTCATCAAATAAGTACAGACAGAATCACGTTCTTAGACATAGAAATCAAGATAAACAACAAAAAATTAATCACCTCAGTGTTCACCAAACCCACGGATCGAAATAACTTGTTACATTTTTCCAGTTTCCATCAAATGGCTCTCAAAAATCATCTCCCATATTCACAGTTGATAAGTTTGAAAAGAATCTCTTCCAACGAGGAGTTATACAATGAAAGCCACAATAAAATGATGAATAAATTCAAACAAAGAGCTTACCCAACAACCATGATCCAAGAGGCGGTCGACTGAGTCCAGACTAAAGATCGTTCATCATTGTTGAAAACCAGAGTTAGGATCAATATCCAGGAAGAAAGATCAGTATTTGTATCTCAGTTTTCCACTAAAAGCGCAAAGGTGAAACAAATCATACGTAAATACTGGCCAGTATTACAAACTGAAGCAGAATTCAATGGAATTTTTCAAAATCCACTGATCTTCGCATATCAACGCACCAACAATCTTAAACAACTACTTAACAAAAAGAGCGACCAGCAGGGATTAACATTCAGAGGAACAGTTCTGTGCTTAAACTGTAGTAATTGTAACAACATTATAAGGGGCACTACCATCATGCAACCCACTCAAGGTACACCCATCAACTTGAGAGTTACAGCCACGTGTGATACCAACAACGTAATTTATTTGCTCAAATGCCCGTGCAGCCTCCCGTACGTGGGAAAAACTGAACGAAAAATAAAAACACGGTTAACAGAACACAAAAGTAATGTAAGGACAAGAAACCAGAAATCAACTGTAGCAGTACATTTTAATAGATTGAATCATAATATCAGTCAACTCAGATTCATGGTGCTTGAACAGGCACCCTTAACAGAAGGGAGAGACAACAAAAAATACTTACTCCAACGTGAAATCTACTGGATAAATCGATTAAATTCCACCAACCCAAAAGGACTCAATGAACGTATGGAATTCAGTTGCTTTTTGTAAATGGACTTAGATCTTATTCTGTAGCTTTTACATGTCATCAGGACTGTTATGATTGTTTCTGTATACTTTGTTTTTTGTAAATGGACTTAGTGCCTATTCAGTAGCTTTTACATGTCGTCAGGATTGATATGATTGTTTTGGTACACTATTTTGAAAAACAGGGGCTGAATTAGGTTTGCTTACCTCCTTTGTTTCTTATTTCTGACTTTTTCTCATTTTTGAGTTTGTTCACAACTTTTTTGTTCCAGGCAGCACACATTGACACGACTGACTCTCATTCTACGCTTGGACACGCGAGCACTATGCTTCTCGAACACTAAGGCAGTATTAGCAACTAACGTTCATTGACATGGTTCTATTCCATCTGATATTTCTTTACTTTAGGATTCACGCTATGTAACACGCTTCCATGTTTTACATTTGACCAACACCGCGGTTGCAATCCCTGTGCATTTTCTATTTCAGCTTTCTATCGGCACTATATTTACTTCCGGGTCATTTCGGGTTCACATCCACTTGGATCCTAACGACGGACTCCAGGTTACACCACGCTTCACTCTCCGAGGAGCGACAGGTACGCTGATCTCCACCTAGAAATTTTCTCGACGCAAGGTTCTTGTTGTCACTTTACCGAGCACGAGTTTGTTTCACGGTCTTCTCTCGAAGCCATTTCAATTAACAGGACGTTTTTTTACTCTCACTCTCTAAGCACTGCAAAAGAGATGCGTTCTACTCATTGAACGTGTAGCCCCTCAATTCTTTTGTTCACGATGCTATTTTCAGTATAAAACACACCTTTCACCTCACGAGCACCTTGACTGTATTACTAGCTATCTGATATGTTTTTCTAAACAGTCCACGTTTTCGACGCGGCACATTATTGTTCCGAGCACTCATCGCCTTTGCCGAGTCACTTACGGGACCGTTCAAATTGAACGCTCCATTCTCACCACCAGTACAGGGTTTTTTGAGAGCACAGTACGCAGGATAATGATAGTGGCATCCCTGTTCAATTCCGTTTCTGGTGATCACTTGACATTAGGTTGCACATGAGATGTACATCTTTCTCACAGTTCTTTAAATACATGTACACTATGATATGCAGCTCATGGATTGTTATTAAGAGTTGTATCCTCATTCTATTACAGAAATACCCCCTGAGGAAGGGCAATGCCCGAAATGCATCGGGGTTTGTGTTAAAAATACGTGAAGACGCACGCAAAGCGTAATGTGAAGTGAACATTATCGCTGTACAACAGACAGATGATTTAATAGAAAAATTAAGAATAAACATGAATTTGCCAAAATTTTGATTGAAAGACTCATCATTAGCACATTATCAAAGGAGTGCCGGGAGGGTGCGATTTTCCTTGTGGGAAAACGTACTTACTGCATCGAGTCCCCTACACAGCACACTTGACTTTTGTGCCGAACTGTGAAAAGGTAACTTTTTCAGCAGGGCTAACCTTCTCCCTGTATCCAGCTCCATCGTGGTCAGTGAGTCGAAGTAATTCGACTGGCAACGAAGCGGAATAACTTCACCTGGATAACGGTTGAACTCCACTGTTCCCAGGAATCAGCCTGTAGAACTCAACACGAAGAGGATGTACGTCTCGACCGAAAATAAACATTGAAGGTATTTTCCAATAAATAAAGAGAATGCATTGGACCCTCATTTAACTGATCTGGGAATGATTCCCTCATTAGATATTAAGGCTAATCAATGGTTGAATTTTCATTAAAATTAAAATTAGTGGAGAAAAGAGCACTCTAGTGTTCTGAGTGCTGAGGAGAACCCTAAAAGACATACAGAAGGGTTTGAAACGCGTCAACTGTTTTCCATCTACCAAACAGATGTTCTATATATGTGATACCACTGAAGCTCATTAGCAACTAAATTTACAAGGATTTGTGATTTTTCTTTGAGCTCACTATGGACACTGTATGGTTTTAGCCTAAGAGGAAATTGAATTACTGGGTCACAACGCAAGTTCCAAGGGCATTTGTTTTAAAATATGTTTTCACAAAAAATGGAACCTGAGCTTTAAAGTGGTTTTGGTAATGTCTGTATGTAATGTTAAAATTGGTTTGTGTATTGTGTATGTGATTTTTCTTCTGTTGTAAATACTGTATTATTAATGTCCCTGTGTATTGAAAAGTTTATACAAAGATGCCTTTTCTAATTATATAAATAACATTTTAAAAAGGTCTTTTTGTAAAAAAAGAAAAAAGTAAAACATGAATAAATTAATTGATGGTCATGGCAATTGAGGTGTGTGTTCATGGTATGTGAATGAAATTAAGGAGTGACATCAGTACTGGACTTGTGTTGTTTTTTGAAGTTATATAGGGCCTAGCCTTACTGATTACGGGCCTAAACCTACATAGTTTTGTAACGTTTTAAAATTGGCATTTTCAGAATTGTGACTTACAATCCTTCATTACATTAAAGATGGTTTTAAATTACAATTTCTCAGACACCAAACATGACATTTCTACCTGCTCCCACACACATGTTATTACTTATTAAATGTAATAAGGTAATCCAATTTTATACTGTGGGATAGGTAGGCCTTGCTGTAGTTAAAAACGAATTTAGGAGTTTGTAACTACCAGACATTTAAAACCCAAAAGGACATGTCAAACCTTTTAAATATAGCGCACCTTGCCTTATGGGCTGTTTAGGGCCTACCGTAGGGTTGACTTATGCATATTAAAAAGAAAGGTTTAAGCCTGGCAAAACATTTATTTGCCAGGTTGAAATGGCAGTTCAAAAGTGCACACAGCCTGCAGTCGCAGGTCTGGGACATGTTTTAAAAGGATACTTAATTGGGTGGATCAATCATTTCTGCAGACCCACTAGTAGCATTTGATCTACAGGCCCTGGTTACCAGTAGTACCACTTTACTAGAGACGTACAAGTAAATTAAATGTGCAAATTGGGTGTAAGATAATTTCACCATTTTAAAAGGAAAAACACAAGCATTGTAGCACTGGTTAGCAGTGGTAAAGCACACAGAGTTCTAAAGGCCAACAAAAACAGGATAAAAAAACAGGAGGGTTAAAGCAAAAAGTCCAACACGAGGCCTTCACGATTTTGTGTGTGACCTCAAGCATAATAGTTGTATATGTTAATTGTTCAGTGCCATCTAGTAGTTCATCCCCCTGGGACCGTATTAGATGAGGAAATAATGCATGCCTCTCCAAAGATATGAAGCCAAGATTCAGTGGACATTGTAAGGAAAATTTAATTGGTGTGCATTTGGTCTTCCATAATGTTGTAGTAGCAGTATAAGCCTGAGGTATTCCGGAGCTGGTGGAGAGAGTCATTTTACAATTTAATTCTGCCATTCTTCATGACTGTGAGTGTAGCATAATAAAGCTCTAAATATAGTGGCTAAGCTGTTAAGAATGTGGCTACTCATGACAAAAGTGAGATAATAGCAATGGCAGGTGGCTTAAAACATGGATGTAAATTTGCCGAACATACCAGTGACTGCTTTTGTGGCACTTTATGGCTTACAGATTCCCCTTAGGCTGTCTACTGCATTTGGGAAGCTGATGTGTATCTGATAAGGGTCAATGCCAGGGAATTGTCACACATCATCTGAGGACTTCAGAGAGTTCATTTACAAGCCCATTGCGCTGCCAGTGCGTCACTTTTTTTTGACGCAGCGCAATGGGCTTGCCCATATTTACAAGGCCACGTAAAGTAACCCTGCATGACTTTTCAAGGCCTTGTAAATATGGGCCCCTTACACGCATTACTCTGCGTGAAAGGGGCATTCCATGGATGTTGCTGTGGGTGTTCCCACGCAACATCCATGCCCTGACATATTCCCAGATCTACAATGTTTTGTAAAGCTGGAAATGCGTCAGAATCCTACGCCTCTCCAGGGGCGGTGTAGGAGTGGCGCAACGAGGAGAAATACTTTTATTTTACCTATTTTTTTTTCTCTTTCTGTGCGTGCTGCGTGCTGCATTTTGCCTTTATTTTGACGCACGGCAGCGCAGCAGGAATGCTTGCTGTGGTGCTGTGCGTCAAAATATAGTAAAGGAGGGCCTGTATGTCTTATGGCTTTCAAAGTGATATTGCCTGCCAGCAATGAATTGAATATATATCCTTAATTATCAAGACGTGGTTACAGCGGTTAAGGCTACCTACAATGTGCTACCATGATTCATTTAAATTGTGTTATCTATTCATCTTGCATTTAACTCTGCCACGTGGAGAACAAGCTTCAGCCGTTGAGGCTACTACACCACTGACAAATCCTGCAACCATTTAGTGATTTTGTCTACAGTAAAGGCACTGGTACCCACTGCTACCAGTTGGGATATGAATAGTGGCCTTCCTAAGCTATTACTATCTGGTTGGTCAACGTGCATTGTAGTAGCAATGTGCCCAATGGGAAACATCCTAAACAACGAAGTGTGAACAACGACTTACCTGAACAACGAAGTGTGAACAACGAAGAATCACATACAACGAAGTCCTGTAACCACGAAGTCCTGAACCACGAAGTCCTGAACCACGAAGTCCAGAACCATTCATTTTAATTACGCTGTCGTTATAATAGACTAAATATAAATTTAAAATGTTAGGCCAGTAGATGGAACTGTAGGTTTGTTTTTCAATGATGCGAATTAGAACTGTGCTCGATGCGACTGTTCCTATCTGGTTTTCACAGATGAAATGGTCACAAAAGGGGGGGTGGACGTTAATTAAATGTTTTATATGAGTGAATTTTAAAAAAATGAAAATATGTTTTGGAAAGTGTTTTTTAATAATTTATTTTGTGAGAGAAAAAAGATGGAATTATATTTTATAGTTTTTTGCCGAACATTACTGTATCTTTGTAAGTTCGTCTGTATTTTAAAAAATGATTTGAATGTAAATTGAAAGTTTCTTTAATAAAAATAGTTTTAATAAGAAGTGTTGTTTAATTTAAATACATTTTTATCATGTGTAGATTTGAACTTAGTGGTAGATTCAAGTAACATGGCAAATAAATAATTTTCGTGGTATAGTAACTCGTGGAAAAAGAAGTGGTTTGGCTTTGGTCGTGGTTTCAATTTATTTGAGCCTTAGGAGTCTACTGTCCTTGATTGTGTTTGCGCAGAGGGGCACAGCTTGATGTGTTTGTGTTCGTCACTTGATAGGTGCATAAGAAGATAAGCACAGCCTTTCATCTCACTCTGCTTGATTGTGCTCGCTGATGGGCACAGCTTGAACATGTTTATTTAAGAGAACATACTGGCGTCAATTAGTAATGGGCAATTTAAAGTATTTTAGTTGTTTAGGAAGTCGTTGTAAAAAAGTAGTGGTTAAGCATTGTTCGTTGTTTAGCTTTCGTGGTTTAGGAAGTCGTGGTTTAGGCAGTAGTTGTTAAGTCATACAATCGTGCCCAATAGTTGGCCAGGTACAGTAATGCTAGAATCTTGATAAATTCCTACTGCACTAACTATTTCCCAGTGAAGGTCTAAAGAAATGGCACAGTGGGAAAAGAATTTTCAACAAACACGCCACAATTTAGAAATAACAGTGAAATGGACCTTGCTTTCTCTCTGCAATCCCCACAATTTAGTTTAGTTTACTTGAAGGGGAAAACATATGCTGCAGGGTCTGGCTTGCTTGGCTATCTTGATGTTATCTTCTGTATTAAAATGGGGAAAGTTAAGAAGCATTATTAGAATAACACCCTAACAAATAACAAGTACACGTTTCAGAGCAACAGCCTCCATAAATACCATCTAGGACCAAAGAAATTAGTCTTAATGTGTGTACTCAATCTGCTGATATATATCTATGATATATGCAGCATAATGTAAACCGCTGTGCCCAAAAAAACATCAATGCTCTAGGTTTTACAGTGTAGATGCTTAAATTACTAGTTGACCATTCTCTCTCTAATCAGAGTTCTAATTTTAGAACAAGACAATACGTCCAGCCCTCTTCTGGTCCTCTTCAGGCCTAGAAAGTAATGTACTGTAATGTAAGGTGGATTTGTAGAGCACTGCTTATCACCTGTGAGGCGCTGTTTAAAAGTGGTGGCCTGGAGGTGCCACATTTGAGATTGGCATTAGCTAGTGAGTGAGGGCTGACTCCTGGGTTCTCCCTACCCAATGGGCTAAATACCCATTTTATCAGTAGTTCCTGTTTTCCTTACCTCAAACAGGACCAGGCCTAAAATGTCACATTTCAGGGCATTTTAAAGATGGAGATAGATTTGCCATCCTGTTCCCTCCCTTTCAAATGTGCTCAAGAGTTGCATGTGGCTCAACAGACCTATCGAGCAGGGTTTGACAGTGTGATGTCACAGGATGCCACACAGTCCCCACTCTGAAGATTCTATGGAGTTCGGAACAGTTCTCTGCCCATTCAGGTCAGCCTATTGTTCGCTCATGTGTGGCCTCATGCACACCTATTAACGGCTGGACACAGGCTGAGAGGGAGGCTGAAGAACTATTTTCAAATTGGCCTGAGGGAACTATCAGGGAGGGAAAAGGAAACTTTCCCCAAGTTATGTTTCCTTAATATTTCAAAATCTGACTTCACCTTTGAATTGGATTTTAATAACTGTTAAAAATAGTGGTTTCATTATTTTTCTAGCTGGTGCCATTCTCAAGTTAGCATTATTAGTAATTTGTACTCTGAATTGCTACATAGTGCAGCTAGGTCTGCCACAGTGAATATAGCTTTCCGGACCGTGAATATAGGGACATGGTAATATTAATTTTCTACATGTCCCACTTTTAAATACCATGGACCCTACCTTGTAGGCTACAAGGCTTACAACGGGGTGACTTACTAATATCTAAAAGTGTGGTTTTATATGCCCAAAACGGTTATTTTAACTGATTGCACTGTAGGTTTTACACTACAGTATTCAGGCTACAATTCCTGAAGTCATGTTTTCTTCTATCACACCAGTGGATGGCACAATACGTGTTGCAGTCTACAAGTGACAGTTACCTTTTCATGTCAAGGGTACATTTCCCCCCCATATGCTATGGCCTTATTTAAAAGTGAAATACGCCAATTAAGGATTAGCCAATTTCTCCATGTTTTCACGGTCAGAGAACATACACTGGGGACTGGACAGCAGTGCCCAAGTGTGCACAGTCCGAAGACCAGCAATAAAATAGGGTAGAGAACAAAGTGAAAACTCTGGGATGACCACCCGGAAAAGGCAGACTACCTCACTTCAGGTAATTAAGGACTCTGCTTCCAGTACTGAACTTTTCACTAGCAAATCTTCGATGTCAGGTGTGTAGGCCAATTATTCAAAGGAAGCACAACAAAACTACAATACCCAGAATGCATTACTCCATCACACAAAAGCCCAGGACTGGAAACACTGTCCGTGATGACCTAGAAGGAGGTGGTCACCTTAATTGTGACAAATCCCTGGGCCTAGGTCTATGAGATGTTCCCCATTCTGCATGTCCCATTATAGTCCCCTAAGGATTTGGTTGTTAAAGTAAATTACACTCCTTGTGACTAAGTTATCTCTTGCTTCTCGTCTTCCCAAAGTATAGTTGCTTTGTTTCCTTTCTCTTTTAAAATATGTTTTATACCTGCTTCTATTGTAAAATGCCACGTTATGGCAAAGGCGGAGTGCTACCGAATACTAATAAAAATTAAACTGAATTTGCTTCCAGTGTCTAGTGCCTTTAGATTGCTTTATAGGATAAACTTTGCTACCACGCTGGTTTATTTCTGTAATAATAAAAACCATCGATTTTTGGCATATGCCTGTGCAATGGTCTGTGAATTAAATACCGTTTCATTGTGGGCACAAGGTTAAATAGGGTGATGTCTTTTAGAGAGAATGCTAGGAACACTCTGTGTCTCTATAAGCTGATAATTGAAATGCAACTCTAGAGTAGGAAAAACCATAAATAATGCATAGGACAACGATTTTTATAGCCTCAATATTCGCTCAAGTCTGGCAAGCTGAGCAGAATGTAACCTAACTTCCCCTCCTTCCTGCCTTCATAATTGAAATCAGTAGATCAGCACGCAGTGGATTCCATTTGGAGCCTGGCAACTAAGCCGCACAGTCAGCCAGACTGAAGTGAAGAGATTTCCTTTTTAAGCATGAGCACGCGGACTGCCTTTTCAGCAAAAGATGCTCTCGCATCTACTGGGACAACTTGTTCATGCAGAGTAAAAAAAAAAAGGGCTTTCGTAACAATGAGGGTTAGATAAGTTAGGTGCTCTTCTCATAAACTAGGCCAGTCAAACTTCATACGATTGGTATATTAGAGATACTGCTCTTCGGGTATAAACCTGCAACAAAGTGACGGCTACGCAAGCAACTGGCAGGTCTCATTATTGACCTTTTATGAGGGCATTATTGGCTTTTGACTCATCCACTAGAACAGTCCACGCAGAAAAAGGCGCTTCCCCCTCTTCGCGTGTTTCGTGGACTATACTGCGGCTTTTGATGGCGTAAATCGGAGTCTGTTGTGGCGCAAACTGCAAGACTGGGGGATTCCGGCGAGCCTGCTGAAAGCAATAGTCAGCCTTTATACTGGAACTTGGGTACGGGTAAAAATCACCCGTACCCAATGATGAACTCTGCCACCAGAAAGATTCCAACAGTTAGAGGGCTAAAGCAAGGCTGTGTATTGGCCCCTTTGCTCTTCAACTTATATACGGCAGACCTCGGAAAAAAGATATTTAAAGCGAATCTCTTACCCCCTAAAATAGGCTCAAACAGATTACCTCTAGTCCAGTACGCAGACGATATGGTGTTATTAGATCACACTAAAGTGGGCATGCAAAGATTATTAGATGCTTTAAACATCTACAACAACAATAATGAACTTCAAGCAAATGCAGGAAAGACAAAGGTAGTTATATTTGGAAAATACACCAACAAACTTAAACAACAATGGAGATTGGGTAATTTAAACATACTAACAGCGACCAAATACAACTACCTGGGAGTATGGCTGATGAGCAATGGGAAGCCAACAGCGCAAATTGCGGCCGTGGAAACAAAAGCTAAAGCAGTGACGTTTGCCCTGTGCAAACTGCATTCCAAGCTATGCAGCCCATCGACGAAACCAATCAGAAAGGTCATAAACGCCAAATTGCTACCGTCAATTACTTATGGCCAGACAGCATTTCCAGCGGCTTTCACCAACACTATGGAGCAGCTCAACTTTCGCGCATTTAAGCGTATATTTCAGATCCCCGCCTATGCCCGAAACTCCTTGGAGCGATTGGAATTTGGGCTGAATAGACAGAGCTACGAGCACTGGGCTTCCATGGTCCGGTTTTATCGCGGGGTGTGCGCTGCACCTCCGCATACAATGAAGGCAATTTTAAAGTTAATCTTTATGGAAGGAAACAACTCATGGAGCAAAGGCCTGCACACAGCTTGCTCCGAATTGCGCCTCGATAAGTCTAAATTATCGGACTTCATTCATCAGCCTGGTATCCTAAAATACATATTGAAAAAACAAGTAAGACTATTATCAAAAGAAGACGATATGGAAGGAACTGAACGCTTCCAGTAGTAATATTAGGATACTTGCAAGCTCTTATGAAGATCAATCATGGCAGCCATATCTTGACGCCCCATTAAATAAATCGATTTTGAAGCAAATCTTTATAGCAAGACTTATGGTTCTGCCCATTAAGGATATTAATAGGCGCTGGAATACCTTAGCGGAAATAACAACTTGCAGACTTTGTCATCAATATGAGGAATCTCTGGTCCATATAATTTGCATATGTCAATGTTTATCACTTGCACGACGCACTTTATTGAAACCTCTCTTTTGAAATATGGAGTGAGGACCTGCGCTGAAGCTATGAAACTCCTTTTAATTTGGAAATTCCAATGGATTTGGCACGGTTCGCTAAGTTTGTATACAAGGTCAAGGAACTCTTAAGAAAAGAAGTATAGATCTTAATCGTTTTAAATGAATTCACTTAGTAGGAAGTACTTGTGTTTTACCTAGGATTGTATACTGTGTATTTTACTGAAATGGTACTGTGCTGTCCACTTAGCTTTGGTATCGCATATGCTAATACCTTTAATATCATGATGAATGCATTTCTAATTTAAGCGGTCCACTAGATTTGCACAAAACCACTATATAATAGGAAGGATTCATTAGTATTGAACTGTTTCATTGGTTCTATACTATCTCATTGTTTTTATTCTGTTTTAAGCTTAGTTCATAAAAAAAATATTTTATTCGGCGAATATACATAAGACATTAATTAACTAGGCATGCATTTGTACGAAATAGGCAAGTTTTGGTGAGATTTTATTGGAATTTTTGTAACAATTTTTGTTAATTGATACAATAAAAAATTATTCATTCCTTCATTCACTTCAGCAGTCAAATGCGCCCCGCGACTTGGATATGTACGAGTATGGCTAAGTAAGTTGATGCTCACTCACTGCTGACATCTGCTGTGAGCTGCCGGTTATGAGTTTGAATCCCGGCAAGGTTAACGCAGCTTTCCCTCCCTTCTTACGTTGTTAATCTGAGTACCCATGGAAGTAATAACATTAACACCTTGTACTTACCGCATAGAAACAAAAGTAGTGTAATATGAAGTGCTGTATGAAAGCCAGTTATGGTGGTTATTCTACTCTGCACTGCAGCTGCCACTCTGTGTGTCGTATCATCTTGCCACACTCTCCCTATTCACATACTAAATTTCAAATATGTAAGCTCTCCCTAAGATCATTCCTATGGACCGCTAGGTTCCTAATGTTTGTAAACTAATATATGTTTAAACAGAGAGAGACCCCTTGTCAGCTACCAAGGGAGTGGGGTACTACCAGTACAAAAAACTAATTATCCCTTCATTTACTCAATCAACAAGAACACCCTATCATTAGTGGAATTCTTAATTCATATAAAGCATATAGAAATTGTTTTTGAGGGGATCTCACTCAAAAACCCTAACACACTCAAACAATAATACCACTATAACATGCAATACAAAAAGGGTCAATTTATTTCTTTAGTACATGTGAATATTATTAAAAACACAATTTATATAGTAAAACACCTAAAATACAACACAATGCATCAATTCAACATAATTAAAAACAATACAATTCATCAGATCAGGACATAACATAACATCTTATGACACTTTTACCACAGAGACCCCTAAAAATAGGGAAAAGAACAATGATAGACAGTACACTTTGTCTTTTAACTCAACAATTCCTTAGGAATAATTTTAGCAAGATTAGCCTGGATACATATACTCTATTTTGTATCTACAGGTCCAACTTGTCCTCGGGATAATGTACAGAAATGCGTTGACGCGTTTCGATGGGTATCTGATTATTCCATCTTTATTAAGACAGTCATTATGTACTTTTCTTTGTGGTACATTAGGTTGTTATACCCTGTGTAAACAAGTGTATAAAAATATATATTTTTAATTAAAAACCTTAAAATGATTCTACTATACACAAAATTTGCAGTGACAATCTGCTAGCACAACTCATAATTCCATAATTCATTTTATATATGCTCACATGTGCTATGACTCAATTTGATCTCCTTATACAATATGCTAATGCCATTTACATCAGATATATTTCTCCAATTGTCTTCACTGCATATAAACATTTCATGAGGATGTTTAAAACTTATCACTTCTAAGCATGACATTACTCCTGCTTGCAACCTTCAAGATAAGAGGGAAAGGAAACGGTTTCCAGTATCCAGGCTTTTTTAGGCAGACGCCAGAATCGGGGCCAGAGGCCGTTCAGAAATTACAGCAGGGAGGAACCCATGAGGAACCCTCCACCTCAAAACCAGGGAGCTCAGGAATATTTATCAACAAGGAACAAGAGATACTGGAGGTAGAAGAACTACCAATTTTAAATTTATCCCAGAAGATCTTAACCCAATACGAACAAGAGGTCCTGAAGAAGGGTTTTAGTTTTGCTCCAACAGCCCCTCTAAATAAGTTTGGAATAGAGAATGATTTAAAAAGTTTTTATAGGAAAATAAGATTAAATGTTTTTTTTTGAGGATAGAATATATGAACCTGCACCTAATGTAACTGGTTTTAAACCGAAATCCACATTCACACCAAGTCTATGTCAGATAGACAAAAATGTAGAACTTTTGAAAGAATTGTGGATATTGAAATTAAAAAGATGGAAGGCAACCACTCCAACTATAATAATAATCTCTCTATAGATCAGAGAAAAGCCCTAAAAGCACTACAAGATTGTGGACAAATTATGATAAAACCAGCCGATAAGGGCGGGGGAGTGGTGGTTTTAGACTCTATAGACTATGACAGAAGAATGAGAAAATTGTTAAATGTAAAGGAACACTACAAGAGCGTCAATTTCACTGCCATCAATGAACTTAAAATTGAGGTCGCTCAGTTATTGAGCTTAGGCAAAGAACAGGAATGGATCTGTGAAAACAAATTTAAATTTTTGTTAAATTTGCATCCTGTAATTCCAGCTATCTACGGGCTGCCTAAGATACACAAGAACGTATCAGATCCTCCGATGCGCCCCATTGTGAGCAGCTTGAATTCCATGTTAGAACCCTTAAGCAAGTATGCAGATTTTTTTAAAACCATTGGTGCATAAACAAAGATCTTATTTGAAGGATACAGCACATGCTATATCAATCTTTGAGGGACAGGGCTTCAATAGGGTGACCCAATTTTTGGTCACCCTAGACATTGAAGCCCTATACACAAATATCCCCCAAGATGACACCACTAGAGCAATCACGTCAATCTTAGAACAAGAGGAATTGAATGGTGGTAACAAGGATTTTATAATAGCATGTATCACTATGGTCCTTAAAAATAACATCTTCCTATACAAGGATGAATTATATAAACAGATCAAGGGGACCAGCATGGGGGCTACATGTGCCCCAAGTCTGGCCTGTTTGTATGTGAGTCAATTTGAAAATAGACACATATACAACGATCTGGCACCCTACTATGAAAATGTGTCCTGCTGGCACCGTTTTAATGACGATATCATCTTTGTCTGGAATGGTGCCAGCAGTGAACTAGATTCATTCATTGATGGCTCAATTTGGGGGACAGAAATTTGAAATTTACAGCTCATTACAGCAATTCTAGCGTTGAGTTTCTTGATATTAGGCTGAAATGTGTTGAGGATGAACTGCATGTTGAGTTATTCACCAAACCCACAGATAAGAATACTTTACTCTTATATAATAGTAATCATCCCAGATCCCAGAAAGATAATATTCCCTTTGGGGAATTCTTGAGATTGCAACGTAATTGCACATCCCTCAAAGACTTTTACTACCATTCTGATATCATGTCCAAAAAGTTGCAGCATAGAGGGTATCCTAGGAAACTCATCAAACAGTCCCTTAAGAGGGCACGGTTCTAAGACCGGGACCATCTATTGGACATTAACAAAGAGAAAAAAGATAAAGGAGCTGAGAGGATTGTCTTTGTGACTAATTTCTCAAACAGAAGCAATATGGTTAAGAATATAATTAACAGAAATTGGAAGATTCTCAACCATGGGGCCAATGTACAAATGCAAAAACCGCTTTTTTCTTTTAGGCGGAATAACACCATCAGGAACTCTTTAGTGAGAACATATAGGTCAGAATCTGGAGGTCAAAGGACATTAGGTGGACAGAAGGCAATAGGCAACTATAAGTGTGGAACATGCTCTATATGCCCCCACTGTATTGAAGGCAAGAGCATTACGTTTGCAGGTAAAACCATGGTGGCAATAACTCTGAATAATTGCCGTAGCAAAAATATCATCTACCTACTGACCTGTCCGTGTGGACTGGGTTATGTTGGTGAAACTAGTAGGGAACTACGTGTTCGGCTACTTGAACATAAATTGGCAATAAGAACTAAGAAAATCAATGCCCCCTAGTGGACCATTTCTCTAAATCGAATCACGATTGTGAGCAATTTAAATGGTACATTCTGGAAAAAATCATCGTAGATAGAAGGGGTGGAGATCTGGACAGCAAAAGAAAAACACGAGAACAGTGGATGATGTGTCATCTAAACACAATAGAAAATGGTTTAAACACACGAGAAGATTGGATGAAAATAGTGGCCAATCAATAAACAGAAGGCAGTTTAGATCTGTAGATATTGTATGCACAACAGATACTTACTGCAATGGGGGATTAGATATAAAGTAGGCTGTAAAATTAGATACGAAGATAGAAACGCTGGTTAGAACTAATGGGAGAGTAAAGTGTCCAGTGCAAGTGTCTCCCACTAGTGATTTGAGTGGCCCTGAGACAGCGATCAGAAATTAGACATCTATTTAAGTATAGAATTGGGTATTAATGGATCAATTCTACGAGTATAATCCAGCAGTTTTGGCTACATTTATGAATGTATTGCAATTATATATATGGGATCCCTTGAAACCCTACTTGAATTAGATATATACATTCAAACCAACCAAGTTGTGTTTGTACAAACAAATAAGCTGGTGTTATCATTCACAAAAGGTATGGGATCTTTTGAGACCCTCTTCTGATTAGATGCATGTATACAAACCAATAAAGTTGCATTTATACAAATAAATAAAGGTGTTGCCAAAACACAGGAAAACCATGGAGTTAGCTTCCGGGTTAGGAGTGGCAGATCAGCACAAGCAGTGCATGCGGGTCATGTGGTTTGGAGGAACCAATGAGAGATCGCGAGAGTATTTAAACGAGGACAATGCAGTGGCCTCCCATTTACACTTTCAAGAAGGACGAAGTAGGACGGGGAATCCATGAGCCAATAAGGTGAGAAAGGAATCCTATAAAATAGCTGGGATAGACACACGAACAGCCTATCTAAATGAATTTCTTTCCCTTACAATCATGGGTGTAATACAATGGGGGTGTTTCTTTATTTTAGAGTGCCACGTAAGCGCATCGGCAGGTGAGGAGGTGGATGTATTTAAGCCCTCTACCTTGAACGTGATTTGCGGGTTTTTTGGACACAGAACTAGAAACCTGGGGTTCCGGATTGAACGATTCAAGAATATACGGCAGTTGGGAAACAGTGATTATTCACGTCCGTTTAAGAAGGTACGATAAAATACATAGGAGGAGAGGCACTGTAGTGCGTTTAATTAGAGTATATGGCAGACACTCTCCAGTATAGTAATAGTAATATAAAAAGCACTCTCTATTTATTAGGGGATCTACTAACAGACCACTCTTCGAGCCTGCAAAAGAAATATAAGAATAAGTGCAAATATCAACTCCTTTTCATTCAGGTGAGAATAATGAGAATGCCCTCTGCAGTCATACAAATGAATTTAGTGATCTAGATAGGTATCTCTCAATTGAGTTTGTTGATGAAGATATGTTAACAGCAATATAGGCACATATTGCCATTAGTGGTCTCCATTCCCCTAGACAAATGGGTTATTTTTAGTAGGGAGAGTGTAAAATTGTAGGGATATTCACTCGTTAACAGCGGGTTATTATGGTTGGTTTTTTATGGGCCCAGAAATTGTATACAAATGTGGGGTAGCTTTAGAAGCGTTTTAGTAAAAACCGTTTCCTTTCCTCTTATCTTGAAGGTTGCAAGCAGGAGTAATGTCATGCTTAGAAGTGATAAGTTTTAAACATCCTCATGAAATGTTTATATGCAGTGAAGACAATTGGAGAAATATATCTGATGTAAATGGCATGAGCATATTGTATAAGGAGATCAAATTGAGTCATAGCACATGTGAGCATATATAAAATGAATTATGGAATTATGAGTTGTGCTAGCAGATTGTCACTGCAACTTTTGTGTATAATAGAATCATTTTAAGGTTTTTAATTAAAAATATATATTTTTATACACTTGTTTACACAGGGTATAACAACCTAATGTACCACAAAGAAAAGTGAACATAATGACTGTCTTGATAAAGATGGAATAATCAGATACCCATCGAAACGCGTCGACGCATTTCTGTACATTATCCCGAGGACAAGTTGGACCTGTAGATACAAAATAGAGTATATGTATCCAGGCTAATCTTGCTAAAATTATTCCTAGGGAATTGTTGAGTTAAAAGACAAAGTGTACTGTCTATCATTGTTCTTTTCCCTATTTTTTAGGGGTCTCTGTGGTAAAAGTGTCATAAGATGTTATGTTATGTCCTGATCTGATGAATTGTATTGTTTTTAATTATGTTGAATTGATGCATTGTGTTGTATTTTAGGTGTTTTACTATATAAATTGTGTTTTTAATAATATTCACATGCACTAAAGAAATAAATTGACCCTTTTTGTATTGCATGTTATAGTGGTATTATTGTTTGAGTGTGTTAGGGTTTTTGAGTGAGATCCCTTCAAAAACAATTTCTATGTGCTTTATATGAATTAAGAATTCCACTAATGATAGGGTGTTCTTGTTGATTGAGTAAATCAAGGGATAATTAGTTTTTTGTAAACTAATATATAAATATATTTAAAAATGGAAAAAAAGCACCTGCCAATCATTGCCGAGTGAGTGTGCGTAATAAGAGCAATCACTGCCCTGACCATTGGCATTATGTGGGCTCTTAGCCCCCACACCACAGTCTTATCCTTCCACATACAGAAACACGTGGCAGTGGATCTGATTCGCTTCAGCCCCTCGATCCACGCTTTCGATGCACTTGGAAGGCAGCCGGGAAGAGCAGTCAATGCCTGGATCCGAAACTTCAGACTGATTGAGCCAGTCTCAGTTTTCCTTTGAGAGTTCTAAAATAAAAAAAATCGTTGTAAGGGCTGGGAAAATATTTCCTTCCCCCATGAGCATCCTACTTTTGCTGTCTACAATGGCCAAAAAGTTGAGTTTGTGCACTTTGTGTCCTCGGTGTAAAATGTCTTTCTGTATTAAGCATCAGATGCGCTTGTGTTAATTTTTCTGATTTCGCTGAGTTTATGCCACTTGTTGAATACAATCCATAAGCAATTTATTGATGCATTTTACATCTGTTTTCATGATAGATGTTTTATATATTTTCAACAACCAAATGTGGCTGCGATGAATAGCAGACCTAGGAAGAATGCCAGGCTTTCTTATATCCACTACCTCTTAAAACAAGCACCAGAAAGTTAACTTGCCTTTCTGTTTTGGTTGGGACATTCTATTCTATTCTATTGGATTTCTAAAGCGCATGGCTACCGAATGGGTCTCGCAGTGATGATATCCAACTGGCACTAATCCAACAGTGAATCTGAGTACTTAGTTCCTGAAGTTAGGCTGGATCACGAAAAGCCAAGCTTTCAGACATTTTCTGAATGTGGGCCCTTGATCCATTTGCTGAAGCCTAACCAGCAAGGAATTCCATAGCATTAGGGGCCAAATAAGAAAAGGAGCGCGTTCCACATCTCACTTTACAAATTGTAGGAACAGCCATGAGTTGTGAATTTAGCAATCTCATTGCCCTAGGGGTGTAGGGCTGCACTAAGGATTGTAGTAACTGAGGGCCCTTTTTGTGATGGGTCCTGCCAGCAACGCAGAGGGCCTTCAACTTCTCCCGTTGTTCAGTCAGGAGCCAGTGAAGCTCTGCCAATGCACTCCGTACTGACTGATGTCTAGGAATATTTCGAAGGAGTCGAGTCGCCGTATTTTGAATTGCCTGTAAACTCTTAACTACATAGCGAGGGGAACGCAGTTAATGAGAGTTACCATAATCGAGGCGAGATATCACCAGCGCCTTTACGATAAGTCCTCTGGAAGGGAAAGGGAGAAGGTATAGTATTTTCCTGAGCATTGAGTAACCCATAACAACAGGCTGAAAGCTTCCTCGCTTGGGATTCCATGATTAGTTTATTGTCTAGCCAGACACCCAAACTCTTTATGGGGGTTCCGCGAGTAGGTGGGTTTCATAAGCAGTCTGGCCAGGTAAACAAAGGCTGATTGTTAAGATTGTTGCCCATCAACATAATCTCAGTTTTGTCACCATTGAGTTTAAGGCAACACTTGGTCATCCAATTGGCCACTTCATTCAGACAAAGTGCAAGTTGTGATTTCCAGCAGTGCTCTGGAGAGATGGACAGTACTATTTGGGTTTCATCTGCGTATAAGACTATCAAGAGCCCAAATGCATGTACAGTCTTAGGAAGGGGATGCAAATAGAGATTAAAAAGAGTAGGGCTCAATGACGAGCTCTGAGGTGCTCCACATTTCAAGGGAAACACATTTGAATGACATGTTTTATCTAACACTTGCAAGCTCCTACCCTCAAGCAATGACATAAGCCATTTTAGCACACTGTCTTTTATGCCCATATTAGCGAGTCTCTGAGTAAGGACTACGTGGTCTACAGTGTTGAATACAGCACTAAGATCTATAAGTATGACAGCTGCAAAACCTCCTTCTTGCAGAAGCACCTTAAGTTCTTCTACTACACTTTCGGGTAATGTTCGCGCTATATAAAATCGCATTAAATAAAAAATAAATTAGCACAGTTTCGGTGCTGCGCAGTGGCCTGAAACCAGTTTGTGTGGGGTGGAGAATTTTGATAGTTTCGAGAAAAGCAATAGGTGTTCGTTCACATGCTTCTCCAAAAGCTTGCCCACTCCTGGTAGTAGGGAAATGGGTCTGTAGTTTTTGGGACAAATTGAATCTAGGCTGGGCTTTTGTTTACCAAAGGGTTCAATATGGCATGTTTCCACGAGGGGGGAACTACCCCACTTTTAATGACAGGTTAAGCAATTCCTGCAGAACTGCCACTTTTAATGACAGGTTAAGCAATTCCTGCAGAACTGGTAAAATATGTTCTGCCCCGCACTCCAGAATGTGGGGAGGGCAGGGTCGAGGTGTGAACCTGACTTAAACAATCTAAAATAATTCTGAAAAATGACCTGCAGTTTTAGCAGGAAGGCTGGTAGACATTCTCCAGAACTCCCAGATTGTTTTAAAATGCAGATGGGTTCTGGCTACCTTATCCTATCCGGAAATGACAGTTATCTGTAATATATATATATTTTAATTGGCTAGATCATTACACCGTGCTACCGTGGATTCAGGTACAGATCTATCAGGTCTGGGCTCGATGAGTGATTTAACAATATGAAAATTCTCTCTGGCCGAGTTGGAAATTGCTTTTAGAGGAAACTCTAGTGCGTTAGAAGACCCTGTAAGAAATTCCCACAGCAAATATCGGGGCATATTCTCAAGGCGCCATTGCCGATTTATCGGCACTTTAGCGCCGCAAAAGTGGCGATAGACTAATCGCCCTATTCCCAAGCTGGTGCAAACTGCCGACATCGCCAGTTACCCAGCGATAGCTGCCGCAAAAAACATCGCCAAGGATGAGAGCGATAACTAACGCTAATGATATGCAGAGTAGGCGTTGCCGTGCAAAAACACCACTTCGCGATATTCTCAACAACCAGCCCGATCCGCGATGCGACCCAAAAACAGGCGATAAGGCGTGTTAGCAGCAGGGATTTAACACCTGCCTTACACTGGTGTAAAGCCGGACGACAACCTGCAGCATGAAAGGGAGCCCAACCCAGAGCCACATCTGAAGACCAACACATGTCATGGAGCTACTGACCATGCAGCTCGGAGACCCAAGAGGGCCACAACACCCACCGCCATCACCCCCAGGGCCCCCCCCCGGACTACCACCGAGGCAGCGCAGAACAAGACAGCTGACCTTCCCAAAACGGCATGGCCCCACAGCCACACAATTGCAGAATGTGGGGAGAGGTGGGAACCAAGTATGTGTGAAGGAGGCAAGTCACCCATGAATAAGAATGTACACAATGCCAAGTGTGGCGGTGATGTGCTGGACAGACTACAGTATGCAGAGCACAGACATGTCCATGTGGACATATACTGCTGGTATCTGTAGTGTTGTGGAAAGTGGACGCAACCATGTTACCTCAGGCAGTGGGGAAGACCTTGGACATGTAGCTCTGTCGTCCCCCTCTGTAAGCGTAAGCAGAGTGGGCTGGTCCGGCGTATGTCAGTCCAGCGCAGGGGTGTGTAGAATTAGCCCGGGGCTTAGGGCGTGGTCCAGTTCTGGCCTGGACAAGGAAGCAACCAATGCGTTTGTCTCTGTTGTAGTGTCGGCGCCACCCGGCCCACAATTGACAATGTTGCAATGTAGCATGCACCCGGAGGGCGGGCTCGCACAAACGGTGAAATGAAGGAGCGCAAGACCGCTGGGGGTCTTGGCTCATACATGCCAAGTGTTGTGTGTATCTGCATTGCCGCAGCATGAGCCAAATGCCTAGCCTTAATCGCAGCGCGAGTTCAGCCAGGCATGAACTCTACATCTGTGTCCGCACTATCCTTACCATAGGCCTACACTCATGTGGCCGCCCACCTTCAACGGCCAACATCAGTGTCGTTGTCAGGCCTGTGGACATGCGCAGACAGGCATGACAATGGTGTGCCGTTGGAGTGCAAGTGATGCAACCGCGCAGCGTACACAAGTGAATAGGCCCGGGGGGAGGGAGGAGCAGCTGTGAGGCAACGTAACACACAGTGATGCTGCTCATTTGCCACATGCAAGTCATGTCAAACATGAATCCCAAAGTCGCACACATCCCACCCCACACCCAACAAGCCACATCACAATTCCTGAATGCAAGCAGATGACAAACTGACATTAGAGATGAAAGCTCCTTTGTCTGAACTATCAGGCGGAAGCACATCTGCACATCCGACCTCGGAATTGCATGTGCCCGGCACCCCCTGACAGATATGAGAGCAGTTGAGGACGACTCCCACACTACGCACAGCCCGACGACAGACCAACGTATACACACCCCACACACAGAAGTCCTTGCTCGGAGTTATCTTGCATGGAATGGCCTTCACACTTACTCCCACACCATCCCAGGCGTACAACCGTTGCACACTTAAACAACTCATTGATCCGAGCTGTGGCATTTCATCCACAGAACTGGCGCAGGTCAGAACAGTGCCACTTCAACCAGGGCCAGTGACGCAATGGCAGAACATCACAGACACATGCACAACTCCTGTCACGTGGAACTGTACCGTGCACATATGCTGCATTTACTGGGGGCACTGCCATTGGTGGTGCTGCAGGTCAGTTACCGGCTAAGCTTCCGCCTTGCCAATGTCACCTGCGTTCAGTCTGTGTTGCATTGTCGATCGTGCATATTCGAGTGGTCCATAGATGTCTGCCTATCCAACAGGACGGTAGGTGAACTGGATTACGACATGTGTGTGCGCCCCCTGTTGGCCCACGACCAGGAGTGTCACCGTGATACCCGTCTATGGGATGCCTGGATACTTGGCATACATGCTGGCAGCTGGACCTGGGATATTGCAGAACTCCTCGTGTGCAGTGACCACATTGAGCCGCTCCCCTATTGGGCTGTGGTGCTAATTGGTGACAGGGGCGCAGCACATCTGTCCGGACCTGCTAATGGATAGCCTTGCCGTCCTGTTCGATGGAGTCGACAACGACCTCATGTTGGAGATGATTGCCTACGAAGCTGCAATCGCTTTCATGGATGTGTAACTACAACAGCCTGGAACCTATTGCACATGTCCCGACACCTTATTGCATCTTGGGGTTCTGGTCACATATCCCACGACAACAGTGGACATGGCTGCATTCGCCTGGACCCCGAATACGTGGGCGGACAACCACGCGGGGTAACACACACCTGTGAAAGGTGAGGCACTCCCCCGGAGTGGACAGCGGCGCTTGGCAACGTTCCTCATTCTGACATGCTGCTGCATTGGTCCGCTTGTTGTGGCACTTCTCTTGCCCGTACTGAAACGCATATGCTAATAAAGTCTACGCACATTCACTTGTATTCAACTGTGTTGTGAGTTGTTTTGAATGACGATGAGTGTTTCACTGCCTATCTGGGTCACGGCCATACATGCGCATTGATTGCATTACCCAGGGAGTACCATTTATGTGGAATCACTGACCCTACATTCATCAATACTTTTATGCATGATTGATCAGGGCCATGACACATCAGTGTGAATTTGGATGTTGTATTCGCAGTCAGTGGGGTGTTTCAGCTGGACCAGTACAGGGGCATGCAAACCCCACTTTACATTGTCACCCCGTGGAGGACCAGCCAGAGTCCTTTAGGGATTGACAGGTTCATCGGTAGAGGAAGACTTCAGTCCGCAGTGTGATTGCTGTGTCATTGGTAACCATTCCAAATATGGCAGTCCATGTCGTGGTCCAAGGTGAGTGTCGCTGAGTGTAACGGGGGACAGTGGAAGATGTTATTCCAGGGTATGATGCAGAGGGCAGTAACAAGCTGAAACAGGCCATGTGGCGGTGATGTATGCTACCATTTCAATCTTGACACCAAGCCAGATTCATCATCATCTTCGTCCTCTGATGTGTCAGGTGCCTCTCATGTGGGTGGTGGTGTTTGGTCTGCCGCACTGTGTGGCACTGACACTTCAGGGGGCGGAGATGTGGATGGAGTAGGAGCAGCAGCATTCATCCGCGCCAGGCCGTGTGGCGGCAATGCCATGATGAGGATCTGCAGGGCATGGAAGATCCCAGCTACATCTCGCTGGTGTGCAGCCGTGGCAGCCAATCGTTCTGCATGCATCCGCTCCATGTTCTCCATGATCCTCCGCATGTGCCCCAACTCCCGGCTGACATCGCTGGAGCCACTCTGACTAGACAGGTGTTCTTGTCTCCGAGTCATGACTCCAGCGATGTCAGCCATGGATTTTTGGAGAGCATGGAGCGGACAGTGGGTGTCCGTTAGGGACTGTAAGTGGACCCTGATGGGACTTAGACACCCACGTATGGCATCTAGTTTGGCTGCCATGAGGTCGAACCCCACCCGCAGCTGATCAGCTATCTTCTCCTGGCACCCTGACACACGGCGTTGGAATGCCATGTGTTGGTCGTGGGGGTCCTGGGAGACAGCCGTGGTGGTGGGTGCTTCCTGCTGTGTGGTCTGTGCAGGGGGTGGGGTCTCCTCGATGCAGCTTGGCTGCCCTGCTCCTGGACATGGGGTGCCGAAGCTGTCCATGAGCTGCTGGAGGGCGTCGGTGTCGATGTTGGGGAGGTCCTCTTCGTCATCAATGCTGAGTTGTTGTGTCTGCTCTGCAGGAGGTGTTGCTTCTCCCTCTGCAATGTGAAGGGGAGATGCAGATTGACACTGTGTTCACATGTATGTTCACGCATTGTACAGGTTTACTGATGGACTGCATGTCAATGTACATTGTGACTGTTTGTGAGGAGATGACTATTTGGTGCGGGACAGTTGACATTTCTGCACCATCAGGGATGTGAGGTTGTACTTGTCCATTGTCATCTCACAGTTTCCTGCTATGCCAAATGCGAATGGCCATTTTCTACACACAAGCGGCAGCAGTTATGTCCTCTGTTCTGTTGTGAGGGTGTTGCAGTTTGTACCACATTGTTGTCAATGTCGAGGTGCTCTGATTCTTATGTGTGTGTGCTGCATTGTGGGTGTGTTGTCCCTTCAGCTCTGATTTGGCTGGCCCTTCTCCCTTTCAGGCGGTGTGCCTTTCACTTCTGTGCTTATACAGTGCTGAGATATTGCAGACTTGGGTAAATTGGGCTCTTGGTCGGAGTTGTGACTCTTGGGCATGGTTTGTCTGCAGATGTGCTCTACTTAATTGTGCATGTGTGCCATTGTGCCCATCTCCCCCCGTCCCCCCAGTCCCTGGTCGTTACTCACCCTGTTGCTGTTGGCTCGGGTCATGTTGTGCAGTGTCCGGTCCACCAACTCCTGCCACCGTCTCCCCAATGATTACTCGGCTCACCATTTCCTCCGTCTCATCCAGCTCCTGGTGTGTCGCTGGGCTCCCACCTCCAGTCTGCATTGCTGCTCTCAGGTTGGCAGCGATTTTCAGCTTGGTTTTGCGCTTCACATCAGTCCAGCGCTTCTTGCAGTCGTCCACTTCCCTTTTCTTCACTCCAACTGCATTTACCTTGGCCAAGATGGACTGCCATATTGTATTTTTAGTTGCCAATGTCACAGTGGAGGTGATGGACAGTTGGTGGTGGTGTTCTGTCACCTCCGTAATGAGGATCTGGTTTTCCTGCGTACTGAAACGTGTGTTCCTCTTATTCTTCTCCTTGCCCTTCCCTGACCCCGAGGTCCCAGGCTGGTCCTCCGTGGGGCTTGTGGGGTTCTGGTTGTCCTCTGTACTTGCTCCGGCTCCCTCCATGGTGCTTCGCAGTTGTTTGTGTTTTGTAGGTGTTTTTTTTTGCCTCTTTCATAGTGATTGTTCCCGCCTTACTTGTTGGACTTGCGGGCCTTTCGCTGCTTTTCGCTGGATTTTTATCACAGTTGGGCCCATCGCAACTTTTTTCACGTTCGGGTTTCCTTTTTTATCGCCGTCGCGGTAGTTGTATTGCGGACATTTGAGGCGTTCTCGGGAAAGTATCGCATGTTACCGCCGTGTTGGGAATACGACGTTGACACGGAGTTATTTTCCCGAGATAGACGGCGATATGGGAAATTGCGTTAGCCTATTTTGGCGATGTTTATCGCACGTTCTTGTGAATATCCCCCATAGTTTTATTCAAGGTGGAACAAAGTGGATTTTCATAGTAACTAACTTGTTTTTTAATGCCTGCTGTCGAAATGTGCATCTTTTCCTGTGGTCGCACATTTTTTTATGACTCGATGGATGGGCATGTTTCTGAATTCTGGGAGGCAGCTAAACACTTCCAAATGATTACTTTCTGCCCTATAGTAGCAATGGTTAATTCTAATTGGCGTACATGACTTCTTAATAAGGCCAATGTAATATGTCCTAAAAGGGTACCAGTGATCTAAAGACAGATTTCATATGCTGGCTGTGGTGTGCCCTCAAAACCATACAGGGAAGACTTTAAAAGCATTGCTTCAGCAGTACCATTACAAGCCTGAACTGTTGTAGCTAGAAGCTACAGCTTGCATAAGTCAAAGTAAGTCAAAGCAAATGTTATGCATGGCTCTCATCGTGAATAACTGACTCAAAATGTGATTATTCACTGCTAAGTGGGTAACAAAAGTTGTTTCCTTCTACTGCTGCATCATAAAGAAATTCGAGTGCTCTGACAGGCCTCTCTGAGAGGTTGTTAGTCCACCGCTGGCTCTCTGTTTTGATGGCGAGCAGAGAGTACAACTTTGACAAGCGAATGGAGAAGAAGCACAGAGGGTGTTGGAGTTGGTTGGCTGGAGGCAAGGTAAATTTTTACATTTTGGACAGGGAGGAGAAGCCATGTTATGTATGTCTTTCCTATTGTTCCTCTTTATGTATAGATGTAAGTATATGGTATTCTATAGTGCGAACCTAGGCAAGAAGGCAGTGGAGCTCTGTACATGATCAAAGACAAAGTCAAGAGGAGAGAAAGGTGGGTTGTGATGGTAGCAGTTGAAAGCATGGGCAGATGATTTGGGGGGGGGGGAGGTTCATTACATAAAAGTATAGATGGGTAAAAAGAATCATGTGTATATTTGTCCCTTCGGGATTCTGAGTATCATCGCAGAGAACTCGAGCTTCATTCTTGTTGTCTATTTGATGTCACTCAGATTCCCTCAGTGAAAACCATCCAAAGTATTCACTGTTACCCCTCTGTAATTCCATGTGTTGTTAATCTCTGTCTTAAACCAGGATAATCACTAGGCTGGCAGTCGCCCTCCTTTCCAGTGAAAGTAATTACATTCCAGAAATCTGCCTTATAGTCGTGAAGTTGCTCTCAGGGAAGACCAAAGGATTTCTGGGAGCAGATAATCTCTGAAAGGGAGATGGCAGAAACGAATTACATGATGTCAACCACTAGTTATAATGGAAATTGATAGTGGTGTGTTTACAGGGCCCTGGTGTGAACTCGCCTTTGACGAAGTCCTGACCATAGACTTCCGCAGCTGACTTCAGCCCAGAACAAATTTAAGTGACTCTCATGCAGTGAAGAAATGTAATGTTTTCATTTCTGTATGCCAGACCTAAAGAGAGTTCGGGGATCCTGCCAGCTTGAAAGAATCCCAGAATAAGGTTAATACGTTTTCTGGGATTGTTTGCAATAAATAAAGCAGAAAACGCTGCAATAGATATTAAAATGAAGTTTGTGCACTTTCTGAGGAGAAATTGATTTCTTACTTCCAATCACCAGCCAGTGAGTACCACAGGAAAGGTTACCACCATAGAAGCTTCAGAACACAGCTGGACATGAACAGGAAAAACGTGTTGTCTGCATGTGCCAGAGAAGAGGATTGAGGGTGCTAAGGAAAAGCCGATTTTGCCTTTTAACCGACGGCCTGGAGATGTTGTCAAGGCTCAGACCAGCTGCTTTCTGTGGTCCTAGGAGGACCAGCACAAGGTGCCTTGTCTGCCTTAAAAAGGCACAACCAAGTAGGGGAGATTTCCTGATTCGCCTCACTGTTTGCTACAAGTAAATTAAAACGTTTTCATTCCAGTAAACCTGATGCTATTTTTGTCATTTAGGTCTCGTTTTGTTCATAAAATTGTTTGTCTTGTTTCCGAGTTGGTTTGGGCATTTAATTGATTGGCTCCTTGACCTTAATGTTGTTTTGGTGCTACTTAATACTTTACCTGCATTTCTCTGAGGAAAGACATGCTGCGTTGTGCAACAGCTGACAGGTGTAAGCCCAGTTTTTCTCAGTGAAACAAATTTATTTAACAAGGCACTGGTTTATTACATTTGTTGTAGTTCTTACCTCGCTCTTCTCCAGGTGCTATTCAAGGAATGAACACCAATCGAGTGAATTACAAACAGTTGAGATGTCTGAATCAAACATTGTTTCTCACAAACATTGGGGCATATTTACAAGCCCCTTGCGCCACTTTTGCGCCGCCGTTGCGTCACGCATGTGACGCAGCGGCGACGCAAACCATGCGCCGCGTTGCGCTATATTTACAACGTGACGCATCTAGGGAGATGCGTCACGTAGTAAACCCCTGCGCCACATGAAACCTGCGTCAGGTTTCATGTGGGCGTGCCGTGCCGCAGTCACTTTTCCGACGCTGGTGCGTCAAATCCTTACGCCTGCTTCAAGCAGGCATAAGGATTGACGCACCATGTTAGGGATAGGGAAGGCTGGAACAGTGCTGGAGCTGCGTCGCGCTTGCGACACAACTTCAGCACTGCGCCAACCTTCCGCCGGCAGATGCGTCACGCATCTGCTTATCCTTGCGCCACGATGCGCCGCATTGTAAATGCGGCGCATCGGACGTGGCGCAAGGGTAAACTTGCGTGACGCATTTTCCCTGGCGCATCCCTGCTGATATGCAGGGATGCGCCAGGGAACGTAAATATGCCCCATTGTTTCTATAGAAAGATGCAGTGCTTTTCAGAATATACATTTTTAATAGCAATTTTTTTCTTCAAATTTCTAAATAAATCAAGAGAAAATTCTATCCACTGCTATCCCTTCAGCACATGTTTCCCCGAAAAAGAAATCTAAAGAGTTTGGAGCTAGAGGTGCTCTATTGTATAATGCCCATGCAAAGGCTATCTGGATATTCCTCAGAAATTTTTTTCTTCACCTGAAATGCCTTTGAAAGGGAGGCTACAAAAATGCATATAATCTGCTGGATAGCCTCTTAAACCACACATGACACTCCCTGCACTCTGCTGTGCCTGCAGAAGATATCCACTCCAACTCCACTGGAGCTAATAATAACTTTTTCATTTTCTATAGCACTTGCTGCTAAAGGTGGTATGTTTCACAGTACTATAAATATAAAAGATTTTACTTTGGCCCAACTGAAATATATTGAATTATGCTTAATTGAAAGGCTTAGTCTGTCTTGCCAGTACTCAAACCTAGATCTTCATGTTGTACACATCAGCAAGATTTGCTATCCTAACAGCCAAGGATTACTCTATCAACTTTCAAAGTCCTTTACCCAGTAAAACAACATGCGTAGAATCTACTTGTGTAATGTGTAAGTACAAGCTCATGTGTTGTCAATCGGTTTATACAGACAGCTCTCAGGAACTGTTTTACTTTATCCATGCTTGGATTGCTGCTAACTTCTCCCTGTTGCGTAGCTACTTAAAATGTATCTACACATTGCCAATGTACTTAGCTTAACATTAAAGTACATTACTCACCTAGTGAAGTAACATCAGCACCCATGGCCATAAAGACCATCTGTTCACAATGACCCATGGCTCTTCTCCACAGATTCTATACATTGCATAGCATCACATGCATTAGTAGATATTGAGGAACTGAGGGGTGCATTTATTGGTGGGCCAGTGCATTAAACCTCGGTACATGCCCACTTACCTACACAGCATGGAGCTTTGGCATGGTGTACAATCTCACAATACGACTCATCTTGCAATTTTCATGTGGGAAGGAGGCATAGCATGGAAAGCTGCAGCCATGTTCCTTAGATAGATGAACACATTATGCTTCTGACAGAGGGACCCAACCAGGCAAAATTAAAAAATGAAGATGAATATTGAAGCCTGATGAGTCAATATGAGTGATCTGACCTAACGAAGACTATTCTTCTTTAATTTCATATGATCAAAAGCAAGAGTTTGCAAAACAGGATGATGGATCCAAAACCTAAATCATTCCTAAAACACACAGGTTCTCATTTCTTAGACGTCTGCAAGTGCAACTAACAAATGATCTGTTTTGTAAGGCCCTTGTACAAACCTTACAGCAAGGGATCATGATATATTTGTGGAATTGGTGCTGACTAACTGCTGGGGAGTTACTCTTTATTTTTTTAGTGTTATAATGTATGCAGCACCCTAGAAAGGATACTCAATTGTTTGTTAGAGACAGAGGGGGAGAGAACGGGGGTGGACAGAGGGAGCTAGGGAAGAGAGAGCAAACGAGGAAGACTATGTGTGTAAGCAGAGGAGGTGTTTCCTGTGTTGGGGGTTTGCACTGATAGATTACCAAAGGGCTGATTGGAAGGATTGGGGGCATGTGATCCCCAAAGGAAGAGGTCCCAAGGCAAATAAAGAAAATATACACAAGACAAGATTCAAAGTTCAAACCTTGATGGTGTATTTAAAATTAAGAATCATTATAGAAAGCAAAAGTCAATTGGTAAATAAATTAAAATCAGCTTCAATATATATGGTCAGACCTGGCTTCTTGGTGTGGTTTTCCTCCTAACCTTTTGCCTTCAGACCTCCTGTTTTGCTAGCTTTAAGACTCTGCGCACTTTACCACGGAAGACCGGTGCCAAAGTGCTTGTGCTTTCTCCTTAGAAGATGTAAAAATTGGCTCAAACCCAATTGGCATATTTAATTTACTTGTAAGTCCCTAATAAAGTGGTACTACATTTGCCCAGGGCCTGTTAATTAAATACTAATAGTGGGCTTGCAGCACTGATTGTGCCACCTACTTAAGCTGCATTTTAAACATGTTTCAAGTCTGCCATTGCAGCCTGTGTGTGCAGTTCTAAATTGCAATTTTGACCTGGCAAAATAAACCGTTTGCCAAAATAAACCTTTCGCCATGCCCAAACCTTCCTACTTAAAACATATAAGCCACCCCAAGGGTAGGCCCTGGACATCCCACAGGGAAGGGTGAAGTGTATTTAAAACATAGGACATGCACTTTTAGTTTTACATGTCCTGGTAGTGGAAAAATCTTGAAGTAGTTTTTCACTACTGCACGACCTACTTCTCCAATAGGATAACATTAGAGTCACCTTATTACATTTAATAAGTGTTAATTTCCAAAGGGGAGCAGTTAACCAGTTAATGTTTGTATCGTTGGAATTGTAATAAAAAATCCTCTGTCATGGTCAAGTCGGATTTTAAATTACAGTTTTGAAAATACCACTTTTACAAAGTTGGCATTATTCTACCTTAGCCATTAGTGCCTGCAGCCTGTCTCTGGGTTACATGACTGGGTGTAATTGGCAGTTGGGCTTTGTGTATTCCTCCTAGACAACCACACACAGTAGAGAGCTTAAGTGTGCCTAGATGGGCCATTATTGGCAGGATGGGAGGGTGGAGCTGGGCACAACCCTACTTACACTAATAGGCTGTGTCCTGCCTCCACATAAAGGGCTGCATACCCCTCTGTAGTTAGTCTAGAGCAGGGTAGGCAGGATGCCCATGGACTTCAGAGGGAAACCTCTAAAAGCTTCTCCCACTTGATAGGAGGGTCCAGGTATAAATATTAGATCCCAGACACCAACTCTTCAGTGCACTTCTGGACCTATGGATACTCTGCCAGGAAGAAGGACTGCTGTGCTGCTGAAAGGACTGCCACTGTGCTGGACGGCTGCTGCCCTTCATGCTACTCTGCTGCCTGCTGCTCTCTTGCCTGGGTGAGAAGGATTGGACCTGTATCAGTCAACCCAGGACCCCAACGTGACTCCATGGGCTAGTTGGCGGATCTCCAGACCAGAGACCCAGAGAAAAAAGGCTCTAACAACCTTGCACCTAGTACTAGGGCTCTGCCATCTATGGGTCCTACCTTGCCAAGTGGTGCCACCCTAGTCCTGGACCCTTGGAAGTGGGCCTGAAGGTACTCTGCCAGCCCATCTGGACACAGAGGAATTGACTCATCACCTCTGCTGCAAGGTGCAATCTTGAACAGAACCGATGCATCGCCTCTGCTGCGAGGGTTCTTCCTGCACAAGGACTCTGCATCGACCTAATAAGCCTGCATCGGAACTTCTGCTGTGTGATGCTCCAGCGATGCAGGCCCTCACATTGCAAATCTCTTGAAGGCAGCCTCGATGACAAAGACACAGGTTCTCGCATCACAGCCTCCCAGCTCTTCGGAACTGACGCAACACCTCGAATGCATAATGCGTCCTCATCACCAGACTTTGCATTGTAAGCCCTCGTCAACAGGATCCTCAATGACGTCGCACAACCTCGCATCGCAGCTTCAAGGCTCCTCAGACCCGACGCATCACCTTGGCTGCGTGCCGCATCTGCGACGTGGAACCCCTTAACGCTCAACAAGCAGGATATAAGGTACTCTAGCTCAATGGGCCTAACTGGGTCCCTGTAGCTGGCCCCCAATCCATAGAGGTCAAACTCAACTTGTGACTTGTGCCTCACCCTAACAAGAATTGTGGTGGTTGCTTGAGTAGGGTTTCACGCCCTGAACCAGTAACTCAGTCTCTTACATATATCATAAGTCAAGAAAAATGTCTTCGTATAGGATGAGCAAGAGGACCGATATGAAGTGTGCCTCTGGAGAATAGGCAAAAAGCTGTCAGCATAAATCAAATATTAGACTATCATAGGGTCTGTCTTAGAAATGAGCAAATGTTCCGACAATCAAAAATATTCTAAATACAAAATATAATAGCAAACTGACATTGGGACTGGTCAGTGTAAAAAGTAAGTACATAACTTTCTAATCTTCACATCATTCAGATCCACTCCATAATGTGGGCTCAACCTGCAAAGATAGCCCTAAGCACTTGATCAAACCCATGTTTCACTCTTTTAATACTCATTTAATCAATTTCATCCACATGATACTCTTTTGGAAAAACTGCTGCTAAATACCTGAAACCTACCCAGTTGCTTGGAATGTTAAAGTAAGCTGTTTTACCACAGACATGTTAAATACCTCTAAATATAGTCTCATGACCCAATGCATAATCTCTGCTAACTATGAATGTGATCACTCATCCCAACCATTTCTGAAGCTTCCCAGTCATCATGTTTCTCATGATCCATAACAAAAACTCACTTCTCCTGATTAGTTGTAAATCTCGGATGCATCTTTGAATCTCTAAATCTCTCCTCAGCCTCTTGTTGCAATTGAATCTCTTATTTCTTCAGCTTTTCTACTAATATTCACTCTCCTTTCATTAAATTCTCTAATAAACGTACGCTGTACATCGCTAAACTTACATATTTTATTTTCATTAGTGATATTAGACTTTTTATAAATCATAATGGTCTATTATTCTTATTAATAGAAACCAAATTCTCAATTCATGGCCACTCATGAAATGGCAATTTTTAGTCCATCTTGGATTCCATCAATAAACCCTACTCCAATAAAATTGACAAATAAATATAGCAGGACAATGCATAACTTAAAGGAAGTTGATAGTAGGTCACCGCCTCTGTAATAGAAGCAGGCAAGTAAGCACAGTTATGGCAATTAGTAATTGTGATAACCTCTCTATGGTCTGTAAACTAACAAACAGAAGTATTTTCCCTAAACTGCACAACATAAACATCTCTGTGATCTAATCTACTGAACTTTGTAGCATTTCTATGATAAAAAATCATCTTTATCTTCAGAAACATATCCAGCAGGAGTGTATAAACTCAGCAATATGCATATTAAAAACGAATAATATGAGAATTATAAAGATTTTTAGAGCCAAGCTATCTTCTTTCTGGGAAAAATTCTAAAAACAAAAAATATATCGGTACAGTTTTCTAATCTTGAGAATTATACAGGCAGCCAAAAATCAAAAATCTTCTTCTCAGAGGTTCAACAGATCAATTTCCATACTTCATCAGGAAATTATTCAGTATAGATCAGCATCATTCCCAGTTCATGACTATTTATGGAGGTTATTCCAGCAGAAATCAATAGTCTCTTGGGTCAATGTCTCTTTCATCTGGTTCACTCTTCATCAAGTATGCCCATTCAGGTGCAGTATGCTTCTTGTTTGGCACTCCTACTCTTGATGTTCTGATTTTAGGCATTTCAGAGACTTCTCATTTCAAGCCTGTTACTGTTCAAAAATCTCTTTTTCCTTCTCTCACACCTCCAGACCAATTAGCTTGAATCAAACTTCCATCTTCAGCCAAATTTGTGTCATTGTTATCTTTATCTGCTTCCTGATTTTCACAATCTGTAACTGGAACAGCTTGAACTGCTTTTGGGGTTTTCAGAGTTCAAATTTATGAGGTTTAATGTTCTTCTTTTTACTGTTCTTGTTCTTCTTGTAGTACTAGTGCTCCAGTTCTTCCCCTCTGAATCGATAAAGCAAACTCGAGCTTGACTCTGAATTAGTGGTATGTATCACCACTTCATCTGAAGTCTTCACTCTTTTTGTGTGAGATATGTGATTCCAAAGGGCAAACCTCCACCCTTCATAGCAGTATTGCTCAAAAAGATTACTTGCTAGGAGAACGTGGTCAAAGCAGCCAAAATGGCTGATGCATCTCAGAGACGCTACCGGGACCTCCTCCGCTATCCTGCTGCATCCCCCACCCTGGATCCTCCTGGCTGGCAGCGGAGCCTATATCCAATCCTCATGGATGCAGGAGACCGTTGCTGAGGCAGGGAGCACTTGCTGGGAGCAGATGAATGGCGGGCCTTGCCGCGCTCCCCTTTACTAACATGGTGGCTGCCCGTGCTGATTGCCTGGCGCCCTGGGACTACACATCTCCCTGACTGTATGCCCCAGTGACAAGTGCTATGCTGTGTACAGAGGAGGAGGAGTGAGCTGTGAGTTGCTGGAGTCAGAGGCCGCTGAGCCGGAACTGCGTGTGGGATAGCCAATGTAGAGGGCCAGGGTGATCGGATACCAGTTGGATATTGGCACCGTTCCTGTCTCCTGGCAGGGGGCACAGGCTTGCCTCACTGCAGCTCTCTCGCCACTAGGACACTCGGATGCCGCCAGTTCATCCAGTGCACCATGAGGTGAGGCAAAAAGGCTCAGCGCATGGTGGCGGAGAAGGCCTGGGCACCCCTGGACGCAGTAATTGAAAAAGGCGCACAGAAGCGGAGGTGCTGTCAAGGAGCAGGCGTGGAGCTTCATCTCTCCCCCACGCGCTAGGTGCAGTAGTGCCTGCCCCGACTCTCTAGCTCCATCAATAGTGCCAGCCTTGTTTCAACAAACCACTGCATGGAACCCGGAACCCTGCGCACTCCGGGTTCCCTCAGTACAGTGAGTGTGGTGGCTATGGTTAGCCCCCCGCGGAGTGTGAGCCCCCGGACCTCACAGAAGAGGGTCAGCTAGACTGGATGTAGCTTGCACTTTGTATTGGTGGCACTTGCACAATAAGCCTGCTGACCAGCAAGCCAGCACCTCCAAGCTCAAGGGCTAATAAGCCACCAGCCGGACTGACCCCCAGTTGCCCCCTACACCATCTGAAGGTGTGCTGGGACCAGTCTACCATAAAAACAATGGGAGAAGACAGCAACAAGACCTGCGGGGGCCCTAATCATCAACTAACCAGTCGGGCCCAGCATCGGCTTCAACTCCCTCTGATGGCATTTCAGAACCAGAATTAAAGTCCCCCGAAGCTCACATAAGGGATCCCATCATCTCATCCATCATGGTGCTTAGAAGAAAACCTGCCCTTTGCTCAAACTCTGCCACTGAGGGGAAAGCCACCTCGCCCCCAGCAACTACAAGGAACACTTGGAGCACTGTTCAGATGCATTTACCCATGAAATCGCCTTCTAAGACTCCCCAAAAAGGCCTTATCATGCTGTTTTTTCAAGCCACTTCTAGATTAAGGACCTCACCAGCTTCTTCCACTGCCGGCGATTTAGAAGGAGTCAAAAAGACAATTTTTCTGGTTGGCCCGAGCATGATCACCAACCCCTACCCCAGCAAGCCCTATGTGAAGCGAAGATCCCATTCGTGCCCGGGGGTTAGGGGTGTGCCTGAGCATGAATCAACTAATCTACGGAAAAGACTCTAACATCTCGGTCAACCGTCAAGCGCGGGAGCACTTGACGCCAAACTTAACGAACCTTCATATCAGTGCGTCGGTGAACACTCAAAAAAAGTGAATAGAACGCAAGTAATTACTGTGCAAAATCACCAGCACAGCTCTCTTGGATTTGAAGATCCAAAGCAGCATACCCTTTAGCTTCCTCAGGACCTACCTCGCTTGCCACCGGCATAACAGTCGGACACATCGACATGGGTGAACTCACAGCCTCCTTCCTACAAAACCTGGAGTCTAAAATAGAAATAACACTTGAGCTCACTCCAAAGCTGTTTAAAACGCCAGAGGGGACAAGGAATTCATCCCCAGAGACTCAAGCTTCTAATGGCATGGAAGACCTGCACTTGACAGCTATAAATGTAGCACAAATCTCCATAGCAAGAGCATTAATATGGCGGTCCACAAAAATTGAGGTGCAAATATATTTTCTGCAATCGATTGCACAGTGCCTGATGAACCTAAGCACCAAGCTTGAGTCAATGGAATAGAAAATCCAAAGTAACCTGGACACCAAGTCGTGCTCCTGCTCATGTGCAGCCATTATCGACAGGTGGGCAACACTTCCGGAGATTCTTGGAGAAATGGTAGCCACAATCAGGGGGAGAGACGGCACTCCTGCAACTCCCAGGCCAAACGCTCATTGCAAAACTATGCAGGATCCAGCAGGTGCAGAGGGGTCACTTCTAAGTTCAATTATAAACTTAAGTGACAGTCATGAGCCCACCGAGGGACCTTTGGCCCCAGTTTCACGGATTGAATTACCATCGTCCCTATGGGAGACCAGTCCCCTCATTGAGGCTGAGCTCAAAGGGAATAATAATACTGAGGCGCCAGTCAGCCTCTCTCCATTAGTAGCAGAAAAAGCTGAGGAAGCAGCACAAATAGCCACAGCAAAAAGAGGGGTGATGCCTCCCTGAACCGCCACACACCGGGAGCCAATGATGACGCGCAACTATATCCAATCTTCACCTTCAAACAGGGGGGGCAAGAAAGATTCAACAGGTGAGGGCACTACATTTGAGATTAAGAGCCCTCTTCACTCCATTAACACACAGGAGCCCCAGGCTCTTGGCGAGGCAAATCCCAGCCCAAGCACACACATGAACAGGTGCAGAATAAAACAAAAACAGACACCAGCACATAGGTTATCCCAGCAGGTGCCAAAAGCACTGCACTATCTGTGCACTTGGCAGAGGCACCTCTATACTCACCCTTACTGCCCTTTTTGCCCAACAGGCAGCCCCCACCACAGCAATTCCAGTCAATAGCCAAATTGGAAATTAATTATTGGGTCCATTGGGCTCCAGCCCCTTATTTTTTAACCAAGAACATAGATAAGTATCAGCTGCGTCACCAGCCTCAAACGAAACCCCCCGTGTCTATGAGGTAGTGCTCATCCCCACATATCATAGCAAAGGCCCACATGACATCCTGAACAGGAGCAAAATCCTAGGCCTTTTTAAACATGCAACATATTTGGCCCCAATTTATTTAGATGTCCATGATCGGGTAAGATTCCAGAATCTTCCCGGGGACACTCACAGTGAATCAACTTTGGTGCGGTTTTGTTAACAGCAGTTTCAACGTGCAGTACTCAAGGAACTGCCACAGTTAGCTGATTAGGGCATATATGTTCAACCACCCTGCCTGGAGAAATGCCCCCATGTCCTTTACCCCTCTATACAGGAGAAGGGGGTCCCATTGGTCTTGCATGGTACAATTAGAAACAACAATGGCAGCGTCCCTAACATCAGATCCAGATAGACGGATAGGGAATTGAATAGGGAGGATGGTTGCTGCCAACAACTGACTATCATCTCCTGGAATGTGGCGGGAATCACTAAACCTTTTGAGGAAAAGTCAGCATCTGACTACTTTTTTAAAGGCGACACAGTGTGCCTCCAGGAGACATGGGCCGCTTGCAGGCTACTATTAATTTCATGTTGCAGCTCAAAACGCAAAATAGTTGGCCGACTGCCAGGCAACTTTCTATTTTAATCAAACATGCCCGAAAACTAGTTGCCACTGAAATAACCATTAAATTGCATGCCATCCAAGTCCTACTTATCAAAGGCCTGAAGCTTAACTCCCAAGCCCTACATCTGCTATTAATTAACTGCTACCTTAATCCCGCCCAGCACCAGAAGAAAGAGACTCTGGACTTCCTAACAAGCCTGATTGATGACCTGTTGATCAAATATGAGTCCCACAAGGCAATCATAGTTCAGGACTTTATTATCAGGGACTTGGGCTAGCCTTCTAACACCTCCAGGTGGTCAGGCGTGGCTGCACCCCTTCATGCTCTCCTCCACAACCACAAACTTAGCTCGACCCAAATATTAAAAGATGTTTGTTCTCCCTCCTGCGCCCAAACCCCACTTTCAGGAATATATCTGAAATAGACTACATCTTTGTCAGCAAAAGGATCGTTCCCATGCTCGAAGACTTCGAAATCGATGACAGGGACAAAAGTGACCACAGGCCCCTGAATGCAATCTAGCAATTAGCTGCTACTATATCACTTTCACTACCTGTACTTGGGGATACAACAGGAGAAGAGCACCATAAGGTCCTCCACAGATTTAAATGGTCTGCAAAACTGGGAGGCAAACTGCTAGCCTGGATTGGGAAGAGACAGCCTGGTACCAAGCCAACCACCTCAACAACAGCAACGGGTACTGGGAGGACCTCGTAGCAGTCCTCCAACAGGCGGAGGACGGTCAACAGAAACCCCAGAGAGATAGATCTGCAATTTACACACATGCTCCCCGTCACCCTAAGGAGCTAACTGATTGTAAATGTGCCCTCCGTAGGGGCCCTGGACGCCAGAAGAAGAGGCTGCAAAACAGAGGTTGGCCAATCTATTACTGCTCCCAGGGCAGCTTACAAGAAAGAAAGCATGGGAACACAAAAGGAGTATATCAAAGCAGAGTGACTTAGAATGTTCACTCTACTAAAGAGAAGAACCACTCCCGCCTGTGGAGGGACATAAATCTTCTCAGCAACCCAGGGCAAACCAAAGAGAACTGCGTGGAGAAAAGGTCTGGATAAGGTATGTTGAACAGCTATACACAACTGACTCGGTGGTGGTGGCAGCCATTTTTTTGCTCCATCCTGATCCAGATCCCTGGCTCCCTCAAGGTACTTCTATTAAGGAAGGAACAGTAATAGCGACCAGTCAAAAAATGAGGAATGATGGGGCCCCAAGCCGAATGGGATTCCTGCTTCGGTGTTTGAAACGGCGCAAGACTTTTGTGTGACAACTTTAACTCCACTCTTTACCCATGCTTCCACCACTGCATTGGCACCGTGCTCCTGGAGATGCTCAATCAAATCAAATAAGCTTTATTTCGACAACTCGTGTCATCAAGCAAAACAACAGACAGGCATATAATAAGGTTTTAAAAAGATATAAAAGATATAAAAACAGAATGCACAATACATAAAACACATACAAAGAGGATTCCAGCAAATATTCTCGTGAGGGGAAACATGGGCTTTGGAACTTAAGGACTGTTTAGAATTTTTTGGGCAACAGTCCCTCATGCAGATGTAGAAAGAGTACAAATATAAAGGGGAATGCAGAGAACAGTTTGTAACACATACCACATGGTTCGCACAGGTTCGCTGATGGGGGAAACTGATCTGCACAGCTTTGGGGCTCTTGAATGTTTGTCAGAGAGCAGTCCCTCATACAGTGTCCACAGAAGGCAGCTGATGCAGATGTTAAAAGAAGTAAGAGCAAAATTGGTAGCAGCATTTGTACCTTGGAAGGGCCCGCCAGTCCTGATCGGTTAAAATCGGCAGTTCATCATACGAAACATTATTACAATAAAAAGATTTAAATTCATAAAAAATCGAGATTATACCCAAATACAAAATGATTAAAAAGATGACAATCAAGGTATTGCAATGGTTAAAGGAAAGGATGTTGTGGGAGTGGGGCACCCGACAAGCATTTATCAGGTCATTCACCCTAAGGGCCCTAAGTCGTATTGCTACGTAATCGGACGACTACTGCTGAAGCAGAAAGTGCTAGTGCATCACCTCGGCTAGTGAGAATATTTCAGTTGGGACTAGTGCTTGATATCCGGGGCCAGTTATGTACTTACGACCGGCCACTACATTCTGCGGTTCTTCTCTCTTGGGCCTTTTTCCTCATGACCCACATGGGCCCCAAGAACTTAGCTAATGCGCAGGCAAAAAGAGGTTTGGAGTCAGATTTGAGGATACGCATGGCGTCCCTATAGTTCCGTGTGCCCATTTGCTGGCAAATGGGTTTTATCCATTTGGATCTTGGGCGCACATAGGCTGGGCAAGCGAATAGCACGTGGGCAACAGACTCCACTGGTGCCTTGCATCCTGGGCAGTTGCTAAGGTTCGGTTCGTTGGTATGGCACTTAGCTGATACTTCGTTTGCAGGTAGGGTTCCCAGCCTAAATTGTATATAGAGCTTCCTATCCAACGGAAACTGGATTAAGTCGAAATAAGATTCCAAAAGTCGAACCTGTTTGTGCATTCGAAATTCCATGCAGTTAACTGCTTAAGCGCTGAGGCCCAGCAGATGTTGCCCTATTCGAGGGATGAAGGTCTCCAGTCAGTAGCAGATGTGAGCAGTGTCTTCTTGACTAATCTTAGTGGGATGGCTCCTAGCATGAACCTCAATTCTCAAGTACCAACCCAGACTCCCACCGATCATTGCCCTTCCAACCCAAATGCTGTATCGTCTCTCAGCCTTGACCTCCACCGGCAGCTTAGGGTAATATCTTGGAATGTGGCTGGTTTAAATAGCAAAATGTCGCTCCCCCATTGGAATGATCTAATTGAGGGATATGACATTTGCATTTTTCAGGAGACCTGGCGTCTGGTCCCCCTATTCAAATTTGGTTACGCATGCTACTGTTCATCTGCTACCACAATAGGGAGAGGGCGTCCGGCAGGGGGACTGATTATCTGGGTGGCCGTCGCTCTGGGATGCCAGATTACCCCCCATTCAAACACTAGTCCAGACATTTTGGGGATCCGCATTAAGGGACCTATGGGGGAGACCCCATTGATCTGTATAACATTTATGTGAGGGAGATCAAATGGGGTACACTCTCGCCCATTCTCACCAAATTGGAAGAGAGCCTAGCTAGATGCCCAACACACTCAAGATTAATAGTAGCAGGCGACTTCAACAGCACCTTCGAGCCTCTCGATAAAGACCTAACAGGTTCAGAGGACGATGATCTTAAATGGGATGTTCCCTCCCTAGACCTCCCCCCAGTCAAAAAATGGACACAGGTGGCGCTCCAAGTCATTGACCTCAACGTCGAGTTCGGCCTTACGGCAGGAAATGGAAGAACCCCTTCGGACAGGCAGGGTGCGAATACGTACAACTGAGCTAATTTTCCATCCCGTATCGACTATTCTCCTCGATGTGAGGCTCTGGAGAGATCTGGTTGATATGAGCTTTGGTGTAACAACAGACAGTAACCATAATCCCCTTTTCCCTTAGTATGAATTCCCTGTGGGAAGCCTCTTATTATCCCAAGCGCAACCCACCCCGATCTACACCAGGGAGGTTCAGCCTTCTAACAACAGGCGGTCCCTTAAATGGCGAAAGGTGGCTCTGCAAGATAATAAGATCAAGGGCATACAGCACGACCTAATACCAGGTACTCTTAAGTCGAGTCTTTGGCTAGAAATAAAAATGGACTGTCCGAGGTAACCATGGCTCATTCTCAAACCTTCGACTGACTTAGTTCCTACTTTTTATTGCAAAGGCCAGATCAAAAGCATAGTATTTCACCAGGAGGTGTGTACTCGTGGTACACAAAGGAATGTAGACATGAGCGCAAGCTCTTAGCATCAGCCATCAAAACCAAGAACTGCTCCCTGATTAAAGCTTCCAGGAAGCTCTATAAGGCCACCTTGTGCTCTACAAAAAGGGCATGGGACGAATCGCGCTGGCAGCAGCTCAAGGAAGCAAGTGCAAACAAAGATTCTAAGTTATTCTGGTCCATAGTCACCTGGGGTAGCAGCTCAGGGGCACAATCACCCCCCAATCACATCACCGGCCAGGAATGGTATGATCATTTCTGGAATCTCTATACAACCTCTGGGGACATGCCTGCAGCGGAGCAGGTTGTTTTTCACAGCCAACCTTCAGATGAAGAATTCTTCACTTTGGGCAAAATAGAGGCCGCAATAGGCTGAATAGTACCGTCCAAAGCAACAGGGCCAGATGGCATCCCGGGGGATCTATTTTTAGCAGATATCCAAAATAGGGCCTGCTATATTTTACTCCTGTGAAACGCAATAGGTAGCGGTGCCCCAGTTCCCGGGTCTTGGAAGGACACAGAGGTGGTCCCAATCTATAAAAAAGGAGATAGAGACGGACCCTCAAATTACAGGCCTATAAGTCTGATCGACGCCCTCCAAAATGTCTTCTGCAGAGCCATGCTGCAGAAGATCGAGATATGGATGGACGACAATGCTATCTTATCACAGTACCAGGCAGACTTTAGGGTGAAGACGAGGACCATCGACCAGGCATTCCAAATTCCACTCGTTTATTGGAAAGTGGTGGTGATCGGTAATGGTAGTCTTTATTTAGCATTTATAGATCTAAAGACTGCCTTCGATTTAGTCCCCAGGTGTAAACTCTGGCTGTCACTTAAAGATATGGGCATCCACTACCTATTCTCAACCTGGTAGTACGGCTGCATGAAGGGAATTATACCCAGATAAGGTGGGGGACCCAAGGTCAATTGACTGAGACATTCCCAGTCAGCAGGGGAGTTCTCCAAGGCTGTGTTCTGGTCCTGACCCTATTCTCCTTGTATATGAATGGAGTGGTCAACTTCCTGCAAGAAGAACCAGCCGATGCACCAACTTTCGGGGGCGATTAGGTACCAACACTTCTGTTTGCAGATGATACCCTGCTGGCGTTGAAGACCCCAGCAGGGCTGCAGCTCTTACTCAATAGATTTCATCTCTTATACAAAACCAGGGGGTTGGTAATTAATACATAAAAAACTAAATTTATGGCCTTTAATCCCCATAGGTCTTATAAAGGTAGCCCAACGCTAGGAGGGACTCCCTTGGAAAGAGTGGGTACCTTTGATTACCTTGGTGTCCGTCTTTCAGATAAAATGTCTCGCAAGCCCCATCTAACCAAGATGTTATTGGCCCATAAACGAGCATCTGGGTCCATAGGAAAGAAACATCTTTCTTTACACAGTAGACCGGTAGCTCCGGCCCTCCAGGTCTACAATTCCAAAGCAGTCAGCACAGCCCTGTATGGAGCAGAGTTGTGGGGATTTAATAAGATCCCCGATCTCTGCAGATCTGAGCACAAATTGACCTTGCGATGTTGCCCTGCAGTACTCCGCTCACTCCCCTAATGCTTGACATGGGTAGGCGCTCCATTGGTGACCTAGCGAGGCTCCGCCCACTGCTTTTTTGGGCCTGCATAAGGCGGACCCCAGAGCTTCTACCCTATGCGGGCCTTATCCGAGGTTATTCAGTTAGACACAAGGAATAAGGTAGGCTGGATTGCAAATGCCAGGAAGCTGATGTCTGCACTAGTGCTTCAAGCCCATTGGGCCAAACAAGAACCACCCCGGAAAGAAGTCCTCAAACGACACTATTGGGAATGGGTGGAACAACAAGAGTCCTGTAAGCCCAACCTGGGAAGACTTACAATGAATTTCTCCTCCATAAACAGACCAGATACTTGGAGCCCTATCTTGACATAATTCAGGTCCCTCGAGACAGGATGTTATATATCCCATTCAGGTTTGGCACTCTTCCTGTTCGCGAGGTAACAGCTGACTGGCATTCATACAATCCACCATCAAACGAGTGCCCATTCTGCAAGGACCCAATGGAAACCCATGCCCATTTCATGTTTGTTTGCTAGGCCCATGCCAAACCTAGGTCTAAATGGCTAGAACCGATTAGTCTGCAATTGGGCACACGGAATCCTCGGGACGCCTTGCGCATTCTAAGATAAGACCCTAGACCACTCTTCGTGTGCGGAGTGGCCAAGTCAGGCATGGTTTATTAGGAGGAAGGCCTTGTCATGAATGCCGCAGTCTCCAGTAGGATGACGTTTATAAACCATTGTTCAAGAGCCTAGAGGATGGAAATTTATGTTTAATGCACCTGCTATGCACACGCAGTTTATTGCTTATAACTATCCTGCAAACCCTGTTTTTAGCGGGCTGGAAAAGCAACCAAAAGATCTGCTGTGCATTGTGCAATAGGCCCATGTGAAGAGGTCCCAAGTGCGAAAATACAGTGATGCTCCTTTTATCTTTTTACATCACTTTTAAGTATACTATGTTATTGTAACGTTGTGCCAATTCCTTTTACCACTGATCAGCTGTATTTTGATTGCTTTCTTTTTGCAGCTATGAATTACGATGAATTATTTATCTGTACTCAATTGTATTAAGCTTTTATATGAATTATCTATTTTTAAATCTCTGCCTTAATATAATTGGTGTTTTATAGCTTTTATGACGCGCTGTCGAAATAAAGCTTATACAAACATACAAAGCATTCGGAACTCTATAGTGAGTTTCCCCTGGTCGGACATGATGGAGTCTTGTTGGGCGACCCACTCCCAATAGTATCGCTTTACTGTATCTTTTTGGAGCAGGGGTGAGACTGGATGTTCCCACACTTCTCGGAGCCCTACATCTGACGCAAGCTTACTTACATATTTTACCCACCCCCACCTTATTACAGGCATCCAAGCGGACTACCTCTGACAGGGCTTCCTGCATATCGCCGTATCTCCGGAGTCCTCAGAATTCTGGCCCAAAACAGCGAGGGACGGAGCTTAACAATGTCACTTATGGGACGTTGTCCCATATCTAGCAAGAGATGGGAAAGTGGGGTGCTTTGGGGCAGCATCACTAAATTCCTTAGGAATTTATGATCTGATCTGCTGAGTTCGGATGTATTGTCAAATCCCCATAATTCTGCCCCATACGATGCTCAATCCTTTTCCCCATTCATAAAAAGGGAGATTGCTCCAATCAGGCAAATTATACGCTGGTTGCTTTGTTCGATCTACAAGTCAAAGGCTATGCCCGTGCGCTTTTGAAGGAATTGTAGACCTGTGCAACGGAAAAATGAATCCTTCCTCTTTTTCAATCTGGATTTAGGCCTGACTGTTCAACAATGGACAACAGCATAGCGCAGGCATATCTATCCAACCAAGCAGTCGAGAGGAAGCAATCCCCTTGTTCTGTTGCTTTGTCCATTATAGCAGTGCCTTCAACAAGGTGGATCAAGGTAGGCTATGGGAGAAGCTGACCACATGGGGGATTCTGCCCTTGCTCCTCAAGGCGATCATATAGTTATATCAGGAGACATGGGTGCAGATAAAAACAAGCCCCATTACAGCTACCGCCAGAGTACCCATGAACAGGCTTAAACAGGGCTGTGATTTGGCCCCCCTCCTTTTTAATCTCTACACTGAAGATCTGGGTGCTGCCTTGCAAGGCGCCAGTTTAGTTACTTCAAGTCTGGGTAGGGTGCGACTTCCCTTCCTGCAGTATACAGATAATACCGAAATTATGGACCCAACTAGAGCTGGTCTACAGAGAGCCCTCAACGCACTCCATCATTGCAACCAGGAGAATAAACTGCAAGTAAATCAGAGCAAAACCAAGATAGTGGTGTTCGGCAAATATCCCCATAAAAACAAATTTGTTGGCAACTGGGGGATCTGCCAATAGTGACAGCGCAGCTTACAACTACATTGGGGTCTGGCTCTCAGAGGGGTCAAAACCGGTCACTCACCTAAGGTACCTTAGAACTTAGTCTACTTGCGTGATCCACACATTGAAGTGCCTAAGCAATCCCCTACAAAGTTCAACTGCCGAGACCATGGTAATAGCCGTAAAAGCAAAATTGATCCCATCTGGCCTTTCCAGGTGCCTTTGGCAGGCTTTTAATGGACTCCCAGATCAAAGAGTATGAGACAGTGCTGCTTGCCCTTCGACAAACCAAAAGAACGAGGCTGAGATTGGAGCTGGGCCTGGGGAGCCCAGACCTGGTGTGTCCGGGTGACCTAATAAAGTATTACCTCAGGGTCCTGTGAGCCCCAGAGGCCTCCCTCAAACACCACCTGAAAAGAATTTTTGAAGAGGAGGGCTTCCCTTGGCAAATAGGGTTAGGAACAGGGGCGTAACACATGTCCCCGCAGCCCCCGCGATTCAGGGGGCCCCCGAGCTGCAGGGGGCCCCTCAGCACAGCATTCAGGACTGAGAGCTCCGGATTAAATCCGGAGTGGGGGACCCTCCGTATACCTTGCAGGGGGGCCCCCTCAACGTTTGTTAGGCCACTGGTTAGGAACAGCAGTTAGCAGCCTGAAGATCAGGCCAGACAGCCTGCACTCCCAAGAAATCCCAAGCCTGGAAAAAAGCGGTGAAAAGTCAGGTGACAATAACCTTGTTTGAACGGGACACCGAAAGGCTTCATGCAAGCCCCACTACCAAGACATTGGATGCATCTTACACCATGGGGAAAGCACAGCCCTACTTTCAACATGCACTTTCAGCCCAGGCTTGAAGGGAAATCCTCTATATGAGGCTCATTGCTTTACCAATCTTGGACTTTAATCCTGCAGCGCCTCGGCGGGGGAGCCGAGGAGGCCTCAGGTGACATGAGTTGCGGATTGTCTGGCCTGCCAGGGGACAGCGGAACATCTGGAGACTTCACCACCAGTGTCGAGGGCCAAATGCCTGATGCCCCCGGGGATAGTGCCCCTAGCCTAGTAACTCTGCCCTCAGATAAGGGACTGGGGGCTTGTATTGTGATGCTGGCACCTGAGAGTGCCCTCCTCCGAGAGAAACTTATGCCCCATGGCCACTGATCCTGGTTGCAGTCTGGTGTGCTGCAAACCTGGGGGTTGCCCTTGAGCGGCTTCACACTGCGTGGAGTGACCCTAGCTGCACGTGCTGCTCTCCTTGTCCTCGGGGGGCAAGCAGGCCAGGTCATGGTCCTTATGTGGAGGGAGCCGCCCCACCTCTTCTCCTTATCCTGGAGAACAGGTCAGGAGACTGGTGGGAGTGGCTGTGCGAATGCGGCAAGTCTTTACCTGAAGTGGGTGCCACCTGTTTGAGGAACCCTCCCCACGATTACCCCCTGAGACCTTGGCTGTTCATGCTGCCCAGACTGACTCATTGGGCAAGCGGGCCGATTGTGAATACCATACCCACCCCTCGCTGGACCTCATTACCCACAATTCATGCTGACACTGTTCGTCTTGATGCCACAACCTTACTCTGATATGAACATCTAGCTCCCATCAGTATTCCATTGCCAGTTGTCGCATTTGTGTTGTGCTACGGGAGGTGGCCATGGGGAAGGACAGAGTCCCTGGCACAGAGGCTCAATCCAAGATTGATAGATACACCACAGGCCCTGCTGAACCCATAAACAACTGGAGGCCCAGGCCCGTGGTCCTGAGGCCCCTCCAAATACAGACGTGGCTCAAATACTACAGGACATCCAGACCTCCAAAGAAGCCCTTGAATCCAAAATTTCGGTGGTGGGATCTGATGTCATACTCCTGCAGCAAGATCTCCGCAACGTGGTTGGGAGGGTCAGGGAGGTGGAGGGACGGGTATTCACACTTGAAGACAACTCAACGGACCTTAAGGCCAAGGTCATCTCACTTCTGTCCACTGTCTGCAGCCTCGAGTCTAGGCCAGAGGATGCTGAAAACTGTTCCCGTTGGAGCAATATGGTCTTCGGGAGCTTCCCAGAAGGGGTTGAGACCTCCCACCCAGAGACATTTATTGAAACATGGATTTAATCGTGGACACCCGAGGGGACCCTGTCACCTTGGTTTGTTGTGGAGCAGGCGCATCGTGCATTGGTGCAGAAACACCCCCCCCGGGGCACCACCGTACCCGATTACTAAAATCTTGAACTACCGAGATGCTATCCTGGCCTTCCACAAGGTTTGGCAGTGCTTGCGTGCCTCTGTCCAAGGAGTTCACAAGCATGGGGACAAGAGTAGCACTTTCCTTTATATAGTAGTGACCTGTGATGCCACCTCTCAGCTTGTCCCCTCTATTGAGGATGCAGCTGGGACCCTAGTGACCACCTCAGAGCCCATCACAAATGTGTTTGCAGACTATTACGTACATCTTTATTCCCAATGGGCGCGACCATAGCCAGAGTAAATTTTATTTTCAATCCACTCATGTTATGATATTCCCGGACCACACTAAGACCACACAGAAACAATGTAAGTCCTTTGATGTGGTCAAGCAGAAGCTCCGTGGGATGCCCCTCCCGTACATCTTGATTTTCCTGACAAGACTTAAAGTTATCCATGACTTTAACACTCCTGAGGAGGCTTAGGAGTGGGCCACCGAACATATGTCGTTGCGGCCCCATTCACCCTCGCTCAGCGAGGCGAGTCCAACTCACAAGATGTGCATTCCGGCTCCGTCTCACTCCCAACCCCGAGGGAAATCTGGGCCCAGGGGGAGAAGTGGCCGGTGGAGGCAATCCTTGTACTCTTCTAACGTAAAACAGACTAACTTCCAGATTGTTGATGATTTGCTCCCTGCTTTACTGGAGTCAGGTGAGGTCCTGAGGTCCACCTGGGGGGATACTTCAGACGATGGCAGATCCGTTGAGGGATGCAGGTGATCTCTCCACCCCCCATTTCATTCTCTTTGCTTTGTTTCTGCCCAGGGCATGCTTTGACTCTTATTCCAATCTTTCCCTGATAGTCTCTTCGTCATTACTCAGCAGGAGGTCCCCCTCGTATACCCCATCATGTGTTATGTGTGTTATGTTAGCGGATGTTGGGTGACAGATGCTTTTGGGGTGGTAGTGTGGGGTGGGAGGTGGTTGTTGTTGGATGGGATTGTGGGTTGTTTACTTTGTGTTGTTTACTGCTTCCTGGTCCTTGGCAGAGCAGCCGGCTGGGCCACAGAGCCCGGGCTGGGAGCACCCGCCCTGGGGCCTGCCAGGGTCCCTGGAACCGGCCGGAGATCCTGGGCCCGGATGCGCAGGGGAGACCTCCGCGGGCCAGCGGGAGCCCGTCCTGGGCACCTTGCCACGTGGCAGGCCCAAGGACGGAGCCCAGGATGGGGACTGGGCCGGCCACGGGGCCCTCTGTGGCCCTGTTCAGGGCTCCTGAACTCAGCCAAGCAGGGAGAGACTACCGAGCCCGACAGAACCCCCGTCTGGGGCCCTTGGCTCAGCGGCAGGCTGGGGGGATGGATCCCTGGGAGGGAGCGCCCGCCCTGGGGCCCGGCCGGAGATCCCGGACCCAGCCGGAGATCCTGAGCCCGGATGCGCAGGGGAGGCCTCCACAGGCCCGCCGGACCCCGTCCCAGGTGCCTTGCCACGCGGCAGGCCCAAAGACGGAGCCCAGAATAGGGAGGGGCCTGCCCCATGGCCCTCGGGGCCCCGTTCAGGGCTCCTGAACCTAGCCAAGCAGGGAGAGACTCCCCGAGCCCGACGGAACCCCTTCTTAGGCCCTTGGCAGAGCGGCAGGCTGGGGGAAGGAGCCCGGGCCGGGAGCACCCTGTCGGAGATCCCGGACACGCAGGGAGGCCTTCCCAGGCCTGCGCGTCCCTGTCCCGGGCACCTTGCCATGCAGCAAGCCCAAGGACGGAGCCCAGGATGGGAAGGGGGCCCCATTCAGGACTCCTGAACCCTGCCAAGCAGGGAGAGATTCCCCGGACCCGACGAAACCCCTTCCCAGGCCCTTGGCAGAGCGGCTGACCGGAGGACGAAGCCCGGGCCGGGAGTGCCCAACCCAGGGCCCGCTGGGGCCACGTTCAGGGCTCCTGAACCCAGCCAAGTAGGGGAAGACTCCCCAGACCCGACAGAACCCCGTCTGGGGCCCTTGGCTCAGCGGCAGGCTGGTGGGATGGATCCCTGGGAGGGAGCGCCTGCCCCAGGGCCCCTGGGCCCGGCCTGAGATCCCAGGCCCGGACACACAGGGGAGGCCTTCCCAGGCCTGCGGGAACCTGTCCCGGGCACTTTGCCACGCAGCAGGCCTGAGAACAGAGCCCAGGATGGGGAGGGGCCCCCGGGGGCCACAGTCAGAGCTCCGGAACCCGGCAGAGCAGGGGAAGACTGGACGGTCCCGACGGAACACCATCCTGGGCCCTTGGCGGAGCGGCAGGGCGAGGGACGGAGCCCAGGGAGGGAGCGCCTGCCCCACGGTCCGGTGGGGCCCCTGGGCCGGGTTGGAGATCCTGGTCCCAACACGCAGGTGAGGCCTCCCCGGGCCCCCGAGGCCCCTGGGACCCTTAGGACCTTGTCCCGGGCCCCTTGCCACATGGCAGGCTTGAGGATGGAGCCCAGGATGGGGAGGCCACCCTAGGGCACTCCAGGGCCCCGGGGAGGTGCCCACCCCAGGGCTCTCCAGGGCCCCATTCAGGGCTCTTGAACCCAGCCAAGCAGGGGAAGACTGCCCAGACGCGTCGGAACCCGTCCCAGGCCCATGGTGGTGCGACAGGCTGGGGGGACGGAGACCAGGGAGGGAGTGCGTGCCCCGGGGTCCAGCTGGTGAGGTCTACCCAGACCTGAGGACAGAGCCCAGGATGGGGAGAGGGCCCTCAGGGGCCGCGGGTCAGATCTCCTGAACCCAGCAGAGCAGGGGAAGACTCACGGTCTCAACGGAACCCCGTCCCTGGCCGAGCGGCAGACCAGAAGATGGAGCCCAGGGATGGAGCACCTGCCCCAGGGCCTGGTGGGGCCCCCGGGCCCAGTCAGAGCTACTGGGACCCGATGCACAAGGGAGGCCTGCCTAGGCACTTTGCCATGCGGCGGGCCGGAGGTTGGAGCCCCGGACTGGTGGGGATTGCCCAGTCCTGGCCCATCTGGTCGCCGACTGAGAACCACCAGGCCATGAGGGGGTTTGATGTACCCTGTCCCTTGTAATCCGGAGGAAGGCTAACCCCCTTTCCGGTAATCCGTGTGCACCGAGTGACAGAAGGGACCCAAGGCACCCATGTGCCAGGCCTCCCCGTAGCCTTGACTGGGCTTGCAGAACCGAACGAGCCCTCAACAGGACTTCCAGGGCAGCCCGGCCATCTGGTAGCACCATTGGAAAGCATTGCGCACAACCAGATGGCCGAGGGGTTGGGCGTGACCAGATGGCTGGGCCCGAAGGATGGCAATCTGCCCGCCCTGCGCCTTAACGGAAGGGCTCCTGCCTGCCCTTGGCAGGCTTGGGGGGCTCTGAGTCCTGGGGGCACGGAGCCCCAGCTGGGCCTCAGGCACTGGTCTGCAAGGAGGGTCCCCGACGAGCCCCCCAAGGCACCTTGCCATGCAGGCGAAGCGGGGGAGGCCTGCCCAGGCCCGACAGACCCCGACCCGGGACTTTGGCTTTGGCCTTGGGGCAGGCCAGAGGATGGAACCCAGGGCGGGAGCATTCCATAAAATTACTACACATATCTCACAAAATACAAAATGTAAATCAGACATAGGACAATTTGATACACATATACAATCCTAAAAAGTCGCTGGACAGCCCACAAGACATATTCTCAATAAAAACATGATCGAAACAGTACAAAAATTATATCCTAAAATCACCCATATAACCTACCCTTAAGTGTACTGTGGTGGGAAAGAAAAAGGACAGAGATACCAAGGATTAAAAAAGCCACTAAGAGTAGTAAGAGTATTGTAGTAAAAGAAACGTACTGTACAGACATACTACGAGGGGGAAAGATATAGGGACCCTGAGTTAGATTGGAAAAGGGGTCTCACCTCAATAAATAACTGATAAGTATTCAAAAATGAGAATTGCAGCAAAAAGATCCAAATATTAATGTCACAGCCAAGTGACCTTCTGTTTATCACGGTCAAAGTTCTATAATAAAGGATAACTCTATTAAATACAATCATAACATGTCAGGAACTCAAAAAAGGAGGGTATTCCATAACAGGATATTATTAATTAGAATACCCTAAAAAAGTAGCCAAGCTACTTCTCACCTTATTTAATGAGAATGAAGAGTGTCCCAAGGTGATCCATACAATGTATGACGGGGTTATCCACAGTAAACACTCACGGTTAGGGAAAGTAAATCCAGTCCCAGCCCATTCTCTGAAAATCGTAATATAAATAAGTATTTTTATTTAAAAAAATATAATTACCACTCAACTCCATGCGAACGCAATATCCGACAGATATGTCTGTGTGTTCGACTCATAGCGTGTACAAAAATAACCAATATATTAAGGAAAATATAAGGTATAACCCCGGAAAGACTGAAGAGTGACTAGAAGTTTAACGATATTATAGTAAAAATAACCAAGGAATCAGGTGCACATATGTACCCGCAGTATTAATATACTCCAATGTATAATATCACCGGAATTTTTTTCCAAAGATAACATGAATCTGGATAGCATAGATAATAATTGGCAAGTATCGGCAGCAACAACTTGATACACAGGGGGTTACTGCGTCAAGTGTAACATTTAAATGGAAGGATCACTGACAAGCAAGGAGTTCAGAAGCATAAAAAGTTGCTAAATTTCAATATAATTGTCGTAAGCGAGGGCAATTGGACTATTAGATGTCACTGGTATGCTGTTATGTCACCATAATAATATCCAACCAGCTAATGAAACTGGATAGTGTTTTACTTAAACGGTAATCATTAGGCGTGCTAACCTAATGGTCGAAATGGAGTTCAGTATTGGTTATAAATAACATACGTCACCCTTCAGATTAACCCCTTCGCTGCTAGGCCTTTTCCCCTCCTGTGCTATGCCTTTTTTTGGCTATTTGGGGTAGTTCGCGCTTAGGCCCCTGTAACTTTTTGACCACATAACATATCCACGCCAAATTTGCGTCCTTTTTTTCCAACATCATGGGGATTCTAAAGGTACCCAGGGTTTGTGGATTCCCCTGGAGGGAACCCAGAAATTAGCCAAAATACAGCTAAACTTTGGTTTTTGGGGGAAAAATGCGAAAAAAGGGCTACAAATGAAAGCGTTTTTTTTTTCCTGCAAATGGCATCAAAAAAGGGGTTGTGGTGCTGAAATCACCATCTTCCCAGCTTTCAGGGACAAGCAGACTTTTGTCAGAAAACCAAAAAATTTTATGCAGTTTTGGCATTTTTCTGGGACATAGTCTATTTTTGCTATTTTTTGTGCTTTCAACCTCCTTCCAGTTAATGGTAGAAATGGGTATGAAACCAATAATAGATCCTGGAAAGCCATACATTTCTGAAAAGTAGACAAAATTCTGAATTCAGCAAGGGGTCATTTGTGTAGATCCTTCAAGTTTTCTTTAAAGAAACAAACAGTTAAATATAGGCAAAATTGAAAATTAGTTGAAAAAATCAGCCATTTGTGTCAACGTTTTCACCTGTAACTTCTTCTAATTATGACAGCTATTTGAAAGCAATATACCGTTACATCCGCTGGACCTTTATGGTTGTGGCGATATATAGAACTTGTAGGTTCACCAAGAACCCGACGAACCCAGAGCCAATAACTGAGCAGCGTCTTGCAATGGTTTTTGTTTATGTACCGGGTATATAGCAATTATTCTGGGAAAATTTATACATGGAAAAATCGGTATGAAAGACACCTATGTATTTCTGAAATGGGAACAAAATATAGAGTTTAGAAATAGTAGATATTTGCACATTTCCGAAATTGGGAGTACCCATACTAGCATGAGAATTATAGGACATTTTTCAAAATGACTTCTTTTTTACACATTGTCTTTCATTTGGAAGGCAGAAATGCATCAAAAGTCAATAGATAATAACAGTTGCTCTACAATTTTGTGTTACCCTAAGTCTCCCGATAAAAATGGTACCTCACTTGTGTGGGTAGGCCTAGTGCCTGCGACAGGAAACGGCCCAAAACGCAACGTGGACACACCACATTTTCACAGTGAAAAATGACCCTTTTTTTGCAAAGTGCCTAGCTGTAGTTTTTGAACCAAAGCTCTGCCGGCACCTAGGGAAACCTAGCAAACCTATACATTTTTGAAAACTAGACACCCAGGGGAATCCAGGATGGGGTGACTTGACTGGCTCTCACCTGGTTCTGTTACCCAGAATCCCTTGCAAACCTAAAATATTGTCAGAAAAACAAATTTTCCTCACTTTTCTGTGGTGGAAAGTTCTGGAATCTGCATGGATCCACAAAATTCCACCCAACCCGCGTTCCCAAAGTCTTTCGAGAAAAACAGTACCTCACTTGTGTGGGTAGGCCTAGTGCCCGCGACAGGAAACGGCCCAAAACGCAACGTGACACACCACATTTTCACAGTGAAAAATTACCCCTTTTTTGCAAAGTGCCTAGCTGTAGTTTTTGAACCCTAGCTCTGCCGGCTCCGAGGGAAACCTAGCAAACCTATACATTTTTGAAATCTAGACACCCAGGGGAATCCAGGATGGGGTGACTTGACTGGCTCTCACTAGGTTCTGTTACCCAGAATCCCTTGCAAACCTAAACAATTGTAAAAAAACACATTTTCCTCACTTTTCTGTGGTGGAAAGTTCTGGAATCTGCGTGGATCCACAAAATTCCACCCACCCCGCATTCCCCAAAGTCTTCCAAGAAAAATGGTACCTCAATGTGTGGGTAGGGCCTAGTGCCCGCGACAGGAAACAGCACAAAACACAATGTGGACACACCACATTTTCACAGTGAAAATGACCCTTTTTTTGAAAAGTGCTTAGCTGTAGTTTTTTAACCCCAGCTCTGCCGGCACCTAGGGAAACCTAGCAAACCTATACATTTTTGAAAACTAGACACCCAGGGGAATCCAGGATGGGGTGACTTGACTGGCTCTCACTAGGTTCTGTTACCCAGAATACCTTGCAAACCTAAACAATTGTAAAAAAAAACACATTTTCCTCACTTTTCTGTGGTGGAAAGTTCTGGAATCTGCGTGGATCCACAAAATTCCACCCACCCCGCATTCCCCAAAGTCTTCCGAGAAAAATGGTACCTCACTTGTGTGGGTAGGCCTAGTGCCCGCACCAGGAAACGACGCAAAACGCAACGTGGACACACCCCAATTTCACTGTGAAAAATGACCCTTTTTTTGAAAAGTGCTTAGCTGTAGTTTTTTAACCCTAGCTCTGCCGGCACCTAGAGAAACCTACCAAACCCACACATTTCTGAAAAGTAGACACATGGGAGATTCCAGGGAGGTATGGTTTGCGTGGATCCCCCAATGTTTTCTTACCCAGAATCCCCCAGAAACCTGAAATTTTGCTGAAAAAAAATCACTTTTTTCACACATTACTGTGTGGGAAAGTTGTGGCATCACCGGGCTGACACAAATTTCCACCATCCAGCATTCCTCAGGTCTCCCGATAAAAATGGTGCCTCACTCGGGTGGGAGGCCCAGTACTCATGACAGGCAAGGGCCCAAAACGTATTGAGGCGACATCAAAAATGCCTATCACAAAACGACCTAGCAGGAGGTCCCATGACTTTTGGCCCGGCTCGGCGGCCACCTAGGAAACCTAGCAAACCTAAACATTTCTGAAAAGTAGACACCCGGGGATTCCAGGGAGGTATGGCTTGCGTGGATCCATCAACGTTTTCTTACCCAGAATCCTCTGCAAACCTGAAATTTTGCTGAAAAAAATCACTTTTTTCACACATTTTTGTGGGAAAGTTGTGGCATCACCGGGCTGACACAAATTTCCTACCAACCAGCGTTCCCTCAGGTCTCCCGATAGAAATGGTGCCTCACTCGGGTGGGAGGCCCAGAGACGCGCAGGCAGGCAGGCCCAAAACGCATTGAGCGACATCAAAATTGCCTATCAGAAGTCGACCTGGTCTTGTAAGGGGTCCCATGACTTTTGGCCCGGGGCTCATGCGCCACCTAGGAAACCTAGCAAACCCACACATTTCTCAAAAGTAGACACTCGGGGATTCCAGGAGGCATGGCTTGCATTGATCCACCAATGCTTTCATACTAAAATCCCCTGCAAACCTGAAATTTTGCTGAAAAAAATCACTTTTTCACATATTTTTGTGGGAAAGTTGTAGCATCAATAGGCTGACACAAATTTCCTACCACCCAGCGTTCTCCCAGGTCTCCTGATAAAAATGGTGCCTCACTCGGGTGCGAGGCCCAAGTACGCGTGATCAGTGCAAGGGCCCAAAACTTATTGAGGCTACATCAAAATTGCCTATCAGAAAACGACCTGGTTTTGCAAGGGGTCCCATGACTTTGGCCCGGGCTCGGCGGCCACCTAGGGAAACCTACCAAACCCACACATTTCTGAAAGTAGACACCCGGGATTCCAGGGAGGTATGTCTTGCGTGGATCCACCAACGTTTTCTTACCCAGAATCCCTGCAAACCTGAAATTTTGCTGAAAAATCACTTTTTCACACATTTTTGTGTGGGAGATTGCGGCATCACTGGGATGACACTAAATTTCCTACATCCAGTGCATTCCCCAGGTCTCCCGATAAAAATGGTGCCTCACTCGGGTGGGAGGCCTGAAGCAGCGCGACAGGCAAGGGCCCAAAACTTATTGAGGCGACATCAAAATTGCCTATCAGAAAACGACCTGGTTTTGCAGGGGGTCCCATGACTTTTAGCCTGGAGCTCGTGGCCACCTAGGAAACCTACCAAACCCACACATTTCTGAAAACTAGACACTGGGATTCCAGGGAGGTATGGCTGCGTGGATCCCCAACGTTCTTACCTGAGAATCCCTGCAAACCTGAAATTTTGCTGAAAAATCACTTTTTTCACACATTTGTGTGTGGGAAAGTTGTGGCATCACCGGGATGACACAAATTTCCTACCACCCAGCATTCCCACAGGTCTCCCGATAAAATGGTGCCTCACTCGGGTGGGAGGCCCAAGTACCCGCGACAGGCAAGGGCCCAAAACATTTTGTGATAGGCAATTTCAATGTTGCCTCAATACGTTTTGGGCCCATGCCTGTCGCGCGTACTTGGGCCTCCTACCCGAGTGAGGCACCATTTTTATCGGGAGACCTGGGGGAACGCTGGGTGGTAGGAAATTTGTGTCAGCCTGGTGATGCCACAACTTTCCACACAAAAATGTGTGAAAAAAGTGATTTTTTCAGCAACATTTCAGGTTTGCAGGGGATTCTGGGTAAGAAGACGTTGGGGGATCCACGCAAGCCATACCTCCCTGGAATCCCCGGTGTCTTCTTTTCAGAAATGTGTGGGTTTGGTAGGTTTCCTAGGTGGCCGCCGAGCCCCGGGCCAAAGAGTCATGGGACCCCCCTTGCAAAACCAGGTCGATCTTGTGATAGGCAGTTTTGATGTTGCCTCAATACGTTTTGGGCCCTTGCCTGTCGCGCGCACTTGGGCCTCCCACCCGAGTGAGGCACCATTTTTATCGGGAGACCTGGGGAACGCTGGGTGGTGGAAATTTGTGTCAGCCCGGTGATGCCACAACTTTCCCACACAAAAATGTATGAAAAAAGTGATTTTTTCTGTAAAATTTCGGGTTTCTGGGGGATTCTGGGTAAGAAAACGTTCGTGGATCCACGCAAGCCATACCTCCCTGGAATTCCCGGGTGTCTACTTTTCAGAAATGTGTGGGTTTGGTAGGTTTCCTAGGTGGCCGCCGAGCACCGGGCCAAAAGTCATGGGATCCCCTTGCAAAACCAGGTCGTTTTGTGATAGGCTATTTTGATGTCACCTGAATACATTTTGGGCCCTTGTCTGTTGCGGGTACTTGGGCCTCCCACCCGAGTGAGGCACCATTTTAATCGGGAGACCTGGGGCAATGCTGGGTGGTAGGAAATTTGTGTCAGCCCAGTGATGCCACAACTTTCCCACACAAAAATGTGTGAAAAAAGTGATTTTTTCTGTAAAATGTCAGGTTTCTGGGGGATTCTGGGTAAGAAAACGTTGGTGGATCCATGCAAGCTCATACCTCCCTGGAATCCCCCGTGTCTAGTTTTCAGAAATGTGTGGGCTTTGGTAGGTTTCCCTAGGTGGCCGCCGAGCCCCGGGCCAAAAAGTCATGGGACCCCCCTTGCAAAACCAGGTTGTCTTCTGATAGGCAATTTTGATGTCGCCTCAATACGTTTTGGGCCCTTGCCTGTCGCGGGTACTTGGGCCTCCCACCCGAGTGATGCACCATTTTTATCGGGAGATCTGGGGGAACACTGGGTGGTAGGAAATTTGTTTCAGCCCGGTGATGCCACAACTTTCCCACACAAAAATGTGTGAAAAACGTGATTTTTTCTGCAAAATTTCAGGTTTCTGTGGGATTCTGGGTAAGAAAACGTTGGGGGATCCACGCAAGTCATACCTCCCTGGAATCCCCGGGTGTCTAGTTTTCCAAAATGTGTGGGTTTGGTAGGTTTCCTAGCTGGCCGCCGAACCCGGGCCAAAAACTCATGGGACCCCCATGAAACCAGGTTGGTTTGTGATAGGTAATTTTGATGTCACCTCACTAGGTTTTGGGCCCTTGCCTGTCGCGGTACTTGCCCCACCCACGCATGTGAGGTACCATTTTTATCGGGAGACCAGGGGGAGCAGAAAGGCTGTAATGGTGGCGGGGATGTGGGCATTGGCGTGCCCACTTCGGGCAGCCCCCACCCTAAAAACAAATGCGCAAAAAAAATCCCAGGCGTCAAGTGGGCTTTCTGATGCCCCCATCTACCCCCCAGGGGGGGCAGAAAGACTGTTATGGTGGCAAGGGCATGGGGGCATTGGCGTGCCCATTTTGGGCAGCCCCCACCCTAAACAAAATTGCACAAAAAAAAACCCTGGTATTTAGTGGGCTTTCTGCCCCCCCAGGGGGACAGATTGGGGGCTACTGCCCCCATCTGCCTCCCGGGGGGGGGCAGAAAGGCTGTAATGGTGGCAGCGGGGTGGGGGCATTGGCGTGCCCATTTTGGGCAACCCCCACCCTAAAAAACATTGCACAAAAAAAAATCCCTGGCGTTTAGTGGGCTTTCTGCCCCACCGGGGGGGCAGATTGGGGGCTACTGCCCCCATCTGCCTCCCAGGGGGGGCAGAAAGGCTGTAATGGTGGCGGGGGAGTGGGGGCATTGGCGTGCCCGTTTCGGGCAGCCCCCACCCAAAAAAAAACACTCCAAAAAAAATCCCTGGTGTTTAGTGGGCTTTCTGGCCCACCGGGGGGGCAGATTGGGTGCTGCAGCCCCCATCAGCCCCCCAGGGGGGGGCAGAAAGGCAGTAATGGTGACAGGGGGTGGGGGCATTAGCGTGCCCATTTCGGTCAGCCCCCACCCTAAAAAAAAATGCGTCCAAAAAAATCCCTGGTGTTTAGTGGGCTTTCTGCCCCCCCGGGGAGGCAGATTGGGAGCTACTGCCCCCATCTGCCCCCCAGGGGGGGCAGAAAGGCTGTAATGGTGGCGGGTGGGGTGGGGGCATTGGCGTGCCCATTTTGGGCAGCCCCCACCCTAAAACAAATAGCACACAAAAAAATCCCTGGCATTTAGTGGGCTTTCGGCCCCCCTGGGGGGGCAGATTGGGGGCTACTGCCCACATCTGCCTCCCAGGGGGGGCAGAAAGGCTGTAATGGTGGTGGGGGGTGGGGGGATTAGCGTGCCCATTTCGGGCAGCCCCCACCCTAAAAAAAATTACACAAAAAATAAATCCCTGGCGTTTAGTGGGCTTTCTTCCCCCTCCGGGGCGGCAGATTGGGGGCTACTGCCCCCATCTGCCTCCAAGGGGGGAAGAAAGGCTGTAATGGTGGTGGGGGTGGGGGCATTAGCGTGCCCATTTCAGGCAGCCCCCACCCTAAAAAAAATGCGTCCAAAAATCCCTGGTGTTTAGTGGGCTTTTCTGCTTCCCCCGGGGGGCAGATTGGGGCTACTGCCCCCATCTACCTCCCAGGGGGGAGAAAGGCTGTAATGGTGGCGGGTGGGGTGGGGGCATTGGCGTGCCCATTTTGGGCAGCCCCCACCCTAAAACAAATAGCACACAAAAATCCCTGGCATTTAGTGGGCTTTCTGCCCCCGGGGGCAGATTAGGGGCTACTGCCCCCATCTGCCTCCCAGGGGGGCAGAAAGGCTGTAATGGTGGCTGGGGGTGGGGGCATTGGCGTGTCTGCTGGGGCAGCCCCCACCCTAAAAAATGCACCAAATAAAAATCCCTGTTGTCTAGTGGGCTTGCTGCCCCCCGGGGGGCAGATTGGGGGCTACTGCTCCCATCTGCCCCCAGGGGGCAGAAAGACTGAACATTGGCAATTTGTTTGGGGAGCAAAAGCCCTTGCCCAAGGGGCCGCTCCCCTCCCTGGTGCCTTAGTGGGTGGATCCCTGCTTGGGGATCGCCCTCCTGGGGCGATCCCAAGTAGGGATCCACTGGGAGGGGTACCATTGGAAAGGGGAGATTCTCCCCTTTCCAATGATACCTCTCCCGTCTTCTACGTGCTCAGGGGCTGAGATAGCCCCTGAGCACGTAGAAAGTGAAACTGAAATGAGCCTAAAGGCTCATTTTAGTTTGTCTCAGTGAAGTGAAGTCAGGCGCGACGTGCGCGCTGATCTTCATTTCACTGAAAGGGAGGGAGCCCCGGGAGCTGGGGAAGCTCTTCCCCAGCTCCCGAGGCTGTGGGGAGAGAAAGGAAATCCTCTGCTGTCTGCAGCAGAGGGATTTCGTGCCCTGGCCTCATGACGGAATGGTTCCGTCATGAGCACAGGGGCACCGATGCTCATGACGGAACCATTCCATCATGAGCATCGAAGGGGTTAAATAACCGAAAACCCAAAACATAACATGTTTACTATTGAATAACCAAACAAAAAACAAAACGTGATGTTAATCTAAATGGCGAAGAGCATGAAAGGCAATAAATGTGCCAGCAGCTACTCAATGAATCTCTGAGTGTGCTGCAAAGTTCAAACACTCACCTTACGCAAAAAGTTGCAATGACGACATGGTGGCCGGTAAGAAATCTGTATGTGACCGCGCGCCATGTTTTACAAACTTAAATACGGGCTGGAGTATCGTCAACATAGTGACGTACACCGTCAATTACTAGTGGCATTCGGAATGTAAAAGAAGGAAGGCTAAACAAACGCGCCATCTTGGAGCGTTAAATTTATTCTAATGTGTATAATGTTACCACAAACCGTAAGAAACATATCTAAATATTTCACCAGATTGTGCCAGGCAAACATTGGGCCATGTTGAAATTCATGGTTTGCGGTAATAACACAGTAAGGGAGTAGTACGCCCTCCATCAATTCCAAAGGCAAACTGATCGCTAAATACAGCGCTACACTAAGAGTCCAAAATAAAAAAAGCAAATCATTGACAATAGTTCGATCGAAATTCGAAAATATTTCCCTATCAGAAAAGGCAAAAAGCCTATTTATTAAAGGAAGAGAGATCTTATTATAGGAAGAGATCACTATACACCTTAAGATAGTAAGTCCGAAACAAAATTATAATTTTTTGCAAAACGCTAACAAGACAGACCCAATCATAATGGTGGGTCATAGAGACACAGGATAAGGTGCATCGTAAATAGAGGTGGCACCTACCCAAAATTCAAAATCGAGATGTTACGGGCATATCTCCCTGTCAGTTATGGATCTCATCAAAGTAGGTGTTACCATCCATGCAATATACCAAAAGCACAGATTAATGGATTCCTTAGGGTTGACACGAAAAATAGATAGTAAAGTAAGCATAAAAGTTGTGACCCACCTTTTCGAGTAATTCATGTCAATAAGAATAAAAATGTCCTTAGACACCTCAAAGTGTAGAGCACATATCGAATTTCCATGATATCAAGGCAAGGGCTGGCAGGGTTTAGAGGCAAGAAATTGAATCTAATAACATACATAACGGAGCAAGAAAAGTGACAATTATTATCTATGCTATCCAGATTCATGTTATCTTTGGATAAAAATTCTGGTGATATTATACATTGGAGTATATGAATACTGTGGGTACATATGTGCACCTGATTCCTTGGTTATTTTTACTATAATATCGTTAAACTTCTAGTCACTCTTCAGTCTTTCCGGGGTTATACCTTATATTTTCCTTAATATATTGGTTATTTTTGTACACGCTATGAGTCTAACACACAGACATATCTGCCGGGTATTGCATTCGCATGGAGTTGAGTGGTAATTATATTCTTTTAAATAAAAATGCTTATTTATATTATGATTTTCAGAGAATGGGCTGGGACTGGATTTACTTTCCCCCAACCGTGAGTGTTTACTGTGGATAACCCCGTCATACATTGTATGGATCACCTTGGGACACTCTTCATTCTCATTAAATAAGGTGAGAAGTAGCTTGGATACTTTCTTTAGGGTATTCTAACTAATAATATCCTGTTATGGAATACCCTCTCTTTTCCTTTTTTGAGTTCCTGACATGTTATGATTGTATTTAATAGAGTTATCCTTTATTATAGAACTTTGACCGTGATAAACAGAAGGTCACTTGGTTGTGACATTAATATTTGGATCTTTTTGCTGCAAATCTCATTTTCGAATACTCATCAGTTATTCATTGAGGTGAGACCCCTTTTCCAATCTAACTCAGGGCCCCTATATCTTTCCCCCTCGTAGTATGTCTGTACAGTACGTTTCTTTTACTACAATACTCTTACTACTCTTAGTGGCTTTTTTAAACCTTGGTATCTCTGTCCTTTTTCTTTCCCACCACAGTACACTTAAGGGTAGGTTATATGGGTGATTTTAGGATATAATGTTTGTACTTTTCGATCATGTTTTTATTGAGAATATGTCTTGTGGGCTGTCCAGCGACTTTTTAGGATTGTATATGTGTATCATATTGTCCTATGTCTGATTTACATTTTGTCTTTTGTGAGATATGTGTAGTAATTTTATGGAATGTCATGTATATATTATTGTATACCGTAAATTTGTTGTGGTGTTCTTTGTGTATTTGTTTATTTATGTGTCAATTACATTGTGTGTTCTTATGTGATTGTTTCAGCCCTGAAGAAGTCCTTTCTTGAAAAGGGACGAAACGCGTTGGCTGAGTGCCTTTTTATATATATATATTTGGAATAAAGAAGATTGATGGATACAAGCTGTTCCTTTTGAATATTTCTTCTAGTGCACCTTCCTTTTTGAAGAATCTTCTTGCAACATTAGGACTTTGCAACGGCAAGTGCTGGAAGTTGATGCACAGGACATTGATTGTATAATAAGTAATAGGGATTTAAGTGCTGAGCCTTGGTCAGCCGTTGTTTGTGCTTTTTTTTATTAACCCTCCTGGAGCCCTGGCTGGGTTCGGGGAAGCAAAGGAGCCACCATCAGGACTTCCAGGGCGGCACGCCAACTGGTAGCGCCATTGGAAGGCATTGCACACGACCAAATGGCCGGCCCCGATTGACAGCCAACTCGGTCACACTGTGCCTTAACAAACAGGGCTCCCACTTGCCCTTGGAAGGGACCGGGGCTCTGCGGCCCGGGGCCTCAGAGCCCCACCAGGGCCTCAGGCACGGGGCTGTGAGGGGAGCCCCGAGAGGCCTCCCACCCGGGGTCCGAAGGCACCTTCACATGCAGGCGTAGCGGGGGGCCTCCCCAGGCCCAGTGGACCTGACTTGGGGCCTTGGCATTGGGGCAGACCGGGGGACGGAGCCCAGGGCGAGAGCGCCCGCCCAGAGGCCCTGTCGGACCTCATGTGCCCTGGACACAATAAGAAGGCCTCCGGGGCTCGCGGGACCCCGTCCCAGGTGCTTTTCCACGTGGTGGGCCAGAGGACGAAGCCCAGGATGGGGAGGCACCCACCCCAGGGCCCGTCGGGGCCAATGTCAGGACTCCTGATCCCAGTCAGGCAGGGGAAGCCTCCCTAGGCCTGATAGATCCCCCGTCCCGGGCCCTTGGCTGTGTGGCAGGCTAAGGGAATGGAGCCATGGGCAGGAGCACCCACCCCAAGACCCCGCGGGGCAACGGGGTCCCGGTCGGAGCTTCTGGACCCGGACACGAAGGGAAGGCCTCCCTAGGCTCACGGGACCCGGTCCTGGGTGCTTTGCTATGCGGTAGGCCGGAAGACGGAGCCAAGTATGGGGGGCCCTCACCCGGTCAGAGCTTCTGAACCCAGCCAAGCAGGGGAAGCCTCTCCGGGCCGGATGGAACTCTGTCCCGGGCCCTTGGCAGTGCGGCAGGCATTAGGATGGAGCCCAGGGTTGGGAGGTGGGGGGCTTGGGCCCGGTCGTTGCTCCCTGGGCCCAGAAAAAATAGTCATAACACTTGTTCTACCATCTTTGTACCCCTAGATTTTGGACCCTAGCTCAGCCAGCACCAAGGAAAACTTAGCCAACCGAGGGCTATCCAGGGTGGGCTGACTTGCGTGGCTCTCACCACATGTTATTACTCAGAATCCCTTGAAAACCGGAAACATTGACTATAAAAAACACATTTTCCTCACATTTCTGTTATGGAAAGTTCTGGAATCTGCAGGGAGCCACAAACTTACTTCCACCTAGCAGTCCCCCATGTCTCCCAATACAAATGGCAGGGGATGCTCTTCCCCTGCTTCCAAAGCTGGAAAAACAAAAGAGCAGATGGTTTTCCTGGACGTGTGCAGAGGACGTAATGGTTACATCCTTGCACACGGCCACCGTGGCGGAAGACGTGACCGTTATGTCCTTGTCACAGAAAGGGTTCAAAGAAAAGCAGTGTAGAAAAAAACATGGAGGCTGAAACTCTCCATTGCACTTTTAAAAGCCACGTTGTCTTCAGCTGTAAAAGTAAAACAAGAAAGGCCAAGTAGATTTATTTTTGCGGCCTGGTTAGGCTAACTTAAAAACACAAAATGAACATTAAACTTCTAATTATTCAAACCTGCTGTAGCATCTGCATGACAACAGCTTAGGTCGCATGGCGGAGGAGCTCTGCCAGGCGATCTTCTGAGCAGCCTTTCCACCCCTACAAAAACTCCCAGAAAACACATCTGCAAGCTGTTGAGAGGCGCCTAAACCCTGTGGGACGTACGCGAGTGATCTTACTTTTCAATGAGGCACATGTGGTGGAATTTTGGCAGCGACTTCCATTGCCAACCCGAGGAACAAAATAATGGACAGTTTTTCCGGCTGATTAATAGAGGATCTGTTGTGTTCTATATTCCATATTGTATTACATGCACGAGATTGCATGTGCTCATGTTTACTTTTGTAAACCTTGCTTCCATTCCACCTGTCCTTGCATTCCGTGTCCTGGACTGTTATAACAGTTTACTAGCGACGGCTGGAGTGGAAGGAAGGTCACAGAAGATTGCCTTGCTGTATCTGGTGTTTCAACTAATAAAGCTTATACTTTTAAAAGCTTTTACTTTACAATTTTGGCGACGAGTGTTGAAACACCATGAACCCTTCTCAGGAGCACCTTGTTTGGATTTCTATTTTCTGCAACTTTATACTCTGCGGATTTTCATCTTTTACGATTATTTCGCTGAACTGGATTGTGCCTCCTTGGTTTTTACTGAACTTATTGGATTCCCCCAGATTTAGGAAAGCTTGTTACCTTACTGCCGTTTTCCTTTGAGTTAAGCTCCAGCTGCATTATTTAATTGAAGACGTGCATTCGTGCGCTTCAACGGTATGATCTCTTCAAACCCGTAGGCAGAGTGTGGAATGCACAGCGGCAACCGGCGGTGTTCGTCCATGGATGGGAACTTCTCCTTGTGACATCCAGCTTGCAGTCACAACGTTCCTTGTGGCGAATACGTCAAGACGCTTCAGAGCGTGTCGCCATCTTGGGTTTATCGGAAGTGTGGTTTTTTAGGTCGAGCATTCGAGACCTCTTGTATATACTTTAGTATATACTTATTATATACTTCTATGTGTATGTACTTAGTGGGCTCTGGAGATCAGCCCTAGGACATGTCTGCTTCCGCTTAGGGACTTTTTTTTCTGTTCAACTGCCTCTATTTAACTGTCTTTATAGAAAACAACCAGCAGAGGTCAGTAAAATACCAGAATTGCTTTCTGCTGAGGGACTTTCTTTTTTTAAAATTTTTCTGGCAACTTCCTCTATTTAACTTTCTTGACAGAAAACGACCAGCATAGGTCAGTAAAATACCAGAATCACTTTAGCATTCTCTAGATTCCAGTCCATAGAAATTGTCTTCCAAGAGCACCCGTAGACAATAATATTTTTTTCAAATCTTGTATTTTCAGTGATATGACCACCGAAGGCCCTGATTTTATATTAAAAACAGCTGTGGACTATACCATTTCCCACTGAAAGGCAATATTTCTCTCCATGTATTCCCATACCTGGCGTGTCACGCAGTTTGGTGCTTACTTTCCCTCCATGTTAAAGAACAGTAGATGTTTCAGCACCCAGGCTAATGTGCTGCATAGCTAAATACATATAAGGTCCCAAAGGCGAGACCGATTGCATTGCAAATGCTTGTTTTCGCCTTGTGAAGCATTACTAGTGCGGTGATTACATCAAGACGCTTTCAAGCGTGCTGCCATTTTTAATCTATCGGAAGTTTTTTTTAGGAAAAGGTCAAGCAATACAAGCTCAAGAAGCTTTATTTCACTGCATCTGCTGTGATTTTATTGCAGTAAGTGTTCAATTTTTCAGGGAATTAATGCATCTTGGTTTGGAATCCTGTTTTTTTTTTGCAAGTAAAATTTATTGTGTGGATTAGCCCCCTGGGTGAAGAATTAAGTACTTACACCACGTTTTGGTTTCTCTTGCAATAACACTTTCACATGTGCCATCAATAAACTAGTCCCTTGGGTGAAGATTGTACACTGTGGCAGATTGTATATTCATACATTTTGTTGAACTTTTGAAACAGAATTTTGAGTTTCTACATATTACATATTGCTAAAAGTATTTAGAACGGTTATATCTTAAGTTTTACTTCTCATTATTGCAAGTCAGAATTTCACTCTTCAACCTCCACAAGCATTTTGGCCAGCTGGAGCAAGTCCCTGCATGAAATGGAATGAATGGAAGTCTTATTTCCTGAATTTCTTAGATACTATAGACAAAGATGAAAAAATGAAACCTGAAAGGAGAAAGAAACTGTTTACATTCCATAGGGCCAGAGAGGTTAAAAGCATTTAACCAAATGAAAAAAAGTACAGGAGGAGGGGATTTAAATGTATTTTTTGATCACAGCTCCACCTTATACGTGAGAAATCAGCTCTACCTTTTTCTGAGAAAGCAAGAACCTGAAGAAAGTGTTGATGAGTATGTCGCAGCACTCAAAAAATTAACCATTGATTGCAAATTTGATCATTTGGAAGAACAATTCATACGTGATCAGGTGGTCATCCATGCGTGTAACCCTGCTATACAGGAAAGGTTGTGGATAAATGGAGATGCTGCTTCAGAGGATATTTTTGCAATTGTGAGGAAGGCAGAACTCTCAAGTCGTAGTGCCAAAGCTCTAAAAGAGGGACATAAGGATAGTTCAGAGGAATGTGTGGGGAAAATTAAAAACAGGATTTTCAACAAAAATAAAAAAGATGGTGTGAAAAGTCAGGATCTCAATAAAAGAGATCAAGCTAGAGTGTTTGAAAATACAAAGAAAAAAGATGGTTTTAGGTGTTACAGATGTGACAGTGCTTCATGTTTAGCTTCAAATAAGGCTTGTCCAGCACTTAAACAAAGATGTTCCGTGTGTGGGGTGACCGGACATTTTGCAAAAGTTTGTAGAAAAAGGAAGAATTTTAAGGTTGTGTGGAGATGAAGGTACCTTTAGTGAAGAGGAAGACATTGTCACGAGGGTTATGCATTGTGGCATTAATGATTTGAATCAAGAAGAATCTTTTGTGTTGAATATCCATGATACTAATACTGGAGAAAAAAAGAAACCAGTTTGTATGATGTCGATAGGAGGTGTGGAAGTACAAATGTATGCTGACTCAGGCTCTCCATTCACTATAGTGAATGAAGATGTGTGGAATTCTAAGGGGCATATTATCAACGGCATGCGTTGAATATCGCAAATCGCGCTTAGCGCGATTTTGATTATCGCCGTCTATCGCTGGATTACATCGCCGTGTTAGCGGCGTATTAACAACGCTTAGCTCACAGGCGATGTACAAACCAGAGATAGACGGCGATAATCATCATTAGCGTGAGAAATCAAGCGATGATTTCACAGCGCTAATGAAAAGCTTGTTAAGATTGGAGTGTGGACTTAACCTGTCAACCCACCTCCCATACTAAACATGCTTAAGTCAGGTTTTGACCAGACGTTAGGATCCGGCGATAACCGCGGTTAGCGGGACTTTTAATATTGCTTCGCAAGACCGGGGCCGCCTTGTTAATACAGCGCTGTTGTGTTAGCGCCCTCTTTCATGTTGTATTTTTGAAGGAACGCCTACTTTGCATCTCATTAGCGATGTTTATCGCTGGCATGAGATGCGTTACAAAATCAGCTGCTAACATGCGCTAATGCATGTTAGCGACACCTTGTAAATAGGGCGATAAAAATATCGCCGCTTTAGCGGCAAAAAGTGCCGCTAAAGCGGCGATACTGCCCTTGATAATATGCCCCTAAATTTGTTAAGAAACTTGGATGCAAGGTAATAGAACCTGACATTAATCCAGAGGGATTTTCTGGTGAGAAGATCGATTTGATAGGGTTCAGAACCCTGGTCTTCAGATTTAAAAACATTGAGTCGATGGGAAAATTATACATTGCAAAAAAAGGGTCTGTCAGTTTTTGGTTGGAGGAATCAGAGAGATCTACATATAATTTGAATCCCAATAGTTCTGAACCAGTGATGGTAATCGATGACGGGGAGAGTGTTGGTGCAAGTATGTTAAAAAAAATTCCACAGGTGTCTAGTGGAAAAATCGGCAAGTTGATATATTTTGAACATTGCATCATTTTAAAAAATGACGCATGTCCTAAGGCACACAAGGTGAGGAATACACCAGTTCTCCTCCGGAAAGAGGTGGAAAGTGAGTTAGAGAAGTTAGTTGAAGCTGATGTTATAGAAAGTATTGATTCCTCTGAATGGATTTCTCCGGTTGTTGTGGCAAGGCGCAGTAATGGCAAAATCAGGATTTGCATTGATTTGCGCCATGTCAATAACAACATTGTTATAGATAGATTTCCCTTACATAAAATTTCAGAGATGCTGGCTTTAGTGAAGCATGCTCATTGGTTTTCTACTATAGACCTTTCAGCTGCATATCATCAAATTCTCCTAAAAGAGGAAAGCAAACCCATGACGGCTTTCATTACCCCGATGGGATGTTTTCAAAAGATTACCCTTTGGGCTAGCATCTGCTGCAGCCATTTTACAGAGGATTATGTACCAGTTGTTTGGGAAACATCCTACAGTAAAATGCTTTCAGGGAGATATTTTAGTTTTTGCTAAAGACAGGTCAGAACACGATAAAGCCCTGGAGGATGTTTTGGAAGTACTGGAGAGGCACGGTTTGACTGTTGAACATTCAAAATGTAAATTTGCTGTTCGCTTGGTTACTTATTTGGGCCATGTGTGGTGAAGGGGTAGCGACTAAACCCAAGATTGTGGAGGCAATTCTCAATGCGCCCCATCCCACCAATAAAGATGAGCTCAGATCCTTTTAAGGACTAATTGAAGTTTTTAATAAGTTTGTAAAAGGATTTTCAGGCAGAGTGTATGCTATAAGACAACTGTTGAAAAACAAGGTCAAATTTGTTTGATCTGAGGAGTGTAAGAAAGAGTTTTTGGTTGTCAAAAAAGCTATTGCAGAGGCTCCAGTGCTTAAAGGATTTGATCTAGAGTTGAGGAACATAGTCACTGTGGATGCCAGCAATAAAGGTTTGGGAAGTGTCTTATCCCAAATTGATGAAGGGGGAAAAGAATTGATCATAGCTTATGCTTCGTATGCAATGTCACCTGCTGAAGAGAAGTTTTCTGTCATCGAAAAGGAGATTCTCGCGTTTGGGGTTTGGAACATTTCCGTTCGTTTATCTCGGGCAAACAGTGCACTGTCCGCACTGATCAAAAACCCCTCGTGAAACTTTTGACCACAGAGGGGCTATTCAATGCATCCGCTAGGATAGCAAGGATGTCGATATGCCTTCAGGATTTTGTTTACAGTATGGAGTATGTTCCGGAAAAAGCAATGTGCTGGCTGACTTCCTTTCTTGTATGCCCACTGACATACTAGAATGTGAATTGAATGCATGGGATGATTTAAGTGTAGCACTTATCCATGACCAAGGATCTCCTAGAGTACCTGAAGAGATTTGGAGGAAGGAGGATTTGGAGGATAATACAGTGCAAAAAATAATTGAATGGATTGAGCATGGCTGGCCTAAAAAAGCTTGTGTGGATAAGCATTTGAGTTGCATGTGGGAAATAAGATGCAAACTATCTGTGAACAACGGAACAATTTTTAGAGGCGAGAGGGCAGTTCCTCTGACCTCCCTTAGAAGTTGCGTGTTGAACATGTGTCATGATGGGAATTTTGGTGTCGTGAAAATCAAACAAAGGGTAAAAACTTGGTATTGGTGGCCTGGAATGGATTTCGATGTGGAAAGACTAGTCAGGAATTGCATGTTGTGCGGGAACGCAGACAAATCCCTAAAAACGTTAAGGTCAAACATGTGTGAACCATGTATCCCTGAGACACCCTGGCACACTGTAGCTGTGGACATTAGGGGGCCCGTGGGCACACTTTCTAGATACATCATTACAATGATGGATGTGTTCTCAAAGTGGCCTGTGATTAAAATAGTAGAAAATATAGACTCTATTGAAGTACTCAAATTTATGGACAGTGTTTTTGTGAATGAAGGTATACCAACACAAATTGTCAGTGACAACGGAGTACAGTTCAAATCCAATGTCACTAGGAACTATTTTGAGAAGTTAGGTATAAAACCTAGAACTACTTCTCTTTACAATCCTTGCAGGAATGAATTAATTGAGAGATGCAATAAAGTGTTGTAGGATGCCATACAGTTAGGAAGCAAAGGTGGCATGAATTGGGAGAATCAAGTTCAAAAGCCTGTGTGGACTTACAGAACAACTATCCATGATGGTCTGGGCGTTACACCTTTTGAAGTAATGCGTGGTAGGCACGCAAGAACTAAGTGTAACCCAGAATGGTTAATACATAGCACTGATTCTAAAGTCTCCATGAGTGAAATGAGGAAGAGGTTGATTGATAAACACCATGATTATAAGAGTTCTTATGATGTCAAGAGAGGGTCCAAACAAGTGGAACTCTGTGAAAGAATGTCGGTAAAGGTGAAATTGCCATGGAAAGTCAAAAAGGTAATAGAAGTTCTGCGCAATGCAGTTCATCTTAGTGATGGCAACGTTTGGAACCTCAAAAGGATTGCGATTCTAAAGGGAAGACATGGGATGTATCTAGGAGATTTAGAGCAATCAAGAGAAGATGATTTTTACAAAGCATACCCAAAAACTTTTCAATTGGGTTTGGATGAAGATCTAGAACCTGATCAAGTGGGACAGAGTGATTCTACTGCAGTTTCTAATAGAGGGGTGGTGGAAGAACAAATGGAGATTACTCCAAGGGGGATATTCTCAAGAACGTGCGATAATCATCGCCAAAAAAGGCTAACGCACGTTTTCATATCGCCGTCTATCGCGGGAAAATAACTCTGTGTCAACTTTGTATTCCCAACACGGCTGTAACATGCGATAGTCTCCCGATAGCGCATCAAATGTCCGCGATACAACTACCGCGACAGCGATAAAAAAGGAAACCCGAACGTGTAAAAAGTTGCGATGGGCCCAACCGCAATAGAAAAATCGGCGACAAGCAGCGCCAGGCTTGCAATTCCCACGCCAGGCGGGAAAATCACAACAAAAGCAGAAGAAAAAAACACAAACAAAAACAAAACAACTGCGAAGCACAATGGAGGTAGCCGGAGCAGGAACAGAGGACGAGCAGAACCCCACAAGCCCCCCGGAGGACCAGGCCGGGACCTCGGGTCAGGGAAGGGCAAGGACAGGAAGAAGAGGAAGATGCGGTTCAGTCCGCAGGAAAACAGGATCCTGATAACGGAGGTGATGAAATACCATCAACAACTGTTTGTCACCTCCAATGTGTCATTGGCAACAAAAAATGGAATATGGCAGTCCATCGTGGACAAGGTGAATGCAATCGGAGTGCTGAGGAGGACAATGGAAGAGGTCAAGAGGAGCTGGAATGATGTGAAGCGCAAAACCAAGCAGAAACTCGCCAACAACCAGAAGGCAGCAATGCAGACTGGAGGTGGGAGTCCAGCGCCACAGGAGGAGCTGGACGAGATGGAGGAAATGGTCTCCACAGTCATCAGTGTGGAGACGGTGGCAGGAGTTGGGGGACCGGACACTGCTCGACAGGAGCCGACACAACAGCAACAGGGTGAGTAACGCACCAGGGACTGGGGGACGGGGGAGATGGGCACAATGCCACACATGCACAATTAAGCATAGCACAGTGCACACCCACGATTACTCTGGAGCATGTCCCTGATCCCCTTGGCACACTGCAGCACACCTAGAAACTGCAAGTAGGCCCCCGTCGACTACGTGCCCAGAGGGGGCCCTCCCCACACATCACTAATCTCACAACAAACCCATGCACAAGTACAAACACACATCCGTGATGTTGTCGAAATGTCCACTGTCCCGCATCAAATAGGCAGCTCCTCCCAAACAGTCACAATGTACATTGTCATGCAGTTTGTATGTAAACTTGTACAATGCTTCAACATACATGTGAAAACAATGTTAAACTGCATCTCCCCTTTACATTGCAGAGGGTGAATCAACACCTCCTGCAGAGCAGCCGGTATACCTCTTCACTGATGATGAAGAGGACCACTCCTCCATCGACACCGACGCCCTCCAACGGCTCATGGACAGCTTCGGCACCCCACCTCCAGGAGCAGGGCAGCCCAGCTGCATCGAGGAAACCCCACCCCCTGTACAGACCACACAGCAGGAAGCACCCACCACTATGGCTGTCTCCCAGGACCACCACGAACAACACATGGCCTTCCAACGCCGTGTGTTAGGGTGCCAGGAAAAGATGGCTGATCAGGTGCAGGTGGGGTTCAACCTCATGGCAGCCAAACTAGATGCCATACGTGGGTGTCTAAGTCCCATCAGGGACCACTTACACTCCCTAACGGACACCCAGAGTCCGCTCCATGCTCTCCAACGGACCATGGCTGACATCGCTGGAGTCCTGACTCTGAGACAAGAACAACTGCCTAGTCAGAGTGGCTCCAGCGATGTCAGCCGGGAGTTGGAACACATGCGGAGGTTCATGGAGAACAGGGAGCGGATGCAGGCAGAAAGAATGGCCTCCACGGCTGCCCACCAGCGAGATGTAGCTGGGATCTTCCATGCCCTGCAGACCCTCATCATGGCATTGCTGCCACAAGGCCTGGCGCCGATGAATGCTGCTGCTGCCTCTACATCCACATCTTCGCCCCCTGATGTGTCAGTGCCTCACAGTGCGGCAGACAATCCACCTCCGGCCCCTGATGTGTCAGTGCCACACAGTGCTGCAGAGAAAACACCACCACCCACATGTGAGGCACATGAGACATCAGAAGACGAAGATGCGGATGAATCTGCCTTACTAGTAGTAAGGAAGCGGTAGCATTCTTCTCCGCCATATGGCCTGTTTCTGCTTGGTTCTGCCCTCTGCATCATCACCTTCCACTGTACCCCGCTGCACTCTGCGACACTCACCTTGGACCTCGACATGGACTGCCATATTCTGTTTGGTCACCAATGACACAGCTATCAGACTGCGGACTGAACTCCTCCTCTTCCGATGTACTTCCCTGAAGGACTCTGGCTGGCCCTCCAAGGGCCAACAATGTATAGTGGGGTTTGCATGGCCCTGTACTGCTCCAGCTACAACACTCCACTGAATGTGCATTAAACAATCAAATTCACACAGATGTGTCATGTCTATGATCATTCAAGTACGGAAGTATGGATGAATGTCGGGTCAGTGATTCCCCCTTACGTCCATGTTGCACATGTTGTGGGACTTGAGTCACAGGGTGCAACATTACCGATTGCGGACCGGGTGGTGCCGGCACCACATCGAGACACACGCATTAGTCACCTTCTTGTCCAGCCCAGAACGGAACCACGCCCAGAGCGCCGGGGTCATCATTCACACCCCTACACTGGACTGGCATACGCCAGGCCAGCCCACTCCGCTTACGCTTACAGGGGGGGCGACAATGCTACATGTCCCAGGTCTTCCCTGTAGTGATCTGCTGATCACAGGTCTAGTTGTCATCATGCCACAGCCACTCCCTGAGGGCTGGTTCACACCCACACCACACCCATCCAGCACATGCGTCACAGGACATGTGACCCTGCCAATAAAAGGGGCCGAGCGCACGTGCCCGAGGCCATTTCCACTATCTAGCTGAGTGTGTCCGTGTGGTCATTATTTATGCATGAGGGCCTCGAGCCCTACCACATCACATTCCCCACTGCCAGAGGTGACATGATGGCATCCGCACGACGAGACTCAATCATAAAGGGCCCATGACTTGAGGTGCACAGAGTTGGTGGCATCCGAGGCACTTAGGCCGGCACGGGCCTACCGCCACACGACGGTGACTTGAGGTGCACAGAGTTGGTGGCATCCGTGGCACTTTGGCCGGCACGGGCCTACCGCCATGGGACGGTGACTTGCGGTGCACTGAGTTAGTGGCACCAGAGCTGAGTGGGTGTGCAGCCTGCGATGATGCGTAGGCCTCGATACGCCGTCCTGCCAATCAAGATTCGGCGTGAATTGTGATCCCAGCTGGACCGCAGTGTACGCCGAGGGCAGCAGGCTGCACAGACATGACTCCACGGCGCGGTGCTGCAGGGTGCGCTGGCGCCCTGTGGCGTGGAATCCAGCGATCTGCTGAGGAGGTTGCACCGGAACGTGGTGGGCCCTCTTGGAGACACGCCGGTGGCAGCAGGTGAGCATTGAGGCCTGGGTGCGCAGGGGCGGGCACTCATCGCTGGTTGGCGGACTGGTCTGGGGACCAGGGCTGGGGTGCAGCATGCGCACAGGATCGCGTAGGCACCACCGGTCACGGCGGCGCCCTCGTGGCTGGGTGGGGGGAGTGAAGGTGCTGGGGTATCAAGCTGATACAAACCGTGATGCTTACAGGTATGGAGTAATCTCTGCATCATGAGACCGTAACAGAAGTTAGTGTGACCGTAACCTTCCTTTTCTTTCCTACGAAGGTTACAGCCACACATACTTCTGTTACGGTCTTTTTGTGCAGGATTTGTCATTCCTGTGAGCATTCCGGTTTGCCCAAGTGCTATACACTGTACCAGATTAGGTTTGTGACTATACGGATGCTTGACCATTGTCACCATTTGTCCAACAGGTTTCTGGATACTGACTTCCGGAGTATGGAATGGTATTGGGGAGTTCCCGCAGCATATGCAGTTACTTGAATCCACACGTTGCCCTGATGAAGTTCCTCACGTTGGGCGTTGGCTGTGCTTTTCAGTATTGTTTATTGTTGTATTTGTAATAAAGGACTGTTTTTACACTACTGTTGACTACTGGACTTCATGACCGTGCGCACCCCCATTTCAGTTACTACAGTTTTGGATCTGGGGCACAGTGGCGTCTGCCAACGGCTGGCGTTCGGGGTTGGTTGCGCAGGAACACTACAAAGTTGGAACTGTCGTGTGATGCGGTGACAGGGGCCCGCTCGTTGCTATTGTGGACATGCATCCATGACATGGGTGAGGACGTATGTTAGGGCTGGCTGTGAGACTCCTCCGACTCTGGCAGTTGTTGTTTGGGAGGTACCAGGGGCCAACAGGTGCAGCACAGCCAGCAGCTTCGTCTGCGGAGGGATGGTGGTTGTCCGCCGTGTTGGTACCTTCAGCCTGTGGGCAATGTGGGTCAGGATGCGGAGGATGGTTGTCCTTTTGTGCCTGTAGTGGGCAATGACTTCCTCTGGCGTTGAGTCTCTGAGGCTGGTGGGTTTTGGGAACGTCCGCTGTCCTGTTCTGCGCTGCCTCTGTGGTAGTCAGGGGGGGAAGGGGGATGCTGGGGGTGGTTGACGTGGGTGTTGTGGCCCTCTTGGGTCTCCAGGCTGCACGATCATTGTCTCCATGGCATCTGTTGGTCTTCAGATGTAGCTCTGGGCTGGGCTCCCTTTCTACTGCAGTTTGTCGTCCTGCTTAACACCAGTAAAAGGCAGGTGTTAAATCCCTGCTGCTAACGCGCCTTATCACCTGTTTTTGGATCGCATCGCAGATCTGGCTGGTCGTTGTGAATGTCGCGAAGTGGTGTTTTCGTGTGTTTTTGCACGGGACCGCCTACTCTGCATATCATTAGCGTTAGTTTTCTCTCTCATCCGTGGCGATGTTTTTTGCGGCAGCTATCGCTGGAAAACTGGCGATGTGGTCAGTTTGCACCAGCTTGGGAATGGGGCGATAATTCTTTCGCCACTTTTGCTGCGCTAAAGTGGCGATAAGTCCTTGAGAATATGCCCCCAAGTTTGTCAGAGAGTAGCAGTGTGGTGAACGATCAAGTTGATGAAGCTAGTGGTGCCTTTAGGAGTAATCAAAGCACAGGAGAAAAGAATCCTGAATCAACCAATGAACATGGTAGGGTCTTATCTAAAGAAGGGGGTGAGAGTGCACACCGGTTTCTTCCATATTTCATCCTTTAGTATTTTCAACGTTTAATCTGTTTGCGTGCAGCCCGGTTTTTAACGTGATCTGCCCAGACACGTGCTTATGAGACATTTGAAAAAAGGGGCGAGGTGACGCCCCAATGCCGGACGCACAGCGTTGCTTCATCCATGACACAAATACCACAATTATTCCAATTTCTCAAAATTTTATTCCATTTTTATCCACTTCTTTTTAAATTCATTGCTTGTACTCCAGTCACATGAGAGACACTTATTCACTTATTCACTGTATCCTAAATGCTGTCGATTCGCCCATCCAGGCTTTATTCTGAAGCACGGAGTGTGCATAAGTGATCCTCAAAGGTTAATCTGTGTTACCCAATGCATTTCGGGCCGTACCTGGCCCATCGTCAGGGGTTATCTACAAATTCAAAACATTCCTGTTACTGTGTTTTTTTAATCTGCCTAAACATAATACAACGGTATTCCTATTGTTAAAAATACGACTCACGCCGCAATCAACGTCTGCCCACTGAATTCATTAACTGCCTTTTTCCCAGAACAGTCTCTCCCCAACTGCCACAAATGCATGTGTTACCCCACCACTATTCAAGATATCACTCCTTGATACCTGTTCGTGTTTAACAAAAACCCTTTCAAAACACATTGTTCCTCCCGCAAAACTTTATCCAAAGGAGCCCATACCTTAACAGACTGTTTTCTATCGTGTTCGAAATCCTTCTGGTGCCCGCTTCCTCCTCACTCTACTTAAACACCTGTGGCGAATCCCCGCCCCTTCGTGCTTTACCAATTGACATCCTGCAATACTTTGACCTCCAGAGCCCATAGTGCACTACGAAAACTATAGAGTTGATCCCTGTTTTATATTTGTACCCGATCATGTTCTTGCACTAGCACAATTCAATTTTTATGCTCATATTCACTAAACATATCTTGATGACTTATTTGTACCTGAAACTAATGTGTGCACCCTATCTGTACCCCTGTCAATCTGTAGTTCTCAAACACCTCCCCAATCTGTCACTAAGCTTATTTCATTTGTAAAAACTTTTCTGTTTAGCGAAACCCCTCCCTTCCAAATCGCCCTCTCACGAAAGCTAACGCACCTCTTTATCCATCAAGTTCCACAATGCATTACGTTCACCATCATCTCCTTTTACAATCTAGTTCTTATCCGCCATTTCTATATGCTCTAACAACACACTATATCTTGACTGTCCCAATATTTATACTTGAATTCCCCACCCACCCGCAGTTGTCATTTGTAACGTTGATTAAAAACTATTCAGTGAGTCATTTTAACATGAATTTACACATTAACCGTTGATAACAAATATGCCATGAGTTCAACCAACAATCCTCCATGGTATGTCTCGAAAAATTGTTCATGAAAATCCCTTTGGGGAAATGTTTGACAATAGTCTCTCCTGTGACAAGGTAATTTTTATGCAAGGTTCTTCATTATAATCCATGGGTGCTCCTCGTCAAAATGGGCAAATGGTAATACTTCAAAAGAAGGGGGTGAGAGTGCACACCGGTTTCTTCCATATTTCATCCTTTAGTATTTTCAACGTTTAATCTGTTTGCGTGCAGCCCGGTTTTTAACGTGATCTGCCCAGACACGTGCTTATGAGACATTTGAAAAAAGGGGCGAGGTGACGCCCCAATGCCGGACGCACAGCGTTGCTTCATCCATGACACAAATACCACAATTATTCCAATTTCTCAAAATTTTATTCCATTTTTATCCACTTCTTTTTAAATTCATTGCTTGTACTCCAGTCACATGAGAGACACTTATTCACTTATTCACTGTATCCTAAATGCTGTCGATTCGCCCATCCAGGCTTTATTCTGAAGCACGGAGTGTGCATAAGTGATCCTCAAAGGTTAATCTGTGTTACCCAATGCATTTCGGGCCGTACCTGGCCCATCGTCAGGGGTTATCTACAAATTCAAAACATTCCTGTTACTGTGTTTTTTTAATCTGCCTAAACATAATACAACGGTATTCCTATTGTTAATAAATACGACTCACGCCGCAATCAACGTCTGCCCACTGAATTCATTAACTGCCTTTTTCCCAGAACAGTCTCTCCACAACTGCCACAAATGCATGTGTTACCCCACCACTAATCAAGATATCACTCCTTGATACCTGTTCGTGTTTAACAAAAACCCTTTCAAAACACATTGTTCCTCCCGCAAAACTTTATCCAAAGGAGCCCATACCTTAACAGACTGTTTTCTATCGTGTTCGAAATCCTTCTGGTGCCCGCTTCCTCCTCACTCTACTTAAACACCTGTGGCGAATCCCCGCCCCTTCGTGCTTTACCAATTGACATCCTGCAATACTTTGACCTCCAGAGCCCATAGTGCACTACGAAAACTATAGAGTTGATCCCTGTTTTATATTTGTACCCGATCATGTTCTTGCACTAGCACAATTCAATTTTTATGCTCATATTCACTAAACATATCTTGATGACTTATTTGTACCTGAAACTAATGTGTGCACCCTATCTGTACCCCTGTCAATCTGTAGTTCTCAAACACCTCCCCAATCTGTCACTAAGCTTATTTCATTTGTAAAAACTTTTCTGTTTAGCGAAACCCCTCCCTTCCAAATCGCCCTCTCACGAAAGCTAACGCACCTCTTTATCCATCAAGTTCCACAATGCATTACGTTCACCATCATCTCCTTTTACAATCTAGTTCTTATCCGCCATTTCTATATGCTCTAACAACACACTATATCTTGACTGTCCCAATATTTATACTTGAATTCCCCACCCACCCGCAGTTGTCATTTGTAACGTTGATTAAAAACTATTCAGTGAGTCATTTTAACATGAATTTACACATTAACCGTTGATAACAAATATGCCATGAGTTCAACCAACAATCCTCCATGGTATGTCTCGAAAAATTGTTCATGAAAATCCCTTTGGGGAAATGTTTGACAATAGTCTCTCCTGTGACAAGGTAATTTTTATGCAAGGTTCTTCATTATAATCCATGGGTGCTCCTCGTCAAAATGGGCAAATGGTAATACTTCAAAAGAAGGGGGTGAGAGTGCACACCGGTTTCTTCCATATTTCATCCTTTAGTATTTTCAACGTTTAATCTGTTTGCGTGCAGCCCGGTTTTTAACGTGATCTGCCCAGACACGTGCTTATGAGACATTTGAAAAAAGGGGCGAGGTGACGCCCCAATGCCGGACGCACAGCGTTGCTTCATCCATGACACAAATACCACAATTATTCCAATTTCTCAAAATTTTATTCCATTTTTATCCACTTCTTTTTAAATTCATTGCTTGTACTCCAGTCACATGAGAGACACTTATTCACTTATTCACTGTATCCTAAATGCTGTCGATTCGCCCATCCAGGCTTTATTCTGAAGCACGGAGTGTGCATAAGTGATCCTCAAAGGTTAATCTGTGTTACCCAATGCATTTCGGGCCGTACCTGGCCCATCGTCAGGGGTTATCTACAAATTCAAAACATTCCTGTTACTGTGTTTTTTTTATCTGCCTAAACATAATACAACGGTATTCCTATTGTTAAAAAATACGACTCACGCCGCAATCAACGTCTGCCCACTGAATTCATTAACTGCCTTTTTCCCAGAACAGTCTCTCCCCAACTGCCACAAATGCATGTGTTACCCCACCACTATTCAAGATATCACTCCTTGATACCTGTTCGTGTTTAACAAAAACCCTTTCAAAATACATTGTTCCTCCCGCAAAACTTTATCCAAAGGAGCCCATACCTTAACAGACTGTTTTCTATCGTGTTCGAAATCCTTCTGGTGCCCGCTTCCTCCTCACTCTACTTAAACACCTGTGGCGAATCCCCGCCCCTTCGTGCTTTACCAATTGACATCCTGCAATACTTTGACCTCCAGAGCCCATAGTGCACTACGAAAACTATAGAGTTGATCCCTGTTTTATATTTGTACCCGATCATGTTCTTGCACTAGCACAATTCAATTTTTATGCTCATATTCACTAAACATATCTTGATGACTTATTTGTACCTGAAACTAATGTGTGCACCCTATCTGTACCCCTGTCAATCTGTAGTTCTCAAACACCTCCCCAATCTGTCACTAAGCTTATTTCATTTGTAAAAACTTTTCTGTTTAGCGAAACCCCTCCCTTCCAAATCGCCCTCTCACGAAAGCTAACGCACCTCTTTATCCATCAAGTTCCACAATGCATTACGTTCACCATCATCTCCTTTTACAATCTAGTTCTTATCCGCCATTTCTATATGCTCTAACAACACACTATATCTTGACTGTCCCAATATTTATACTTGAATTCCCCACCCACCCGCAGTTGTCATTTGTAACGTTGATTAAAAACTATTCAGTGAGTCATTTTAACATGAATTTACACATTAACCGTTGATAACAAATATGCCATGAGTTCAACCAACAATCCTCCATGGTATGTCTCGAAAAATTGTTCATGAAAATCCCTTTGGGGAAATGTTTGACAATAGTCTCTCCTGTGACAAGGTAATTTTTATGCAAGGTTCTTCATTATAATCCATGGGTGCTCCTCGTCAAAATGGGCAAATGGTAATACTTCAAAAGAAGGGGGTGAGAGTGCACACCGGTTTCTTCCATATTTCATCCTTTAGTATTTTCAACGTTTAATCTGTTTGCGTGCAGCCCGGTTTTTAACGTGATCTGCCCAGACACGTGCTTATGAGACATTTGAAAAAAGGGGCGAGGTGACGCCCCAATGCCGGACGCACAGCGTTGCTTCATCCATGACACAAATACCACAATTATTCCAATTTCTCAAAATTTTATTCCATTTTTATCCACTTCTTTTTAAATTCATTGCTTGTACTCCAGTCACATGAGAGACACTTATTCACTTATTCACTGTATCCTAAATGCTGTCGATTCGCCCATCCAGGCTTTATTCTGAAGCACGGAGTGTGCATAAGTGATCCTCAAAGGTTAATCTGTGTTACCCAATGCATTTCGGGCCGTACCTGGCCCATCGTCAGGGGTTATCTACAAATTCAAAACATTCCTGTTACTGTGTTTTTTTTATCTGCCTAAACATAATACAACGGTATTCCTATTGTTAAAAAATACGACTCACGCCGCAATCAACGTCTGCCCACTGAATTCATTAACTGCCTTTTTCCCAGAACAGTCTCTCCCCAACTGCCACAAATGCATGTGTTACCCCACCACTATTCAAGATATCACTCCTTGATACCTGTTCGTGTTTAACAAAAACCCTTTCAAAATACATTGTTCCTCCCGCAAAACTTTATCCAAAGGAGCCCATACCTTAACAGACTGTTTTCTATCGTGTTCGAAATCCTTCTGGTGCCCGCTTCCTCCTCACTCTACTTAAACACCTGTGGCGAATCCCCGCCCCTTCGTGCTTTACCAATTGACATCCTGCAATACTTTGACCTCCAGAGCCCATAGTGCACTACGAAAACTATAGAGTTGATCCCTGTTTTATATTTGTACCCGATCATGTTCTTGCACTAGCACAATTCAATTTTTATGCTCATATTCACTAAACATATCTTGATGACTTATTTGTACCTGAAACTAATGTGTGCACCCTATCTGTACCCCTGTCAATCTGTAGTTCTCAAACACCTCCCCAATCTGTCACTAAGCTTATTTCATTTGTAAAAACTTTTCTGTTTAGCGAAACCCCTCCCTTCCAAATCGCCCTCTCACGAAAGCTAACGCACCTCTTTATCCATCAAGTTCCACAATGCATTACGTTCACCATCATCTCCTTTTACAATCTAGTTCTTATCCGCCATTTCTATATGCTCTAACAACACACTATATCTTGACTGTCCCAATATTTATACTTGAATTCCCCACCCACCCGCAGTTGTCATTTGTAACGTTGATTAAAAACTATTCAGTGAGTCATTTTAACATGAATTTACACATTAACCGTTGATAACAAATATGCCATGAGTTCAACCAACAATCCTCCATGGTATGTCTCGAAAAATTGTTCATGAAAATCCCTTTGGGGAAATGTTTGACAATAGTCTCTCCTGTGACAAGGTAATTTTTATGCAAGGTTCTTCATTATAATCCATGGGTGCTCCTCGTCAAAATGGGCAAATGGTAATACTTCAAAAGAAGGGGGTGAGAGTGCACACCGGTTTCTTCCATATTTCATCCTTTAGTATTTTCAACGTTTAATCTGTTTGCGTGCAGCCCGGTTTTTAACGTGATCTGCCCAGACACGTGCTTATGAGACATTTGAAAAAAGGGGCGAGGTGACGCCCCAATGCCGGACGCACAGCGTTGCTTCATCCATGACACAAATACCACAATTATTCCAATTTCTCAAAATTTTATTCCATTTTTATCCACTTCTTTTTTAAATTCATTGCTTGTACTCCAGTCACATGAGAGACACTTATTCACTGTATCCTAAATGCTGTCGATTCGCCCATCCAGGCTTTATTCTGAAGCACGGAGTGTGCATAAGTGATCCTCAAAGGTTAATCTGTGTTACCCAATGCATTTCGGGCCGTACCTGGCCCATCGTCAGGGGTTATCTACAAATTCAAAACATTCCTGTTACTGTGTTTTTTTTATCTGCCTAAACATAATACAACGGTATTCCTATTGTTAAAAAATACGACTCACGCCGCAATCAACGTCTGCCCACTGAATTCATTAACTGCCTTTTTCCCAGAACAGTCTCTCCCCAACTGCCACAAATGCATGTGTTACCCCACCACTATTCAAGATATCACTCCTTGATACCTGTTCGTGTTTAACAAAAACCCTTTCAAAATACATTGTTCCTCCCGCAAAACTTTATCCAAAGGAGCCCATACCTTAACAGACTGTTTTCTATCGTGTTCGAAATCCTTCTGGTGCCCGCTTCCTCCTCACTCTACTTAAACACCTGTGGCGAATCCCCGCCCCTTCGTGCTTTACCAATTGACATCCTGCAATACTTTGACCTCCAGAGCCCATAGTGCACTACGAAAACTATAGAGTTGATCCCTGTTTTATATTTGTACCCGATCATGTTCTTGCACTAGCACAATTCAATTTTTATGCTCATATTCACTAAACATATCTTGATGACTTATTTGTACCTGAAACTAATGTGTGCACCCTATCTGTACCCCTGTCAATCTGTAGTTCTCAAACACCTCCCCAATCTGTCACTAAGCTTATTTCATTTGTAAAAACTTTTCTGTTTAGCGAAACCCCTCCCTTCCAAATCGCCCTCTCACGAAAGCTAACGCACCTCTTTATCCATCAAGTTCCACAATGCATTACGTTCACCATCATCTCCTTTTACAATCTAGTTCTTATCCGCCATTTCTATATGCTCTAACAACACACTATATCTTGACTGTCCCAATATTTATACTTGAATTCCCCACCCACCCGCAGTTGTCATTTGTAACGTTGATTAAAAACTATTCAGTGAGTCATTTTAACATGAATTTACACATTAACCGTTGATAACAAATATGCCATGAGTTCAACCAACAATCCTCCATGGTATGTCTCGAAAAATTGTTCATGAAAATCCCTTTGGGGAAATGTTTGACAATAGTCTCTCCTGTGACAAGGTAATTTTTATGCAAGGTTCTTCATTATAATCCATGGGTGCTCCTCGTCAAAATGGGCAAATGGTAATACTTCAAAAGAAGGGGGTGAGAGTGCACACCGGTTTCTTCCATATTTCATCCTTTAGTATTTTCAACGTTTAATCTGTTTGCGTGCAGCTCCGGTTTTTAACGTGATCTGCCCAGACACGTGCTTATGAGACATTTGAAAAAAGGGGCGAGGTGACGCCCCAATGCCGGACGCACAGCGTTGCTTCATCCATGACACAAATACCACAATTATTCCAATTTCTCAAAATTTTATTCCATTTTTATCCACTTCTTTTTTAAATTCATTGCTTGTACTCCAGTCACATGAGAGACACTTATTCACTTATTCACTGTATCCTAAATGCTGTCGATTCGCCCATCCAGGCTTTATTCTGAAGCACGGAGTGTGCATAAGTGATCCTCAAAGGTTAATCTGTGTTACCCAATGCATTTCGGGCCGTACCTGGCCCATCGTCAGGGGTTATCTACAAATTCAAAACATTCCTGTTACTGTGTTTTTTTTATCTGCCTAAACATAATACAACGGTATTCCTATTGTTAAAAAATACGACTCACGCCGCAATCAACGTCTGCCCACTGAATTCATTAACTGCCTTTTTCCCAGAACAGTCTCTCCCCAACTGCCACAAATGCATGTGTTACCCCACCACTATTCAAGATATCACTCCTTGATACCTGTTCGTGTTTAACAAAAACCCTTTCAAAATACATTGTTCCTCCCGCAAAACTTTATCCAAAGGAGCCCATACCTTAACAGACTGTTTTCTATCGTGTTCGAAATCCTTCTGGTGCCCGCTTCCTCCTCACTCTACTTAAACACCTGTGGCGAATCCCCGCCCCTTCGTGCTTTACCAATTGACATCCTGCAATACTTTGACCTCCAGAGCCCATAGTGCACTACGAAAACTATAGAGTTGATCCCTGTTTTATATTTGTACCCGATCATGTTCTTGCACTAGCACAATTCAATTTTTATGCTCATATTCACTAAACATATCTTGATGACTTATTTGTACCTGAAACTAATGTGTGCACCCTATCTGTACCCCTGTCAATCTGTAGTTCTCAAACACCTCCCCAATCTGTCACTAAGCTTATTTCATTTGTAAAAACTTTTCTGTTTAGCGAAACCCCTCCCTTCCAAATCGCCCTCTCACGAAAGCTAACGCACCTCTTTATCCATCAAGTTCCACAATGCATTACGTTCACCATCATCTCCTTTTACAATCTAGTTCTTATCCGCCATTTCTATATGCTCTAACAACACACTATATCTTGACTGTCCCAATATTTATACTTGAATTCCCCACCCACCCGCAGTTGTCATTTGTAACGTTGATTAAAAACTATTCAGTGAGTCATTTTAACATGAATTTACACATTAACCGTTGATAACAAATATGCCATGAGTTCAACCAACAATCCTCCATGGTATGTCTCGAAAAATTGTTCATGAAAATCCCTTTGGGGAAATGTTTGACAATAGTCTCTCCTGTGACAAGGTAATTTTTATGCAAGGTTCTTCATTATAATCCATGGGTGCTCCTCGTCAAAATGGGCAAATGGTAATACTTCAAAAGAAGGGGGTGAGAGTGCACACCGGTTTCTTCCATATTTCATCCTTTAGTATTTTCAACGTTTAATCTGTTTGCGTGCAGCTCCGGTTTTTAACGTGATCTGCCCAGACACGTGCTTATGAGACATTTGAAAAAAGGGGCGAGGTGACGCCCCAATGCCGGACGCACAGCGTTGCTTCATCCATGACACAAATACCACAATTATTCCAATTTCTCAAAATTTTATTCCATTTTTATCCACTTCTTTTTAAATTCATTGCTTGTACTCCAGTCACATGAGAGACACTTATTCACTTATTCACTGTATCCTAAATGCTGTCGATTCGCCCATCCAGGCTTTATTCTGAAGCACGGAGTGTGCATAAGTGATCCTCAAAGGTTAATCTGTGTTACCCAATGCATTTCGGGCCGTACCTGGCCCATCGTCAGGGGTTATCTACAAATTCAAAACATTCCTGTTACTGTGTTTTTTTTATCTGCCTAAACATAATACAACGGTATTCCTATTGTTAAAAAATACGACTCACGCCGCAATCAACGTCTGCCCACTGAATTCATTAACTGCCTTTTTCCCAGAACAGTCTCTCCCCAACTGCCACAAATGCATGTGTTACCCCACCACTATTCAAGATATCACTCCTTGATACCTGTTCGTGTTTAACAAAAACCCTTTCAAAATACATTGTTCCTCCCGCAAAACTTTATCCAAAGGAGCCCATACCTTAACAGACTGTTTTCTATCGTGTTCGAAATCCTTCTGGTGCCCGCTTCCTCCTCACTCTACTTAAACACCTGTGGCGAATCCCCGCCCCTTCGTGCTTTACCAATTGACATCCTGCAATACTTTGACCTCCAGAGCCCATAGTGCACTACGAAAACTATAGAGTTGATCCCTGTTTTATATTTGTACCCGATCATGTTCTTGCACTAGCACAATTCAATTTTTATGCTCATATTCACTAAACATATCTTGATGACTTATTTGTACCTGAAACTAATGTGTGCACCCTATCTGTACCCCTGTCAATCTGTAGTTCTCAAACACCTCCCCAATCTGTCACTAAGCTTATTTCATTTGTAAAAACTTTTCTGTTTAGCGAAACCCCTCCCTTCCAAATCGCCCTCTCACGAAAGCTAACGCACCTCTTTATCCATCAAGTTCCACAATGCATTACGTTCACCATCATCTCCTTTTACCGGGTGGGTGGGGAATTCAAGTATAAATATTGGGACAGTCAAGATATAGGGGTCGATTCCGATTCGGGCCGGAAAAAGCACCGACCGACTCGGATCCGGAAAAACTACCGACCGACACGTACCCGTGGCGCCCGACACGCCAAGTACGATGCAAGGCGCGAAAACTCCGACCGACACGTAACGAAACCAAGTCGACCGACCGAGCCGCACGGAAAACAGCAATCCGGCCGGAAAACACGCGAATCCAACCGACCGACACGCACCGGAACAACCGACCGAACGTACACGCTAACTCCAAACCGCTAAGTACGATGCAAGGCGCGAAAACCACGAGCGAGTCGGACGGAGGACAAGCCGGACGACCGACACGCATACAAAACCGAGCCGAAGCAACACAATACACCGCGACCGACGCGTACGCAGCATAGAAAACTGCACAAACACAGCGTGAACGAAACGGAGAACACCGTACGAGACCAATGCAGGGTCCGACTCGGTCACAAGAACGTTTCCAACACACACAAACAGCACAAAGGAAAAATCACCCAAAAAAGGCCAAACAAGCAATTACCAAGCCAATAAATACTGGGGGGGTGGGGACAGAGAACAAAGACACACCCACAACTCCACCTATATAAAGGACACAAATCACTACCATGAGCCTTTGCAAATGCCATTCCACTGCCAGCACCCAAGAGAAAGCAACCACACACCCACAGCTCATCCCTCACACAAGCCACACACCATCAGCACACCAACAAATACCTACCTCACATACACCCAGCAAAACACACACTCACACACCCTCACCTGCACACCAACACACACATCACTCACCATCACCACCCATCACCATGCCCCCAAGAAGAATCACAAGTTCCTAGATTGTGAATTGGAAGTCCTGGTAGACGAGATCCTCAGGGTAGAGCCACAGCTGTTTGGCACATTGGTCCAACAGACCCCCATGTCGCAGAAAACCAAGATGTGGGAGAGGATCATCAACAGGGTGAACGCACAATCACCATGTCTGCGCACAAAGACCGACATCCAGAACAGGTGGTATGACGTGCGCAGGAGGGTCCGGGAGCTGCTCAAGAAAGACTACCTCATCAGCCAATACACCGGCAGTGGCCCTCCTGCCAAGCCAGTATACCTCAGGCCCTGGGAGGAGAAGGTGCGGGCCATCCTTCCGCCAGTGAGCGTATATGGACTAGAGAACATCCCAGAGCCTGGTGAGTACAGAACAAATGTACACAATTTTCTGACACAAAACACACACACATCACTGTCAAGGGAGAGTCAAACCATGCACTCATAGCAATTACACAGCAACCAGAACAGAATCATCCCAAAATGTGTATGTCAGTCAGATAAACACAACACATGCCATCAAAAAAGTTACATCCAACCGTGCCATCACATGTACAAACACAACTACAACTACAGCTAGGCAGTGGCACAAATAGAACTAACAAACACATCCAGACATGTAGCCACCACAACAACACCAACACACAGTGAAGACCACTCAAAGGAAGGAATTCTGTGTATGCTGGCCAAGTCTGTGTAGCCAATAGCATCATGGGAGTCGCAGTCACACATATTGCCCCCCCACAACTGTCCCATCAACACCACCATGAACCATGCGCACATCACAGGGAGTGGAGAAGGACTCACAAGATGGCTGACACTGGCTACTGCTGTGGGGAGCACAAGGCCCTGCTGGCAAATGTGCACCAACAAACAGCAGGACACCACTGACTGACATCCTGAGAGACAACTTCCACTCCCTGCAATGCAAGCACGTTCCATGGTGGGATATCTGGCTGGCTGGGTGGGAAGGGGGACTTGCAGCACTGACTATACTCACCAGCACCTCCCCTCACACCCCCCCAACACAAACTCCACAGTACCCACCTGGTAGAATGCAATGCCCTCCATCCTAACACAAGATCCCACAAAGCACCACCACCCTGGGTTATGTTGTGTGAAGAACAGGGACACTCTTGGGACTCTTAGCCAAACAACTGCCAGGACAACACTCCCAGCCATCCTGTCAGCACAGCCAGCCCACCCCACAGGGAAGCAGAGTCAAAAGGAAGGAAGCATGGGCATGCTGGGAAGGGGGTGGAGGCAATAGCATGATGGGAGTCGTAGTCACAGACATTGCTCAGCCTCACAACTGGCCCATCAACACCACCCTGAACCATGCTCACATCACAGGCAGTGGAGAAGGACTCACAAGATGGCTGACACTGGCTACTGCTGTGGGGAGCACAAGGCCCTGCTGGCAACTGTGCACCAACAAACAGCAGGACACCACTGACTGACATCCTGAGAGACAACTTCCACTCCCTGCAATGCAAGCACGTTCCATGGTGGGATATCTGGCTGGCTGGGTGGGAAGGGGGACTTGCAGCACTGACTATACTCACCAGCACCTCCCCTCACACCCCCCCAACACAAACTCCACAGTACCCACCTGGTAGAATGCAATGCCCTCCATCCTAACACAAGATCCCACAAAGCACCACCACCCTGGGTTATGTTGTGTGAAGAACAGGGACACTCTTGGGACTCTTAGCCAAACAACTGCCAGGACAACACTCCCAGCCATCCTGTCAGCACAGCCAGCCCACCCCACAGGGAAGCAGAGTCAAAAGGAAGGAAGCATGGGCATGCTGGGAAGGGGGTGGAGGCAATAGCATGATGGGAGTCGTAGTCACAGACATTGCTCAGCCTCACAACTGGCCCATCAACACCACCCTGAACCATGCTCACATCACAGGCAGTGGAGAAGGACTCACAAGATGGCTGACACTGGCTACTGCTGTGGGGAGCACAAGGCCCTGCTGGCAACTGTGCACCAACAAACAGCAGGACACCACTGACTGACATCCTGAGAGACAACTTCCACTCCCTGCAATGCAAGCACGTTCCATGGTGGGATATCTGGCTGGCTGGGTGGGAAGGGGGACTTGCAGCACTGACTATACTCACCAGCACCTCCCCTCACACCCCCCAACACAAACTCCACAGTACCCACCTGGTAGAATGCAATGCCCTCCATCCTAACACAAGATCCCACAAAGCACCACCACCCTGGGTTATGTTGTGTGAAGAACAGGGACACTCTTGGGACTCTTAGCCAAACAACTGCCAGGACAACACTCCCAGCCATCCTGTCAGCACAGCCAGCCCACCCCACAGGGAAGCAGAGTCAAAGGAAGGAAGCATGGGCATGCTGGGAAGGGGGTGGAGGCAATAGCATGATGGGAGTCGTAGTCACAGACATTGCTCAGCCTCACAACTGGCCCATCAACACCACCCTGAACCATGCTCACATCACAGGCAGTGGAGAAGGACTCACAAGATGGCTGACACTGGCTACTGCTGTGGGGAGCACAAGGCCCTGCTGGCAACTGTGCACCAACAAACAGCAGGACACCACTGACTGACATCCTGAGAGACAACTTCCACTCCCTGCAATGCAAGCACGTTCCATGGTGGGATAACTGACTGGCTGTGTGGGTGGGAAGGAGGTCCGGCTGTCAACCAAACACAAGCAATGCAGACCATGTTCACACCCCAGAAAATACATAGAAATGCCCAAATAATGCAGGACAATGTGCCACACCAATATCAACCCCTGACTGTGACGACTTAGGACAATGCGATGTACAGGCCCGCACCCAGAGGCACAGTCACAACTGTCATGTGTGTCAACCATTGATGCCTGCAGAAACATGACATACATTGTTTGTGTCTCCCAAAAACAGGTGATGATGGGGACACAGCAGCAGACGCTGAGGAGTCCCAGTCCCAGGCTCAAGAGGATGCCGAACTCACTGGCGTCGTACAGCCTCTGTCCTCCTCGGACGATGAAGACCAACCTGGCACATCCGGTGCAAGTCAACATGCAGCACCAGCAGGACCACCAGCTGCAGCACCAGCAGGACCACCAGCTGCACCCCCTGCACCCACCCCTACAACGACTGTCACCACAAATACCATCCCTGCCGACATGGACAGAATAAGGAGCAACACCAGCACAGTGACCCTGGACCAACCTGGGGCCATGGACACCACCACCACCACCAACCGCCAAGGTGGACCAGGGTTATCTGTGCGTGCCACTGCACACACTGCACATGTCAGCAGGGGTGGTGGGAGGGGTGGGAGACAGAGGTCGCTGCTTGCAGACGTTGCTGGTGTGCATGACGACCCACAACTGGTACGCATAGCTGATGCATACCAGTCCAGCACCGGAGAGCTCAGCCAGGTAGTGGGGCTCCTCAGAGACATTAAACAGCAGCAGGCTGCCCATCATGCCCGCTTGGACTCCCACATGTCCCACGTGGAGTCACACATGTCCCGTGTGGACTCACACATGTCCCGCGTGGAGTCCAAGTGGGATGCACTGCATGAGATGACGGCGGTGCACAGGGACATTTTACAATGCCTCCGCCAGATGAACAGCAACCAGACCACACCTCCCTGTGTGCCAACAACATCTGGTGCCGAACAAACTGCAACTGCCACAGGGAGGGAGGAGGACTCTGGCGGAGAGTCCCCTGCACCGCAGCAGCCTGCACTTGAGGGGCCCCCCCAAGAAGAGGGGTCGTCCGAGGAGGGAAAAGTGAGAGGCCGATGGCCAAGCGCAACTCCCAGGAAGCCTGAACCTGTTCTGGATGTTCGCCTTTGTGCACAGACTGTTCACCCTGTTGACGGCAACACTACTCCCACACATTGCATGGGGAGTACAAGTTGGACCAATGTGTCAGACAACTGTGGCCCCGATACTGGGGATCCTGTCTACCCGGACTTTCAATTCACCTAGGAACTTGGGATTGCAAGATTCATGTACAGCACAACCCATCCTATGCACTATTAACACAAATGTATCACAATAAACACACAAATACACCATACTTGCTCTCTGTCGTGATTCCAACGTGGGTGCTGTTATGGGGATGATGAACTGCAAAATTACACTGTGTATGCGAACTGCAACAGCAAGGACAACACAGGCATGTGAGTACAGGCAACGTGACACACATGAGGGAGACACACCACCAGGGCTACACGACACATACACACCTAGGCCATCTGACTCATTGCCTACACTGATGTTGCCAGGGAAGACGGTGCAATGCACAGACGCCACACCCATTCCCAGTTGTAGTCAAGTAGCCCACTGGTGC